>NC_069421.1:12170538-12185538 GCF_026875155.1 Cherax quadricarinatus
CCAGGAGTTCTTTGCCCTCCACCAGAGGATGGTAATGTATGGGCAGAGGAGCTTGAGTGTCGTCACATTCCAGTACGTCGTGGTATTCTCCGACTTCGATGTTGTCCAGCTGTAAAGACAAGAAATTATTGCTCTGTGTTCATACCTCCCAGGAGTCACGCTATCTGGTCACCCGGAAGATTGTCTCAGTCTTTCCCATTAAGATTGTCTCACACAGTCTGCTCCTGGAAGATTATTTCAAACAGTCTTTCTCTGGAAGATTGTCTCAAACAGTCTGTCCCTGCAAGATTGTCTCAAACAGTTTTTTTCTAGAAGATTGTTTCAGTCTTTACCTGGAAGATTGTCACAAACAGTCTTTTCGTGGAAGATTGTCTCACATTTCCTCCCCGTACACACATTGATGTACGTCTCCCCAGTGAATTTATTTTCTCCCCAGTTATCTTCTCTATGAAAAATGCGTCACATCCTCTGCCATTTTTTGCAGGAAAATATCACACCTGACAACACTCTGAAAACCCTCTCACCTTTCTAAAGATGCCTGACAACACTCTGACAATCTTCTCACCTTTCTAAAGATGCCTGGCAACAATGACAACCCTCTCACCTTTCTAAAGATGCCTGACATCATTCTCACAACCCTCTCACTTTCTCGACATGTTTCATCACCAGTTATATTATGATAGCGTTCCACACTTCCTGCCCCATAGAAAAATGCCTCTCTACCTGTCTGAAAGAAAGTATCAACTCGTTAAATCCCTTGTAAGAATGTCTCCCATCAGCTGGAACAGTCATACTCCCATAGCCATTTGAAAGAATGTCTGCCACGATCTACCCATCTGCAAGATTGTCTTTTTACCTCCCTAGTTGGAAGAAGGTATCCCATCATTTTTCTCCTTGGTAGAATGTATCACATCAATTGCTCAATCTTCACGGACTGCCTCTCATTTGTTACTCACCTTGAAAAATATCTTGTGATCTCCGGTCACCTGGACGGTAACATCAGCCTGCAAACCTGCTCCAGCGAACTGGTGCAAAAGGCTTGGAATACCGGAGGCAACCCTTCCGCTGTACCGGTACTTGTACTCCAGGTTAGCACGCAAGCCCCAGCAAGCTCCTGTCAGTGTACACAACGGATATCTTAACACGCTGACATCTTTATCAATAATCATGAAAAAAATTAGTAAAACGGCTAACACACT
This sequence comes from Cherax quadricarinatus, assembly GCF_026875155.1. NCBI lineage: Eukaryota > Metazoa > Arthropoda > Malacostraca > Decapoda > Parastacidae > Cherax > Cherax quadricarinatus. Next base: position 12,171,738 of record NC_069421.1, read on the forward strand.
CGTGAGAGAACATTTAGATCTGTAGGCAATATGAGCATCATTTTTTCGAGATTTTGAATCGATGTTTATACTGTCAGCGGCGCAGCCACGGACAGATGAGCTGAGAGCTAATGGGCCTAAGGGGTACATCGGACTTTTTTTTTTTTTTTGTCCAATTTAATTTTTTTTTTTTTGTAGATTCAGGTATGTATATTGTATGTCAATAAAACATTGGTAGACATTCTAGAAAAAATAAATGAATAAAAAATAAAATACGAAAATTTTTATTTGACAACAATTATGGCTAATTTGCCCGGGGTCAAATTGTCTTGGTCAGTATCTACGGATAAAGCAACCTCCACTTTGTGTTTGGACGATTTTACCTCCAGTTTCATCCCCCCAAAAATAAACTTGGTAAGTTTTTTTTAGTGATGAGTGTTGATTCAATGAGTATTCCTCCTCCAGGAGTCCATTCTTTGGTAACAAGTCGTCCGCCAATCCGGTTTATCGAGTGATTATTGGAATTACGGTTTTTTGGTACTTAACAACTACATAAACTGGAGAGGAGCACCACTTGTTGCTAAAGAAGTGGGACACCCAAAACGTTTTTGTTTTTTTGAGTCAGAACTTATCAATGCCGCTGATATTTTCAACCAGAGCAACGGTTTTTACAACTTAGGTAAACCTCTTGCCAGAAAATTACTAGGATGCTCGGTGTCAGTGTGATACCTGCCCTTTACCTCACTGCTATTCACTTTCTATATTGCTACTCTTCTCTTACCAGGTTAATCTGTTTTTGCCTTGATAATGACCATTGTGCGAGCGATACGTTGTCCAAAAAATTCAGTGTAACCGAATATGCGTCTCCTTTCCATCAAGTGTCAGGGGCCCAAGACTGTTCAGCTGCCTCCCAACATACATAAGGGAGATTACCAATAATCCCTGGCTGTCTTCAAGAGAGCGCTACTACTACCACTAGTATTACACCTCACTCTAAGCCTATATATATACCCTCTCTTTCCATGTAGATTATAGAGGTATGGGTGTTTGTGGGAAACAATCAGGCTGCAGCATTAGGGTTAAAAACAGCAGTTATTACCGGGATACCTCAGGGATGTGTTTAAAAGACAATATTCAAAATAAAGTTGCTAGTAATGGCAAATCAATTGATCAACAAACAAAGAGAGATAGTAGAGGGCAACGAGTGACTAGCTCCCTTAAGGTTTACTATACAAATAGTAGGAGTCTAAGAAATAAGATAGATGAGCTAAGATTACTTGCAAGTGTAGGTAATATAGATATTATTGGTGTAACAGAGACCTGGTTCAACCTGAAAGATAGAGAAATGCTTTCTGAATGCAACATACAGGGTTATAAACTTCCACACTGATAGGCTCAACAGGAAGGGTGGTGGAGTGGCGATGTCAGAGAAAATTTAAATTGTTGTCTTAGACATGATATAAGATTTGAAACATCGAACACAGAATCTGTTTGGCTACAGTTTCTCGAGGGACGTGACAAATTAATTTTGGGTGTGATTTACAGGCCCCCAAACCTTGAGAGGGAGTGCAGTAAGCTGTTATGCGACGAAATTCTTAAATTTAATTTTAAAGCATCTAGATATGAAAGTGTTGTGATAATGGGAGATTGATTGGAACAATATGACAGAAAATCTTGAGTCTAGTGACTTTCTTGATACGGTTCAGGATTACTTTTTAGAACAGGTTGTGACAGAACCAACTAGAGGAAACAATCTGCTTGACTTGGTTCTTGCCAACAAAAATTCACTAATTAATAATCTTGAGGTTAATGATGAGCTTGGGGAAAGTGATCACAAATCACTTAGTTTAATGGAATTACCCAGATAACTGCAATCAAATCTCTGTCCCACATTTTCGCTTGGCCGACTTCATGGGAATGAAAAATTACCTGGGTGGGCTAAATTGGGATGTCCTGACTGTGGGTCAGGTAGGTGATCTTGGTTGCCAATATGACGTTTTTCAGAGCATAGTTCTAGCTGCCCAGACAACTTTTGTTCCAAGTAGGGAAATTAGATCTAACAAAAATGATACCATATTGATGAACAATAGATTAAAACATCTCATTAGTCAAAAGAGAGGCATATATAGACGTATCCAAAGAGGGGATGGGCAGTTAAGAAATCAATATATTCAATTAAAGACAGAAATAAAAAAAAAGGAATAAGAAAAGCAAAAAGGAATTATGAGGCTAATGTCGCAAGGGATTCAAAGACTAACCCAAAAGGCTTCTTTCAGGTATACAGAAGTAAGTTTAGGGACAAGATTGGCCCACTTAAGAGTAACTCTGGTCAGATCATTGACAGTGATAAGGATATGTGTGAAATTCTCAGAACCTACTTTCTCTCAGTTTTCACCCAGGAAATTACTAGCGATGTTCCTGAAATAATAGATTATGTAGAGCAGGATGATAATAAACTATGCACGATTGCGGTAACTAGTGACATGGTCCTCAGACAAATAGAGAAACTAAAACCTAACAAATCCCCAGGTCCTGATGAACTGTTTGCAAGGGTGTTAAAGGAATGTAAAGAGGAACTTAGCATACTTTTGGCTAATCTTTTTAACATATCACTACAAACTGGCATAGTGCCTGAAAAGTGGAAAATGGCAAATGTAATACCTATTTACAAGACAGGTGACAGGTCCTTGGCTTCGAACTATAGACCAATAAGCCTTACCTCCATAGTGGGAAAATTTATGGAATCAATAATTGCCGAAGCAATTCGTAGCCATCTTGATAGGCACAGATTGATTAATGAATCTCAACACGGTTTTACAAAAGGGCATTTCTGTCTTACGAATTTACTAACTTTTTTCACTAAGGCGTTTGAGGAGGTAGATCATGATAATGAATATGATATTGTGTATATGGACTTCAGTAAGGCTTTCGATAAAGTTCCACACCAGAGGCTATTGAGGAAACTTAAGGCACACGGAATAGGAGGAGAAATATTTTCCTGGGTAGAGGCATGGCTGACAAATAGACAGCAGAGAGTTTGCATAAATGGGGAGAAATCAGAATGGGGGCACGTCACAAGCGGTGTTCCTCAGGGGTCAGTGTTGGTCCCGTTGTTGTTCACAATTTACATAAACGACATAGATGAGGGAATAAATAGCGATATCAGAAAATTTGCTGATGATACCAAAACAGGTCGTCCAATTAATTCTAATGAGGACACTAGAGCACTCCAGGATGATTCGAATAGACTGATGCAATGGTCGGAGAAGTGACAGATGTAGTTTAATATTGACAAATGCAAAGTTCTAAATGTTGGACAGGTAAATAACCATGCCACATATAAACTAAATAATGTAGATCTTAATACTACTGATTGCGAAAAGGATTTAGGAGTTCTGGTTAGCAGTAATCTGAAAAAAAGACAACAGTGCGTTAGTATTCGTAGTAAAGCTAACAGAATTCTTGGCTTCATATCTAGAAGTATAAATAATAGAGTCCTCAGGTTGTTCTTCAACTCTATATATCCTTGGTTTGGCCTCATTTAGACTATGCTGCTCAGTTCTGGTCACCGTATTACAGAATGGATACAAATGCTCTGGAAAACGTACAGAGGAGGATGACAAAGATGATTCCATGTATCAGAAATCTTCCCTATGAGGATAGACTGAGGCCCTGAATCTGCACTCTCTCGAAAGGCGTAAAATTAGGGGGGATATGGTAAAGTGTATGGTAGAGTTATTATTGAAAGAATTAAGAGTAAGACGGAGAATAGGATAGCAGATGAACAAGGAGGCTTTAGGAAAGGTAGGGGGTGTGTGGACCAGGTGTTTACAGTGAAACATGTAAGTGAACAGTATTTAGATAAGGCTAAAGAGGTCTTTGTGGCATTTATGGATTTGGAAAAGGCGTATGACAGGGTGGATAGGGGGGCAATGTGGCAGATGTTGCAGGTGTATGGTGTAGGAGGTAGGTTACTGAAAGCAGTGAAGAGTTTTTACGAGGATAGTGAGGCTCAAGTTAGAGTATGTAGGAAAGAGGGAAATTATTTCCCAGTAAAAGTAGGCCTTAGACAAGGATGTGTGATGTCACCGTGGTTGTTTAATATATTTATAGATGGGGTTGAAAGAGAAGTAAATGCGAGGGTCTTGGCAACAGGCGTGGAGTTAAAAGATAAAGAATCACACATAAAGTGGGAGTTGTCACAGTTGCTCTTTGCTGATGACACTGTGCTCTTGGGAGATTCTGAAGAGAAGTTGCAGAGATTGGTGGATGAATTTGGTAGGGTGTGCAAAAGAAGAAAATTGAAAGTGAATACAGGGAAGAGTAAGGTTATGAGGATAACAAAAAGATTAGGTGATGAAAGATTGGATATCAGATTGGAGGGAGAGAGTATGGAGGAGGTGAATGTATTCAGATATTTGGGAGTGGACGTGTCAGCGGATGGGTCTGTGAAAGATGAGGTGAATCATAGAATTGATGAGGGGAAAAGGGTGAGTGGTGCACTTAGGAGTCTGTGGAGACAAAGAACTTTGTCCTTGGAGGCAAAGAGGGGAATGTATGAGAGTATAGTTTTACCAACGCTCTTATATGGGTGTGAAGCATGGGTGATGAATGTTGCAGCGAGGAGAAGGCTGGAGGCAGTGGAGATGTCATGTCTGAGGGCAATGTGTGGTGTGAATATAATGCAGAGAATTCGTAGTTTGGAAGTTAGGAGGAGGTGCGGGATTACCAAAACTGTTGTCCAGAGGGCTGAGGAAGGGTTGTTGAGGTGGTTCAGACATGTAGAGCGAATGGAGCGAAACAGAATGACTTCAAGAGTGTATCAGTCTGTAGTGGAAGGAGGGCGGGGTAGGGGTCGGCCTAGGAAAGGTTGGAGGGAGGGGGTAAAGGAGGTTTCGTGTGCGAGGGGCTTGGACTTCCAGCAGGCATGCGTGAGCGTGTTTGATAGGAGTGAATGGAGACAAATGATTTATAATACTTGACGGGATGTTGGAGTGTGAGCAAAGTAACATTTATGAAGGGATTCAGGGAAACCGGCAGGCCGGACTTGAGTCCTGGAGATGGCAAGTACAGTGCCTGCACTCTGAAGGAAGGGTGTTAATGTTGCAGTTTAAAAACTGTAGTGTAAAGCACCCTTCTGGCAAGACAGTGATGGAGTGAATGATGGTGAAAGTTTTTCTTTTTCGGGCCACCCTGCCTTGGTGGGAATCGGCCAGTGTGATGATAATAAAAAAAATGATCGAAGTGTATAAATGGAAAACAGGAATAAATAAAGGGGATGTCAATAGCGTGCTGAAAATTTCCAGCCAAGACAGGACTCGCAGCAATGGTTTCAAGTTGGAAAAATTCAGATTAAGGAAGGATATAGGAAAGCACTGGTTTGGTAATAGAGTTGTGGATGAGTGGAACAAACTCCCGGGTACAGTTATCTAACCTATTAAAAATAGGTTAGATAAATGCATGAGTTGGTGTGGGTGGGTGTGAGTTAGACCTGACTAGCTTATGCTGCTGGGTCTGGTGCCGTGCTCCTTCCTTGAGTGGAGGTGGCCAGACTGGGTGGGTCATTGGGCTAATCCAAGGGGGTGGGTCATTGGGCTAATCCGGGGGGGGGACATGGACCTGCTCCGCATGGGTCAGTAGGCCTGTTGCAGTGTCCCTTCTTTCTTATGTTCTTATATTTCCTTCTGTTCTCTTTCCTTACGTACATACCAGTCACAACAGTCAACTTACGCCTACGTACTTATTTACTGCTAGGGCAACAGGTGCAGTAGGTTTATGCAAAGTTGGGCAATAACCTCAACTCTATCCCGGACGCTTTCGATTGGCAACCGAAAGCACTGCTAATGAGCTACAAGTCACCTTATTGATTAAATTACACTCATTCCCGGAAGAGACCTCCGGGAATGTGAATTCTGAATAAAAAATCGAGTAGATTCTTGGATCACTTACCTAAGAGCATAAGGAGGATCACTCCTTTCATGGTGACACTGGAAGCAGTGATGATGTTCTGGTGGTCGGCCGATTTTGAGAGACGGAAAGCGGGTGTAGTGAGATGAACGGCCGGTGTGGTGAGAGGCCCGGCCGGTGCAGCGGAGTGAGGCTGGGTTCTCAGCCAGTTCTTATATAACCTTCTAGTGCCAAGGTCTAGGACGCTCGTACCAGAGATAGCTGGCACTAAGGTCAAGTGTGCCACCTCCAGTCCACAAAACGTTTATTTACTAATCATTCTAAACCGTAATTATTTTTTCCCCTTTACTATGTCATCGTTAGTTAAAACAAAGTACTCGCCAACTGAAATACTTGGAAATGGTTAAGAATCTTCTAAATTAATGTAAATGATTTATAAGAGAGGCATGAATAAGAACAGATGTCTCGTCACCGGCGAATGCTAAGTATTTTAAGACAGATAAAACATGATTTACTTAAGTTGCTGTGAGTTATATTTCCTGGACGGCATCTGAGTACAAAATACATGTGAATAAAAGTGCGTGTTGCAAGTACCTTCAGTTCTTCAAGACAAAGACACGCTGAAAATACGTTGATATCCGTGCATGAAGGGTCTGTAGTTCACCAGCTGCCAGATGAATGCTGTGCAATGTTAACTGCGGAAGCTGTGTAAGCTCCTTGTGTTTTAGTAGTGTTACACATGCTACTCACAGCTTCCCTTAATTAGGAAACTCAGTAAACTTTTACAGGAAGGTAAAGATACTAGGTTGGTTGGTCATTGAGGTTTACACTATCGCCTACACAAGGGTCATTAAGGTTGTACATAACCTGTTCACCACCAGTCAAGAATACTTTATTGCCTTAAAAAAATCAATTAAAATAACCTCTCATCGTATATACACCGAAAGGTGTATATACGATGAGTCTTGTCCTCAAACATTTCCAGATGTCAGAACGTGACACCTCTATAATCGACTGTCATTTTATAAAATATTATTCTAAAGAATTTGTAACGTGCTCAGTAATAACCCACATGGAGACAGAAAATCGGAAAATTAATTGATCTAGATTTCGACCCCCTGCTGGGGACGTTTTCTGCTGAAGAGAACCCCAGAAGGGGTCGAAATATACAGACCAATTAATCTTCTAGGTTTCTGTCCTCGTGTGGGTTACTGAGCACTGAGAAGTATTCTTTACACTTTGGTTATTTATTCAATTTATAACACGCTTACTTGACCGCTCCAGGAACATGCTAATGCCAGCGCGCCTCCAGAAGACATTCATAATTCTTACCAACTTTCTAACAGAATTCTTTTATCCTTTCTGATGTCCTGTGGGCATAATCATGCACTCTTTCTCTTTCTCCAGATAAACTCTAATTAGTTTAGCCTTGACTAAATTATCGTTAAAAGGGGAAAAAGATAAACATAAAAAAAAAATATTAGAGTTTATTATAAGAACAGAACTAAAATATTGTTTATAAATTCATGGGGAAGCGCAGAACCCAAAAGGTTTGAATAACGCCTGGGAATAAGAGGGGTAGTTGGTGCTCTGGTTTGATGCGAACAAGGGGAAGATAGCTTAACTTCCCTGGATCAAGAGCTTTTCACTAACAACAAGACAATGCCTATTCAAAGGATGAACTAGCAAATTAATTTGCTAATAGGAACATATAGATCCATCGCAACTGTGTCAAGCAGATTCACCACTCAGTGTATAAAAACTAAGATATACACTTCTCGGTGTATATACACTGAAATATACATACATTTTCGAGGTGCACATAGTACGTGATTAAAAAAATATATTTATGAAACAAGCAAACAACGCCAATGCATCAGTGTCATCCTGTAGAGGCGGGTGGTAACAGTGAGTGTTGTCGCCAGGCAGAACCAACGTACCATGAGCACTCAACTCCACTCTTGACAGTGGGATTGTATGTTTTTCCCTCAGCCACCCGCCTCACCCCATCCCTTCAACAGTGATCTCACTGTGTTTCAGTTCCTCGGAGTTGATGATATAGAAAAAAATACGTTTTCTTCTTCAAGAAAGGCGAAAATGTTCCTATAATAACTTGAGATCAAAACCACTGCAGTAGGCCTAGTGGCACACACTTGACAGGTCATACACATTAACCAAATCAGTTCCACTTATCTGCTTGTCGAGCCTATCTTTAAAGCTGCCCGAAGTACATGTTTTAATGACCTTAAGTGGCCGTTTGTTCCACGCCTCTGATTGTCTTACAACTCAGCTCCTGTTAAACTACAGGCTTTTCTATATCTTTTCTACATCTGATTTCTTCTAGTTTTGTTACATTGATAGTTTAACATTTTCAGCACCTAATTTATTTCTTGTTTAATTAACTATCTTTCATTTGTTTGCTTCGGTATATTTACTTCAGACACATCAGCCGTTTCATTTCCCACACAGCGAGCCATACACCAGTACTCTCAAAAAGGAAACAGACATTACGATTCAAGTATAATCCAGTAAATAACATCCCACCTCAACTTTTCAAGTTCAGGAGCCTTACTTCCAGCTTCCAAAACTCAAGTTCTCCTAATTGGTTCCATGAATCCCTTCACAGTTACAAAAATGCTCACACTCCAGCAACACCTTAAATTCCATAAAAAAAAAACAAACACTGGTTTTCTTTCCGATCTAGACGCTCACATCTGCTGGATGGCTGTTCAAATCCCTACACCTCAATACTTCTTTCACATCCTCCTAACGCTTCCTTAGTCCTCATCTAAAGTTCTAAACGCTCCTTCTACCTCAGATTTCTGACACGGGTTTATGAGTAGTATTCTTTGCACGAAATACATGGATATCAAATAAGTTGTCAACTCCCCAGCCTTGTCTTCGCTGCAATGTTTAAGATCTTGACAACAGTGTTCTTTTGTTAAGATTAATGAACTGAACACATCGACTTCTGATTACCGCAGACTTATCATCTTCCACCTTTCTCTGCCTTAGACTGAAGATACCCAGCTATTGCGCAAGTGTCTCATTTATCAATTTATCAGTTTTGTTTACCATTTATTCACACGAAGGGAAGGTATTGAAGCGTCGTTGTTCGTTAAAAACGAATTAAGGGATCTTGCACCTTCTGAGGGGATCCTGGACCGTCTGAGGGCATCCTGCACCGTCTGGAGGGATCCTGCACCGTCTGTCAAGCCTCTTGTTATAATAATTGGTAATTTCAGTGTGCAGGTTTGGGACTAATCCCTCTAGTGTATTCCAGGTGTAGGTTATGATGTATTTTTCTCGCCTGTGTTCAAAGGAGTACAGTATGCCTACCTTACAGCAGATGCTTTATCGTATGACGTCATGTTTCTCCCTAAGGCGCTCCCTTCAAGAGGTGTGCCTTCATGCTGGTTAAGAGCTCTTGATTCAAGGAATTGGAGCTACTCTCCTCTTTTTTAGATCAGAACTATCTCCCATTCCCCAGGTGTTATATGACCACTACGGATTTAGCGTTTCCCCATTAATATAATATTAATACATACTAATATTACTACTACTACTACTACTATCACTATTACTACTACTACTACTATTACTGCTACTACTACTATTACTACTATCACTACTGCTAATAATAATACTAATAATAAAAATAATGATTAGTGCACATGAAGCTCCTTCATTGTGGTGGTGACTCAGAGGCGTCGCTAAGGTTGGTGCCACCCGGTGCGGAATCTTTGGTGTCACCCGGGGTGACATCTTTGGTGTCACCCCCATGAAATCTAAGGGCGGGGGGATAAGGGTAGTAAACACCAGTTTCATCACTGCTGCATGACCGTGACTAATGTTTAGCAATGAGAACGTTTAAAGGCCATAAACCGAACTTTATTAATGATAGAATAAACAATCGTTGTAATATTGAGGAAAGATAAACTCAAATACCACTTTGAGTACAGACAACAGATCCTACATTTATTCATCTTCAACAATGAAAAAAAAAAAATCTTGAAAAATAAAGAAAAACACTAGTATCGATTTAACCTTGAGTACAGGTAACATATCAAAGAATCTGATATTACGCTTCCTTGACTTCAGTCTTGCAAAATCATCTATCACATCATCAAAATCGATGATTTTCCCTATATAGGCCTATTTGTACTCTGTAATCCTATAATAGGCTGTTTAGAAACGAAGGATTTTTCTCTTAGGTTGCTGCAGCATGGTTTTGGTCATTATTGTTACCTTCTTTAGAGGCTCTATGGTGTCACCCCCTAAATGGTGTCATCCGGGGCGCCCCGCCCATCCGCCCCACACCCGCCCCCCCGCCCCCGCCCCCCCCCTTTACGACGCCCTGGGTGGTGTACAACAGGAGGCAGAGGAGGGTGAACAGCAGTGCCTTTCACTGTACAACGATATTAGTGACTCTGGTACAACTAGTGCAACAGTCCAGTCGTATCATTCCTGGTGGTGGCGTTTGTACTGATAAAATGACTTTTATTTCACATTCACTGCTTCACGCCCAGGCTGACACGCCTCACTCTGCCAACACACCTTCACTACTCTCCCGCACCTTCACTAACCTATCCTCCTCGTCTTCACTACTCTCCCGCACCTTCACTAACCTATCTTCCTCGTCTTCACTACTCTCCCGCACCTTCACTAACCTATCCTCCTCGTCTTCACTACTCTCCCGCACCTTCACTAACCTATCTTCCTCGTCTTCACTACTCTCCCTCACTTCACTAACCTATCCTCCTCGTCTTCATACTCTCCCGCACCTTCACTAACCTATCCTCCTCGTCTTCACTACTCTCCCGCACCTTCACTAACCTATCTTCCTCGTCTTCACTACTCTCCCGCACCTTCACTAACCTATCTTCCTCGTCTTCACTACTCTCCCGCACCTTCACTAACCTATCCTCCTCGTCTTCACTACTCTCCCGCACCTTCACTAACCTATCCTCCTCGTCTTCATACTCTCCCGCACACTTCACTAACCTATCCTCCTCGTCTTCACTACTCTCCCTCACCTTCACTAACCTATCCTCCTCGTCTTCACTACTCTCCCTCACCTTCACTAACCTATCCTCCTCGTCTTCACTACTCTCCCTCACCTTCACTAACCTATCCTCCTCGTCTTCACTACTCTCCCGCACCTTCACTAACCTATCCTCCTCATCTTCACTACTCTCCCGCACCTTCACTAACCTATCCTCCTCATCTTCACTACTCTCCCGCACCTTCACTAACCTATCCTCCTCATCTTCACTACTCTCTCGCACCTTCACTAACCTATCCTCCTCATCTTCACTACTCTCCCGCACCTTCACTAACCTATCCTCCTCATCTTCACTACTCTCCCGCACCTTCACTAACCTATCCTCCTCATCTTCACTACTCTCTCGCACCTTCACTAACCTATCCTCCTCATCTTCACTACTCTCCCGCACCTTCACTAACCTATCCTCCTCATCTTCACTACTCTCCCGCACCTTCACTAACCTATCCTCCTCATCTTCATTATTCTCCCGCACCTTCACTAACCTATCCTCCTCGTCTTCACTACTCTCCCTCACCTTCACTAACCTCTCCTCATCTTCACTACTCTCCCGCACCTTCACTAACCCCTTCTCCTCATCTTCATTATTCTCTCGCACCTTCACTAACCTATCCTCCTCATCTTCACTACTCTCCCGCACCTTCACTAACCCCTTCTCCTCATCTTCATTATTCTCCCGCACCTTCACTAACCTATCCTCCTCATCTTCACTACTCTCCCGCACCTTCACTAACCCCTTCTCCTCATCTTCATTATTCTCCCGCACCTTCACTAACCTATCCTCCTCGTCTTCACTACTCTCCCTCACCTTCACTAACCTCTCCTCATCTTCACTACTCTCTCGCACCTTCACTAACCTCTCCTCATCTTCACTACTCTCCCTCACCTTCACTAACCCCTTCTCCTCATCTTCATTATTCTCCCGCACCTTCACTAACCTATCCTCCTCGTCTTCACTACTCTCCCTCACCTTCACTAACCTCTCCTCATCTTCACTACTCTCTCGCACCTTCACTAACCCCTTCTCCTCATCTTCATTATTCTCCCACACCTTCACTAACCTATCCTCCTCGTCTTCACTACTCTCCCTCACCTTCACTAACCTCTCCTCATCTTCACTACTCTCCCGCACCTTCACTAACCTATCCTCCTCGTCTTCACTACTCTCCCTCACCTTCACTAACCTCTCCTCGTCTTCACTACTCTCCCGCACCTTCACTAACCTCTCCTCGTCTTCACTACTCTCCCTCACCTTCACTAACCTCTCCTCGTCTTCACTACTCTCCCGCACCTTCACTAACCTCTCCTCGTCTTCACTACTCTCCGCACCTTCACTAACCTCTCCTCGTCTTCACTACTCTCCCTCACCTTCACTAACCTCTCCTCGTCTTCACTACTTCCCTCACCTTCACTAACCTTCCTCATCTTCACTACTCTCCCGCACCTTCACTAACCTATCCTCCTCGTCTTCACTACTCTCCCTCACCTTCACTAACCTCTCCTCGTCTTCACTACTCTCCCGCACCTTCACTAACCTCTCCTCGTCTTCACTACTCTCCCTCACCTTCACTAACCTCTCCTCATCTTCACTACTCTCCCGCACCTTCACTAACTCCTCCTAGGCTACAAACCGTCATTAAAAAAAAACTCAAAATCTTGGATCCAGAAAAATAAGTCACAGGAAAAGTCACAGAAAAAAATCACAGAAAAAGACAGAAAAAAGTCACAACTTTAAATATCCTAAATAAAATGTGACTTTTTCCAGTGACCTTTTTTTCCTAACCAAAATTGTGACTTATTTTCTGTGACTTCTTTTTCCTGCAACTTTTTTCCCAATGACCAAATTTTCATTTCCCTTACACCGTCACTAATCCTGCCACCTTCACTCCCCTTCCCTATTTTCTCTACCCCCTACATTCTCACTACCCCCCCCCCCCAACACACCGTCAACACGCACGTCATCTTGGGAGAATATAAAGGCATCATACTGTGAGTCGAAAAATACGCAAATGACCCGCACGTAAGTCTGTCTCCTATGTGTGGGTTATCTGTGGTACTACCCCCACACTGTCACTACCCCCACACTGTCACTACCCCACACTGTCACTACCCCCACACTGTCACTACCCCCACACTGTCACTACCCCCACACTGTCACTACCCCCACACTGTCACTACCCCCACACTGTCACTACCCCCACACTGTCACTACCCCCACACTGTCACTACCCCACACTGTCACTACCCCCACACTGTCACTACCCCCACACTGTCACTACCCCACAGTCACTACCCCACACTGTCACTACCCCCACACTGTCACTACCCCCCCACTGTCACTACCCCACACTGTCACTACCCCACACTGTCACTACCCCCACACTGTCACTACCCCCACACTGACACTACCCCCACACTGTCACTACCCCCACACTGTCATTACTCCCACACTGTCACTACCCCCACACCGCCATTATTCCTACACTGTCACCAGCCCCAGATTGTCATTACCCTCACACTGTCACTACCCCACCCAACGCTGTCACTACCCCCACACTGTCACTACCCTCGCTACCTAACCCATCTGCTCAACCCCCACACCTCACTCCCTCCACACCTTCACTAATGGTATATACATGTTACCTGTGTAATTAATGTACTAGTTAGATTCACTCTCTAGATGTCAACAATTTTATCAGTAGGTTATATAGGCGTCAGTGGATAGGGACGGGCAGCAGACGAGGGCAGTCACTGGTAGGCGGGATTCCCCAGTGGAAGTAGGTCCTTCCCAAAGAGATGGGTTAGTTGCAGCAGCCGTGAAGAAGGTCTTGTAGATGTCCTCTGAACCAA
>NC_069421.1:12190538-12235538 GCF_026875155.1 Cherax quadricarinatus
TTAAGGCTTCAAGACGTGAAAATGTAGTATTCCTAGGAGATTTTAATGGCAGCTCAACTGACCGGAACCCTTTGATAGGGAATCTAGAATCTAGCGACTTCCTATAAGTTGTCGGGGATTATTTCCTAAAGAAGTCCTTGACAGAACCATCTTCAGGTAATAACTTGCTGCACCTAATTATAACAAATAAGAAGATTCATAAATAATCTAGAGATCACAGAATAGCAGTTTCCAAATGATCACAAGTCTCTAACTTTTACTAATGCTAGGGAAATATGATATTAAGAATAATGAAGCACAGGTTTAAAAATTTTCGCTCGGGAGATTTCAATAGACTCATGAAATACTTGGCTTATGTAGAATGAGATAACTTGTTGAGTGATTCTATCAATGGTTAGTTAGTTAGTTAGTTAAATATTCGCCGGTATTCTCCCGGCCCGGGCCTTTTCCAAGTGGTGGCCCGGCCTTGGCTCCCTCTTTAGGGAGTGTCTGAGACCTAAGTTTCCCATGGGAGGAGGCACAAGTACCTCCTCATCTTTGGGACCAACTGTCCCCAGGCCTAGCCACAAGCTAGGCCTCTCTGGTCTGCCATCCCCGCCCCAAGGGGGCAAATGGGAATGACAGTCTTGTGAGCTAAAGGCTCGGGCTCAGGCACCTACCCTACCCTAGAAGGGCTGGGCATGGTGTCGATGCTATCAATGGTGAACTTAGAGACACTTATGACAATTTCCGTAGAGCATTTATTCCCCCACAATTAAATTATATTAAATACAACGAATGAACGAATGATTAAAATATCACTTATGGGAGAAGAGAAGAATTTATCAGCAACTTAAAAGACAAGACACTCGCCTTACTGAGCAATATGTTCAAATTAAAGAGAGATTAAAAAAAAGAAAGAATTAAAGCTAATACAAAGACTATGATAATATAGTTCCAAGGGAATCCAAAACAAATCTGAAAGTATTTTTCAAGTGAACAGGACAAAGATTAGGGAGAAGTTGTCCACTTAAACTAACCCTGCGGCACCTTACTGATAATGAGAAAGAAAAGCGCTTAATTTTTAACACTTTTTACCAGTAACTAATAATTTTAGAGATCCTAAAGAAAACAAATTACACAACCTTATAGACGCTAGAGACAAGTTATTAAACAAGTTGATTGATTATAACATGTCCTTTGGTATCACCAACGAACTTGTTTTCAAGAGTTAAAAAAAAAAATTATGATGGAACTTGGTAATCTGCTAACTAGTCATTTCAATATATCACAGAAAACGGACATCGTTTGGAACATAGCTAATGTGACTCTGCAAAATGGTAGATAAATCCCTACCATGGAATTGCCGCCCCAGTTAGACTGACTTTATTGGAGGGCAAATTATGAAATCTATAACAGTGGGTTTGGTTAGAAGAAACCTTGATGAGGAGAATTTGATTAATCTGTCTCAACACGGATTCCCAAGAGACCGTTCTTGCCTAACAAATTTACATGCATTTTTTAGTGAGGAACTTGACCACAAGAAACAATACGAAGTCGTCTACTTAAGTAAGATTTTTGATTGAGTCCCACACATACGACTGTTAAAAGAAAGTGACAGCACATCGTATAGGAGATAAATTACTTTATGTACCGAGGCATGGCTGACAAATAGGCAGCAGAGTTTGCAATAACAAAAGACTATAACCCGAACATTGTGTTTTATTTACATGTCGTTGGTATAGTCTATCACTGTATTTACCAATGGATTGAAATCAGAAGGAAAAGAAGCCACATGTGGCACAGGATATGTATACACTGAGAGGTATATTTCTCTCAGTGAATATGTGTTGAAAGTTTACTTAATCCCTGTTTAAGAGCTTTAAGTATTCTTGTCTGGTTGTAAAAATGTTACGATTTAATTTAGCCTTATTGATCATCGTGTAGTCGATAGGCTTTAAATCCCAGTAATCAAGCAAACGTGACGTTCAACAAGGATCAGTTTTGATTACAATGATGGGTGGTGATGGCTGTGGTAGTGGTGTTGGTGATGGTGAAGGGGGGAGTGAGTTGCTACCCTCTCACTGGTAGATGCCTGGCCTGGGGAATGCCTGGCCTGGTTGCCATGAGAACATCTCTGCCCCACGCTGTCACTCTCTTTCCCAGAACTGGGCATATAACTTTTACAGTGTCACATGACATTAATGATGACTTTAAAAGAGACAAACAAAGAAGTGAATGAATCACACTTTCAATAACAACAGCAATAATAATAACAATAATAATAATAATAATAATAATAATAATAATAATAAAATCACGTTATATTATAATAATAATAATAATAATAATAATAATAATAATAATAATAATATTATTATTATTATTATTATTATTATTATTATTATTATTATTATTATTATTATTATTATTATTATTATTATTACAATCAACATCAGTATTATTACAAAGAAAAAATGATAACTGGGAAACGCTGATGCCTCTGTCTCAGTTTTTTGCGTTACGTTATACGTTATATTATAACAATATAACGCTAAGACCTTATTACATCGTTTATAAAAAAAAGTATTTTGCCATTTTAAGACCTTATGAATAAATAAATAAAGTTGTTGTTTTGTACAAATAATTAGAGATTTAACAGAACTGTAACTAGTTAAACAAGGTTTATTTGTAGTGAGTGTAAGCATATGAGTTGAACGTTTTTATCACTGCGCAAGTGTAGTGTGTACATGTGTGTCTTTGTACACGTGGTGTGTATATGTGTTTGTATGCGAAGGTGTAGTGTGTACATGTGTATGGGAAGGTGTAGTGTGTACATGTGTATATGAAGGTGTAGTGTGTACATGTGTATGTGAAGGTGTAGTGTGTTCATGTGTATGTGAAGGTGTAGTGTGTACATGTGCAGGTTTAAGTGTATAGAACACTTGTGTGTGTCTGTCTCTCCGTTTGTCACTATAAGTGTCTGTGTTTGATCTTATACATAGCATAATATTTGTTTACTGTGTAAATTACCCTCTCCACCGTGTAAATTACCCTCTCCACCGTGTAAATTACCCTCTCCACCGTGTAAATTACCCTCTCCACCGTGTAAATTACCCTCTCCACCGTGTAAATTACCCTCTTCACCGTGTATATTACCCTCTCCATAGTGTAAGGAATTAGATTTACACTCGGATTACTTCCAATTCCCATGTCTTGGTGTGACTTACGGGTTTATGGCTTCCCTATGAATAATAATAATAACAGAAATAATAATAATAAATAATAATAATAATAATAATAATAATAATAATAATAATAATATAATAATAATAATAATAATAATAATAATAATAATATAATAATAATAATAATAATTCAGATTATTAACTATTGAGGGCATTTAGCCAAGGAAAATCCTAGACTGTCAATGAATGTGACCTATTTCAAGTGAGGTCCGTAGGTCCTCTTCCCCCAAGCGGCGACCTACGGCCGATTAACTCCTAGGTACCTATTTACTGCTAGGTGAACAGAGGCAGCAGGTGTCGAGAGACTTGCTTCTACATCTCACCAGAGGTTTGCAAACGGGACTGAATCTTCATACTGTAATTAAGGCTGAGCCAAACATTAATCAGTCCGAGGATTCTTTCTTTCAAGAAATATTCCAGCTTTTTGGCACCTAGGCAGCTGATGCCAAGCATATATCGCCTCTTTTCCGAGCAATGCAAATTTCTTCAAAAACTTTGGCGTAATTACTTTATAAGAGCCCTGATTTTTATTTCTTCGTAATGTTCTGAAAAAACTAATTATGAATGTGGATAAAGGATTAAGACAAACGCTGACTGTCATACATTAATTAAGAAAATCGTATACTGTGGTATTGTGATCACATCCTGTGTTTCGATGCTTCATTATTTACCTGGGTGGATTGGTAAGCCAGCTGAAGGCCTCGGTCAAGATATCAAAATCTCCACAGAAAAGATTTTCATATGACTTAAGTCAGAAGAAAGATCTGAAAACGATCATAGGACATGAAACGCGGATAGACTATCCCACAGTACCAAAACAACTCGTTAAAAAAAAAAAAAACAGAAATAATCATGTTAGATGACCTATCGTTAGGAGAACAAACTAAGGCAAACATGTCAAATGCCAGGAAAATAAAAGGTTGAAATGAGAAATTTTAAAACAAGAGAAGTCACGTCAATTATTTTTTTTTCAAATTTCTACTGGAACGACTTGAAGTACTTAAAATGCTCTCTCTGGAATCACGAGAGAGATGTTTATTAATATATAAATGATCAAGTCCGTAACTTGCACGATATGACAACATACTATAGGAAGAAATGCGAGAGGATGTGTAGAATAAACTCAGTGAAAAGGCAATGGTGCTATAGGCAGAGTTAGAGAAATCTGCGGTCAGCATTATATCAGCTGATATCAAAAGTACTGGCGAAAGAAAGGCAGGCTGTGGTAGTTACGTAGGCCTGCAGGGCACTAGCAACTACAACCTGGCTTACCAGACACCGATAAAATTCTACAAAGTCTCTTGTCTTTCATTATCTTCGGATTGTAAAAGCTAACACACTCACATCATTACAAATAATAACTTCAATAAATTTTAGTGCACACATTAGCTTTCTAGTTCCAGAAATGCCAGATAAACAACGACATCTGACCTCAGGCCGACCTGCAAGGGTAGAGAAAACATGGCCACCGGTTACAGGTATATCAAAGCATGTCAAGACTGTTGATGAGGGGTCCCTTCAGCAGTCTTGAACTAAGCAATCCATAGGACTGAGTGTCATATTCACCAGCTGAAGTTCAACGTCCTGAAACATGACAATAGCCAGGCAGCTGCAAGGGCAACTCACAAAATAAATATTTGCAGCTACGAGGACAAGGGCAATATGCCAACAATCAGTTAAAAAGACACAAATGCAAGAGTCCATTATTAATCCTTTCAATTTGTATCGTTTTCACTACCTTCGGTCTTGGGCTCGAATTTGGGCTAGTGGAGGCAGGGGCATGTTTTCTTACGCCTATTACCCATGCTTTCCTAGAAATAAATATGTACCTAAGCATTAGCCGACTCTTGGGGAAGAGGACAGAAGGGCTCCAATAGAAAAAAAAAACATCACTGATTGGCTTTCTTGGGTTACTCTGGGTTATTAAATATTTAATCACAATGAAGTCTTATTTTACTGCTACTGTTCTCATCTCGGGAAAGTGGACAAAATAACTCCAGCGGATATAAGCAACACTCATTGACTTTCTCTGGGGGTCCAGGGACCCCCATTGAAAGTTAGTCACTTCGTCTGACTTTTTTGGGGATTATCCTAGGTAATTTATGCTATGTGTGAAAACTGCACTTATGTGTATTTGTGCCTAAATAAACTAACTTACCTCTCTCTCTCTCTCTTTTTTTTTTTTTTTTTTTTTTTTTTTTTTTTACACAGGGTTTGACAAGGTTAAGGATCCCTAGCTTTATTGACAGCTATTTACAGGTTAAGGATTCCTAACTTTATTGACAAGCTAAGAGCTGTTACCTACATCAGCTCATTTGAAAGCATTTTTATTGTTATGAGACATACAAGTAGGGAACAGGATGAAGTTGGAGCCATCTGTGGGCCAGCATTTTCATTTGATCAACTGACGTTATCTCGTTGACATCATTATGCTGTACGAATGTGTTCCATACTCGAGTCATCCTGGGTATGTAAGATCTCAGATGGAGTGATGTTCTGGAGAAGGGTACAGCCAGAGTGAAGTTGCTGCTTTCTGCCCGTCTTGTGGCATAAAAGCTTGTTTCACGCTGTCCTCGAAGTGGATCCAAGTGTGGTATTTTGACAATATTGGCCTTGTACATAACAGTAAGGCCACCCACATCCCTCCTATGTTGAAGGCTCTGCTGAAATGACAGATCTATCCAGGATGGGTCCAGGCGAGAGATGAGACGTCTTGCTCTGTTCTCTACTCTGTCAAGCAGTCGCAGATGAGAGGGGGGGGCAGGCAAACCAAGAAAGTGGAGCATACTCAAGGTGTGAGCGTACTTGTGCCTCGTACAGGATCTTGCAACCCCTACTGTCAAGCAGATGCGAGATACGGCGAAGTGCTGTAAGCTTCCTGGCTGCCTTGTTTGCAAGATTTACAACATGGTTCTTCATGGTTAGTTTGGAGTCAAATTTCACCCCAAGGATACTCTCTCTCTCTCTCTCTCTCTCTCTCTCTCTCTCTCTCTCTCTCTCTCTCTCTCTCTCTCTCTCTCTCTCTCTCTCTCTCTCTCTTTTTTTTTTTTTTTTTTTTTTTTTTTTTTTACACAGGGTTTGACAAGGTTAAGGATCCCTAGCTTTATTGACAGCTATTTACAGGTTAAGGATTCCTAACTTTATTGGCAAGCTAAGAGCTGTTACCTACATCAGCTCATTTGAAAGCATTTTTATTGTTATGAGACATACAAGTAGGGAACAGGATGAAGTTGGAGCCATCTGTGGGCCAGCATTTTCATTTGATCAACTGACGTTATCTCGTTGACATCATTATGCTGTACGAATGTGTTCCATACTCGAGTCATCCTGGGTATGTATGATCTCAGATGGAGTGATGTTCTGGAGAAGGGTACAGCCAGAGTGAAGTTGCTGCTTTCTGCCCGTCTTGTGGCATAAAAGCTTGTTTCACGCTGTCCTCGAAGTGGATCCAAGTGTGGTATTTTGACAATATTGGCCTTGTACATAACAGTAAGGCCACCCACATCCCTCCTATGTTGAAGGCTCTGCTGAAATGACAGATCTATCCAGGATGGGTCCAGGCGAGAGATGAGACGTCTTGCTCTGTTCTCTACTCTGTCAAGCAGTCGCAGATGAGAGGGGGGGCAGGCAAACCAAGAAAGTGGAGCATACTCAAGGTGTGAGCGTACTTGTGCCTCGTACAGGATCTTGCAACCCCTACTGTCAAGCAGATGCGAGATACGGCGAAGTGCTGTAAGCTTCCTGGCTGCCTTGTTTGCAAGATTTACAACATTGTTCTTCATGGTTAGTTTGGAGTCAAATTTCACCCCAAGGATATCAACTTCTTCTCCAGGTGCCAACATCGTCCCATTCATCCTTACTACTGCACCAGCATTACCATCATGGTGCCTAGAGACGATCATCATTTGCGTTTTCTCAGGTGCAAATGTTACTTGCCATCTATTTCCCCAAGCTGATATAGCTCTCAGCTCTCTCTCTCTCTCTCTCTCTCTCTCTCTCTCTCTGTCTCTCTCTGTCTCTCTCTCTCTCTCTCTCTCTCTCTCTCTCTCTCTCTCTCTCTCTCTCTCTCTCTCTCTCTCTCTCTCTCTACCGACTTAAAGCAGTATATGTTTAGTAAAAGAATTATTATAGTTTATGTCTAAATACTATTTTCTACAATCTGTAACAGAAAATAGTTTAAAACAAATTTATGGTTAACTTAAGAAAGATTAAATTCATAAAATAATAATAATAATAATAATAATAATAATAATAATAATAATAATAATAATAATAATAATAATAATAATAATAATAATAATAATAATAATAATAATAATAATAATAATGATAATAATATCTTTATTTCTACAAGTACATGTACAGTCCTAGCTGACATCACTGACATTTATTTATTTATTTATTTATTATAAATTTGTGCACACATACAGAGGTACAAAAAAAAAAAAAAATACAGATAAGAGCAGTATGCCAAAGCCACTTATACTATGCATAGCATTACGGGCTGGCTTAAAATTAACTTAAGATTAACTAAGCAATGATGAAGTCAGTGATAAAACATTAATGTAAACAGATTACTATAAAGCACAAGTGAGTATTACAAAGACAGGTCATATGAAGGATTCTGTAAGGTAGTGTATTTAAAAATAATAAAGTTAGATTCGGTTTTAGGTTTAACATTTATGTGATATAATTGTGAGAAACATTTAAGATATACAATTTATAAGGTTCAGTTATTCAGTATTTATTTGGTTTTGGGTGAGTAAGTGATCTTTGAGTAGAGACTTGAATTTATAAACAGGTAGTGTTTCTTTTATATTTACAGGTAATGAATTCCAGATTTTAGGGCCTTTTATGTGCATTGAGTTTTTGCATAGTGTGAGATGAACACGAGGAACATCAAAGAGTGATCTGTGCCTTGTGTTATGGTCATGTGTTCTGTTGAGGTTGGCAAGGAGATGTTTGAGGGGAGGGTTAATATCAGAGTTAAGTGTTCTATGTATGTAATAGGTGCAGTAATAAGTATGGATGTTTTGTATGGTGAGTAGGTTTAGTGTATTGAATATTGGTGGAGTGTGCTGCCTGTAGTGAGAATTTGTTATCATTCTAACTGCAGCCTTTTGTTGGGTAATTAGTGGTCTGAGATGGTTAATTGTTGTTGAGCCCCATGCACAAATTCCATAGGTGAGATAGGGGTAAATAAAGAGTGATATAGGGCCAGGAGGGCTGACTGTGGAACATAGTACCGTATCTTCGATAGTATGCCTACAGTCTTGGAAATTTTCTTAGAAATTTGTTGTATATGTGTATGAAATTTGAGTCTATTATCAAGGTGGATTCCTAAGAATTTTCCCTCTGTTAGCTTTGTGATAGGTGATCCGTTTATCATTATGTTAAGAGGGACATCTGTAGCTCTGTTACCAAACTGAATGAAGTAGGTTTTGTCAATGTTTAGTGTAAGTTTGTTAGTCCTCATCCAGGTAGATATTTCTGTAATTTCGGTATTTACAGTATTGGCTAGTGTGACTGGGCTCGGGTGAGAGAAGACGTATGTAGTGTCATCTGCAAATAGTGTGGGTTTGAGTAATTGCGAAGCATTTGGAAGGTCATTTATGTATAGGAGAAAGAGAAGAGGGCCAAGGACACTTCCCTGTGGGACACCAACTGTAATTGGTTGCGCAGAAGAGTTTGCCCCATTTGCGTACACATATTGGCTTCTGTTGCTGAGGTATGACTTGAGGTAGTTGAGGGAGTGCCCTCTTATACCATAGTGTGACAATTTTACGTGGAGCAAGTCATGGTCAACTGTATCAAAAGCTTTACGTAAGTCAATGAAGATCCCCAGTGGAGTTCTTTTTTTCTCTATTGCAGTGTATATATGTTCTAGCATGTGTATAATAGCATCATTAGTATTTTTATTAGGCCTGAATCCAAATTGGCAGGGTTGAGTATGTTTTTGGGAGATAAGGTAGGAGTAGATTCGTTTATGAATTAATTTTTCGAAGATTTTTGAGAGAGGGTGTAAGTTGGATATTGGCCTATAGTTATTCAACTCTGTTTGGTCTCCTCCTTTGTGGATCGGGTGACCCTTGCTATTTTGAGTACTGTAGGGAAGGTGGAGGATTCAATGGATTTGTTAAAGAGTGTTGCAATGATTGGAGATAGCACTTGTGACACTTTTTTGTATATAAAGGGTGGTAAGGTACTTAAATCTCCTGCCTTGTTTTTTAGTGCATTGATAATAAGGGAGACTTCGTATGGGTTAGTCGGAGCTAGGAACAGTGTGTTCGGGTAGTTGCCGGTGAGGTAGTCATTTGGTGGGGTATCTGAGCTTGGGATTTTATTGGCAAGGTTTTGTCCTATAGTGGAGAAGAAATCATTGAGTCTGTTTGCTGTTTCTGTTGGTGGGAGTTGGGGTTCATCTGATTTTGCTAATTTTATTTCGCTATTTCGTGATATCTTTTTTGTTCCCAGAATTTCTGATAGGGTTTTCCAGGTCTTTTTTATATCACCTCGTAAGTTGGATAATCTGTTCTCATATACTACTATATAGAACGCCCCTTGTTATGCAGAGCATTTCGGGCAAATTAGGTCAGTTTTGTCCCAGGATGCGACCCACATCGTTACCATGCCTAACCCTTCTAGGGTAGGGTAGGTGCCTGAGCCCGAGCCTTTAGCTCATAAGACTGTCATTCCCATTTGCCCCCTTGTGGCGGGGATGGCAGACCAGAGAGGCCTATCTTGTGGCTAGGCCTGGGGACAGTTGGTCCCAAAGATGAGGAGGTACTTGTGCCTCCTCCCATGGGAGACTTAGGTCTCAGACACTCCCTAAAGAGGGAGCCAAGGCCGGGCCACCACTTGGAAAAGGCCCGGGCCGGGAGAATACCGGCTAATCTTTAATACTAATAATAATAATAAGATGCGACCCACACCAGTCGACTAACACCCAGGTACCCATTTTACTGATGGGTGAACATACACAACTGGTGTAAGGAAACACGTCCGATGCTTCCACCCCTTCGCCAGTAATCGAACCCGGACCCCTCACTGTGTTAAGCGAGAGCTTTAGCCACCAGGGAACACAACAGGTGTTAGGAGAATTGTTCATAAGTATTACATCGCCTGGGAATCGAGCCCAGGACCTATTGGTGGTCCTTTCGGTGGCCCGTGGCCTGGTAGGCAATGCTCTCACTTCACAAGATGAGTATCCATTGTTCGATCCCCGGAAAGAGTAAAAACGTTGGGCGTGTTTCCTTACACTTGTTTTCCGGTTCACCTAGCAAGCAAGTAGGTACCTGGGTGTTAGTCGGCTAGTATGGGTCGCATCCTGGGGGACAAGATTTAGGACCCCAATGGAAATAAGACAGACAGTCCCTCGATGACGCACTGCCTTGCTTGGGTTATCCTGGGTGGCTAACCCTCCTGGGTTAAAAATCCGAAGAAAATCTTATCTTATCTTGGTTAAGTAGAGCGCTCTACCAAATGGGATAACTGTTCCTAGCAGTGTGTGTGTGTGTGTGTGTGTGTGTGTGTGTGTGTGTGTGTGTGTGTGTGTGTGTGTGTGTGTGAGAGAGAGAGAGAGAGAGAGAGAGAGAGAGAGAGAGAGAGAGAGAGAGAGAGAGAGAGAGAGAGAGAGAGGAGAGAGATAGAGAGAGAGAGAGAGAGAAAGAGAGAGAGAGAGAGAGAGAGAGAGAGAGAGAGAGAGAGAGAGAGAGAGAGAGAGAGAGAGAGAGAGAGAGAGAGAGAGAGAGAGAGAAGACAGACAGACAGACAGACAGACAGACAGACAGACAGACAGACAGACAGAGAATAAGAAGCGGGAGCAAATGACAATAAATAAGTAAGTTTATTCAGGTATACACAAATACAGTTACATAGATTATCATACATAGCAGCATATGTGTAGAGAACCTAGGATAACCCAAAAAAGTCAGAGTGACTTATTTCCATTGGGGTCCTTATTCGTTATTATTATAATATAAAAGTGATAATATCTTATTATTATTCTATAAAGGAGATAATATTTTATTATCATAGTATTATGACTATCTACTACAAGAGGGTCATTAAGGTTACTACACGAGGGTCATTACTAGGAATAAGGTATGCTTGAGAGGAATAAGGTGTTAGCTTAAAAAAAAAAATTCATTCCTTTCCCTTTCTGTAGCTACATTCTTCAGACACCTTTTGGCACTCTTCTTGAACTGGTTCATGCTATGACTGGCTTTGACATGTGCGGGCAGTCTGTTCCATCCTTTATTGCAGTACAGTAAAAGGTTTTTGAAGTTTGGCCATTAACTGTGGGTACTACAAAGTTGTGTTCTCTTCCCCTAGTACTATGATTGCTTTGGTTCCCAGCCTTGACAAAATTGGCAGCAAGATATTCTGGACATTGTTTGTGAGCAATTTTATAAACTTGATTTAGCTTCAGTTGTTTTACTCTGTCTTCAACATTCAGCATATCCAACTGCTGTAATTCATCCTGGCCTACATGCTCTCTTGGACCCAGGTTCAGGATGAATCTTACCATTTTGTTCTGGGTGATTTGCAGCCTATCTTTTAGTTTTTTGGTCAAGACAGAGTGCCGTGAAGAGCAAGCGTAGCCCATGTGACATTGTATAAGGGCTAGACATAGGGTCCTGCGAGCCTCAGTAGGTAGACACTGTGCTTGTCTATAGAGGAATTTCAGTCAGGCATTCGCTTTCTTGACTACACTGTTCCCTATCAATTCTCCTGACATGCATGGGTCAAAGGGGATTCCCAGATATCTTGCTGAGGAAACTGAAGTGATGGGCTCCCCATTATACTGGACATTAAAATTATTTACCCATCTCAGTTTATGTTTCGTGCCAAAGAGAATGGTTTCAGTTTTCCCGAGGTGTAATGATAGTTTGTTGTCTACTAACCATTTGCTGCAGGGCTCTAGTTCCAGTGTTCATACATTAGCTATATCTTGTGGGTCTTTACCTGACACTAACAGAGCACTGTCATCTGCATACAGTAGGAATTTGCACTTGACACTGATAGACATGTCGTTAACATAGCATAGGAATAATTAGGGACCCAGAATACTACCTTGGGGAACTCCACATGCTATCGGCAGGGGTTCTGATTCCGTTCTGTTGATTTTGACAATTTGCCTCCGGTTGTTAAGGTAGGACTTTAACCAGTCTACAGAAACTATACCGATAGCTTGAAGTTTCTTACATAATATGTTGTGGCTGACAGTACCGAAGGCCTTTGGCAGGTCTAAGGTTATCACACCTATGAGGTTTCCCATTGACATTTCAGTTCTCTTGTAATCCATCAGATTAATTAGTGAGGTGTCGGTTGAGTAAGATCTTCTAAAACTTGATTGATAGCTATGGAGAATGTTATTGTCATTAAAGTACTTAACTATTTGACAATACACCGCCTTCTCTAGATTTTTGGATATTACACTGAGTATACTAACAGGCCAATAGTTACTTACTATTTTTCTTGAAGATAGGAGTAACTCTAGCCTCCTTGAACCCCTCCGGTACGGTATTAGTGGTAATGGATAAATTTATTATGTGAGCAATAGGGATTGACAATTCAGAAGCACCATCTTTTAGGAACTTAGACTGGATGTTATCAGGGCTGGTGTTCTTACTTCGGTTTAACCTGCTTAGTTCTTTTTGAATAAAGTCATGAGATACACTTACTAGTTGACAACTATTTGGGGTTACCCCTTTATTGGTATAGTATGTTTCAAACTTATCTGAGTCTGTGTTAAAGGTATTTGATGCAGCTGGTAGTTTACTTACTAGTGTTGATGCGACAGATGCGTGGTAGGAATTAAAACAATTTGCCACCTTAGTTGTTTCGTGGCATACCTCGTTATCGATAGTGAGTACTATGTTAGACGTACATGTATCTACTGGTTTATGGCTATACCCCAACTGTTTTAGTTGTTGCCAGAGCTTTCTGGGGGTTATGCTTATACTCTTCAGTTTTTGAGCAACAGTGCTTTGCCTTTGCTCCTTTTATAAGTCTTTGTACTCTGTTCCTCACCCTTTGGAATTCATTTAGTGTTGCAATATCCTGTCTGTTTTAAAGCGTTTTAGCAACTGATCTCTGAATTTCATATTATCTAATATCTCAGTAGTCATCCAGTGAGAGAGAAGAATTTAAAACAAAATGAGGTAGACTCAAGAAAATAAAGCAAAAAATACACACACGAAAAGAGGAGGAATACTGACGAGAAAGAAGGAATGGAAATACCAAGACCACAGAAAAATATTCGGTTGGTTCACTATGTATGATTTCACAGACAATTATACAGTTTTAAAGAAAGAATGAACTTTATTTTAAAAACCTACACATAATTATTATTATAATTATTATTATTATTATTATTATTATTATTATTATTATTATTATTATTATATTATTATTATTATTATTATTATTATTATTGTTATTATTATTATTATTACATTCATGGGGGAGCGTTTAAGCCGTAGGGGTCATACAGCGCCTGGGGAGCGACAGGCATTCAGACGTAAATCAAGGAATTGGATCACAGGTCCAGTTCCTTATATCAAGAGTCCCTCATCGTTTTCATGGAACTTCTCATGAGGGGACGTGATATCACAGACAAGGGCATAAATTTATGCAATTGTTTGAGGGTACAATGAGAAAGAAGAGCAAGTCACAATAGCCCGGCTACGACAGTTCACAAAAAATGTATATGTTAATTCTACATTACAGAAATTTAATCACGGAAAACCAATTAATGTTAAACGATGGCTCATTTCCATTGATGTCCTTACAATGGTGGCAATAATGTGCAAAGGATAGAAGGAGAGAGAAAGAAGAAAAAAGAATTAAGAAACGGTAGTGAGGAAGAAAGAAAAAAAGGACAGTGAACGAGAGAGTGTAAATATTAAAGACGGGATCTGAATAGCATGTGGGGTAGGGGAAGTGTGTCACAGTCTTTGAGGTAGTCACTTCGTGTGGACGTGTAGGAACGCATTGAGCGCTGCAGGTGAGTCCGCCTCTGAGTTCTATCATTACGTTCATAAGGACCGCTAAAATCGTGGGGGTTATATAGTGCCTTGGTAATAGGAGGCAATCTATCTCGATCCAAGCAGATCATCACTTTTGCCAAGGGATCCAGCTCTCAAGCAGAGGCTAAGTTGCTGGTCTCTGAGGACCAGTGTTTCCCGACATTTTTGTCTTCGTCTCACTCACACTGTCCTCTGGGACCAACTATAATGATACCTACTTAGCACCCAAGCAAATAACAAAAAAAGGCACAATACCGTGACTGGAACGATACACAAATAACCCGCACATAAAAGAGTGACTTTGTCAATGGTCCAAGTCGGACCGAAACGTCGTCGTAAGCTTCTCTCTTTTATGTGCGGGTTATTTGTGTATCACCCAAGGAAATCGCCGTTGACTTACAGGATAATATTACAGAAAGCATTTAGTAAATAATCGCTCTGTATTTTTCATCTTTTATAGGGATTAGCAACCCAAGATTTGAGAACCCATGTAGGATCTGTTCTTCTAAGTCGTCAGACTTTCATGAACACCACTAGAGTGTACTTTTGATCACTCATTTAATATCATGTTAATTTCCCCACAACACAACATGGGTCATCAAATGGTAGTGCAGTGTTTTTCTTCCCGTCTCTGAACTTCAGCTTCCCGCTCCTTCAGCCTACAGGATTCTCAGAACCTTGCTTCGAATAAGAATTTCCTTGTTGAATGAAGAGCTCTTGATTCAAGTAATTGGATCTACCCCACTTTTTTGGATGAAATTTGATATCCTCGCATTTCCCAGGCGCTGTATATTCCCTACGGATTTACCGCTTCCCAGTAAATATATTGATAAAAAAATATTTCGTCTAATTCACTGCTATTTTCATCCCATTGCTATTATCACACTAATCTTTCACTCTTTCATTCGTTCACACTGTCAATGTCCGCACTTTCTGTTTAATTTTTCCTCTTCAAGGCCTTGATGCCGTTCAAGAGCTCTTGATTAAATTAAATGGAGCTACCTTCTCCTTTCTTGGATCAAGTCTGATTATTTTCCATTCCTCTGACGTTGCACGACCCTCTTGGGCTTAGCGCTTCCCCAAGCACGAAACAGAGTCTCTAATTTTCCTCTTTCACTCTAGTTTGTTCCATTCACGGCCTTTACCTGTGACTGTTTTGACGTCATTCTGTTATTTTCCTTTTCATAAATATATACACTTCCATTTAATTATCCACTAATTACGATCTCAAACTGTGGAACTATTAAGTACTTCATGTTTGTGAATCTGGAATCTAATCTTTTTGGCATATAATGGTCCCACATTCACACTTATACAAACATTACCCCGCACAGGCATAAGAGTTACCAGTTTTTTTAGCATGAATACATAGATTTTTTTTTGATTGCAGGAAAAGCTATGAATCATCTAGGACGAGTAGTAGCAATGGCTGTTGTGGTGCTATTTATCGTAATAGATGCCGACAACCTGATAAAGTATTCCCAAGTGAGTCTACCATTCTCAGGCACTCAGGGGTTTCAGAAGCATCTGAGTCAGTATACAGGAACGTTACCAACCCTGTCTCAGTCTTCTGATATTACCTGCTAATTCTTATACTTTTTCATGCTTCTGCACCACTCATTAGGCAGAGTTCCATTGTTCATACATACCTTGAGCAAATGCACAAATAATAATAATAATAAGTATAATAATTATAAATAATAATAATAATAATAATAATAATAATAACAATTAATAATAATAATAATTAATAATAATAATAATAATAACAATTAATAATAATAATAATAATAATAATAATAATAATAATAATAATAATAATAATAATAATAATAATAATAATAATAATAATAATAATAATAATAATAATACACACTTCCCATCTCTGCAGGTAGTTCCAAGTTTCCCGGCGGGTATAGCATCATGTCTACTCAGATCCTTTGGAAACCAGGTGTTCAGCACCGTGCAGTGTGCTGCTGCCTGCAGCCTCACACCCTACTGCACTCTCTACTGCCTCAAAGGTTAACCTACAACTGAAAGTACTCTATTAACAGGAAATGATTGTGTGGTATCTTACATGTATTGCACGACTGCAAGAACTCTTAGGGTGAAATAAGATGATTGTGAGGTATATTATGGGCAATTTTCTGTGTCATGTAGTTCTGATGTGTTGGTGTGTATTTGGAAGAGCACCTTTGAAGGGGGGGTGCCTTGATGCCGTTGAAGGCCTCTTCATCACAGGAATTGGAGCTGCTCTTCCATTCCCCCGATCGTAGATTGCCTCCCATTCCTCAGGGGTTGTATGATCCCATGGGTTTAGAGCTTCCCCAGAATTTGATGATAATATTAATTACCTAAGGAACGAGAGCATGGTGATTGTTGGGGGTGTCTGAAGGTGGATTGCGTTGTGTTTTCAACACACCGGCCGCATCCCACCGACTCACCGAAAGTTTTTTATATTTAGTATTTTTTACAGGGAAGATATTAATTATTATTGTTATTATTATTATTATTATTATTATTATTATTATTATTATTACTACTACTACTACTACTACTACTACTACTACTACTACTACTACTACTACTACTATTACTACTACTACTACTACTACTACTACTACTACTACTACTACTACCACTACTACTACTATATTATTATTATTATTATTATTATTATTATTAAATTACACTGGTCAACACTCATTTTCTGATCAATGATATTACACCGATTTAAGGGTAAGCGTGGTGCTGCTTCCGAATATATTATAGGTTTTGCTTGATTGTCTCTAGTTTTTGATAAATTTGGTATTCCGTTGAAAAACATAAAAGATGTGAAAAATATATTGATTAGGCGGGGCTAACTTACAAATCGTAATGAAATTACTTTTTTAGATCAAGCAAAAAGTTTGCTATCTTCAGAAAAACATAAATAGACATCTTGTGCTCATGATGGCAAAGCTTCTGCAACACCATTTTCATGTTTTCGTTTTCTTTGTCGAGTGAGCAATTGGAAGAGATACATATTGGTTACCATTGTGCAATAAGACACATTTCAAGTTTCTAATGAAGCTGTCTATAAAAGCCCACCAATCTCCTGGTCGATATTCAAGTCTCTTTCGAAGGAGTCCAGGTATGTTATTACGGTATATAAGGTCTCCATCTTGACTGAAGTAAGGAAGGAGTTCAACCTCTCTTGTTCGATTAGCTGTTATTTTAATTTCTTGTTGAAGACAGTTCTTTTCTTTTAGTCTAGATGCTAAAAGTTCAGATGCTTGCTTTGACAGACTGAGGTCACATATCAAATCATTGAGTTTTACTTGGAAGAACTGCTAGGGTGTTAAAATACTTACTTTATATTCACTTCCACTGTTATTACCTGTGTTACATCCTAAACTATGAGTTTCTTCAACATCTGTCAACAGAAGGTCAGGTAGTGTTGCAATCACTGGTATGGGAACATCTTCGCCGTGTGGCACAGGTCTCCTTACAGATCAGGATATTCCCACTTGATATTCATGTATCGACTGAAATCCCTCACATTCACCATACAGAAATAATCGTCGTGGTGGGTTTCCGGCTCTCCCCGCACCATAAGCACACAGAACTTCTTTGCTATTTCTCCATTGTCGTAAGCATTCTATACAGATTTTGCAAACCATACGGGGAACCCAAGACTTGTTCTCCAAGTGCCATTCCAGAATAAGGAAGATAAGCTTGTTTTACAAAATCTGTGGTAAATTTTTTCATTGCTTTTGCAAAGAATATTCGCCACAAATGTAGCAAAATGCATTGAGATTGATTAATCAGGCTCTTCGTGAAGGACTCGTGTTTCTCTGGAAAAATAACAAAATAAAGGTTACAATATTGTAACTTGGTCGCTGTTGATGCAACTCTTTTTGTTAAATATTAAATCATATAAAAATAAAATTTTAACAACATATAAATATACACGAGTTATGGCCAAGTTCCCTGTTAACTGAGGGTACGTATGCATATTTCACAGACTAGAGCCAATTTGAAAAACCTACTGACATTTTCGAATTCAGCAACCCCAAAATGCCCTAATTACGTTCAAATATCTTTGGCAACAAAAGTTTTATTGTTGTTGTTGACCAGTGTTATTGAATCGCTTAACCCATGTGGGGTCATTCAGCGCAGGGATTAGTGAAGGCTCGATCCTCCTTCAGCCAATCGTGGCCCAGTCTCTGACCCTACTGAACTGCAATTCAATCTAGTAAAATTCTTGATTCTCTTTTTCTCTCCCTTAAGAAAATCAATGCTCCTTGTTCCGTGCCAAGGTGACGGAGCAGTGGGCAGGGGTGACGGGAACAACCTTCATCTTCGACCAATGTTTCTCCACCTTCCCTTTCTCTGGTGACGTGGGACGTTACGCGATCACCGCCTCCTCCTCTGTGTACAAGACATTCACATCCAACACAGCTCTCAATGCATCCTTCTACTGCTTCAACGAACCTGCTTGCTACGAGAGCATCATTGAAAACGGCCCCTGGTGGAGGGCTGACTTTGGTCGGCCGCTGAGCATCTCCGCCGTTATAATAAACTATGTGTACCTTATCGACTCCAACGTCGAATTCCTTCTGGGCAACGATTCGAACGTCGGTAACAACCCCGTCTTTGTGACTCAGTATACGACAACTCCTTACGGCGGTCTGGTTCTGATGCCCACGCAGGCCATAGTAGGCAGATACTTCTTCGTCACCGAACCAGCCTACTCCGACATAGGGATATGTGACGTTTGGATCTTATCCGATTAAGATATTGTGTGCGATATCTAATTCGTGGTTGAAAGACACTTGTTGTAGAACATATACTGTCAGTATATTTTTATTTTAGCTGACATATCGGTCTGAGAAATACCTATATCTACTCATTAATATGATTAGATATACCTTTGATGATATTTTTGATGAGTTCCCAGAGGTTTTCTACTCCCAGAGCCCGGTCGTGAGCCAGACCCGTCTGGCTTTCGTCTGGTCAACCAGGGTGTTTCTGCTCCAAGTACGTCTATAATACCTGTGGGCAAAAACCTAACGACCAACACACAACACTCCTAATTCTGTATCTTTGAAATCTTAACAGAGTGAATAAACAGACAATCTTGGGTGACTGGTTGTTAGTGTTGCTTTCCTGATAAATACTTGTATCAGGTTCCAATTAAATATGTGTTCAATACTTTGTTTTAATTGCATTTGTCCTCTAGAGTGAATGTATGGTGCAGATTACTATTACTGTAAATTCATGGGGAAGCGTTATTCCTTTAAGAGTCATGAAGCACCTGGGCGATAGTAGGTAATTAGATTTGATCAGGGAAGTGGAGGGTCGCTTCAGTGATGCCAGTGAAGTTCACTGGCATCAGAGCACCCTCCCTTCTATCCATTGAGGAGGATATACTGAACAGAGCCATTCATCTTGTAAGTGAACATACGGCAATATAGCCAGTACAAATACGGCAATAAAGACAGCAAAAAATATTTCAATAAAGACAGTATATGATGCTGCGATATAGTACAAAATACCACAATAGAGACAGTTGAAGATACTGCAATAAAGACAGTATAAAAATAATGCAATGAAGACGGTATAAAATACTGCAGTAAAGACAGTACAAAATACCGCAGTGAATTATTATTATTATTATAATCAAGGGGGAAGCGCTAAACCCGGAGGATTATACAGCGCCTGGGGGGGGAAATGTGGAAGGCATTCAGGCTTAATTCGGGGAACTGGAGCACAGATCCAATTCCCTAAATCAAGAGCCCCTCACCAACATCAAGGAACCTTCCTTGAGGGAAACTGCAGTGAAGATATGAAATACTGCAGTAAAAGCAGTATAAGATACTGCACTAAAGACATTGGATATCTCGTTGGAAACTGCAATACTTTGTAGCAGCAACAAGTCCTGGATATTTTCTTCATAAAACTATAAATCACAGTAATACTTTGATGGATGTAAGTGGTAATAATTATTATTATTATATACTCTTGGGGAAGCGCTAGATCTTTAGGGGCCATACAGCTCTTGGGGAATGGACAGTAATCAGATTTGATCCAAGGAAACTGAGATTAGTCACAATTCTTTGGATCAAAGATAGGGATGGGGAAGAAGGGCCGGTAAGCCAGTGGAAAGCCTCGGTCAGATGACCAAACTCATCAGCTGTGGATCATCATAAGACTAAAACCAGCGTCAGGAAGCACTTGCCCTGTTTCCTGATAAACCTGACCTAACCTAACCTCAAGGCGACCTTGTTCTGCTCGACGGTGTCACAAGAAGTGTTTACTCTGCACCCGCGTTTTTTTCTTCTGCGTTGTGGGCAGTAGGCCGTGGAATCCAGGGCCGGAGAATGTTTATCGTCCTCTCTGCACACCTCTACTGAATTTCCTCTCCTGGAGTTGAGATACCAACCTGCTCTCTGTCTCTCTCTCTCTCTCTGTTTGTCTCTCTCTCTCTTTCTTTATATATATATATATATATATATATATATATATATATATATATATATATATATATATATATATATATATATATATATATATAGATAACAAATTCTGGATGCTACTCTCTCTGTTCGTGCCTTCCCACCTTTCTTACAGTAAAAATGTATTTCGTCTAACAAAACAAATCTCTAAAGCTGTACAGATTTACTAGTTCTAAACGTATCTCTCATGGATTTCATTCTATAGATTTTTAATTTGTATTTTCTGGATAATTTGCTGGAATGTTTCACTAAACCGTAACTTGTTTCCTGTTTACAGTTCTAACTATACTAATTCACCAGTTTTCCCATTCCCTGTGATCTTAACATAAAATAATAATCATATAAACTTTACTAATATTTTGTGATTGTTTTGCTTTATTACATATCTTTCTACAGCCTGTAATATATTGTGATTGTTGTATCAGAAGTTTAGGATTAATGAGCAAATTATCCTCATAAACACTGTCTCGAATGTTACATATTAATGTTTAAGGTTTATTACCGGACTTTCTGAGTCTTCAGCCGGAGGAGTTTACATGAGCTTTTCTTATGTATTTTAATGACTAAGCATGTCGGGTTTTAGCGTTCATTATCGGGAAAGTGAATCGGGACTAAGACATGTTTAATGAAGTTGACAGTGAGTCTGAGAATATATTCCAGGGATCATTAGACATTGAGGAACCATCAAAACTAGAACCGATACTCTCTCAAGAACCATCAGACGTTTAAGGAACTCTCCCAGGGACAACCAGGCAATGAAGAAGTTGAGTACGAACCCCATCTTTGAACCAGTGAAAACTTCAGTCTGACTGTTTATTATTAAATTAAAATCACGGGTAAGTACTAAGTCTGTAGGAGTCATACTTTGGGATATGTGATGCTGTCAAATTTGATTTAAGGAAGAGGTAGGGTAACTCAAATTCCTTGTATCAAGAACCCTTTACCAGCATCAAGGCAACCCCCAAAAAGGCTCCTGAAAATTAAAAACCATGTGGAGGTATCGTGAAAGAAGAAAAGAGTGGGAGTAAAAGAATGAAGCATAATAGAGTCGTCTATGACGACATGAAGGCATTCTTTGCTGATATACAGTTCAATACGAAGCTAAATTGGATGTCAGCACCTGCCATGATAAAACACTTCAGGCGAATATGTGTTTGGAGGCCACCAAGAAATTCATCCCTCTCCAAAAGATGATATCTGGTATATCATTTAAAGTGTTCGGAAATCATCGCCTCCACGGTTCGGTATCATACTAGCTCTCCTAAATCGGAAAGGGAATACAACAGAAATACGAACTATTAAGAAACACACGTGTGAAAAAAAGATAAACATGTTCTGAACGTCAGTCGAAGCTCGAAAAATTTTCCTGTCAACTTTTTCACAAGACAAAAAAAGAAAAGAGCAGAATTCTACTAGAGAGTAAAAGTTTTAACAGATTTCAATTTCACGCTCAGACAGCACAAGGGTATAGTTTGTAGAAAGATCTTAGTTCTAAGGTGCAATTCCAGGGACTTTACAAAAGGGAACTATAACTTATCTGCACAAACGAAGCAGCAGAACTCTGGTAAAAAATTAGAAACTTATAACATTAACATCACGAATCATAAAAGGATGTGA
Source organism: Cherax quadricarinatus (assembly GCF_026875155.1). NCBI lineage: Eukaryota > Metazoa > Arthropoda > Malacostraca > Decapoda > Parastacidae > Cherax > Cherax quadricarinatus. The sequence goes on from NC_069421.1 coordinate 12,212,916, forward strand.
AAATTTGGTGAGAAGCCAAAATATAAATTTTACGGGAAAGAATGACCCCACGCAGTCCAAATATACATAGATTTAGAAAGGAAGATTATGCATGTCACAAGTACTAAATCATTAAGGCAAATTTGTGGAGGTTTCGGAAGAAAATCAAAACACAGAATTCACGAATGCATTTGACAAATGCGGTTATTGAGTGACAGTCCATAAAATTAGGTCAGGAGGTATAACAGGAAAAGTAGGAAGACCGTTATTAAATTTTTAACGAAGACTGATATTAAATATTCTAACACAAGGAAAACAAAGAGTAATAGTAAATAATGCAGAATCTAATCTTTACGACAGGCACTTGAAGACACACTCCCGGCACCTTCACTATTTCTCATCCTCGTATCAGACACAGATGAAAACACTAACCACAGCTTGGTATCATCTTTTGCGAGAGATACTACGATAAGTATCTCGGAAGAAGACAAGGAAAATTTACATACAGATATCAACGAAGCCTTCCAGTGGGCAGAATAAAATACATTATCTTCAATGGTGACAAATTTCTACTGCTCAGATATGGAAAGAATGAAGAACTCATGAGAAGCACCGGATTTATAGCACAGGAAGACAGTCTTCTATTCCATGGTGGGCAGTCCCTGTCACCACTCACTACAAGTGGCGAATTGGCTATGAAAGTGTATCGAATTAGAGTTTATTCTATATTTTTAATATTCAACTGCGATTACGCAACCAGTATAATAATATCAGATGACCTATCATTTAGAAAACACACTAAGGCAAATGCTGTGATGGCCAGTAAAATAACACAGGGGTTAATTGGAACCTTAAAACAAAAGAAACAATGCCAATAATGACATTATTCAAATCATTTGTGATTTCTCGCTTAGAATATTGTTTGGTGTTGACTAATCCGTTCAAAGCAGGAAAAATATCCGAACTGGAAAAAGTACAGAGCTCGTTAACTGCCCGTTTTAATCTAATGAGGTGCTAGAATGCACTCGTACCTGGATGTACTCTCTGGAGCGAGAAAAAAGAGATACTCGCATATCTGATATTATATACATAGAAGATATTTGATTGCCTAGTCCAAAATCTATAGACTAACATTCACTGTGGCCCAAGACTATTAGAAATATTGCCGTATCAAATATAGAAATCTTCGAGAGGAAACTAAATCTTTAGCTCCAACAAGTTCCAGATCAAACAGGCTGTGAGGTACACGGGCCAACGGGCAGAAGAAGCAATCAATAGCAAAGCCTTTCCCCAGGCCGAGTTTCGTGAGTAGGTTGAAGATTAAGACACGTGTAACAGTTGGGTATCTTTATTGTTGAAACGTTTCGCCTACACAGTAGGCTTCTTCAGTGCTACGTCTCAACAATACAGATATCCAACTTGTCGGTATTTTATGCCATTTTCAACATGCATGGGTAGGTAAACTCTCGAAATGTGTCACAAATATACCACAGGCATAATAACAATGAGGGACGTAGAGCTGTTGAAAAATAACATTGCTGCCAGAACAAGGAACGGGCCGCAAATTATTAAACAGTCACTTTAGAAGAATAATGTCAGTCAAGGAGTGAATTATATTTAAAATTTAAATAGATATCTGCTCACGAAGAAGAAAAAATGACAGGGAAGAATGCGAGGAACACAATATAAAATTTAAAAAGATTCTTTCGAGTGAACAAGAACACCTGCGGAAATTTAAGCGGGAGTCCAACTTCAAGGGATACTGGAGGCACATAGTGGCGACTGTGACACTTGTCCAGAAGACCCTGAAGGACCTCATGAATATTTTTATTGTGTTTATGGGGAAGCAGTTAACACGTAGGAGTCATTAAGAGCCTGTGAAATAGGAGGTAATGAGGAATGGACCAGGGAAAAGTAGGGTACCTATAATTTCTTGGTTCAGGAGCCTTTTACCAGCTTCATGAGGTTTCAGAATAAAACAATAGAGTCAAAATATTTATGTTTACAGTGAAGCAGCTGGTTTATAATCTGTTCCTTCTCAGTAACTACTGAATAAACGCTCCAAAATGAGTCGAAACTAGGAAGGAAAAAAAAATTGCCTTTAAGACAACAAAAGCTGATTAACATTTAATTAAAATTTCCTAGTACTGGACTTATGATTTGTAAGATGACCCGGGCAGTTAAAAATTTGCAACTGGACACATCGCAAACACTGATACTAATGTTTGTACCAGGATTTTTCTGTGCATATGTCTGATAGGTTCTCGCAATTTTGCGAGTTTTACTGTGAGTGGCATCAGGTTAATGAAAAAAGTAAAATCATTTTGATTTTCTTTTACTGAATTAATATATATTAGACTCCAACTACAAAACGTACAAAAACATGAATGCAATATTTCTAAACTATACCATTGCAGTTCATCTCACTCTCACTCTCTCTCTCTCTCTCTCTCTCTCTCTCTCTCTCTCTCTCTCTCTCTTCTCTCTCTCTCTCTCTCTCTCACACACACACACACACACACACACACACGCAGCGTAAATTTACACAGCAGAAGTAATCACGGTTCAATCAGTTCTCTGTGTGCTCCCGATCCTACTTTTCCTAATCCATTTGAAGAGTTTGAATGAATCAATTTAGGAAATTCGTTTAACCATATGAATAGTGCTTGTGAATAGCCAATGCAACGCATCAACACGTACCTTAGCTCCATGCTTCGTATCTTTTTTTTCTTGGGGGGGAGGGGGGAAAGCCCCACAATCAACGAGATTTATAACGCAGATTTGCCAAACGCAGAAGAACAAGTGGGGGAAGTCTGCTCGCTGCTCGTGACATGAATGAGTGATTTGTCTGCAGTCACTTGATCGCGATTTTCGTGAGTCATGAGCTACTTGTCAACAGAGTAGAACTCTGGTAGTCTGACTACTCTACCAGTCCTTGCTCTGATTGACATTAGAATATATACTACAATTTTAACTACCTGTTTACTACAATTACTCCTCTACTACTACTACTACTACTACTACTGCTACTACTACTACTACTACTACTACTACTACTAATAATAATAATAATAATAATAATAATAATAATAATAATGTCAACGGATCAATGAGGACATGGTTTGTTAAAAAATAAGTTAAAAATATTCGACTGTCACTGTCTATGCAATTAAATGCTCACTGACGGATTTACACACTTCAGTAATATGCACCGATACATAAAAATTGATATATATATATTATATATATATATATATAATATATATATAAAATATATATTATATATATATATATAATATATATGTATGTCGTGCCGAATAGATAAAACTTGTCAATTAGCAAGAACTCACTTAGAATTAAGTTCTTTCTAAAATTTTCTCTTATACGTTTAAAGATATATTTTTTTCATTTATTTAAATGTAAAAATTAATAATTTTGTACCAAAAGCACCCTAGAGAACATAGCTAACCTTATTATAAAAATGCAATTTAATTTAGCCTAATCCAACTAAATATATTTTAGATAAGTTTACAATAATTTAATAATAAACAGACACAATTAAATATATTTTTTTCGTTAGATTCAGAATGATTTTTTGCGAAATTATTGAATACACAAATTTTCGCTTGCCTTATCCGGCAAGAAGAGCGTTGCTGTGCCTATTCGGCACTATTCGGCACGATATACATACATTATATATATATATATATATATATATATATATATATATATATATATATATATATATATATATATATATATATATATATTATATCTTATAGTATCTCTGAGACATTAGCATTCCCTGTCACCTGAGACAGCGCTCAGCCTACGCTCATCTCACTTCTCAAGTGTTATAATCTTACTTGTACTGAAGTTGAATTCCAACAGCCACTTGTTTGACCAATCCTAGTTTGTTTAGGTCTGGTTGTAACTTTTCCTTGTCTTCTATGGTTTTTATTCTAATCGTCAATTTCACATCAGTTAACACTAATGTATCGACTGTTGTGCCTTCTGGCATGTGTGTGTGTGTGTACTCACCTATTTATGGGTGCAGGGGTAGAGTCACAGCTCCTGGCCCCTGTGTGTGTGAGGGGGAGATTGCGCATATGTAGTTCAATATGCAGTACAAGAAACAAGTTTCATATATATTTCTGTTTAGTTACATCATCAGAGGAATGGAATGGACATATCAGTGTAGCAACTGGAAGATTCCGTGCGAACACAGGGATCGCTGGCTTATCCATAATATCTATAACCCAGCGCACATAGACCAGCTAACACGGACCACCGATAACAGGCCAGAAAACACAGACCAACTAACATCGACCAGTGAACACAGACCAGCAAACATGAGCTAATGAAAACAGGCAAGCGAACACGGGCCAGTGACCGCGGGCCAGTGACCGCGGGCCAGTGACCGCGGGCCACTGACCGCGGGCCAGTGACCACAGGCCAGTGACCACGGGGCAGTGACCACGGGCCAGTGACCGCGGGCCAGTGACCACGGGCCAGTGAATCCAGTGAATACAAGTCAACGAACGCGGTCCAACGCAGGAAGAAGCGGCTTGTTGCTTATTGTGTCTTTGCCTCTGGTCAGTCATCTTACACTAAAACCGAGCAACTAACTCCCTTGTAACAATAGCTTGAGAACTGAAATAAAACACACTCACACTTCCGAAAATGGAATTACACGAGGCGACGAATGCTATTAATTACGAAGTTTAATTAGTGTAAACTGAAGCCGTCAGCGTTTATTTACGTAAAGTTATCGTGTCTGGATATGCTGATAAACTATCGAAATCTCATTTAAAAAAAAATGAAAAAAAAAAATCAGATACAATAAAAAAAAAATCGAGGGAGGAAAAAGGTGCTGTAAATTCACATATCTATAATTTCGACATTTTAAACTAACACAACATTGTTAATGATGAAACAATCGACTCCGAGGGGGCACGTTCGACACCCTTCAAAAGTCATACTTTAAATCTTCTGCGCGACACATCCAACGCGTTAAAGTTTTACATTTCAGCGTTAAGTAAGACACAGTGCAGCTGTTAGGTATCTTCATTCCGAAACGTTTCGCCTACACAGTAGGCTTCTTCAGTCAAGTACGGAAATGTTAGCGGGAGCAAAAGAGATTGAAGACGTCAAACAGTCCCCCTTTTAAAGACGTGGGTTTTGGGGGTGGTCAGTCTCTAAAGGGGGACTGACCACCTACCACCCTGCTCGTGTTAACTTTTCCCTACCCCGACTGAAGAACCCTACGTGTAAGCAAAACTTTTCGGAATAAAGTACCTAACTGTTGCACTGTGTCTTTAAACCCGGACAATTTCAACCACTGTTTCAGTGCCCTTTTTACACACATTAAAAAGTCCTCATAGAATCTGCAGTTCTTTGCGATTTGTTTCTCTGTAAAACCTCCTCCATATTTTTTTTAATGGTTATATCACAATTAAAGGGATCATGATTATTTTCATATTCCACTGTGCTATAAAAATACTGTTTAGATAATATGATTTAGAGAAAGATTAAACAAGATATTCCTCCCCGAGCTGTCTTGTGTATTGTCGAATTATAGGTTTTGATCCCTGTCTTTGTTGTCTGCAGTGGTTTGGGGGTGGTGGTGGGGGTGGGGGGGGTGGTGGTGGGGGGTGGTGGTGGTGGTGACTGTGGTGGTGGTGGTGGTGGGGGTGGTGGTGGGGGGGATTGGTGGTGGTGGTGGGGGTGGGGGTGGGGGGTGGTTGGGGGTTTGTGGTGGGGGTGGGGGGTGGGGGTGGCGGTGGGGGTGGTGGTGGTGGAGTGGTGGTGGTGGGTGGTGGTGATGGTGATGGGGGGTGGTGGGGGGGGTGGTGGTGGTGGTGGGGGTGGGGGTGGGGAGTGGTGGAGTGGTGTGGGGGGGTGGTGGGGGTGGTGGTGGTGTGGTGAGGTGTGGTGGTGGGGGTGGTGGTGGTGGTGGTGACTGTGGTGGTGGGGGTGGGGGTGGTGGTGGTGGTGGTGGTGGTGGGGGTGGGGTGGTGGGGGTGGGTGGTGGGGGTGGGGTGGTGGGTGGCGGTGGTGGTGGGGTGGTGGTGGGAGTGGGGGTGGGGGTTTGGTGGGTGGGGATGGTGGTGGTGGTGGTGGTGGTGGGGGTGGTGGTGGTAGTGGTGTAGTGGGGGTGGGGGTGGTGGGGGTGGTTTGGGGGTGTTTGGGGGTGGGGGTGATGGTGATGGTGGTGGTGGTGGTGGGGGTGGGGGGGTGGGGTGGGAGGGGGTTGTGGGGGGTGGGGTGGTTGGGGGTGATGGGGGTATGTGGTGGTGGTGGTGGTGGTGGTGGTGGTGGTGGTGTGGTGATGGTGGGAGTGGTGGGGGGTGGTGGTGGTGGTGGTGGTGGTGGGGGTGGTGGTGGGATGTGATGTGGTGGTGGTGGTGGGGGGTGGTGGTTTCTCGTGGGGGTGGTGTCGTGGTGGTGGTGGTGGGGGGGGGTGGGGGGGGGGGTGGTGTGGTGGTGGTGGTGGTGGTGTTTGGGGGTGGGGTGGTGGGGTGGGGGGGTGGTGGTGTGATGGTGTTGGTGGTGGGGGGCGGTGGTGGTGGGGGTAGTGGTGGTGGTGGTGGTGGTGGTGGTGGTGGTGGGGTGGTGGTGGTGGTGGTGGTGGTGGGGTGGTGGTGTTGGTGTGGTGGTGGGGTGGGGGTGGTGATGGTTTGGTAGTGGTGGTGGTGGGGGTGGTGGTGGGGGTGGTTGGTGGTGGTGGGGGTGGTGGTGGTGGTGGTGATGATGATGGTGGTGGGGGGTGGTGGGGGGGTGGTGGTGGTGCTCGTGGTGGTGGTGCTCGGGTGGGGGCGGTGGTGGTGGTGGGTGGTGGTGGTGGTGGTGGCGTTTGGTGGGGTGGTGGCGGTGGTGGGAGTGGTGGTGGTGACGGTGGTGGTGGTGGTGGTGATGATGGTTATGATGGTGGTGGTGGTGGTGGTGATGGTGATGGTGGAGATAGTGATGGTGGAGGTGGTGGAGGGGGTGGAGGTGGTGGAGGTGGTGGAGGCGGTGGCGGTTGTGGATTTTGTTGTGATGGCGGTCGTGTTGTTTAGAGTGTGATGATAGTGAGGAGGGTAGTGTTTATAATGAAGGCGGTGGTGCTAAGCGTGACACGCGTGTGTAGTAACGTGTGCGGGGGTAAATGATAGTGTATGTCCCGTAGCGGGGTGGCGCACCACCACCGTGGCGATATACGCCGTTGAAGCCGTGAGGTTAGTTAGCGTGTGCCGCTGGCGGCTCGCGGGCGTGGGAGGACCGCACCACCAGGCCGCATAATGATCCACTCGCCGCAGGGCCGCCGCCCACCCGCACTGTAGTGGCGGCCGAGAGCGCCACTCCTTCCCGCTCGTATCCTCCTGGAGGAGGAGACAGTAGGTTAGAGATCCTGGGGCCGCTGACCACTTGAAGGTCGCGGAGGAGCAGGATACCCGCGCCACCCGCACTCGTGTGTTACGAGGTAGGCGTGGCAGAGGCAGGTCGCGGGCGGCGTGGGCGGCCGCCAAGAGGACTTTATTTGCCGCCCCGGGTGGATAGGTCTTCAGGGTGAGAATAAGAGCCTCGGGTTTTGGTGTTCTGACCACCAGGTGCAAGGCTCCCATTCCTCCCACAGCACTAGCAACTCTATCCCCACTCTGTGACTCCACCCGTAGCCGGAGTTTGGCACCGCATGCCACAGCCATTACGTGCAGGAGATGCTTGCCCTTCCGCGCGCGGAAGCTGGCTTTAACCTTGCCGTTGGCTGATGGCACCAGCTTCAGCACGGACCCAAACTTTAGCCTGGGAACTGTCCTCTTAGGGGTGGCAGGGATGAATCCTCTTCCAAGGGGTGGGCCGGCACCGCCCTCCGCCCATACCACTACATGCAATGGGCGGCGGGGCGGGTGAGGGAGAGTAAACCATGGGCGCTCCGTGCAGCCCAGCGCCACTAGAGACCTCCGACGTTGGCGGTGTGGGCCGTGGTATCGAGTGGGCGGGTTGGCCGCTCGAGCGGCACACAAGGACGGGAATGGGCGGCCTTGGCTGACAGCGAGGCAGTACCCACTGCTGCCACCCCTGCAAGCAAGACCATTAAGATCATTAACATATGTATATCAATGTATACATGTATAGCTACATACAGAAATGGTTCAAAAATGTACTGAGCACAGCATCATATTTTTTTTTATTTATTTATTAACACATCGGCCGATTCCCACCAAGGCAGGGTGGCCCGAAAAAGAAAAGCTTTTATCATCATTCACTCCATCACTGTCTTGCCAGAAGGGTGCTTTACACTACAGTTATAAAACTGCAACATTAACACCCCTCCTTCAGAGTGTAGACACTGTACTTCCCATCTCCAGGACTCAAGTCCGGCCTGCCGGTTTCCCTGAATCCCTACATAAATGTGACTTTGCTAACACTCCAACAGCACGTCAAGCATTAAAAACCATTTGTCTCCATTCACTCCTATCAAATATGCTCACGCACGCTTGCTGGAAGTCGAAGCCCCTCGCACACAAAACCTCCTTTATCCCCTCCCTCCAACCCTTCCTAGCCTGACCCCTACACCACCTTCTCTCCACTACAGATTTATACACTCGAAGTCATTCTATTTTGTTCCATTCTCTCTATATGTCCGAACCACCTCAACAGCCCCTCCTCAGCCCTCTGGATAATAGTTTTGGTAATCCCACACCTTCTCCTAATTTCCAAACTACGAATTCTCTGCATTATATTCACACCACACATTGCCATCAGACACGACATCTCCACTGCCTCCAACCTTCTCCTCGTTGCAACATTAATCACCCATGCTTCACACTCATGCAAGAGTGTTGGTACAACTATACTCTCAAACATTCCCTTCTTTGCTTCCATGGACAAAGTTCTTTGTCTCCACAGACTCCTAAGTGCACCACTCACCTATTTCCCTTCATTAATTCTATAATTCACCTAATCCTTCATAGACTCATCTGCTCATACGTCCACTACTAAATGTCTGAATACATTCACCTCCTCCATACTCTCTCCGTCCAATCTGATATTCAGTCTTTCGTCATCTAATCTTTTTGTTATCCTCATAACCTTACTCTTTCCTATATTCACTTTTAATTTCGTTCTTTTACATACCCTACCAAATTCATCCACCAACCTCTAAAACTTCTCTTCACAGTCTCCCAAAAGCACAGTGTCATCACCAAAGAACAACTGTGACAACTCCCACTTTGTGTTTGATTCTTTATCTTTTAACTCCACACTTCATGGCAAGACCCTAGCATTCACTTCACTTACAACCCCATCTATAAATATAATGAACAACCACGGCCACATCACACATCCTTGTATAAGGCCTACTTTTACTGGGAAATAATCTCCCTCTCTCCTAAATACTCTAACCTGAGCCTCACTGTCCTCGTAAAAACTATTCACTGCTTTCAGTAACCTACCTCCTATACCATACACCTGCAACATGTGCCACATTGCCCCCTTATCCACCCTGTCATATGCCTTTTCCAGATCTATAAATGCCACTAAAACCTCTTTACCCTTATTTAAATACTGTTCACCTATACGTTTCACAGTAAACGCTTGATCTACACACCCTCTACCTTTCCTAAAGCCTCCTTGTTCATCTGCTATCCTACTCTCCATCTTACTCTTAATTCTTTCAATAATAACTCTACCATACACTTTACCAGGTATACTCAATAGACCTATTCCCCTATAATTCTTGCACTCTCTCTTATCCCCTTTGCCTTTATACAAAAGAACTATGCATGCTCTCTGCCAGTCCCTAGGTACCTTACCCTCTTCCATACATTAATTAAATAATAGCACCAACCACTCCAAAACTATATCCCCACCTGCTTTTAACATTTCTATCTTTATCCCATCAATCCAAGCTGCTTAACCCCCTTTCATTCTACCCACTGCCTCACAAACTTCCCCCACACTTACAACTGGTTCTTCCTCACCCTTACAAGATATTATTCCTCCTTGCCCTATACACGAAATCACAGCTTCCCTATCTTCATCAACATTTAACAATTCCTCAAAATATTCCCTCCATCTTCCGATACCTCTAGCTCTCCATTTAATAACTCTCCTCTCCCTATTTTTAACTGTCAACTCCATTTGTTGCCTAGGTTTCCTCAACTTATTAATCTCACTCCAAAACTTTTTCTTATTTTCAACAAAATTTGTTGATAACATCTTACCCACTGTCTCATTTGCTCTCGTTTTACACTGCTTCACCACTCTCTTAACCTCTCTTTTTCTTTCCATATACTCCTCCCTCCTTGCATCGCTTCTACTTTGTAAAAACCTCTCATATGCTAACTTTTTCTCACTTACTACTCTCTTTACATCATCATTCCACCAATCGCTCTTCTTCCCTCCCGCACCCACTTTCCTGTAACCACAAACTTCTGCTGAACACTCTAACACTAAATTCTTAATTAAACCTACCCCATAAATCTTCGACCCCATTACGTATACTCTCACTAGCCCATCTATCCTCCAATAGTTGTTTATATCTTACCCTAACTGCCTCCTCTTTAAGTTTTTACACCTCCACCTCTCTCTTACTTGCTGCTTCTATTTTCCTTGTAACTCATCTACCTTTTACTCTCACTGTAGCTACAACTAAAAAGTGATCTGATATATCTGTGGCTCCTCTATAAACATGTACATCCTGAAAGTCTAATCAACAGTCCTTTATCTACCAATACAAAGTCCAACAAACTACTGTCATTACGCCCTACATCATATCTTGTATACTTATTTATCCTCTTTTTCTTAAAATATGTATTACCTATAACTAAACCCCTTTCTATACAAAGTTTAATCAAAGGGTTCCCGTTATCATTTACACCTGGCACCCCAAACTTACCTACCACACCCTCTCTAAATGTTCCTATACAATATATATATATATATATATATATATATATATATATATATATATATATATATATATTTTATATATATATATATATATATATATATATATATATATATATATATATATATGTCGTGCCGAATATGTAAAACTGGTCAATTAGCAAGAACTCATTTAAAATTAAGTCCTTTCTAAAATTTTATCTTATACGTTTAAAGATATAATTTTTCATTAATGATAATGTAAAGATTTATAATTTTGCACCAAAAGAATCTTAGAAAACTTACCTAACCTTATTATAACAAGAACAACTTATTTTCGCCTAACCCAGCTAAATATATTTAAGATACGTTTACAATAATTTAATACTAAACAAACACAGTGGAATATATTTTTTTCATCAGGTTCTGAATAATTTTGGCGAAATTATTGCATACACAAATTTTAGCTTGTCTTATATGGCAAGATGAGCGTTGCTATTTAAGCCAAAATCGCAAGTTCTGCCTATTCGGCACGACATATATATATATATATATATATATATATATAATATATATATATATATATATATATATATATATATATATATATATATATATATATATATATATATATATATGCAAAACAACCACTCTGAAAGAATAGAGAAATTCTTTCAGAAAAACTTTTGATAAAGAATTCCCCCCAAAATGCTGATGGATGTGTCTATAAGATTCCTTGTAAAATTTGTGATAAAGTTTATTACGGTCAAACTGGTAAAAATCTCGAACTAAGATTAAAACAACATAAATATAGCATTAGAACTGGACAAGATTCCAATGCTCTATTTATTCATGTAAGAGATTTTAACCATCCAATTGATTTTCAAAAAGTTGAGAAAGTAGTATCAAGCAAGTCCATGGTCGACAGGAATATAATTGAATCTTGTTTCATAAAAAGCAGTTTTGACAATAATATGAATATTTCCTTTGGTTTATATAAATTAGATCCATTTATAATTAATAGAATTTGGGAAGAATTTAATAATAAACGGGACAAATAATTTTTAAATTTTCTTGGTAGAATAGTTTGGGGGGTGAGTTTGAAAAGGACCTACCAAGTTGGGTGGGCGCGCGTCACGTGTTTAACCGTTGTGGATCTGTAGTGAGTGCTGGCCGCCCCCTTATTAGCTTCCTTGGAGTTTACTTTCATAGTTCCTTGTAATGTGAGTATCCAAAACGTTTGGGAAAATTTCCTATTTTTTCAGGGGTTGTTTTAATTTTTGAATCACCTGTTTCTGTGTTTCTTTTTGCATATATATATATATATTTATATAATATATATATATATATATTTTTATATATATATATATATATATATATATATAATATATATATATATAATATAATAATTTATATTATATATATATTTTATATATATATTTTAAAATAAATTTTATTAATATATATATTAATATATATATATACGCGCTTGCGGCGGGGAGGGGGGGACCCAGTGTGTGGTGCCCCATACAGTGTGTTGAAAACCCGGGAAACCAACAGGGTTTACGGGGGCCAGTTTCGGCAGAATCATCGTGGAGTATCGCCCGGAATCATAGATTTTTGAAAAACCTCTACATCGCCCATTGTTTCTATATCAGGAAAGTGCGTGTGCAGGGGGATTTGGAAGTGGGGTGGTGGGGGGATCCGGGCAGGGGGTTTGGGGATTCTTTTTTACATCTTGATGGGCCCGGGGTCGGGGTTGGGGGGGAAGTGGCGTACCGACAGGCAATGGATGGTGAACAAACCCTGGGTTATAGTGGAGCATGGTGTTTAGGTCCCAAAAGGGCGGGGGTTTTTTTTTCTAAAGGGAACAAAAATGTATAACAATTAGCAAAAGTTAGTCAGTATGTGCGTCTTGTGCGAACACACAGGCCACCCCCCCCCCCCCCCCCCACCCCAGACCCCCCTCCCCTCACCCCAGCCTGGCCCACTGATTTCCCTGACCCGGGGTTTTGCCGTTTAGTGCCCCACCAATTTAAAGTCCGGCTCGCTACTCCCCCCCCCTCATCCCCCATCTCCATGCTCCCCCTTCACCGCACCCCACAGCGGCGCCCTCCCCCCCCGATATCAGCAATGTCACAAGTCCGGGGGGGTTTCCCGGGAATTTTTTCACGACAGACCAAAGCTGTCGTTCCGGGGCATCTGCCGGGTGTGCCCGGGAATGTGCATCAATCCCACACTGGCAACATCCGTGACAAAATAGATGTCTAGGCTCCAGGAGAGCCCCAAAGAAAAACCAACACCCCCCCCACAGACAGGGCTGACAGCTACCGTGACTTCCCCCTCACAGGGGGACCCAAATCTGAATCAAATTAACATCCACCGGGACTCTGCACACATCCCCCAAAGCAGCTCCCCCTCGCTGCTAGAAAATTTCACTGCCCTTTGAAGAAAGTCAACGATGCTCCGTAAAACGACCCTGGCCAATTTGCTGTTTTTGGCAATCCCCTGTTTGCTGTCCCCCCAAGGGGGGACAAAGTCACTAGAAAACGCATGTTTTAGGGAAATAAATGCTTTCCCCAAGGGTCAACCTCGTCCTCTCCCCCCCTAGGGCACAAAACCCGCCGGGCAAATGCCAAAAAACCGGGCACCCGACACCTCAAAAAATCAGAGCCCAAATTACAAAAAAATAGAAGAGGGTAATACATTGGAGCTTGAGACTTAAAAACCATGGGATACCACGCCCCCAAGGACGTCCGCACGGCACAAGCTCTGAAGGAAAAAACACCCACCCGGGGGCCCCCAGTCCCAACATTGACCTCCCTGACTTTGCAGCAGGCGAAAAACATCTAACCTTACGGAGCGATGTGTTAAAGCTGCTATGTCTTTTCCACAGGGTTCAGCGGGGGTTTCACGGGTTTAAGGCCCTCAACACTTAAAACAAATCCCCAAAACCACCCTTGGGAGGTTTCAGAGGGGCTGCTGCTGAACTCACCAATTTTCCAAACCTGTCCCGGGCGGGCGGTGTCCCAGAGGCCCATCAGCCCCTTTTCTTTGTGCCTCATTGTTGCCCTCCGCAAAAGGTGCGAATCGGGCCCTTTGCATGGGTAACACCCTTGGCGCCTAGTCCCCAAAGGGCTGCAGTAAGAAGGGGGTCAAGAGGCGCTGCAATGCTAAAAACCAACTCAGCTGGGTTTCGGCGTAAACAGGGCTGTGAACAGCTCCCACGCAGCACGATATATATCAAAAACTGTCCTATAAAAAAGCCTTTGGGTAAAAATTGGACTTTCCCAATGCTTTCAACTCGTCAGGGGGGATGCTGCTCCCAAGCAGTTATAAATTTCCCCCTTTCCCTTTACCCCTTCATGAATCGTGTTTGTTGACTTCAAAACTATTGTTTGGGGACCATGAAATTGACCGTGTTAGGCGTGCCAGGGGGGCCCTCTCCCCCCTTTTCTATTTTGTTTTGGGGCACAAGGGAAATCACGGAGGCCTCTCCCGCGAGTCAATATCTGGTTCCCGGGCGACGGACCCCCGGCTGGACAAAGAGTCTCTCCTGGAGGCATCAGTAAAATTAAAGACATGGGAGAAAAACCCGGGGCCCTTTTTTTAAACCCCCCCCAAATTGAAATAGTTTCTACAATCAAAGTTTATACAGAATATTTGTACCGTTTTAAAACCCGGGGGCCGGCCATTGATCCAGCCCAAAAGCACTTCTCGGGGCCCTCTTGGGCCAATGCCATCGATCTGGTCCTAGGAAAAAAAATCCAGACCTCCGGCGATGGAAACAGGATGAAAGACATTGACACACACGATCCTTCTCCTACCACCCGTGCCGTCAACCCAAAACTTACCCATTTTCTGAGATGCCCCCACCTTCAGCAGTCCAAAAATCAAGGAAAATGATCTTCCCGAAAGGCCTGCTAGAGAGTGTATTGAAACTTCCTTACGATGGACAGTGGTTGCAAGCCCCTTCCCGGGCGGCTTGGAGGGCGGGAGTCGCAGATCCCCCCAAAATTTCTTACCAGCTTTCCCCATCCCTTCCATTGCATCAAAAAGAGTTGATAAGACAAATTCTTCCCGACACCCTAGTGACTCGCAGGAATAGAAAACCCCCAGCTATGTCATGCCATCACCGAATGGGGACCTTGCTCTCCAGCACCAAACCCAGTGCAGCACTGGTCACAAACGTCAAACTGGGATAGCCCAATTGCTGAAAAGGGGCTTTCCAACATGCCGGGCTGCAAATCAGAAGGAGATGCCCGTCTCCAGGCTGTGAGTGCACCCCACCCGGGGGGTTTTTCCAAAAAGTTCCCATATCGGCAATGGAAAAGCGACCGCCCTAAGACCCTCCTATTGCAGTGGCTCTCGCCTTGCTGCCCCAATTCAACAGAAATAGTGTTTTTGCGGCGAAGTGCAAGCAGACCAAACGGACTACATTGGGCTTAACTGTTCCAAAAAACCCAAAGGGGTGGGGCAGACACAATGAGGGCAAAGACATCATTAAAAAAGAACCCTGCTCAGTGGTGCCCTGCCAGAGGGAGCCCACGATCACTTGGAAACAATACCCCCAAACCCGCAAACCGCCCCGAGGGGGTCACCATCTATCCTTGGAAAAATGGCAACTTTAGCATGGGACTATACCTGTGGTCCCCCTGGCGACACCCTTTTCCTCACGTGTGGGGGGCAGGGAGGAGCTGCTGACCCCAGGGGGGGGGGTACAAATCAGCAAGTCGGGACATTAGCCAAAAGATCAATTTGTCCCAGTGGGGTCGGAACCTTGGGATCATGGGGGAAAAAATTCCACACGTTTTTTAAAAAAATTTGGGTTCCCGACTCATACACCACCAGGGACCCAAGGGCAGCCACTTTCATGTTCCAGCCCTCACGTCGCCATCCAGAGGGGAAATGCTTTTCTGCATCTTGCTCAGCCACCCGGGGAGTGGAGGGAAAATTTATCATCTTTGATACATTGTCCATTTTATTCGTTTTTGTTTTTTTTGTAAAAGTATTTTGTTTATTAATAAATGTTCACATAGAATTAGAAACATATGGGGGGGTAGGGGAAGAAAAATTCAAACAGCTCCGGGGGGAACCCTTTAGTTTTTTCTAGGTACGTTTTATTGCTTCTCTGAGGAGAGGGTCCCCATTTCCCGCTATAGAGGTGGTACTTTATTTTTAAAAAAAATATATATATATATATAATATATATATAATATATATAATATTTGGTATTGTACTTAAAAAACAATTAAAATTGGCGTGGGCGATTTTTAGGTATCCCAACAAAGAGAAAAAAAATTTTTGTTTTTTAAATTTTTGGTCCCATCGGGTTCAAACTTTTTTGCTAGTAACTAAAAGGGAAAGGTTCTGTCCTTTAAAAAGTTCCGGGGCGACCATTACCCCTCCTTCTACCCTCCCCCCCAAGAATTTAATTTTTATTATTATTATTATTATTATTATTATTATTTATTATTTTTATTATTATTTATATTTAATAGCCCCATTCAGTTATAAGAAAAGTATTTTTTATAAAAACCTCTATTTAAATTTTCGTATTTAAGGAAAATCATTAAATGATTTGATCTCTTTTCCTCCCGGGAATAAGTCAATAAGCTTAAAATATTAAGTTACTCCAATTTTTTTTTTAAGTTATTTAAAAATTCGCAGGTATTCTCCCGGCCCCCGGGCCCTTTTTCCAGGGTGGCCGGCCTTGGTCCCCTCTAGGGGGGTCTGGACCTAAGTCTCCCATGGGAGGAGACCAATACCTCCCATCTTAGGGGCCCAAATGTCCCCAGGCCTGCTTCCCTAGGAGAAACTAGGCCTCTCTGGTCTGCCATCTCCGCCCCAAGGGGGCTAATGGGAATGACAGTCTTGTGAGCTGAAAGCTCACAAGACTGTTACAGCAAAAAATTCGTCCCTCAGTGTTTTATGTAAAATATCTATTTCAGATCATCAGCTTGAATCACATGAGTCTGTATCGCATGATAGTTTTTTGTTTGCCGAGGGATGCACTAGGCATAATAAAACAAAAGCCAAGGGTTTGTTTTGTTCTTTTTTCAGCAGTTGACGAAACCAGTTATTTTCACATGTAGAAAACTATGCCACAGAACAGGTGAGACTCGAACCCATGGCAGGAAAATCATAAAACTCGCAGGTTCCACCCATTATATTATTTGTTTACAATCGTGTTATTACGATTTCGTGAGTCTTGAAAACTCTGTGTCAACTTTTCAGCACAAGCTTAAGTTGTTTCAAGCTATAACTCTAGCTAGGAGAACTAGGCTAATATCATACATAAAAATATGCTTAATGAGCACAGTGTAACTCGCTAAGCTGAAAACAACGTAAGTACGATTAGGATTCTTCATTATATAATTAGGATTCTTCATTACATAATTTGGATTCTTCATTACATAGTTAGGATTCTTCATTACATAATTTCTTACAAATTCTTGCCTCAAATTCAGACTCCATAGTTGTATGAAAACCCGCTGATTATGTATACTTGTTTATCTCCGCTCTCATCTACGAGCAAGCAGATGAATCTGAACAAGTCAAAGATTCAGACACTACAATAACAACACACTAACCATGGAACAGGTGGGGGTTTGAACCCATGGGGAGTGAGTCGTACAACTTACTACATCTCATTCTCCTCCCTGACGCTGAGTCACCTTGACACGTGTGTGTGTGTGTGTGTGTGTGTGTGTGTGTGTGTGTGTGTGTGTGTGTGTGTGTGTGTGTGTGTGTGTATGTGTGTGTGTGTGTCTGTGTGGTGTGGCCTGAGCAGTTTCAGCCTAGAAGTGGAGCCTCTTTTCTGGGAGGAGTGCCACTCTCCGTAACAGGTGCTTACCTAAGAACCCAGCATCATTTTCAACGTAAATGGTAATGGTATTTTCACTTTCGTCTAAATCTGATGACACTTGTGCCCAATGACAAGGAAGCATAAAGGCTGTACATATATGGTCTAGAAAACGGTTTTCTTCTCTGCATAAGTTCATTCAGGTATAGGTACGCATAAATACAGTCACATAAATAATCATACATAACAGCATATGTGTAGATTACCCAGGATAACCCAAAGAAAGTCAGACAAAGTTATTTATTTCCACTTGGATCCTTGTCATTCTTACTATTTAAACCTTAAAAGCTAAAACAGCTGAAGTAAGCCAGTTTGAAAAGCATTAACAATAGAAGGAGATATACCAGGAATAAGGTAAACTGAGCTATTTACATTAACATTAAAGAGACCATTAGATCACAGTAAAAGTTCATTATTTTCAATCTATATAAAACAAATCTTGTGTTAAAATCGAACACAAAATTACTTGCAATACCATCAATAAAATTTATATATAATTGATATATAAAGCACATAAAACAAATTAAAAATATTTTGTCTTTAAGGACACAAACTGTGCTACCAATTATTTTAGCATTGTGTGAACTCTTCACCTGCTGGTCCATCTGAGAGTGACGGCCTTGCCCGTGGGCGTGGGTGTGCGGGTGACGGTGATGTGGGTGGTGGGTGGGGCAGGCAGCCAGCTGGTGGAGGCTTGAACGTGCACGTGGGTAGAGCCGCCCCTCCCCTCCAGCTGATATGTAAACAGAGAATTCACCTTACGTCAGTGTAGTGGCGAGCATGTTAGGAGTAGCAGTGGGGGAGGAGTCACATATAAATTATACTCCATAATGAACGTATAAATAATTTTAAAGCAAACTTTATACATACTAATGTATATGTATATATATATATATATATATATATATATATATATATATATATATATATATATATATACATATATATATATATATATATTTTTTTATTATCACACTGGCCGATTCCCACCAGGGCAGGGTGGCCCGAAAAAGAAAAACTTTCACCATCATTCACTCCGTCACTGTCTTGCCAGAAGGGTGCTTTACACTACAGTTTTTAAACTGCAACATTAACACCCCTCCTTCAGAGTGCAGACACTGTACTTCCCATCTCCAGGACTCAAGTCCGGCCTGCCGGTTTCCCTGAACCCCTTCATAAATGTTACTTTGCTCACACTCGAACAGCACGTCAAGTATTAAAAACCATTTGTCTCCATTCACTCCTATCAAACACGGTCACGCATGCCTGCTGGAAGTCCAAGCCCCCTCGCACACAAAACCTCCTTTACCCCCTCCCTCCAACCTTTCCTAGGCCGACCCCTACCCCGCCTTCCTTCCACTACAGACTGATACACTCTTGAAGTCATTCTGTTTCGCTCCATTCTCTCTACATGTCCGAACCACCTCAACAACCCTTCCTCAGCCCTCTGGACAACAGTTTTGGTAATCCCGCACCTCCTCCTAACTTCCAAACTACGAATTATATATATAAAATATATATATATATATATATATATATATATATATATATATATATATATATATACATACATACATACATACATATATATATATATATATATATATATATATATATATATATATACATACATACATTTATATATATATATTTATATATATATATATATGTATATATATATATATATATATATATATATATATATATATATATATATATATAAATGTATATATTCAATTGTTTCACTCAACTTTGATAATACCGAGAGCAAGTCGATAGCTGAGGGATAAATGTGTACGTCGTAAGTATCGTAATGCTCATTGAACCGGAGACTCTGAGAGGAGTCTGACGCATTCGAGTAACGTAACCTTTTCAGTAGAATACGAGTTTATTGTTACTGTTATTATTATTGTAATAAAATAATAATAATAATAATAATAATAATAACAATAATAATAATATTATTATTATTACTATTATTATTATTATTATTATTATTATTATTATTATTATTATTATTATTATTATTATTATTATTATTATTATTATTATTATTATTATTATGTAAAAGGCTAAACCCTCGTGAGTCATTCAACTCAGGTTTTGGGAGAGACCAGCTTTCATTTGATAATCTTAAGTCAACAGACTAGATACAAAGGAAGTCCTGCCCCCACTGGCATGCAAATTAGAATGATGGTCCATATCAATCAAGCTCCTGATCTCTGCGTGGGTTTTCCAGCCGGTGGCGCCCACATTAACAGCCAAATCCAGAAGAGATGTGAGGTAACAAAAGAATAAGAATCTAATATAAACCGTCAGTCGCCTTGATTGAGAATTCCTTTAAGGGATTCTTTATTTTTAACCACGGAGAGACACGGATGAATTTTACATCATGCAGGGATCAGTCTATTCATCGGCTGCGGGGAAGTGGTGATGGGAAAGGAAGTGGTGATGGGTAAGGAAGTGGTGATGGGTAAGGAAGTGGTGATGGGCAGAGTAGATAGTGACGGTTCCAAGGGAGGTTAATTGCGGTCTAAAACCTCCCTAAAATTCCAGCAGCCCCCTCAGAAAAAAATAATATTTGTAAGGCTGCTTCAAAACAAATTCCCGGACTCCCCTTTCAAAAAGGTTGTCATTTTATCCCCTCCTACTCAAAACTTATGGAGCCGCCCGTAAGGGGGGGATCAAGGAAGGGGTTATGAGTAGCAAGGATATGGCGAGTGAACCTGTACACACCCCTACACAAATCATGATAATTTATTGCGCTCTTGTGAGGTACCTACGCAGGATGCATAATTTTGTGTGAATACCCTACTGTGTCGACGTGTATTTACGAGTACCTCGGAGACATTCCCTCCTCTCCCCCCCAATATAAAATCAGCTAATTTATGGCATTTCTCATTATCTTATATATATTCTGTGTTACGTAATATTTCAAGCTCTTTTCACAGAGATTTTTTTTTTTATTTTGAAAAGGAGGTAAGGTTTTGACCTTTGGCACTGAAGCAACAAGGTAATGTATCTCAGAAAGTAAAACTTAATAAACATTTATTTGAATTTATGTAACGAAGAAATTGTTTTTTTAAATCCATCTACTTATATAATGTACTATTACTGCTACTTCTACTACAACAAAAACTGCTGCAACTACTACTACTACGAGTATTATTATTATTATTATTGTTATTATTATTATTATTATTATTATTATTATTATTATTATTACTATTATTATTATTATAAGGAAGTGTAAAACCCGCAAAGGTTATGTAGTGCCTGGGAAATCTGAAGTTATAGTGCATGATCCCAGGAAGAAGGAAACAGCTCATATTCCTTACATCAAGAGTCTTTAACCGGTATCAAAGCTCCCCTCCTGAAGAGACTCTACAAAGTTTCGACACTATGTATTTCTTCCTTACCTGCAACACATAGAGCCCTGGAGCCGCTGTCCTCTGTTTGTACTGATGGGTATCGTGACCTTCGTACTCTTTTAATAACATTTCTCTTTCCTGTGTTTCATCTTCCTTTTTTTTTCCTGTCTTACGTGAACCGCTGGCACCTCCTATGTCAACTCTCACTCTTCTGGAGCCATTTGTTTTCTTCGTCTTGCCTCTGCTATTTTTATGTTTTCTTCCCATGTTCGTTTTACTTATACTTCTAGATACAGGTTCTGAATAGCCTAACAGTGGAACTGTTTTGTTGCTCAATGGACTCGAAGTCTCGGAAGCAGCGTCGTGAAGTTCACTAAACCAGTTTCTCACGCTAGAGTGAAGGCTTCCGTCATTTTGCTCACTGGGGCTTTGAGTCCTGTTTGGATCCTCTGTGGCATTAAAAATTGATGAATCGAGTTTTACGGCAGTGTCGTAAGAGGTTGTAATGGAGGCTGAAGACATAAGAGTATGAGGACGCAGAGAGAGTCTCCAGAAGAGAGGAGAATCGCAGGGAGTGATGGTGATAGTGAGAGGACCTCGGACGCCGAAAGGAAACACCAACCTGAAGAAGAAGCCCAAGAGATGAATGAAATTTATCAATAACAATTCCGTGACATAGGGTTGTGAATTATTTATTGCAATGCAGTGATAATAATATTGTTTAGCGTTTCCTTGAATGTAACAACATTATTACCTGACAATGTTCTGATATTAAATATTATTGGCTAATGTTTTAGTATTTAGCTCCCTATATTATATAAATTAACGTCTACATGTTTAGTATTGTATATTATGAGCTCTTGTTCATGCATTTAATATTGTAAAGTATTAAACTATGTTCATATATACAATATCGAGGATGGAAATGTCATAGACAATATTCAAGAAATCAGAATAAAAAGTGCAGTGTCAATGTGTAAAATGAACTAGTCATGATTAAGATACACCAGAGTGTACCAGCCATGAGTAAGTTACACCAAAATGCACCAGTCATGATTATTAAGTTACACCAGAATGTACCAGCCATGATTAAGTTACACCAGACTGTATCAGTCATGATTAAGTTACATCAGAATGCTCATTATAATCCTAAGTTATAAAATGTTTAGTCATACTAGATAACTCCTAATCACCTTAGATAACACTAAGTTCCAAGTGAATATTTGTGCGTCACGAAAACCCAAGCCAAAATGATTATCTTTTACCTCTTCGCGTCTCCTTGCAGGAGATAAATAGACACCTGGTGGCCATTAGCAAGGACCTTCAAGTCGTAGGCTCTATCCTCCTCCAGCAACTTCTCCCTCAAGATGTAAGATAAAGTTTTCGGGTAAGGTGTTGATGATTCGGCAGTGAAGTTGTATGGATGGATGTAGAGCTCAGTGGTGGGCAGAGGGATGTTATTGTAGAAGTGGGCGGTGTTGACGTCCTCAGCTGAGATACACGACAGGAATACTGGGCAAATCAAGATGAGAACGA
>NC_069421.1:12240538-12258038 GCF_026875155.1 Cherax quadricarinatus
CAGACACTATAAAAGGAAGAGCCTCAGTGGAAGCATTCGATCTTCTGTAGGTAATCCTTGTGATGAAGAACAACGTGACTGGACCTTCCCTTTACCGTCTTATCTCCCCCTACTTTAACCTTACTAATGGGTTTCACCTTTGGCATACTCAGTCGAAATCTGATAACGATAAAGCATTGACCGAAACATCAGTTTACTTTTCCAGTCTGCGGACCTGTGTATTTTTTTTTTTTTTTGGGAATACTAAAATGGTATAAAATACCGACAGGTTGTTAGGTAAGACACATATGCAACAGTTAGGTATCTTTATTTCGAAACAGTAGGCTTCAACTTTTTTGTACTCGACTGAAGAAGCCTACTGTGTAGGCGAAACGTTTCGAAATAAAGATACCTAACTGTTGCATATGTGTTTTTTTTTTTTGTCTCGGTTTTGTGACCTTTATTCATCATTGCTGTCATTATTATCTCACTACATGTGAATTCCTCTGGCTTAAATTTTTATGAATTTACAAAAAAAAAAATGCCATTTTTTGAAGCTAAAATGGAAATAAACTTAAGCAAAAATAATAGAAAATCTGATATGATTATTTAATAAATTTGCCAATGATTTCTTTCAGTGTAGAAAATAATGTTTGTCCCCACACCTCCTAGTGACCCTGGAACCCTCCAAACCTTCCAGGACAAGATGTAGTGACCCCTGGAACCCTCCATACTCCGAAGGAGAAGATGTAGTGACCCTTGGAACCCTCCAGACCTCCAAGGACAAGATGGAGTTACCCTGGTATCCTCCAGACCTCCTCAGACAAGATGTAGTGACCCTGGTATCCTCCAGACATCCAAGGAAAAGATGTAGTGACACCTGGAACCCTCCACATCTCCTCAGACTAGATGTAGTGACCCTGGTATCCTCCAGACCTCCTCAGATAAGATGTAGTGACCCTAGTGCCTTCCACACTTCCTCAGACAAGATGTAGAAACCCTGGTACCCTCCAGACCTCCAAGGACACAATGAGATGGTCATATCTAAACACCTCAGCCCATGAAAGTTATCTTTAACTTTCCTTGCATCTCCACGCTTCACTGACTCCTATAAACACCACCACAAAGTTAAATATCGTCTATACTCCTTACTCTGATTTCCAGTTCATTTAAGTCCTTGTCCAGTCTATTAAACATGCAAAGTATTTTGCTCTTTGTATTTTTACTGCATTTTATTATCAAGTAAACGAAGTGTAAATAGTGTTTTTGTTTAGAGAACTCTAATAGGGTAGGCTAAAATAATTAGTTCGTAAATTCTGTGTACTTATGTGGCGTGACTCTGTTTACTTACTGTGTGTGTGTGTGTGTGTGTGTGTGTGTGTGTGTGTGTGTGTGTGTGTGTGTGTGTGTGTGTGTGTGTGTGTGTGTGTGTGTGTGTGTGTGTGTGTGTGTGTGTGTGTGTGTGTGTGTGTGTGTATGTGTGTGTGTGTGTGTGTGTGTGTGTGTGTGTGTGTGTGTGTGTGTGTGTGTGTGTGATTGTGTGTGTGTGTGTGTGTGTGTGTGTGTGATTGTGTGTGTGTGTGTGTGTGTGTGCGTGTCCGTGTGTGTGTGTGTGTGTGTGCGTGTGTGTGTGTGTGTGTAAGAGAGAGAGAGAGAGAAGAAGAGAGAGAGAGAGAGAGAGAGAGAGAGAGAGAGGAAGAGAGAAGAGAGAGAGAGAGAGAGAGAGAGACAGAGAGAGAGAGAGAGAGAGAGAGAGAGACAGACAGACACAGAGAGAGAGAGAGAGAGAGAGAGAGAGAGAGAGAGAGAGAGAGAGACAGACAGACACAGAGAGAGAGAGAGAGAGAGAGAGAGGAAGCTCGCTGGTGAATCGTCATTAGTGCTGAAACTATTTATTTTTCTTCAGGAGAAATAATAAAAATTTCTCCTGTTGCGAGGCACATGAGGGACCATTCCGTGGAGCTTTTGTCCATTTGACCAAGGTCTTTCGTTGGCTTTACAGTCCACGCCGTAAATAAAATTCTCATTATGCGAAACGTCAGTACGCCCATATCAGCACCTAGCCGGATAATACATGCTGAAGAGAGAGACAGAGAAAGTCCGTCTACGGCAAAGGCGTCTAATTTTTTTTTTCAATAAAGGGCCCCATGATCAGAAACCCATGTGTGCAGGAAGCGTGAATATTTTGTATATAAAATCGGTGAAGTATAGCCTGATAGTCAATATAAATGTAAGAATTGTTTTAGCAGTATCAAAACAGGTATTAAGTAGGCGGGAGTTGGTTACATGACCTGATGTGATGGCGGTCTACAGAGCCACACACTCTCTTATTGAAAGCGTGATCTGTAAATGAGTTCCTGGGAGATCTGGAATGAAATCACAATTTCTACTAAAGGGAAAACAATTCTTTAAATACCGAACACAGACTGATGAAGTGTGAATTCAGCTTTATAGAATACGGAGCAATAAACAGGGAGGTGAACACATGAAACCCATATACATTATAGAACCTTGGACATGCAAGGTTCCATTTTGCTACACTTTCACAATTATAAAAGTCTGCATTATAAGAGTTGCAGATAAATGTGTTAAAAAAAAGAATCACTGTACGCAGAACAAACAAAAATTTACAGACATGACTTTCTTGTAGAGGTTCGGTGATGAACTTGATCAACGAATAAATTTTATTAATTTGGGTCTGATCTCTTGAACAAATTTGACTATAATTAATCGGTGTTTATGTAAATTACAATGATAACTTCTGAACTTGCTTTTCTCGATTCTGATTTGTTATGAGTTAGACTAAATTGCGCACAAAAAAAATGCAGTAGTGACGTGAATATTTGGGAATATTAAGGAAACAATATGTGTATATTTAAAAAGAGGCAAAAAACTAAATCGATTTATTTGTAATGCCTTTCAGAGAGTGCAAGAACATTTTGATACGAGACTTGCCCACGGGTTATTTTTTTTTTAATACAGTCTGTGTTTGAAGAAGATTCTAATCGGCGACAAGTCACCTAATAATATGTCCGTAGTGTAGAATTACTTGTATTGATTTCACAGTTTATTTTCATTGTCATATCTGCACTTATTCCAATCAAACCATTGATGAGATGGTGTTACGGTGTTTGGCTTTAATTCAGCAACGGTGAATAGGAGGTAGGAAGAATGAGACGCATGTGCAACATTTGGAAATCTTCAGTGAGGAAACGTTTCGCCAGCCAGTGGCTTCTTCAGTCCAGTACAGAGAAAAATGTTAAAAGATGAGGAGGAAGAAGAGGTAATTAGTCCTTCAGCCTGGAGACAATGTGTTCGTCCATCATGGACCGATCACAGTGACTCCAGCTAAGGGACTGATCACCTTATTCTCTTCTTCATCTTTCACCGTTTTGCTCTGTATTAGACTGAAGAAACCACTTTCTGGCGAAACGTTTCCTCGGTAAAAGCGTCTCATTTTTCAACTTGTCGCTGTTCTAAGCCATTACAGCACAATGAGAGGTACGACTTCATGGCCCACGGAGAGCGTCTCCCAGCCAACACACTGGTATTATAAACCACCTGGTTATTTAATGTTATGCAGGCGCTGCGAACACTGACAATGCCTGGTTTTAAATGGCTCTTGAAATCTCTTCATAATTTACATCTGCCGCGTACCGGTACAGACTTACGATTTTGAAATAGCAGTCTGGACAAGTTCAGCGTTTGATAACATAGTGAAAGTAGACATTCACTTCACTCACATGGGACGTATTCACACAAGAGGACACATAGACATATTTAAACAGTGAAGGTGAGGCACCAGGAGCATAGCTGTGACCCTGTAGTTACAAACAGGTTAATAAAAGTATACAAATGTTTATGAACACATACACCCACCCACCCACACAGACACACACACACACACACACACACACACACACACACACACACACACACATACACACACACACACACACACACACACACACAACACACATCACACACACATCACACACACATCACACACACACATCACACACACACACACACACACACACACACACACACACACCACACACACACATACACACACACACACACACACACACACACACACACACACACACACACACACACACACACACACACACACACACACACACACACACACACACGAAATTAGAGAAAGTGCAAAGGTTTGCAACAAGGCTAGTTCCAGAGCTAAGGGGAGTGTCCTATGAAGAAACGTTAAGGAAAATCGGTCTGACAACACTGGAGGACAGGAGGGTCAGGGGAGACATGATAGACATACAAAATACTGCGTGGAATAGACAAGGTGGATAGACAGGATGTTCCAGAGATGGGACACAGAAACAAGGGGTCACAAATGGAAGCTGAAGAATCAGATGAGTCAAAGGGATGTTAGGAAGTATTTCTTCAGCCACAGAGTTGTTAGGAAGTGGAATAGTCTGGCAAGTATTGTAGTGGAGGCAGGAACCATACATAGCTTTAAGACGAGGTATGATAAAGCTCATGGAGCTGGGAGACCCAGTAGCGGTCAGTGAAGAGGAGGGGCCAGGAGCTATGACTCGACCCCTGCAACCACAAATAGGTGAGTACAAATAGGTGAGTACACACACACACACACACACTCATACACAAACTCATACACACACACGCACAGACACTCACACACGCACACACACACACACACACACACACACACACACACACACACACACACACACACACACGCACACACACACACACGCACACACACACGTACTCATATACAACAGGCCTAGTGTCTAATCGACATGTGCCTAGGACAAAATGGTAACTAACTAACTATAGACCAATGTCACTGACGTGTATAGTATGAAAAGTCATGGAGATTATCGGAAGGAGAGTGGTGGAGCACCTGGAACGGAACAAGGTTATAAACGACAGCCAGCACGGATTCATGGAACGCAAATCCTGTGTCACAAACCTACTAGAGTTTTATGACACGGTAACTGAAGTAAGACACGAGAGGAAGGGGTGGGTCGATTGCATTTTCTTGGACTGAAAGAAGGCCTTCGACACAGTTTCTCACAAGAGATTAATGCAGAAGCTAGAGGATCAGGCACGTATAACAGGAAGGGCACTGCAGTGGATCAGAGAATGCCTGACAGGGAGGCAACAGCGAGTCATGATACGTGATGAGATATCACGGTGGGCACCTGTGACTAGCGGGGTCCCACAGGGGTCAGTCCTAGGACCAGTGCTATTCTTGGTATATGTGAATGACGTGATGGAAGGGATAGATTTAAAAGTGTCCTTTTTGCAGATGATGTGAAGTTAATGAGGAGAATTAAATCAGATAAGGACCAGACAGGTCTTCATAGAGACCTGGACAGGCTGAACGCGTGGTCGAGCAACTGGCTTCTCGAATTTTACCCTGCCAAATATAAAGTCATGAAGATCGGGGAAGGGCAAAGAAGACCGCAGACAGAGTATAGGCTAGGTGGCCACGACTGCAAACCTCACTCAGCAATTATTTGGTTAATGTGGGCCGGAAGTACACATTAACCAAATAACTGTGTTTAGTGAACCACTAATCGGTCTGAGGATCGACGACCCAAATGATTTCTTCATGAATGAGCCTCAAAACTCCATAAATGTATGCCAGATTTCCGACATTACCCTAACTCCGATAGATTTCGAAAAAGCCATTGACAACATGCCTATGCACTCAGCCCCGGGCCCAGACTCGTGGAACTCTGTTTTCATTAAGAACTGCAAGAAACCCCTCTCGCGTGCCCTAAGTACACTATGGAGGAGGAGCTTGGACATGGGTGAAATTCCACAGTCACTTAAAACAACGGATATAGCCCCACTCCATAAAGGTGGCAGCAAAGCATTAGCTAAGAACTATAGACCAATAGCTCTGACGTCCCACATCATAAAAATCTTTGAAAGAGTGCTAAGAAGCAGGATTGCAAATCACCTGGATTCCCAAAATCTGCACAATCCAGGGCAACATGGGTTCAGGGCAGGTCGCTCCTGCCTCTCACAACTACTGGATCACTATGACATGGCCTTGGATGCACTGGAAGAAAATCAGAATGCAGATGTAATATACACAGACTTTGCAAAAGCATTTGACAAATGCGATCATGGCGTAATAGCCCATAAAATACGTGCTAAAGGAATAACTGGGAAAGTGGGGAGATGGATCTTCAACTTCCTAACAAATCGAACACAAAGAGTAGTGGTCAACAGAGTTAAATCGGAGGCTCCCATAGTGAAGAGCTCTGTTCCACAAGGCACAGTACTCGCCCCCCATCTTATTCCTTATCCTCATATCAGACATAAACAGAGATATACACCACAGCACCGTATCATCCTTTGCGGATGATACTAGGATCTGCATGAGGCTGTCATCTGCTGAGGACGCGGTTAACCTCCAAGAAGATATAAACAAAGTTTTCCAGTGGGCAACGGTAAACAATATGATGTTCAATGAGGACAAATTCCAACTACTCCGTTATGGAAAACTGGAGGAGATAATAACTAGAACAGAGTATACTACTGACTCCGGCCATACAATAGAGCGGAAAAATAATGTAAGGGACCTGGGAGTAGTAATGTCTGAGGATCTCACTTTCAAGGATCACAACAGTGCCACGATCGCACGTGCAAAGAAAATGATAGGATGGATAATGAGAACTTTCAAAACGAGAGATGCCAAGCCCATGATGATCCTTTTCAAATCACTTGTTCTCTCTAGGCTGGAATACTACTGTACATTAACATCTCCATTCAAAGCAGGTGAAATCGCAGATCTAGAGAGTGTACAGAGATCCTTTACTGCACGTATAAGTTCT
Organism: Cherax quadricarinatus; assembly: GCF_026875155.1. NCBI lineage: Eukaryota > Metazoa > Arthropoda > Malacostraca > Decapoda > Parastacidae > Cherax > Cherax quadricarinatus. Next base: position 12,247,369 of record NC_069421.1, read on the forward strand.
GTCAAGCACCTTAACTACTGGGAACGCTTGGAAGCACTTGACTTGTACTCGTTGGAACGCAGGAGGGAGAGATATATCATAATCTACACTTGGAAAATCTTGGAAGGAATGGTCCCAAATCTGCACACAGAAATCACTCCCTACGAAAGTAAAAGACTGGGCAGGCGATGCAAAATGCCGCCAATAAAAAGTAGGGGCGCCATTGGTACACTAAGAGAAAACACCATAAGTGTCCGGGGCCCAAAACTGTTCAACAGCCTCCCATCAAGCATTAGGGGAATTGCCAATAAACCCCTGGCTGCCTTCAAGAGAGAGCTGGACAGATACCTAAAGTCAGTGCCGGATCAGCCGGGCTGTGGCTCGTACGTCGGACTGCTTGCGGCCAGCAGTAACAGCCTAGTTGATCAGGCCCTGATCCATCGGGAGGCCTGGTCATGGACCGGGCCGCGGGGGCGTTGATCCCCGGAATAACCTCCAGGTAACCTCCAGGTAGCATATGGGCGCCTGGCAAACCTGAGAATAGCGTTCAGATACATCAGTAAGAAATCATTCAAGACCCACACCTGGTCAAGCACGTAAAGAAATTAGAGAAAGTGCAAAGGTTTGCAACAATGCTGGTTCCAGAGCTAAGGGGAATGTTCTACGAAGAAAGTTTAAAGGAAATCGGTTTGACGACACTGGAGGACAGGAGGGTCAGGGGTGAAATGATAACGACATACAAAATACTGCGAGGAATAGATAGGTGGACAGAGACAGGATGTTCTAGAGAAGGGACACAGAAACAAGGGGTCATAATTGGAAGTTGAAGACTCAGATGAGCCAAAGGGATGTTAGGAAGTATTTCTTCAGCCACAGAGTTGTTAGGAAGTGGAACAGTCTGGCAAGTATTGTAGTGGAGGCAGGAACCATACATGGTTTTAAGACGAGGTATGATAAAGCTCATGGAGCTGGGAGACCCAGTAGCGGTCAGTGAAGAGGCGTAGCCAGGAGCTGAGTATCGACCCCTGCAACCACAATTAGGTGAGTACAATTAGGTGAGTACACTTCTCCTCATCTCCTGAGGTACACATCAACCAAATAACTGCTGCAGCATATTGGCGCCTAGCAAACCTAAGAATAGTATTCCGACATCTCAATAAGGAATCGGTCAGCACCCTGTACACCGTGTACGTCAGGCCTATATTGGAGTATGAAGCAGCAGTTTGGAACCCACACCTAGCCAAGCACATAAGGAAAGTAGAGAAAGAACAGAGGTTTGCAACAAGACTAGCCCTGGAGCTAAGGGCTATGTCCTACGAGGAGAGGTTAAGGGAAATCGACCTCAAGACACTGGAGTACATAAAAAATACTGAGAAGAATCGACAAGGTGGACAGAGACAGGATGTTCCAGAGATGGGACACAGCAACAAGGGGTCACAGTTGGAAGCTGAAGATTCAGATAAATCACAGGGATGTTAGGAAGTATTTCTTCAGTCACAGAGTTGTCAGGAAGTGAAATAATCTGTGAAGTGTTGTAGTGGAGGCAAGTTTCATGGAGCAGGAAGAGTGACCTAGTAGCGGCCAGTGAAGAGGCAAGGCCAGGAGTTGCAAATCGACCCCTGCAACCAAAACTAGGTGAGTACACACACACACACACACACACACACACACACACACACACACACGTGCAACTTTATGTATAATACACTTAAAATGGAATTTAAAAAATTATATATATCGTCCTTACTTTCTGATGTTCTCTCAGGAACGAAGACTTGGTGAACTAGCATTTAAGCTCATTGTGCAGCTGTCGTAGTGTGTTTAGCAGATTTAGAAAATAAACAGATACGGATGCCAAGAATTTTGTTTGCTATTGTGTGTAGTAGGAGTGATGGTGTGTGTATGTGTGTGTGTGTGTGTGTGTGTGTGTGTGTGTGTGTGTGTGTGTGTGTGTGTGTGTGTGTGTGTGCGTGTGTGTGTGTGTGCGTGTGTGTGTGTGTACTCACCTAGTTGTACTCACCTAGTTGTATTTGCAGGGGTCGAGTCACAGCTCCTGGCTCCGCCTCTTCACTGGCCGCTACTGGGTCACTCTTCCTGCTCCATGAGCTTTATCATACCTCTTCTTAAAGCTATGTATGGATCCTGCCTCCACTACATCGCTTCCCAAACTATTCCACTTCCTGACTACTCTGTGACTGAAGAAATATTTCCTAACATCCCTGTGAATCATCTGTGTCTTCAACTTCCAACTGTGTCCCCTTGTTGCTGTGTCCCATCTCTGGAACTTTTTGTCTCTGTCCACCTTGTCTATTCCTCTCAGTATTTTGTATGTCGTTATCATATCCCCCTATCTCTCCTGTCCTCCAGTATCGTCAGGTTAATTTCCTTTAACATCACCTCGTAGGACATACCCTTTAGCTCCGGGACTAGTCTTGTTGCAAACCTTTGAACTTTCTCTAGTTTCCTTCCGTGCTTGGCTAGGTGTGGGTTCCAAACTGGTGCTGCATACTCCAACATGGGCCTGACGTACACAGTCTACAGGGTTTTGAACGATTCCTTATTAAGTTGTCGGAATTCTGTTCTTAGGTTTATTAGGCGCCCGTATGCTGCAACAGTGTGTGTGTACTCACCTATTTGTGGTTGCAGGGGTCGAGTCTTAGCTCCTGGCCCTGCCTCTTCACTGGTTGCTACTGGGTCCTCTCTCTCCCTGCTCCATGAGCTTTATCAAACCTCGTCTTAAAACTATGTATGGTTCCCGTCTCCACTACGTCACTTTCTAGGCTATTCCACTGCCTGACAACTCTATGTCTGAAGAAATACTTCATAACATCCCTTTGACTTATCTGAGTCTTCAACTTCCACTCGTGACCTCTTGTTTCTGTGTCCCCTCCCTGGAACATCCTGTCTATGTCCATCTTGTCCATTCCGCGCAGTATTTTATATGTCGTTATCATGTCTCCCCTCCTGTCCTCCAGTGTCGTCAGGCCGATTTCCCTTAACCTTTCTTCATAGGACATTCCCCTTAGCTCTGGAAATAACCTTATCGCAAACCTTTGCACTTTCTCTAATTTCTTGATGTGCTTGATCAAGTGCGGGTTCCAAACAGGTGCTGCATACTCCAGCACGGGCCTGACGTTCACGGTGTACAGTGTCTTGAACGATTCTTTACTAAGGTATCGGAACGCTGTTCTCAGGTTTTCCAGGCGCCCATATGCTGCAGCAGTTATCTGATTGATGTGTGCTTCTGGAGACACGCTCGCTGTTATACTCACCCCAAGATCTTTCTCTTTGAGTGAGGTTTGCAGTCTTTGGCCACATAGTCTATACTCCGTCTGCGGTCTTCTCTGCCCTTCCCCGATCTTCATGACTCTGCTTTTGGCGGGGTTAAATTCGAGAAGCCAGTTGCTGGACCAGGTGTCCAGTCTGTCCAGGTCTCTTTGAAGTCCTACCTGATCCTCATCTGATTTAATTATCCTCATTAATTTCACATCTGCGAACAGGGACATTTCCGAGTCTAACCCTTCCATCATGTCGTTCACATATATCAAAAAATAGCACTGGTCCTAGGACCGACCCCTGTGGGACCCCGCTCGTCACAGGTGCCCACTGTGATACCTCATCACGTACCATGACTCGTTGTTGCCTCCCTGTCAGGTATTCTCTGATCCATTGCAGTGCCCTTCCTGTTATATGCGCCTGATCCTCTAGCTTCTGCAGTAATCTCTTGTGAGGACCTGTGTCAAAGGCCTTCTTGCAGTCCAAGAAGATGCAATCAACCCACCCCTCTCCCTCGTGTTTATCAGAAAACTCCAGAAGGTTTGTGACACAGGATTTGCCTTCCATGAATCCGTGCTGGTTGGCGTTTATACTCTTGTTCCGTTCCAGGTGCTCCACCACTCTCCTCCTGATAATCTTCTCCATAACTTTTCATACTGTACACGTCAGTGACACAGGTCTATAGTTTAGTGCCTCTTTTTTGTCTCCTTATTTTAAAAATGGGAACTACATTTGCCGTCTTCCATACCTCAGAGGCCTTCCTTTCTCCACTGTAAATACTTCCTTAAATCTCATATTGAGCTCCTCACATACTTCTTAATCGTTTCTTGTGAGTGCTCCACCTTCTTTCCTCAGCCTTATCACCTGGTCTTTGACTGTTGTCTTCCTCCTAATGTGGCTATACAGCAGTTTCGGGTGAGACTTAACTTTCGATGCTATGTCGTTCTCGTACTGTCGCTGGGCCTCCCTCCTTATCTGTGCACACTCATTTCTGGCTCTTCTACTAATCTCCTTATTTTCCTGGGTCCTTTTCCTCCTGTACCTTTTCCATTCTCAGGTGCACTTAGTTTTTGACTCCCTACACCTTCGGGTAAACCAAGGACTCGCTTTGGTCTTCCTATTATTTCTATTTCCCTTGGGAACAAACCTTTCCTCTGCCTCCTTGCACTTTGTTGTTACATATTCCATCATCTCGTTTGCTGATTTTCCTACTAGTTCCCTGTTCCACTGAACCTTCTGCAGGAAGTTCCTCATACTTGTGTAGTCCCCCCTTTTATAGTTTGGCTTTTTCCATTCAATTCCTGTTACCTTCTCCACTTGTGGCTCTACTATATAGTCAAAACTCAGAACCACGTGATCGCTAGCTCCAAGGGCCTCTCGTAATTGATGTCCTCAATGTCTGAACTGCTCAGGGTGAACACAAGATACAGTCTTGCTGGCTCATCCTCCTTTCTCTCTCTGGTAGTGTCCCTGACATGTTGATGCATGAGGTCTTCAAGTACCACATCCATCATCTTGTCTCTCCATGTTTCGGGACTCCCATGTGGCTCTAGGTTTTTCCAGTCGATCTCCCTGTGGTTGAAATTGCCCATTACCATTAACTTTGCTCTGCTCGAGTGAGCTCTTCTTGCCACCTCAGCCAGTGTGTCCACCATCGCTCTGTTGTTTTCTTCGTACTCCTCTCTTGGCCTCCTGTGTGTGTGTGTGTGTGTGTGTGTGTGTGTGTGTGTGTGTGTGTGTGTGTGTGTGTGTGTGTGTGTGTGTGTGTGTGTGTGTGTGTGTGTGTGTGTGTGTGTGTGTGTGTTTTATGAAATATGGTGGACCCCAAGAAGTTCAGTAAACATATAGTCATGTGCTAAATTTTGAAGACCACCACAACACCTCAGTATTGTCATCCAGCAGAAAGTTAAGATTTATAAATACTGAATGTATTGTCTATGAACTTATTCTGCATTGTGATATGTATTTCATATGTATTCTCACAATTCTCTGATAATATAAGAAATCACGAAAGCTCTTGGAATTTTACTATTTTTTTTACAGTGGTAGTGTTGTATATTGTGACATCACCTGTTTACTATGATCGTATTATAGTATATGTATTATCTATGCATTCCCAGATGCAAAAGTGAAATAAACGCAGAAAGAGGAAGAGGAAGGTTGCTGTAGCTCCTTGGATCAAGAGCCCTTCACCAGCATCAAGGGGCTTCCCTTGTAGGGCTTTTGAGAAGGAAACTTCTGCGATTTTTGTTTGGTTCTTAATTCGAAAATAAGCAGTTTCCTTCATGCTGGTGAAGGGCTTTTGATCTAAGGCATAGGAGCTACCTATCTACTATTTTCCAAGTGCTGTGTGACTTCTAGGTTTACCGTATCCCCATGAATATAATAATAATAATAATAATAATAATAATAATAATAATAATTATTATTATTATTATTATTATTATTATTATTATTATTATTATTATTATTATTATTATTATTATTATTATTATTTTGAAAGGGGAAGTGGAAAAGAACCCTTCCTCCGTAAGTCATGCGTGTTGTACGAGGCGACTAAACTGCCAAGAGCAAAGGACTAATAACCTTTTCTGTGTAAATTACTAAATTTAAACAGGAAAACTTTTGTTTTTCTTGTTAGGTCACACTGCATCGGTGGGATACGGCCGGTTTGTTGAAAAACAAATAATAATAATGGACGAGGTTCGAGTCAGTCACTGGCGGTGTTTCTGAGGAATTGAAGACAAGAGACAGAGTTATACGGTCTTAGCTTGGGTGGTCTGGAGGGCACTGTGCCTGTGTGAGATGACACCGGGTAGACAAACCCGGTACATGATAGGCACTGTTCCAAGTTGTACGCACACACACACACACACACACACACACACACACACACACACACACACACACACACACACACACACACACACACACACACATACACACACACACACATACACACACACACACATACACACACACATAGGCACACAAACACACACATACACACACACACACATATACACACATACACACGAATATGCACAGATAAGAAGGGAGGCCCAACGACAATATGAAAACGACATAGCAGCGAAAGCCAAATCTGACCCGAAGCTGTTATACAGCCACATCAGGAGGAAAACAACAGTCAAGGACCAGGTTATTACTGATACTACCATTACTATTAGTACTGCTACCAGCACCAGTACTATTAATGTTATAATTACTGCATTTCTTTGCTAATCAGGCTAAGGAAGGAAGGAGGAGAGACAACAAGAAATGACCGTGAAGTATGTGAGGAACTCAACAAGAGATTCAAAGAAGTGTTCACAGAGGAGACAGAAGGGGCTCCAGAAAGACGGAGAGGTGGGGCACACCACCAGGTGCTGGACACAGTACAGACAACCGAGGAAGAAGTGAAGAGGCTTCTGAGTGAGCCAAATACCTCAAAGGCAATGGGGCCAGATAACATCTCTCCATGGGTCCTGAGAGAAGGAGCAGAGGCGCTATGTGTACCCTTAACAACAATAATCAATAAATCTATCGAAACAGGGAGATTGCCTGAGGCATGGAAGACAGCAAATGTAGTCCCAATCTTTAAAAAAGGAGACAGACATGAAGTACTAAACTACAGACCAGTGTCACTGACATGTATAGTATGCAAAGTCATGGAAAAGATTATCAGGAGAAGAGTGGTGGAACACCTAGAAAGGAATGATCTCATCAACAGCAGCCAACATGGTTTCAGGGACGGGAAATCCTGTGTCACAAACCTACTGGAGTTCTATGACATGGTGACAGCAATAAGACAAGAGAGAGAGAGGGGTGGGTGGATTGCATTTTCTTGGACTGCAAGAAAGCGTTTGACACAGTACCACACATGAGATTAGTGCAAAAACTGGAGGACCAAGCAGGGATAACAGGGAAGGCACTACAATGGATCAGGGAATACTTGTCAGGAAGACAGCAGCGAGTAATGGTACGTGGCGAGGTGTCAGAGTGGGCACCTGTGACCAGCGGGGCCCCACAGGGGTCAGTCCTAGGACCAGTGCTGTATTTGGTATTTGTGAACGACATGACGGAAGGAATAAACTCCAAGGTGTCCCTGTTTGCAGATGACGTGAAGTTGATGAGAAGAATTCATTCGATCGAAGACCAGGCAGAACTATAAAGGGATCTGCACAGGCTGCAGACCTGGTCCAGCAATTGGCTCCTGGAGTTCAATCCCACCAAGTGCAAAGTCATGAAGATTGGGGAAGGGCAAAGAAGACCGCAGACGGATTACAGTCTAGGGGGCCAGAGACTACAAACCTCACTCAAGGAAAAAGATCTTGGGGTGAGTATAACACCAGGCATATCTCCTGAAGCGCACATCAATCAAATAACTGCTGCAGCATATGGGCGCCTGGCAAACCTCAGAACAGCATTCCGACATCTTAATAAGGAATCGTTCAGGAGCCTGTACACCGTGTACGTTAGGCCCATATTGGAGTATGCGGCACCAGTTTGGAACCTACACCTAGCCAAGCACGTAAAGAAACTAGAGAAAGTGCAAAGGTTTGCAACAAGGCAAGTCCCAGAGCTAAGAGGTATGTCCTACGAGGAGAGGTTAAGGGAAATCAACCTGACGACACTGGAGGACAGGAGAGATAGGGGGGACATGATAACGACTTACAAAATACTGAGAGGAATTGACAAGGTGGACAAAGACAGGATGTTCCAGAGACTGGACACAGCAACAAGGGGACACAGTTGGAAGCTGAAGACACAGATGAATCACAGGGATGTTAGGAAGTATTTCTTCAGCCACAGAGTAGTCAGGAAGTGGAATAGTTTGGGAAGCGATGTAGTGGAGGCAGGATCCATACATAGCTTTAAGCAGAGGTACGATAAAGCTCATGGTTCAGGGAGAGTGACCTAGTAGCAACCAGTGAAGAGGCGGGGCCAGGAGCTCGGACTCGACCCCTGCAACCTCAACTAGGTGAGTACAACTAGGTGAGTACACACACTCACACACACACACACATGCACACACGCACACACACACACACACACGCACGCACACACACACACACACATGCACGCACTAATGTTCATCAGCGGAAGTCGTCGTGATGGTATGATACATTATATGCGGTGCCAAGATGTTTCTCCACTCTGGGAGATTTCATTATTTCTCTCTTTGTGTCCTATTTTACCCTTATATCTTTTTACATTTATTGTAAATGAACTCTCTCTCTCTCTCTCTCTCTCTCTCTCTCTCTCTCTCTCTCTCTCTCTCTCTCTCTCTCTCTCTCTCTCTCTCTCTCTCTCTCTCTCTCTCTCTCTCCCTCATTCTCTCTTTCTCATTTCTGACTTCTTCTCTTCACTCCTATCATCACGAAGACAAATAAGCACATTCATTTGTCAAGGAGAATAAAGCACATTACTTGCATCAAATGAAACTGAAGAAATATTAACTTTACGCTCCATAAATTACAGAAACAATTTAAACAATAAAGAACCCTCAGAGGCTTCTCCAAGAAGCCTTAGAGCAGTTTTCAGGCCTCGGGCTTCATCATCATTCGTCTTTTAGCTCTCGCTTAGAGCGTAAAGAAACCTGCATGGCAGTCATGAACAGAGGAGTAGAGGACCTCTTGGTATGCTGCAATCTTTGGTTAATGAAGTTCAAAACCTATCAACTATTAAGTGGCACAATCTAGAGTCCAATTTCGACACATGGAATTGTTGAAATTGCCTCTAACAAATAGAGGAACTTATTGCCATTCAAAAGTACCCAATGAGATAGCCCTGACTCTATATCGACTCATCCAAATCTCTTCAGAATTTTTGCCCGTAACCTTGTCACCACCAGACAAGATTACATCAACCCCTAAGGAACGGGGTTGCTTGTTTCTCACGCTGAGAGACATGCAGCTCTAACCTCACTGTGGCTCAGTAGTTAGAGCACTGGAGAACTATCAAAAGGGAATCGGGCTCGATTCCCAAGTAAGGGAAGACCTTGGAATAAATCTTATACCTTTTGCCCCTTTTTGTCTTGCATTAAATATGCACTTTGGTGTTAGTCGACTGTTGAGCATCCAGATCTTCCACCATTTACGCTGTGCTTCAGATTTATCTCAGTTAAATCCTCTGGTTTAAAGAAAATTATGAGACCAGAAGAAAAACCACGGTAAGAGTAATGAGAAAAAAGACCTTCGAAGAGGGCGAGTGAGTGAGTAGAAACATCAGTCGCTTTTACCCTTTGGCTCGACTCTCTAAGACAAACGAACATATGACGAATCGTTTAAGTATACTCGGGGAACATTACTTACTTTGTCCAACTTAATTGACTTGAAGATGAGCACGAGTGTTCTGAGGGGCTTTGTACACATGACCTCCCTCGTGTGAGTAATGATGGTGCTTCGAGTAACATATTTGTATAGTTGTTCTCTCATGCGTCTCTATCTTCACTTAATGGTTCTACAGGTTTATGGATGAGAGTTGGATGAAATGCTGTACTGCTGTCAAACACCAAGGCAGAAACACGAAGCTGCGAGACAAGCTCCCTGTAGAACTTGTTATAGCTCTTCATGGTGTGAAACGTTGACACAATGATGACTTATTATTTTTTAATATAGGCTGCACGTAACCTGTTCATCACCAGACAAGAATACTTTAACTCCTAAAGTGAGAATTAAGGTAAACTGTCAGCATACATATGCTGAGAGATATATATTTCACAGTGTTTATATCCTGTGAAAAAAAATTGTGTTGAAACTTGTGGGTTTATGGATGAGTGTTCCTTGACGCAGTGTAATAGCTAGGAGCTGTTGTATTACCTCAGCTAGTTGCCTAGTCTGGTCGCCATATCAATAGCTCATTACATCTTCTTTGGAATATAATAATAATAATAAAGATAATAATAAATGTAATAATAATAACTGTAATATTATTATTACCTTATATATATATATATATATAATATATATATATATATATATATATATATATTATATAATATATATATATATATATATATATACATATATATATATATATATATATATAATATATATATATATATATATATATATATATATATATATATATATATATATATATCGTGCCGAATAGGCAGAACTTGCGATCTTGGCTTAAATAGCAACGCTCATCTTGTCATATAGGACAAGTGAAAATTTGTGTATGCAATAATTTCGCCAAAATCATTCTGAACCTAACGAAAAAAATATTTGATTGTGTTTGTTTAGTAATAAATTATTGTAAACGTATTTAAAATATATTTAGTTGGGTTAGGCTAAAATAAATTGCTTTTGTTATAATAAGGTTAGGTAATTTTTCTAAGATTCTTTTGGTGCAAAATTAAAAATTTTTACATTAACATTAATGAAAAAAATATCTTTAAACGTATAAGA
>NC_069421.1:12263038-12273038 GCF_026875155.1 Cherax quadricarinatus
TCAGGAAACGTTTCGCCACACAGTGGCTTCATCAGTCCAATACAAAGTAGAAAGGCATAAGGAGAGGAGGAGTTTGAGGTAATCAGTCCCTCAGCCTGGAGTTGATGTGTTCAATCCATCAATCTTGTAGGAAGATTGATGGACTGAACACATCGACTCCAGGCTGAGGGACTGATTACCTGAAACTCCTTCTCTCCTTACGCCTTTCTACTTTGTATTGGACTGATGAAGCCACTGTGTGGCGAAACGTTTCCTGAATAAAGATTCCCATATGTTGCATAAGTGTCTCAATCTTCAACTTGTCGGTTTTTCAAACCATTCATCACATGGGTTTAGCGCTTAACATGAATATAATAATACTGGCAATAATGTATTAGCCTGGGTGAGATATAGTCAGAGGTCAATCCCTGCCCCCCCCCCCCTCAAAAAAATTACAAAATCGAAGTCTTAGAAATTTTGCATTTAATAATATTTCGGCAGTCTTCGCTTACCTTTCCACTAGAAGACGAAAAGCAGTCCTCTCCGATATCGTTATTCGCGGATGATAAACAAGGAACCCAACTCTCTCTTGAGTATTGACTCGTGGAAACTTCTCACTTAATTTGTTGGCTTGGAAATAAAGAAAAAACTTTCCTTGAGTCTTGAAGAATTTTCTTACCCTTGAATGCCTCCTCGAGGAACCTCCGCTTCCTTGAACGTAACTCCTTGATCCAGCTCTTCCTGTATTACCAGCTCGGTAATCGTTGTATATTACCTGCGTTAGTAAACTTTAAACAGCACTTGAATTTCTTTTCTTCCACTTTGTGTATCCAGTATATGTAAACAATACAAGCTCCACATTTTCTTCATTCATAACCTCTGGCACTAGTCTTCAGTTTTTTATGAATGAGCTGCAAGACCACTGCTTTTCTATGAATGAGTGTAAAGACCATCGGTGTTTACTACGCTTGGAGAGCAGGGATGTTTGTGTGTACGTGTCTATGTGTGTGTGTGTGTGTGTCTGTGTGTATGAGAGTAGCGGGAGGTGGATGTAGTGAGTATCACGTCCACGACAACACTCCATGGCTGGTGTACCTGAGTGTGTGCCCACACCTTCGCCCCATCCCATCTCCCCTCCCCTGGCCTGTTCTAATCCCCCATCAGGCAACCTGCCCCGCCCCCACCATGGCTCTCCTCTTTCTCTCTCTCTCTCTCTCTCTCTCTCTCTCTCTCTCCTCTCTCTCTCTTTTCTCTCTCTCTCTCTCTCTCTCTCTCTCTCTCTCTCTCTCTCTCTCTCTCTCGCTCTCTCTCTCTCTCTCTCTCTCTCTCTCTCTCTCTCTCTCTCTCTCTCTCTCTCTCTCTCTCTCTCTCTCTCTCTCTCTCTCTCACTCTCTCTCTCTCTCTCTCTCTCTCTCTCTCTCTCTCTCTCTCTCTCCCCTCTCTCTCTCTCTCTCTCTCTCTCTCTCTCTCTCTTTCCCTCTCTTCTGATGCACTCTTACCAGATTTAAAAGGAAGATGTGTTGGAGGAGTTAGTACTGAGTGTTACATGTTCTAGTACCAAGTATTAGATGCGCTAGTGTTGGCTATTAGATATATTTCACTGGTGCTGAATGAAAGATGTTCTACCACTGGTACCTGCCCTAGTTTTAAATGACAGACTGACTAGGGTGCAGAAGAAGGCAACTAAGCCTGAATTATCAATAAGACACTGGCCTTATAAAGAGTCTAGACACAGAATCTATTCCTCCTTAGGAAACGTAGATTACTGAGAAATCTCATTCATATCTCCAAGATATTTAATAAATCTGATAAATTCAGGCATGAAGAACTATCCGAAATGAAAAAAAATATAACACGAAACCACAGTTTGAAACTTCGAGACAAGAGGGGCAACCAACATGTAGGCAAAAAAAAAAAAAAAAAAAAAAAATTTCAATTATAGAACAATGTGATAAACTTCTCTCTGAGGTTGTAAGGGCAATCAACAATATAAATACTTTTAAGAAGCGACTGAACAAGCATTTTTTTTTCAAATATTTTATGCAGTTAGTAATGATACAGCGACTGTGTCCACCGAATCCTAATCTTAAAAATAATAATAATAATAAATAATAATAATAATAATAATAATAATAATAATAATAATAATAATAATAATAATAATAATAATAATAATAATAAAGAATAATAATGATTATAGGAGATTGTGCGTTCACATTTCTCTTTTAATATCCAAACGGGGTTTTCAAAACATGGTAATTATCTTCACCTATTTTATTTTTCATTCCATCAGTGTGTCCTCTGACAGAGGTTCCTCCTATATTTTGACAACGTCATCTGTCTAGACAGAGATGGATGTATCTACAGTGTAATCAGTCCTTCACAGCAGAGAGCCTGTTCATGGACCATATTTTTTTAGGTGATGAGGGAAAGGGCAAATCCAGTACGGAGTCATACAGTGCCTGTTGAATGCGAATCGGTGATGCTCACTCCACAGAAAGGGATTAAGAACCCTGATCTCCCCATACATCACCGGCATCAAGGCACATCCCTCGATGTGCCTTGCGCCTTGAACCTTAATAGCTTCTGCTAACTAGATTTCCTCATGTATTCCTTTGTAGTCACCCCAAGTCCAACTCGACCGACTCAAATCCTCTCGTTCACCACTCTCTCTCTCCTTGCTTCCTCTTACCTCACTCTCTTCTCTCGCTGTCTCTCTCCAACACCACCTCCATCTCTCACAATCACCCTCTCCATTAGTCACTCACCAACCATCTGGACCTCTTTAATTTTGTCAGATGTGACGTTAAACTTGTAACAGACACATGCAATTTTTCTTCAGAATTTAAAATAAATTTCTTTTTTTTGTGCTTTTTTTATCATCTCTCTTTTTGTTGTTGCTTCTACTACTTCTTTTGTTTGTTTTTATTGATTTTATATTATTAAGGTTTTCAGTTTATATATATATATAAAATCTGCTTCGAACATTGGGGTGTTGAGACATGCTCTTATACTTAGAATTGAGATCATCTCAGCGCCTACTTACCACCATCAGTGTTTTTCCTCGTTCAGATTACGACGCAGATTAGGAGCAGTTGAATGATTCGCTGATTGCTTAATTGAAGGACTGATTGCTTGTTTGACGCTTTAATGGGATGCCTTGATGCTAGTGGTCTCCTATTCTTTTCACCGAACGCAATTATCTTTCAGTCCTCAGGCAGGCGCTGAATGAGAACATAAATTTTAGTAATTTCTAATGAAAATAATAATAATAATAATAATAATAATAATAATAATAATAATAATAATAATAATAATAATAATAATAATAATAATTTCTCTACTGTTACGGTGAAGAGTTTTGTGCTCCTACCCCGCACTTTAATAGATAGATTCACTTTTATTCTTATATGCCCCTATTTTTGAGGCAACGGTGCTAGCAAAATTTGTTGATCGTAATTTAGCGTACTTAAGCATTGAAAGTGTATGGTGCACCTGTGTCCAACTGCACCGGATCCATTGTTGTGGTGGTGGATGGTAAGACACATGACACCGTCTCCATTGTATTTGCGTTGACGTAAATAAAAATAACTTTCCTGGGCCCTCAACGATGATGTAGAAACCACAGAAATGTGAAGAAAAGGGAAGTAAGTAAGTAAGCAATTAAGTAAGTTTATTTAGGTATACACAAATACAGTTACATAGATTATCATACATAGTTATCCAAGAGGGTCACGAGAAGAATAAATGTCACAGTATTGTGGAAGCAACAATTCACAGCCACCACAGTTTGGTGAGGAAACTTCAGATGAAGTCCTGAGAGTGAGAGAGACAAGGGAAGTCGTGAATGGTTAACATATTGAGCAACACTATAACTGCTGCAGTTGTTTTTTTTTTTTTACCTTGGTAGCGTTCTCAAAATTTTACTTTTCGACGTCGTCGGTTTCAGGGATAGATATAACTGCATTGAATACCATTATTCAGCTCACTTGCAGGTTACTGACCGTGGGAGGACGACATCTGTACAGTAGTTTGAGTTACCCGAGAATCGCTTGTTTCAATATCGGAATTTTAGGACTACTACTGATTCAAACACGACGCATTCATCACACAGTTTGTTTTCTTCTAACCCTTGATGCCGGTGAAGAGCTCGTCATTGGAATTGTAACTATCCTCCCATTCCTCGGATCAGACCTTATTACCTCTTATTATCCAAGTACTGTGTGATTCCTACATGTATAACACTTACGAAAGTGTTTATTCTCATTTTCTATCATAAACTGTTTTCCTAATCTTGAAATTGAAACAACGACTGATGTTGTCATAGAACGTTTTTTGAAACAAGAATTGGAGCCAAAGACTTTTAAATGGTGAATTTAAAATTATCATGAATTCTTTTATAATTTTAAGATTTCCAATATTTTTATTTGACTGTATAGATACTTGAATCAGGTGAAAAAATTGCAAGAGTAAACATATCACATTTTTAATTTGACCAACGGTCCAAAAAATCAGCGAGATTTGTCATAGTTATGGCTTTCATAGCTTTTCAGTGCGACCAAATACAATAGCGTCTTAATTAAAAATATAACAGATGCTACTCTACTACCAATGCTTAGGAAATTTCTTGTAATGATTGAGATTCAGTTAACACGTGTATGCATTCAGGGATCTAGACACAGCAGAGGTATCCCATACCCCGGGTGGGGTTAGAACCCGCGATCAGTCTCAAAAATCCAGACCGATGCGTTAGCCATTGGGCCAACTAGCTTCAATAAGATTCATCCAACTAGGTATATTTCTCTCTGATGGCGGGTTCTAACCCCACCCGTGGTATGGTTTGTTTGCAATAGTGTCATTACGATTTCGTGAGTCAACAGAGACATGCTTAGAAAACCAATAAAATTAACAGTGCCACAAACGACCTCACATGAAAACAATAGAATACAATATAAGGAAAAATAGACACAGTATAATAGACACAGCTGCTCACAGTATAATGCGATCCTTTATTGACTACTTTTCGCCCACCATTTTTCCATCGTGTCACTCTGAGGCCCATGTCAGCTTAAAGGCAGTCTCAGAATGATGCTAAAATCCTTTAGCTAGTGCTTATTATACTCGTGTGTTAGGAGAAGGAACATTGTTTACGCAACACACAACAACCATCACTTCCAGACCTTGCACTGAAACCGTAGTACACATCTTTAAGAAAATATTTAGAAGTAGTAGTAGTAGAAGTAGCCATTTAAGGATCTACGATCATAGGGCAGAACAAAAGAACTTGTTTTACACCACCTCTGACCTCACTCTTGCCGGGCCACGAGGGATATGATTCCCTAAACGTTAAATATATAAGAGATAAGAAATATATGACTCACAAAATATTATGATCCTCCCCTGGCCTCTGTTTATCCCTGCTGTGACGGATATATTAGTGCTCCTGTGACGTTTATACACACGTATGCTCGTATAGCGAGAGCTTGTGGATTTTCTTCCGTGTACTGCATTTAAGTACATTAATTTATAAATATCTGCAAAAACTGAAGAGTAAAAACGACAAAACCGATGAGATTAAATATTTACTCGTCACTTGAAGGGTAAGATGATGAGCATGAAAAACCTAGTGGTGTGTATTTTTTTTTCGTGTATATTCGTGTATATTACTTTCATTTCTATTGTAGATTACAATGAATTCTTGATGTTAGTGTACAGGTAAACTGCTGCCTTGCTGTTCCAGATGTAGTCGATGCATTTTAATCTAGTTAAGTGGAGTTGCCCACGGGCTTAAGATCAGCCCTACAAACTCAACCATGTGAGCACGTTTCTGTATCGGAATAATTGAAAAGAAAGACAAGCTGCAGCACAGCGTTTATTAAGACGACGTTTCGATCAATGTAAATCTTTATCATGTTCTCATGATTTGATAAAGCTTCACACAGAGCGAAACGTTATCTCAGTAAATGATTTTACTGTTGTGTATTTTCTTTACTAAACCAGAGCGCTGTTTTTAGCCTGTAGTACTGACATAAACAGATAGTAGGCGCATGGCCAGTGCCACTGCAATCCCACCTGTGGCACTATCCTGTGGCACTCTACCTCCTGTGGCACCCTTCCTGTGTCAGCTCTGTTACGGGCGATGAAGCTGCCTCTGAATGGGAAGTTCAGCACATGAGTTCTCGGAGTCCGTCTCCAAGAGCTTTTTCAAGCAACTGTGACCTAACTCAGTGAATTTGGAATTTGTATCGTGTTTGGTGTGTGTGTGTGTGTGTGTGTGTGTGTGTGTGTGTGTGTGTGTGTGTGTGTGTGTGTGTGTGTGTGTGTGTGTGTGTGTGTGTGTGTGTGTCTGTGTTTGTGTATGTGTGTGTGTATGTGTGTGGGTACACACACATGTACATTAATCCTCAGTCCCCTTAACAACCTTCACGTTTTTACCTCATTTACGTCATTATTATTGCGAGCAGAAAATATCCGCTAGAACTTTTTCGTTTAATTCTTTCACATAAAACATATCACGTATATTTTGAACCTCACTTAATGTTGCAACATTTATGTGTAATAAAGAATGTGACAAAGACAGCGAGTTAGCAGAAGTAGGACAGTTCTTATCTTGTAAAATCAAAGCTAGGATTCTCAACGCAACTCCTCTAGAGTTCATTAACAATATCTCAAATGATTATTTACAATACTTTTAAATAATGTCTATGCATTCATTTTAAATAATTCCTTTATACAATAGGCATTTATAAAGAGAGATAGAGAGGGAGAGAGAGAGAAGTAAAGCGACTGGTTATTAATAGTGATAAGTTTACGGGTCACGAGTGTGTTGAGGGAGGAGAGGCACTAAGCCTAGTCGAATGTAAGTAACTGATTCTGCTGGTGGGCCCCGGTACGGGTCTTACACTTTCAGTGGTGCGTGTAATTAAGAGGTCTATAAACTGCAGCAGGAACGTATTTCTCCATTGCGAATTTTGAAATCCCGTCAGTAATCCAAGTCCTCTAGATGCCCTGAAATACATTTCCTTTAGGGCAGTGTTTCTAATGTGGATGTCTTCAATTATGTACTGTATTATGTATCGACTTTGTCCCAGTTTATTTTGTTTTAATGATTCTTAAGATGTTGGAGGAAAATAGATCTAGTCTCGTCGTACGTCACAATTGTTCAGTGTTCCACAATCGTGGTTTGAAGGTGACTCCCTGTCTTACTTACTTTGTGTTAATATGACAATGGTATACAATACCGACACGTTGATAAGTGAGACACCTGTGCAACAGTTAGGTATTTTTATTGCGAAACGTTTGGTTTACACAGTAGACATCTTCAGTTGAATACAGAGGTGGCAGCAGAAGCATTGGAGATGTAAGGAAGATGTAATCAGTCCTTCACCCTCGAAGACGTAGTTTTGAGTTGGTCAGTCCCTCAGCCTGGGAAAGAGTTCTGAGCCATAGTCTGAAACAATGTGAAGCTGAAGCATCAGAATTGTGAGAAATGGTATGGTGATACCAACAAAATGTGGAAAAAGACACTTATGTACAGTTAAGGACATTTATTAAAAGAAACGTTTCAGCACGGACACAGGAGTAAACAGTGTACAATGTAGGGGGTGTGACGAAGTGTATGTAAGGGAAACAGCCAGATCTCTGGATGTTATGATCACGGAACACAAGAACGCTTGCAACGGTGATGACCGTCCCTGTGTTGAACACAGGGACGATGTTGGACACTTCTTGGAATTCAGTGAGGCTAGAATAGTCATTAAGGAAGATTTAAGACGGCGAAAGTATAGAGACTGTCCTAATTGCTGTCAGTAACACTATCCAAGAAAAGTCCTGAAGTTACACAATATCCAAATTGGTGGAGACCAATGTAACATGTTGATAGGTCCTTCTTAAAACCAACCCATCTTTCCACAACTGTACTACTACTGCTACTATTACTACTACTACTACTACTACTACTACTACTACTACTACTACTACTACTACTACTACTACTACTACTACTACTACTACTACTAATACTACAACTACTACTACCACTACTACTGCTACTACTACTACTACTACTGCTACTACCATCTACGGGACCTTCCACCTGACTCCTTCCGCTATATACACTCGTGGCGAAACAATTCCTTTAATAAATGTCCTGGACCGTACATAAGTGTCTTTTTCCACATCAGAATGTCTTATATACTGCCAAAGGTTAGGGAAGAGGAAGAGAGGTGTAATTCCTTGGAACAAGAGCCCTTCACCGGCACCATGGCACCTTCTCTGAGAGCATGGGATCAAGAGACCTCACAGAGGTACAAGATGAAAAATGCGAGAGGTCGCTTAATTTTTTTTTTATTTAATGATCCATACCTCTTTCCTTCTCACCTTCATTCTCCCTCCTTCTTTCCATCACTCACCCCCTCCTCTTCCCACCTCCACCGCACCCTTCCCCTCCCCACATCCACTTGCTTTAAATTCTACCAGGATAAGTTTGCCTTAGTAGGCGCATCCCTCAGTCCCACTGCTGAAGAACGAACTAGGGAACACGTTATTATTATTATTATTATTATTATTATTATTATTATTATTATTATTATTATTATTATATAATTATATTATTATTATATAATTATACTATTATTATTATTATTATTATTATTATTATTATTATTATTATTATTATTATTATTATTATTGTTATTATTATTATTATTATTTTTATTATTATTATTATTGCTACTATTACCATCATGAAGAGTGTTAAACCAGAGAGGATCATACAGCGGAATTGGGTTTCATTCAAGGAGAGAGTAGCTCTAATTCCTTGGATCAAGAGGGCTTCAATATCATCAACTTTGCTGTCTGGTTGACTGATGATAAAGATACAAATCCTGTTTCTGCTGTGTATCCTGAGAGATGGTAATTTCCATGAAATAGCAACTTTAGATCTGCTGGAAGGAAACCTTTGAAGCTGCCATCGCTGCTGAACTGTTAGTGGAATACTTGACCTGTACGGGATGAAATCTGTCAGCTCAGGCTGACAGATTTCATCCCGTGGTGTGCGTGTGTGACCCATACTGCGTTAGGGCGAATGACACAGGAGCATGTCTTACGTAGCTGCACACACACACACACACACTACTGATGTATTGAAGAAATATAAAAAAAGGTGTACAAAGCATATAACTTCACGTTAATACTCAGCTAGCCTCTCTGTCTGTCTGTCTCACTCTCTCCTCCGTCCCTCTGCATCTGCTTACCCTTTCTCTTCCTTAGTACGGTCCCCTCCTCTTTATCTCTATTGCTTTGTCTGACTCTTCCTCTTACTCTTATCAGACAGTGCTCTCTCCTACATCCCTATTTCCATCTTCTCTTTTCTTTCCCTCCACGTTCATGTACTCATCTTTCTCCTCCTCTCCATTCTGCTATTACTACTACTATTATTATTATTACTATACTATTACTACAACTACTACCACTGTTACTACTACCACTATTACTATTACTAATATTACTACTACAACTATTACAATTACTACTACTATTACTACTACTACTGCTACTACTACTACTGCTACTACCACTACCACTACTACTACTACAACTAATACTACCACCGTCAACTTCTAGCACATATCTCCTAAGATTCGCCAGAGAGAAATCCCATCGGACCTTAGCATCAAAATATAATATCATCACATTAACTTCGCCTGGATGAAGATAATCACGGATCTTATGAAGCAGACGTTAATAAATTCTTAATGCAAATTTTTTCTCAGAATTTTGTAGTCAAGATGGAGGAAAATTAATGTCAGAGATATCGAGATTTCTTTCCCGCGATGCTGTTTTTCTTCAGTAAATCACAGTAAAAGTGTGGAACAAAGAGTGGAACAAACCGCATTATTATTATTGTTATTATTATTATTATTATTATTATTATTATTATTATTATTATTATTATTTATTTTTATTATTATTATTGTTGTTCTTCTTCTTACAATTTCGTGGATCAAGAGCCCTGTTTACA
>NC_069421.1:12275538-12283038 GCF_026875155.1 Cherax quadricarinatus
TTACAGACTACTCTGTGGCTGAAGAAATACTTCCTAACATCCCTGTGATTCATCTGTGTCTTCAGCTTCCAACTGTGTCCCCTTGTTACTGTGTCCAATCTCTGGAACATCCTGTCTTTGTCCACCTTGTTAATTCCTCTCAGTATTTTTTTATGTCGTTATCATGTCCCCCTATCTCTCCTGTCCTCCAGTGTCGTCAGGTTGATTTCCCTTAACCTCTCCTCGTAGGACATACCTCTTAGCTCTGGGACTAGTCTTGTTGAAAAACCTTTGCACTTTCTCTAGTTTCTTCACGTGCTTGGCTAGGTGTGGGTTCCAAACTGGTGCCGCATACTCCAATATGGGCCTAACGTACACGGTGTACAGGGTCCTGAATGATTCCTTATTAAGATGTCGGAATGCTGTTCTGAGGTTTGCTAGGCGCCCATTTTGCTGCAGCAGTTATTTGGTTGATGTGCGCTTCAGGAGATGTGCCTGGTGTTATACTCACCCCAAGATCTTTTTCCTTGAGTGAGGTTTGTAGTCTCTGACCCCCTAGACTGTACTCCGTCCTGCGGCCTTCTTTGCCCTTCCCCAATCTTCATGACTTTGCACTTGGTGTGATTGAACTCCAGGAGCCAATTGCTGGACCAGGTCTGCAGCCTGTCCAGATCCCTTTGTAGTTCTGCCTGGTCTTCGATCGAGTGAATTCTTCTCATCAACTTCACGTCATCTGCAAACAGGGACACCTCAGAGTCTATTCCTTCCGTCATGTCGTTCACAAATACCAGAAACAGCACTGGTCCTAGGACTGACCCCTGCGGGACCCCGCTGGTCACAGGTGCCCACTCTGTGTGTGTGTGTGTGTGTGTGTGTGTGTGTGTGTGTGTGTGTGTGTGTGTGTGTGTGTGTGTGTGTGTGTGTGTGTGTGTGTGTGTGTGTGTGTGTGTGGAGGAGGGGTCGCTGATGTGGTTTAGCCATTTAGAAAGTATGTGGCAGAATAGGAAGGCAAACAGGTCAGAAGAATGGTAGAAACTAAAAACAAAGTAACTCTACTGATCATTCTTTATTACACATGTAAGGCTGGTCTCTCATGGTTTATAGAGACTCCACTGTGGCCAACTCCAAAGTGTTGAATCCACCGAACAACTCAGTGAACAAGCTTGCATCTAAAGTGTGATATATGGCTCCACAGTGTTGAAGTATGGCGTTAAAAGTTCGTTTACCTAATGCTCTGTTTCTCCTAATAGATCACCCCAAGTGTTTGAAGACTCGGACCCATAGATGACGATAAGTTTTTCCAATATGCACAACATAACAGCTATGACAGTTATTTGTAAATTACAGAGGACTCTACGTCAATGTTCATAACACTGTCGAAATTAAGGAGACGATGTACGTATAGTGTATTTAAACTTCGGAAGAACTATTAAGACAAATGGGTCATTAAGTAAACGATCACTTAACGTTATACGTCAACACTGTGAAGCCACAGACTACACTAAGCCACAGACCACGTTAAGCTATAGACTACACTAAGCCACAGACCACACTGTTATACTGTCGATTCAACATAATGGAATTGGCCACAGAAAAGTCTCTATATCAACAGAGACAAACCTCCCGTGTGTAATAATGAACGGTCAGTAGATTTACTTCGTTTTATTTATTTTTCACTTGTTGTGATGTTTAGCATGTTAAGACCTGTTTTTTTTTTAATCTGAATTTTTAGAATGATGATGGAGCAAAGTAAACTCCGTAACTAGTTGTAATTAATGTTGTTTCAAGTACCAGTGCAGGTTTTCACCTTTCTTTATATATATATATATATATATATATATATATATATATATATATATATATATATATATATATATATATATATTATATATATATATATATATATATACTTAATATATGGATGGGGTCCACCTCTGGTGTAAATTGTGGGACCCACAGCCTCGGAGAAGTGGATAAAAAGGCTTCAAGGAAGAATATTTGATTTCTTCCTGAAGCCGTTTGAACATTCCACTTCCCCTATCACCCCATCTTTTCATATACTTTTTTACCAATATATATATGTTACTGAAAGCAGTGAAGAGTTTTTACGAGGATAGTGAGGCTCAAGTTAGAGTATGTAGGAAAGAGGGAAATTTTTTCCCAGTAAAAGTAGGCCTTAGACAAGGATGTGTGATGTCACCGTGGTTATTTAATATATTTATAGATGGGGTTGTAAGAGAAGTAAATGCGAGGGTCTTGGCAAGAGGCGTGGAGTTAAAAGATAAAGAATCACACACAAAGTGGGAGTTGTCACAGCTGCTCTTTGCTGATGACACTGTGCTTTTGGGAGATTCTGAAGAGAAGCTGCAGAGATTGGTGGATGAATTTGGTAGGGTGTGCAAAAGAAGAAAATTAAGGTGAATACAGGAAAGAGTAAGGTTATGAGGATAACAAAAAGATTAGGTGATGAAAGATTGAATATCAGATTGGAGGGAGAGAGTATGGAGGAGGTGAACGTATTCAGATATTTGGGAGTGGACGTGTCAGCGGATGGGTCTATGAAAGATGAGGTGAATCATAGAATTGATGAGGGAAAAAGAGTGAGTGGTGCACTTAGGAGTCTGTGGAGACAAAGAACTTTGTCCTTAGAGGCAAAGAGGGGAATGTATGAGAGTATAGTTTTACCAACGCTCTTATATGGGTGTGAAGCGTGGTGATGAATGTTGCATCGAGGAGAAGGCTGGAGGCAGTGGAGATGTCATGTCTGAGGGCAATGTGTGGTGTGAATATATGCAGAGAATTCGTAGTTTGGAAGTTAGGAGGAGGTGCGGGATTACCAAAACTGTTGTCCAGAGGGCTGAGGAAGGGTTGTTGAGGTGGTTCGGACATGTAGAGAGAATGGAGCGAAACAGAATGACTTCAAGAGTGTATCAGTCTGTAGTGGAAGGAAGGCGGGGTAGGGGTCGGCCTAGGAAGGGTTGGAGGGAGGGGGTAAAGGAGGTTTTGTGTGCGAGGGGCTTGGACTTCAAGCAGGCATGCGTGTGCGTGTTTGATAGGAGTGAATGGAGACAAATGGTTTTTAATACTTGACGTGCTGTTGGAGT
The DNA here is from genome assembly GCF_026875155.1 of Cherax quadricarinatus. NCBI lineage: Eukaryota > Metazoa > Arthropoda > Malacostraca > Decapoda > Parastacidae > Cherax > Cherax quadricarinatus. The sequence continues at coordinate 12,278,622 of NC_069421.1, forward strand.
GTGAGCAAAGTAACATTTATGAAGGGATTCAGGGAAACCGGCAGGCCGGACTTGAGTCCTGGAGATGGGAAGTACAGTGCCTGCACTCTGAAGGAGGGGTGTTAATGTTGCAGTTTAAAAACTGTAGTGTAAAGCACCCTTCTGGCAAGACAGTGATGGAGTGAATGATGGTGAAAGTTTTTCTTTTTCGGGCCACCCTGCCTTGGTGGGAATCGGCCAGTGTGATAAAAAAATAATAATAAAAAAAAATATATGTATGTATATATATATATATATATATATATATATATATATATATATATATATATATATATATATATATATATATATATATATATATATTATATATGTATATATATATGTCGTGCCGAATATGTAAAACTGGTCAATTAGCAAGAACTCATTTAAAATTAAGTCCTTTCTAAAATTTTCTCTTATACGTTTAAAGATATATTTGTTTCATTAATGTTAATGTAAAAAATTTTAATTTTGCTCCAGAAGAATCTTAGAAAACTTACCTAACCTTATTATAACAAGAACAATTTATTTTAGCTTAACCCAACTAAATATATTTTAGATTTGTTTACAGTAATTTAATACTAAACAAACACAGCGAAATATATTTTTTTCGTTAGGTTCAAAATGATTTTTGCGAAATTATTGCATACACAAATTTTTGCTTGTCCTATATGGCAAGATGAGTGTTGCTATTTAAGCCTAGATCGCAAGTTCTGCCTATTCGGCACGACATATATATATATATATATATATATATATATATAATATATATAATATATATATATATATATATATATATATATATATATATATCGCAGGACAAGCCACGGGGGGTATGGGTAGAAATCTTTAGCTCAAGTACTTTCACACTTCTCAGTGAATCATCAGGAACTGTGCAGTGTTGCAAGGGAGCAGCCAAAGCGTAGGTGTCACCGTCCACGGTGACCCTTAGACTGGGTTAGTGGTCGGTGCCAACCCCACCCTATCATCATCCTCCTACTCCCCATATGCGGTAGGAGGGTTTCTGAGATGTCAGTTATGAAATTATAAGATAAAAAAAAGCCAGCCGTAAGCTTTTTCTAATCGTTTATAACATGTCTTGTGGTTTGAGAAAACAAGTTTCTCGTTAAATACTGTAGACATGGATTGCTATTATTCTGTGTGACCTTTTCAAATAATGAAAGAAAGGAATACAATGTGCTCTTGGTCCGTTTAAATGTCCTGCTCTGGGGTACTCGAATATTCTACCGATGTATTCAGAAGTATATCTTCCTAAATATTGTCTACTATTTTTCTCAGTGTCGGTTAATATGCCATACACGGGGATCTTCTATGCCTATCCCATAATATTTTTATGATCTAAATTCTACTAATACCCTTCAACCTCTCCTTACGTTATCTCGTTATCTTGTGTGCTTGTCAATGTATGGTACATTAACAGCTACACGCGTTATACAACCATCACAACTGACGTGGTTTTAAGTTTTAGTGCGTAGACACTGGTCGGGCGTCACCACTCCATCAACCCACCTGGCATAATGAACAATCCTGCGATTTTGTATAGCATTATTGTTTAAGATTGTGAATGCAGGAGTCGAATGCTATCTTTTACCATGTTAGTGCATGTAATCACTCACCGGGGTGGGATGCTGCCCAGATTATAGTACAAAACAGTTCTGTCATGGAAAGAAATATGATTTGAATTTTCCCCTTTGAGACATGAAAGGAATACAGTATACAACTCAATTTATGGGTTATACAAGCTCGATAACTATTTAGTAGAGTCCATTGTACACAATCTTAAACAACAATGCTATACAAAATCACAGGATTGTTCATTATGCCAGGTGGGTTGATGGACTGGTGATGCCCGACCAGTGTCTACAGACCAAAACTTCAACCCACCTCAGTTGTGATGGTTATATAAAGCTTTGGTTGCTTCCTTCCAACATTGCACAGCTCCTGATGACGCACTGAGAAGTGAGAAAGTACTTGAGTTAAAGATTTCCACCCCCGTGGCTTGTCCTGCATAGTTAAGATCAACCGTCTGTGATTGTTTGCATATATATATATATATATATATATATATATATATATATAATATATATATATATATATATATATATATATATATATGTATGTGTGTGTGTGTGTGTGTGTGTGTGTGTGTGTGTAGGGGACACATTGCCTCGGAGAAGTGGATAAAAAGGCTTCAAGGAAGAATATTTGGATTTCTTCCTGAAGCCGTTTGAATGTTCCACTTCCCCTACCACCCCATCTTTTCATTCTTTTTTACCAAAATGTATATTTTATTACATAATATGGTACAAAAGATTTAAGAGATACATTGTCGACATAAAGATGGCATATACATTACATGAGATGTGAGAGATACATGCCTAGTACATATTGCTACTTCTCTGTCACCGATTATAATGCGATCCAGCTTCTCAGAGCTGGGTCTCGTGTCCAAAATACAGCAGGCATATTACCCCTCTGAACAGCAGCGCTTAGTCGCTGGAGCAGAAAACTAGCTACCCTGGGATTGCTAGTCACCCTAATGAGTCTTTTGCCTAGCTCCTTAAGGAACTTAGATGCACTCTTTCCCCATGAGCCAAGGGTCTCCGAGCCTATGGGAACAAACATATAATGGTGGGTAAGTTCTCCGTATTTTCTAGACTTTTGGGACTCCCTGAAGCTGGCAGCTGCCCCTCCTTCCTCCCTGGTGTATTGCAGATTGGTATCAGCCAAGGTAGATGGGCATGTGTAGTCCCACTTGCTTGCCGTCTGTCCAGGCTTGAAGGGTGATACCATCTGGACGCTTTTGGCTGCCATCAGATCTGCATAGTTGGGGTGGCTCCCTTACTGCTGGGCATCTGGCTGTTGTGAGGTTCCTCCTGACAATGTTATTAACCTCCTCATGTCTTGCAATCTTTCCCTCGGATTTACGGCACGCACACACACACGCACACACACACACACACACACACACACACACACACACACACACACACACACACACACACACACACACACACACACACACACACACACACACACACACACATATATATATATATATATATATATATATTTTATATATATATATATATATATATATATATATATATATATATATATATATTATGAAGTATAAGATGATTATATGTATCCAAATGTTTTTGCTTGTAGTTCAAGACGTAGTATTTACCTTGAATAAACAATATTGACCAAGTAAAATTGGCCATTAAAATCTCTATCTGCTGTAAGCTTCGTGATAGGTTTATTAAGGCAGTAAAGAAAACTCATTAGCACAAGACACGAATGGTGGGTAAAGCCTGAGAGTCATGAGCTGCAAGGCTGCAAGCAACAGGTGAAGTCACTTCCTCGTTTACTCTCCCATCTTACAGGTAAATCCGGCCCTGGTCGAGTGCTTTTACTTGGGATCCAAACCAAAGTTTTATGTCCCATTCTGGCAGCAGTAAACAGTAGAATTTTGTTGCATGCAAGATGTTCAGTGTTGTTAAAATTATTAGACGTAAGGTGCGGTGAACTCGTTTACGTCATTTAGCGCAAGGAGTGGCGGAGACTCGATGCTCCCTCACACAGATCATTGAACATAATCGCTATCTAATCTTACTATCAAAGAAATACTAAAACAGGTTAAGCCAGTTTCGCATCAATTATCAGAACAAGTTTTGTTGGTGAAAATAATTTAAAACTGATGTTCTACCTCGAAGCTACACCGAAAAACATTCAGCAAGACTTATGAAGCCTACAGAATATGATCATCAATTCGAAAATGAAATAAATAACAGATAGATCAGAAAATATCTCTCAGGGAATAAGCATGGTTAAGGTGATACCTAGAAGGCAAGGAGAAAGAGAGAGAGAGAGAGAGAGAGAGAGAGAGAGAGAGAGAGAGAGAGAGAGAGAGAGAGAGAGAGAGAGAGAGAGCAGTTTTGATAAGGACAACACTTCACTTGATTGGGATTTGTGAATGCTGGTGGTTCAAGGTTCCATTAGCTATTCTTATCGACTGAAGGATGCTGATAGCTGTTGGTGGTTAGAGAGCCCTGTTGGTAGTGGTTGGTGGTTGTTAGCTGGAAGTGGTTGGTGAAAACTGCTGGCGGCTATTGTTGGGGAAAGGGAGAGTTGAGAGTGGTTGGCGGTGGATGGTGATAGTTGCCGGTTGAAGATCTCTGGTGGTGGTGGATGGTGGTTATCGGTTAAAGGTCTCTGGTGGTGGTAGGTTATGACACAGGAGATGTGCCGACCTAAGTCGGCACATTTCCTGTGAATTCTTTTATGAAGAATGAAAAGCAGAATCGGTGGGGGAAAAAAAGGAAACGAATAATAAAAAGCAAATTAGATCGGAGTAATAAAGATAAAATGTACA
>NC_069421.1:12288038-12315538 GCF_026875155.1 Cherax quadricarinatus
GACTTGCAGGTTCATAGCTGTTTGATACTCAGATGTTACTTCCCAACGAGATGAGGTCAAACGGATGTTATGGTGTGTCTAATTGAGAGGTAAGATCAAAGGAACACCGACATAATATTAATTGTTTGATGATATCGGGAAATTGGGTAGGGGTGCCTGTGGGTCGAGGTGAAGTGGTTGGGGTTACGTAGGGATGAGGTAGGGAGTTTAGAGACTTGGAGGTGGGTGGAATAGGAAGGAGAAGCCAGGAGTGCCATCTACAGCACCGTGGTCAGCTGAGATGCCGTTGGACGTGTGACAAGAACAACGTGGAAAGTGAAGCTCTGACAACATCTGCACCGACACAATCATAACAAAAACTTCAGGACGTCAAGCAAGAGACTTGATTTGAGACCGGGCAACGTGGGCGATGATCCCCGGACATATCTAGAGGTAAATATTTCGACAATACCAATCACCAAAGAAACCATGATCATAATGCGGTGTATATTCCCTAACCGACAGACACTAGTCGAAGTACATAGTGTTGTGTATAAGGATAGCAAGCCAGCATGCCTTCACCTCAGTCGCTGTGGTCTGTAACACCAGCCTTCACCTCAGTCGCTGTGGTCTGTAACACCAGCCTTCACCTCAGTCGCTGTGGTCTGCAACACCAGCCTTCGCCTCAGTCGCTGTGGTCTGTAACACCAAGTCTTACCTTAGTCATTCTTGTTGGTAATATCAGGCCTCACCTTAGTCATTGTGGTTAGTAACACCAGGCCCTAACCTAAATAAATATGTTTGCGTTACAAAATCGTCCTCATTCACACTACTGAGTCCAGCCATAGTAAGCCAGAAATCGCTGCTGCCGCCTTCACCCGCCAAAAGGAGCTGCCCAACCTTCAACTGTCCTTAGACTCACTATCTTGTCGCTCCCCCTGAACTCTCACCTTATTATATAAAACCTGTCCGATTTTTAACCTGTGTCTAATAAACTAGCACCACTGTTAGCTTCTTCAGTTCTGGTGTTGAGAGTTTTGTGTTATTCTTATCAAGTATGATTTTTGTTTGCGGATTTTTTTTCGTCTTATTAGAATCACTAGTCTGTTGTTCACACCGCTTCCATCCTGTGAAGGAAAGAGACTTGTTTTCCAAACCTGTGTATGACCTTTGTTTCACAAACACACGTCATGTTTGACATGAACTTTATTGGCAATCAACTTACGGAACTTTTGACAAAGCAGCTGCTCTTAGATTCGATACAGACTAAAGACACATTGTCTTCCCAACGCGAGATGACTGAGATTTAACACATAATAACACCTTCACTGCGCTGTTCCACACATAATGTAGGTGAACATACTTTCCTGGTAGTGCTGGGCAACGCGAACTCTCCTTTAAAATAACTGAACCTCTATAATAACAGTAGTGGGCAGCAACACTCCTTCTGTAAGTGAATATGACAGTATTTCTCATTTCTTGTGAGTGAACCTTCCACCCGAATGACAGTATATATGAAGCCAAACAGTTGACACGCCACTGGTGTTTCGACTCCATCCTTCAATGCTTATGTAGATACATGGTTCAGAGAATCGACAAGTTAATAAATCAGACATATGTGCAACATTTAGGTATCATTATTGTGGAAACGTTTCGCCACATACTGGCGAAAGACTGAGGGACTGATTATCTCAAACTCCTTCTGACCTTCACCATTCTTCTGTTTATTGGACTGATCAAGCCATTGTGTGACGAAACGTTTCCACAGTAAAGATACCCAGGTGTTGCACATAAATTCAATGTTTATAAAATCCGGAAGAATGAATATACTGATAAATATTCTTCCTCCCAGATACATATTCTTTCTCCCTGAAATATAAATTTACTCCCTAAAACATATACTTGCTAGATGATATACAGTATATACTTTCTCCTTCATGGATAGTCTTCCTCTCTGACATACATTGTTCCTCCGTTAATTTCTCGTATCACCGCATCCTTCATTTTCTTCTTTGCATCAACGGATTAGTCTTGATTTACTACTGCAAAAATTATTCTCAAAACAAACACGCAATCCATATGTGAGAAATAAGAAAATCCTTGGAACTTCACTATTTTTCACAGTCGTTGTTTTGCATTTTGTGATAACGCCTATATTGTGATGATATATATATATATATATATATATATATATATATATATATATATATATATATATATATATATATATATATATATATATATATATATAATATATATATATATATATATATTGTTTCAACCTTTGGAACAATGCTCTTCTCCAGACTGAGGGACTGACCACCTCAAAACTTTAAGGGTGATGGACTGATTACATTGTCTTCAAGTCTCTCCTGCTTCTATCAACATTTCTGTACTCGACTGAAGAAGCCTACTGTGTAGGCGAAGCGTTTCGAAATAAAGATACCTATAGGTAGTAGGTTGGTAGACAGCAACCACCCAGGGAAGTACTACCGTCCTGCCAGATGACTGTGAAACAAAAACCTGTAACTGTTTTGCATGATGGTAGGATTGCTGGCTTCTTTTTCTGTCTCATAAACACGCTAAGATAACAGGGATATCTTGCTACTCCTACTTACACTTTGGTCACACTTCATAGACACGCACATGCATATATATATAATAATACATCTAGGTTTTTTCTCCTTTTTCTAAATAGCTTTGTTTTTTTTTTATTTCTTCTATTGTCCATTTTAAAAGGGGAAAAGAATTTTTTCCCCCGTAACCATGGGTGTAGAGGGGGAAAAAAATCCCGGGAAACAGGGCAGAAAACCCCTTCCCTGTATACAATTACTAAAAAAAAAAGAAGAAAAAACTTTATAAAATTGGGTTGCTTAAATGGGCTGGATTTTAGTGCGGATGACAAGAAACAGATAAATTGTTTGATTTTATGAAAAAAAAGGGAAGTTGGTGTCCGGGCCCTAAGCGAAACAAAGCTAAAGGGGGGGAAAGGAAGTTTCAGGGGGGGAAAAAAAAGGGGAAATTAAATCTGGAGTATCTGAGAGAGTTAGACAAAGGAAGGGGTGGCATAATGTTAAATGATCATTTATGGAAGGGGGAAAAGAAAATTAGAATGTGTAAATTCAAAAAATTTTTGTGGATTAAAAAAAGGGGTTGGATGCGAGAAATGGGTCATAATAAGCGGAATGCACCTGGAGAAGAGAGGAATGCAGAGGAGAAGAGAATTTTGGGAGATTTTAAGGGGGGAATGAAGGAAACCTTTAAACCCAAGTGAAAAAGGTAATTGGGGTGGGGGATTTGAATGCTAAAGTAGGAAAAAACTTTTAGAGAGGGTGGGGTTTGGGTTTAAGTTTGGGGGTGCCAGGTGTAAATGAAAGGGGGGCCCTTTGATTGAACTTTGTATAGAAAGGGGTTTTTGTTATAGGGAATACATATTTTTAAAAAAAAAAGGAAAAAAATAAGTATAAAAAAGATATGATGTAGGGCGAAATGACATAGTTTGTTGGATTATGTAAATTTTTAGATAAAAAACTGTTGATAGACTTTAGGATGAATGTTTATAGAGGGGCCCCCAGATATATCAATCACTTTTAGTTTTAGCTTTCATGAAAAGTAAAAAAAGGGAGTGGGAAAAAGGGGAAAAAAGCATCAGGGAAAAAGAGAGGTAAAGGTTTAAAAAACTAAAAGAGGAGGGCAGTTTTGGGAAAAAAATAAACGCATTTTAGGATAGATGGGCTAAAGAAGCATGGCAATGGGGGGGAAAAGGTATGGGGTAGGGTTTAAAAAATGTTGTGTTAGAGTGTTTAGCAAAATTTGGGTTTCAGGAAAAGTGGGGGGCAGGAGGGAAGAGGGCGATTGGGGGATTATGGGTGTAAAGAGAGTATAAGGAGAAAAAATTAGATATGAGAAGTTTTTACAAAGTAAAGGGGATTCAAAGGGGGGAAGGTATAGGGGGGGAAAAGAGAGAAGTTTAAAAGAGTGGTTTAAACAATGTAAAAAAGAAACAAATGAGAGAGTGGGTGAGAAGTTATCAACCAAAAATTTTTTTGGAAAAAAAGAAAAAATTTTGGGGGAATTAAAAAATTTAAAAACCTAGAAAAACAAAAAGGATTTGTCAGTTAAAAAAGGAAAAGGGAAGTTTTTAAATGGAGAGTTAGAGGTAAATTTGGGGAAAATTGGGAAAGGGAAAATTTTGAGGAAATTTTTAAATTTGATGAAAAGGGAAACTGGGGATTTCGTGTATAGGGCAAGGAGGAAAAACATCTTTGTAGGATTTAGGAAAAAGTCAGTTTGAGTGTGGGGGAAATTCGTGGGCATAGGTAAAAAGAAAGGGGGGAAGGCAGCCCGGGGTTGATGGAAAAGATGGGAAATTTTTAAAAGCGGTGGGGATAAGTTTTTGGGGTGGTTGGTTCAATTATTTAATAAAAGTATGGAAAGGGGAAGGTACCTTGGGGTTGGCCCGAGGCATGCATAGTTTCCCTTTTTATAAAGGCAAAAGGGGGGAAAAAAGAAAGTGCAAAAATTTTTAGGGGAAAAAGTCTGTTTAAAATGTAACCCGGTTTAAAATGTATGGGTTTAAATTATAATTTTAAAGAAAATTTAAAAGTAAAACGGAGGGGAAAGGGAAAAGCCCGATAACAAGGAAAGGGTTTAGGAAAGGTAGGGGGGGTGGGACCCGGTGGTTTTCAGTTTAAACTATAAGTTTAACCTATTTAGATAAGGCTAAAGGGTCTTTTTTGGCATTTAGGTTTGGGGAAAAAGGGGATACAGGGTGGATAAGGGGGGGAATGTGGCAGATTTGAAGTGTATGGTGTGGAGGTTTGGTTTTCTGAAACAGTGAAGAGTTTTTTAAAAAGGATAGTTTGGGGGCCAAATTTTAAATTTTTAGGAAAGAGGGGAAATTTTTTTCCCCTAAAAAAGTAGGCCTTAGACAAGGATGTGTGATTTTCACCGTGGTTGTTTAATATATTTAAAAGATGGGGTTGTAAAAGAAGTAAAAGCGAGGGTCTTGGCAAAGGGGTGGGGGTTAAAAGATAAAGAAACACCCCAAATGGGGGTTGTCACAGCTGCTCTTTTTGGGTGACCCTGTGCTCTTTGGGGGATTCCCGAAGGAAGTTGAAAAGATTGGTGGATGGAAATTTTGGGAGGGGGGGGCAAAAAAAAAAATTTAAAAATTTAATACAGGGAAAAAGTTAAGGGTTTTGAGGGTTAAAAAAAAAGAAATTTGGGGATGAAAAAATTTAATTCAGATTGGAGGGGGGAGAGTAGGGGAGGTGAACCCTATTAGAATTTGGGAGTGGGGGGCGTTTTCGCGGATGGGCCCATGAAAGATGAGGGGAAACATGAATTGATGAGGGGAAAAAAAAATTTAGTGGTGCACTTAGGGTCTGTGGGGACAAAGAACTTTTTTCCCTTTGGGGGCAAAAGGGGAATGTAAAAGAGTATAGTTTTTACCAACGCTTTATATGGGTTAAAAACGTGGGGGAAGAATTTTTTGCAGCGAGGAGAAGGCTGGGGGGAGTGGGATGCCCGTCTGAAAGGGGGAAAGTTGGTGTGAAAAATATGCCGAGAAATTTGTAGTTTGGGGGAAATTAGGAGGGGGTGCGGGATACCAAAAATGTTGTCCAAAGGGGTGAGGGAAGGGTTTTTGAGGTGGGTTTTGGGGCATGTTAGAGAAATGGAGCGAAACAAAATGACTTCAAGGGGTGTATCAGTCTGTAGTGGGAAAGGGAAAAAGGGGGAGGGGTCGGGCCCAGGAAGGGTTGGGGGGAAAGGGGGGAAAGGGGTTTTTTTGTGCGGGGGGTTTGGGCTTCCACGGCATGCGTGAGCGTGTTTTGGGTAGGGGTGAATGGGGGGACAAATGGTTTTTTAAAAACTTGACGTGCTGTTGGAAATGTGAACAAAGTAACATTTTTAAAGGGATTCAGGGAAACCGGGGGGCCGGACCCTTTATCCCCGGAGTGGGAAGTAAAAAGTGCCTGCATCTGAAGGAGGGGGTTTAATGTTGCAGTTTAAAAAACTGTGTGTTTAAAACCCCCTTTGGCAAACCCGTGATGGAGTGAAAAGATGGTGAAATTTTTTTTTTTTTTTGGGCCACCCGCCTTGGGGGGAATCCCGGCCCGTGTGATAATTAAAAAAAAAAAAAAAAAAAAAAAAAAAAAAAAAAAAATATAATTTTTTTTAACAAGTTTGGGGCCCTTCCCACCGATATATTATATATATATATAAAATATATATAATTTTTAAAAATATATATATTTTTATAATATATTATATATATATATAAATTAAAATTATATATTGTTTTTAACCTTTGGGAAAAAATGCTCTTCTCCGACTGAGGGACTGACCACCTCAAAAATTTAAAGGGGGATGGGCTGATTACATTGTTTTTAAATTTTTCTCCTGCTTCTATCAACATTTCTGTTTCTCGACTGAAGAAACCTAAATGTGTAGCGAAGCGTTTTGAAATAAAGATAAACCCAACGTTGGGGATAAGTGTCTTACCTAAAAAATCTGTCGGGAAATTTTTTTCCATTTTAATGTTTCATAAATATATAATATATATATAATATTAATATTAAAATATATATATATATATATATATATATATATATATTTATATAATATTTATATTATATATTATATATATAAATTTTATATTTTTTTTATAAAAAAAAAAATTAATATAAAATAATTTTATATTTTAATATATATTATATATAATATATTATAATTTTTATATAAAATTAATTTATATATATATATAATATATAAAATTATATATATTTTTAATAAACATCACAAAAGGCCCTTAACCCCAAAATGCAAAACAAAAGGGCCGGTTTTAAAAATATGAAGTTTTTAAGGAAATTTTTTTGTTTCCCCACATTTGGGTTGCGTGTTTTTTTTTTGAGAATAATTTTTTCAGTAGTTTAAAACAAAACTAATCCCTTGATGGAAAAAAAAAATGAAGGATGCGGTGAACGAGAACTTAAGGAAAGGGAAAAATATATGTCCCGGGGGAAGACTATCCATTTTTATATAATATATATTTAATAAATATTTTATATATTTTATATATATATATATATATATATATATATATATAAAATATTTCAAAAAAACCCCCGTTTTCCCACCAAGGCAGGGTGGCCCAAAAAGAAAAACGAAAGTTTCTCTTTTTAAATTTAATAATTTATACGGGAGAAGGGGTTACTAGCCCCTTGCTCCCTGCATTTTAGTCGCCTCTTACAACACGCATGGCTTACGGAGGAAGAATTCTGTTCCACTTCCCCATGGAGATAAGAGGAAATAAACAAGAACAAGAACTAGAAAGAAAATAGAAGAAAACCCAGAGGGATGTGTATATATACATATATATGCTTGTACTTGCATGTGTAGTGTGACCTAAGTGTAAGTAGAAGTACCTGAAATCTTACATGTTTATGAGACAGAAAAAAGGACACCAGCAATCCTACCATCATGTAAAACAATCACAGGCTTTCGTTTTACACTCACTTGGCAGGACGGTAGTACCTCCCTGGGTGGTTGCTGTCTACCAACCTAGAGAGAGAAGGAATGGGCCAGAATGATAGAGATTTCCTCTTCTTTAGATACCTGTCACCTCACTACGTAAGAAGGACAGGTTAGAAAGACAATGTTTTGTGATGCTGTGATATACAGCCTCACTCATTCTCTTGTCGTGAAGACGTTGTTGTGCTGCTGACAACCAAGAGCCACAGAGAAGACGATGAGAATGAGAAAGGACAGAATAAGAATGAGAACAAGGGAACAAAGAGTTAGACGTGAGTTAGATAAATATTTTAGGTAATTAAAAGACTTAGTAAAGAGATGGTGGAAGGATGTAGAAAAACTGAAGTATAGGAAAGTGAAGAAGGGTTAGAGGGAAGAGAATGTGGGAAGATTTAGAAGATAAAGAAGAAATAAAAGACCAGAATATAAGTAGTAGCTTGGATTTAGGATAAATCCAAGGGAAGAGAATGTTTAAGTGGGAGAGTAAAAACTATGACGCGAGAAGGCAGATAATGAAGGCAGGAGGACGGGGGATAAAAGAGGTAGACAGTGATAGGTATCACGAACAGGTGGTGGAAAGTTTTGTGTAGGCGGGCGTGATATTATTTACCAGAACCAGCTGTGAGGCAGGTGGCTTGAACCTTGAGAGGTAGCAAGAACACACACTGCACAGGGACCCCCTCCATCCCTCTCCCCTCGTCTCTAGTCTCTTTTCCTTGAATTAATGGAGCTGCTAAAAGGGGGAATCAACAAGAGAGGAGCTGCCGTCTGGGTGTGTTGAAAGTGTATTAACGAAGACTCGGTGATGGCTTTTGTGAGTTATGATGAGTAGGTAGGTGCTGCACCTCCTTCCTCGAATCCTGTGGCAAGAGTTGGATACACTTAGTCGTTTTTTCTACAAATATATATTATATAATACATATATATATATATTATATATATATATATATATATATATATATTATATATATATATATATATATATTATATATATATATATATATATATTATATATTTATATATATGTATATATATATATATATGTATATATATATATATATATATATATATATATATATATATATATATATATTTAATATATATTTTATATATATATAAAATATTATATATATGTCGTGCCGAATATGTAAAACTGGTCAATTAGCAAGAACTCATTTAAAATTAAGTCCTTTCTGAAATTTTCGCTTGTACGTTTAAAGATATATTTTTTTCATTAATGTTGATGTAAAAATTTTTAATTTTGCTCCAAAAGAATCTTAGAAAACTTACCTAACCTTATTATAACAAGAACAATTGATTTTACCCTAACCCAACTAAATATATTTTTGATTTGTTTACAATAATTTAGTACTAAACAAACACAATCAAATATATTTTTTTCGTTAGGTTCAGAATGATTTTGGCGAAATTATTGCATACACAAATTTTCACTTGTCCTATATGGCAAGATGAGCGTTGCTATTTAAGCCAAGATCGCAAGTTCTGCCTATTCGGCACGACATATATATATATATATATATATATATATATATATATATATATATATATATATACACTGATCTCTGGCTGAAGGAGACTCGAACCTACGAACCTTAGGACAAGGTACGCAGTGCTTTACCAATCTACCCACACTGGACAATATCTTGGCATGTAGCTCGCGCTACACGTTTGATCCTTGGTGGATCAGAGCCTGATCAACCAGGCTGTTACTGCTGGCTGCACGCAAACCAACGTACGAGCCACAACCCGGCTGGTCAGGAACCGACTTTAGGTGCTTGTCCAGTGCCAGCTTGAAGACTGCCAGGGGTCTGTTGGTAATCCCCCTTATGTATGCTGGGAGGCAGTTGAACAGTCTCGGGCCCCTGACACTTATTGTATTGTCTCTTAACGTGCTAGTGACACCCCTGCTTTTCATTGGGGGGATGTTGCATCGTCTGCCAAGTCTTTTGCTTTCGTAGTGAGTGATTTTCGTGTGCAAGTTCGGTACTAGTCTCTCTAGGATTTTCCAGGTGTATAAAAATCATGTATCTCTCCCGCCTGCGTTCCAGGGAATACAGGTTTAGGAACCTCAAGCGCTCCCAGTAATTGAGGTGTTTATCTCTGTTATGAGCGCCGTGAAGGTTCTCTGTACATTTTCTAGGTCAGCAATTTAAACCTCCCTTTGAAAGGTGCTGTTAGTGTGCAGCAATATTCCAGCCTAGATAGAACAAGTGACCTGAAGAGTGTCATCATGGGCTTGGCCTCCCTAGTTTTGAAGGTTCTCATTATCCATCCTGTCATTTTTCTAGCAGATGCGATTGATGCAATGTTATGGTCCTTGAAGGTGAGATCCTCCGACATGATCACTCCCAGGTCTTTGACGTTGGTGTTTCGCTCTATTTCGTGGCCAGAATTTGTTTTGTACTCTGATGAAGAATTTAATTTCCTCGTGTTTACCATATCTGAGTAATTGAAATTTCTCATCGTTGAACTTCATATTGTTTTCTGCAGCCCACTGAAAGATTTGGTTGATGTCCGCCTGGAGCCTTGCAGTGTCGGCAATGGGAAGACACTCATGCAGATTACGGGTGTCCATCTGCAAAGGGAAGAAACACGGTGCTGTGGCCTGAATCCTTGTCTATGTCAGATATGAGGATGAGGAACAAGATGGGGAGAGAGTACTGTGCCTTGTGGAACAGAGCTTTTCACGTATGCCTGCCTCTGGACTTTACTCTGTTGGACTACTACTCTCTGTTCTGTTAGTGAGGGAAATTGTAGATCCATCGACCGACTTTTCCTGGTTATTCCTTTAGCACGCATTTTGTGCGCTATTACGCCATGGTTCACATTGTCGAGGCCTTTTGCAAAGTCTGTATATATTACATCTGCATTCTTTTTTATTTTCTTCTAGTGCATTTAGGACTTGTACTAGTAGTGATCCAATAGTTGAGACAGACAGGAGACGGCCTGTTCATAAACCATGTTGCCCTGGGTGTGTAACTTGATGGGTTTCTAGATGGGTGGTAATCTTGCTTTTCTTAGACCCTATTGAGATTTTTATGATATGGGTCGGTAGTCATCGTCTGAGTTCTTTGCTGTTGCTTTACTGCCCCCTTTGTGGAGTGGGGCTATGTCTGTTGTTTTTAGTAACTGTGGGACGACCCCCGGGACTTGAGTAGCTCACTCATTTCCTTGCTGTCATCTGTGTAGGACCCATCTTGTTTAAGTAGGGGCCCCCAATAATGGACGTTGTTCTCGACTTTGATTTGGTATAGGAGAAGAAATACTTTGGGTTTCTTTCGATTTCATTTATGGCTTTTAGTTCTTCCCGCGATTCCTGACTCCTATAAGATTCCTTTAGCTTAAGTTCGATGCTTGCTATTTCTCTGACCAGTGTCTCCCTACGCATTTCAGATATATTGACCCTCTTTTAGCGCTCTGTTATTCTTTCCGTCCGCCTGTAAAGGGAGCGGCCTTGTCTCTTTCATTTTACATCTACTCTCCTTTTTCTTTAGAGGAAAATAAGCCTTGTGCATACATCGAGTGCCACCAAGTTAATCTGTTTAGGCATAAGTTGGGGTCTGTGTTGCTTAGGTATATTCTCCCAGCTTAATCATCGGTTAGGACTTGGTTACTTGGTCCCATTTATGTTTTTTGTTATTGAAGTTGAATTTTGGGTGAATGCTCTCTCGTGACTAAGTTCATTTATGTCGGTCTGGGGATCCGCGCAACATGTCGATTGAACCTCAATTAGTTGTGATATGAGTATATTGTTTTTGGTAATGGTGACATTTCTTATCAGAGCACCATTGTTAGTGAAGATGAGGTCTAGTGTATTCTCCAGTTAGTAGGCTCTATTATTTGCTGGTTTATATTGTGAATTTTTGCAGAGGGTGATTTAAAAGCTAGTTGTGAAGTGTGAGTTTTCATCGAGCTGCCTCTGTGTTATTACTGCAAACAATGATTATTTGCTATATTCCTCCATTTTAGGTGCCTTTAAGTTGAAATCCCCCAGGAGCAAGATGTTGGGTGCAGGAGTTGGAAGATTTTCCAGAAGTGGTCAATTTTTTATTTTTAACAGCTCGTGTTCCTGGAATTGCTGGGATGTTGCATCCGGAGGCTTGTAGACTTACCACCATTGACTAGTTTTGGTTTCTCGATCTTTACTGCTAAAACTTCCACTAATCATTTGAGGCATCAAGCAGTTCGGCAAACAAGTGGACACTGCAAATGTACAGGCCAACCCCCCCCCCCCCTTTTTGCCTGTTCACTCTGGTCACATCTGAAATAGGTTTGCAACCTGGGATCCATATTTCGTTGCCCAAGTGATTCCTTTATTGGGTCTCAGTGAAAAGCGCGAACATTGCCTTGCCTCTGCAAAGCAGTCCACGGATGAAAGGTATTGTGTTGTTTGTTGCTGGCTTTAGAACCCTGTATATTTGCAAAGAGAAATGTCATCGGACTGGTGGTATTGTTGGTACTGGGGGGGGTGGATTTTTTCCGGCATTAGTATCTGTATCTGTTGGTTTGGAGTGGAGGCCATCGACTGTGGTTCCACTCCAGGAATGGACTGGATTTGGTGTACGATTTCTGCCATTTCCTGCCAGTATTTTTTTTCCTTCCTGGCACTAAAAAAAACCTCTCCCTTCATGAGTGGCTGTGGCTACCCAGGTTTCCCCATGGCTGGATTGTTTTGTATCTTTTTGTCCCCTTTAGATGGTGTGCCTGGCAATTTAAGTTATAGCCGTCTTTACCTGTACTGATGAAGGTACACATTTCAGGGGTGAAAAAGCTTACAGGAAGGGAGTTTGCATTTTCCAGTTGTCATTATGGGCAACGCATTTTTAGGGGTGATCATAGTTGCAGTCCCCGTTGTTTTTCCAGATTTCCCATGTCTGCAGATACCAAGTGCATAGTATGGGCACAGGCTTGGTTTCCGTTTTGCCTTGGGTTTCTGTGACTGTTCCCGTTGGTGCATGTTTACCTGTCTTATTCTATCCTCCCTAGGCCCAACAATGGAGCTCTCACCAGTTGTTTTTGGTAATATATCCTCACTATTGCTAGTGGAGTCCTCTTGTTTGCTATTTCTGTGGTATTTCTAGTTTGCAATATTGGTTTTATCTTATCTTTGACTACCACTTGTTTCCCCACTATGGCTTCTTTCCCCTATGAGGTCATTTATATGTATTCCTTCCTGCGTATAATCCCGATACCTGGACAAATCTCCAGCTTCACCATTACTGTCTCCCAGGCAGCCCTCCAGCTTCCCATTACTGTCTCCCAGGACAGCACCTCCAGGCTTCACCCATTTTCTGTCTCCCAGGACAGCACCTCCAGCTTCACATTACTGTCTCCCAGGACAGCACTCCAGATTAACTATACTGTTTCCCAGTGACAGCACCTCCAGCTTCTCATTACTGTTTCCCAGGACAGCACCTCCAGCATTACCATTACTGTCTCCCAGGACAGCACCTACAGCTTCAACATTTACTGTCTCCCAGGACAGCACTTTCAGCCCCACATTTACTGACTACCAGGACATCACTCAGCCTTACGTTTCTGACTACATGCCTGTATCAAGGGCAGTACCATTCAGCCCAGACTATTTATGTTCCCATCTATTGTAGAAAGCTTCCAGGTTGTCTATGAAAGCAGCTTTGATGATATCCTCTTTTAATACCCTTGTGATTGTTTAGTCCACAGATTTATCTCATTTGGGCATACCCAAAAACACTTCCCTATTTTAATACTGCTTGTAGCTAGTTCTTGGATATCTGCACAAGGGGCGTGACACCAATTTCCACAAAAATGACAATTTATCCATGTGGAAGCCCGTTTGTTTGATTGACTGCAGACTACACAGAGCTTCATAATGATTTGAATGGTTGATTTACTGTAATTCTACAGTACAGTGTTTGTGTATATTTCGCCTGCTCTCGCTAATTCCTTGCATATATGTATATATATATATATATTTTTTTTTATTTTTTTTTATTATCACACCGGCCGATTCCCACAAGGCAGGGTGGCCCGACGAAAAAGAAAAATTTCACCTATTCACTCCATCACTGTCTTGCCAGAAGGGTGCTTTACACTACAGTTTTTAAACTGCAACATTAACACCCCTCCTTCAGAGTGCAGGCACTGTACTTCCCATCTCCAGGACTCAAGTCCGGCCTGCCGGTTTCCCTGAATCCCTTCATAAAATGTTACTTTGCTCACACTCCCAACAGCCACGTCACGTATTAAAAAAACCATTTGTCTCCATATCACTCCTATCAAACACGCTCACGCATGCCTGCTGGATGTCCATAGCCCTCGCACACCAAAACCTCCTTTACCCCCTCCTCCACCTTCCTAGGCCGACCCCTACCCCGCCTTCATTCCAATACAGACTGATACAACTTGAGCATTCTGTTTCGATCCTTCTCTCCCATGTCCGAACCACCTCAAAACCCTTCCTCAGCCCTCTGGACAACAGTTTTTGGTTAATCCCGCACCTTCCTTCCTAACTTCCAACTACGAATCTCTGCATTATATTTCACACCACCACATTGCCCTCAGACATGACATCTCCACTGCCTCAGCCTTTTCCTCGCTGCCAACATTCATCACCACGCTTCACACCCTTATAAGAGCGTTGGTAAACTAGATCTCCATACATTCCCTCTTTGCCTCAGGACAAAGTTTCTTGTCTCACAGACCCCTCAACTAACGCGCGCACACCACTCACTCTTTTTCCCTCATCAATTCTATGATTCACTTCATCTTTCATAGACCCATTCCGCTGACACGTACCACTCCCAATAATTGATACGCGTTCACCTCCTCCATAACTCTCCTCCAATCTGATATATCAATCTTTCATCACTAATCTTTTTGTTATCCTCATAACCTTCACTCTTTCCTGTATTCACCTTTAATTTCTTCTTTTGCACACCCTACCAAATTCATCCTCCAATCTCTGCTATGCTCTTCAGATCTCCAAGAGCACAGTGTCATCAGCAAAGAGCAGCTGTGACAACTCCCACTTTGGTGTGTGATTCTTCATCTTTAACTCACGCCTCTTGCCCAAGACCCTCGCATTTACTTCTCTTACAAACCCCATCTATAAATATATTAAACAACCACGGTGAACATCACACATCCTTTGTCTGCGGGGGGGTACCTACGGCCTACTTTTACTGGGAAAAAATTTCCCTCTTTCTACATACTTCTAACTTGATGGCCTCCACTATCCTCGTAAAAACTCTTCACTGCTTTCAGTAACCTACCTCCTTTACACACATTACACTTGCAACATCTGCCACATTGCCCCCCTATCCACCTGTCATACCCTTTTCCCAAATCCATTAAATGACACAATAGACTCTTTTGTAGCCTTTTCTAATACTGTTCACTTATATGTTTCACTGTAAACACCTGAGTCCTACACAATCCCCTACCTTTCTAAAGCCTCTTTGTTCATCTGCTATCCCTATTACGTCTTACTCTTAATTTCTTTCAATATAACTCTTAACATACACTTTACCAGGTACACTCAACAGACTTATCCACCTATAATTTTGCACTCTCTTTTATCCCCTTTGCCTTTATACAAAGAACTATGATGCTCTCTGCCAATCCCTAGGTACCTGACCCTCTTCCCTTAACATTTATTAATAATTGCACCAACCCCTCAAAACTATATCCCCACCTGCTTTTAACATTTCTATCTTTATCCATTCAATCCCGGCCGCTTGCCTTACCCCCTTTCATTTTACTACTGCCTCACGAAACTTCCCCCACTCTCACAACTGGCTCTTCCTCCTCATACAAGATGTCTATTCTCCTCTTGCCCTATACACGCAAATCACAGCTTCCCTATTCTTCATCAACATTTTACAATTCCTCAAAATATTCCTTCCATCTTCCCAATTCCTCTAACTCTCCATTTAATAACTCTCTCTCTTTTTTAATGACAAAATCCATTTGTTCTCTAGGGCTTTCTTAACTTGTTATCTCACTCCAAAACTTTTTCTTATTTTCAACAAAATTTGTTGATAAATTCACCACTCTCTCATTTGCCTCTCTTTTTACATTTGCTTCACCACTCTCTTAACTTCTCTCTTTTTCTTCCATATAACTATTTCCCTACTTGCATCCACTTCTACTTTGTAAAAAACTTCCTCAATGCTAACTTTTCTCCCTTACTACTCTCTTTACATCAGTCATTCACAAATCGCCTCCTCTCCTCCTCACCACTTCCTGATAACCACAACTTCTGCTGAAACACTCTAACACTACATTTTTTAACCTAACCCATACCTCTTCTGACCCCATGGCCTATGCTTCATTAGCACATCTATCCTCCACCCCCCCAATAGCTTGTTTATATCTTACCCTAACGCCTCCTCTTTTAGTTATAAACCTCACCTCCTCTTCCCTGTTGCTTCTATTCTCCTTGTTATTCCCATCTACCTTTTACTCTCAGTGTAGCTACACACTAGAAAGTGATCTGATATATCTGTGGCCCCTCTATAAACATGTACATCCGAACGTCTACTCAACAGTCTTTTATCTACCAATCATAATCCAACAAACTACTGTCATTTCGCCCTTACATCAATATCGTGTAACTTATTTATCCTCTTTTTTCTTAAAAATATGTATGACCTATAACTAAACCCCTTTCTATACAAAGTTCTTTCAAAGGGCTCCCATTATCATTTACAACTTGGCACCCCAAATTACCACCACACCCTCTCTAAAAAGTTTCTCCTACTTTAGATTCAAGTCCCTACCACAATTACTCTCTCACTTGGTTCAAAGGCTCCTATACATACACTTAACCATCTCCAAAATCTCTCTCTCTCCTCTGCATTACTCCTTTCTCCAGGTGCATACACGCTTATTATGACCCACTTCTCGCATCCACTTATTTAATCCACATATTCTTGAAAATTTCCACTCATATTCTCTTTTCACCTTTCATAATGATCATTTAAACATTAATGCTAACCCTTCCTTTGCTCTAACTCTCAGATACTCCAGATTTAAGCATTTATTTCCCCCCACTGAAACTCTCCCTACCCCCTTCAGCTTTGTTGTTTAGGGCCAGGACCAACCAACTTCTTTTTCATTCATAACATCAGCAATCATCTGTTTCTTGTCATCCGCACTACATCCCACGCACATTTAAGCAACCCAGTTTTATAAAGTTTTCTTCTTCTATTTTTTTAGTAATTGTATACGGGAGAAGGGGTTACTTGACCCATTGACTCCCGGCATTTTAGTCGGCCTCATACGACACGCATGGCTTACGGGAGGAAAGATTCTTTTCCACTTTCCCCATGGACAATAGAAGAAATAAAAAAGGAACAAGAGCTATTTAGAAAAAGGAGAAAAACCTAGATGTATGTTATAAATATATGCATGTGCCGGAATAGGCAGAATTTGCAATCTTGGCTAAATAGCAACGCTATCTTGCCATATAGGACAAGTGAATTTTGTTGAATGCAATAATTTCGCAAAAACATTTGAACCTAACGTAAAAAAAATATATTTCACTTGTGTTTGTTAGTTATTAAAATTATGTAAACAAAACTTAAAATATAATTAGTGAGTTAGGGCTAAATAAATTGCTCTTGTTATAATAAGTCTAGGTTAGTTTTCCAAGATTCTTTTGGTGCAAAATTAATTTTTTTACATTAACATTAATGAAAAAATATATCTTTAACGTATAAGAGAAAAATTTTAGAAAGGACTTAATTTTACATTAGTTCTTTGCTAATTGACCAGTTTTACATATTCGGCACGACATATTATATATATATATATATATATATTATATATTTTATATATATATATATATATATATATATATATATATATATATATAATATATAATATTTTATATATATATTATATTTATATATATATATATATATAATATATATATATATGACAAAACAACCACTCTGAAAAAAATAGAAAATTCCAAGCGCTTTCGTGACTACTCACACTATCAAGGGAACATGGAAAGGTAAAAGCATACAGGAGCTATTTAAAGGGGTTGCTTTACTTCATAGTTCCTTGATTAATGTGAGTGTCACGAAAGCGCTTGGAATTTCTCTATTTTTTCAGAAGGGTTGTTTTGCAATTCCGAAATCACCTGTTTACTGTGATCTTATTGCATTATATAATATATATATTATATATAATATATATATATATTATTATATTTATATATATATATATATATTATATATATATATATATATATATCTATATATAATATAATTAT
This sequence comes from Cherax quadricarinatus, assembly GCF_026875155.1. Classification (NCBI taxonomy): domain Eukaryota; kingdom Metazoa; phylum Arthropoda; class Malacostraca; order Decapoda; family Parastacidae; genus Cherax; species Cherax quadricarinatus. The sequence continues at coordinate 12,305,839 of NC_069421.1, forward strand.
ATATATCAGAACTTAACTAAAAAATGTTTACGTTAGGTTAGTGTGTTAATGGTACTCAATTACTTGTACTCACATAATTGTGGGTTGCAGGGGTAGAATCACTGCTTGGCCCCGAGTTTTCGTTTGATTCGCGCGCGTGTTTAACTTCACCTAGTTGTACTCACCTAGCTGAGGTTGCGGGGGTTCGAGTCGAGCTCCTGGCCCCGCTCTTCACTGATCGCTACAAGGGTCACTCTCCCTGAGCCGTGGTGAGCTTTATCATACCTATGCTTAAAGCTATGTATGGATCCTGCCTCACTACACGACTCCCAAACTATTCCACTTATGACTAACTTTGTGCTGAAGAAATCCTTCCTAACATCCCTGTGATCATCTGTGTCTTCAACTTCCAACTGTGTCCCCTTTGTGTGTGTGTGTGTCGTGTTTGTGTGTGTAGTGTGTGTTGTGTGTGTGTGTGGTGTGTGGGTGTGTGGGTGTGTGTTTGTGTTGTTAGTGCGTTGTGTGCGTGCGTGTGTGTGTGTGTGTGTTGTGTTTGTGTGTGTGTGTGTGTGTGTGTGTGATGTGTGTGTATGCGCGTGTATGTACGTCTGTGAATATGTGAAGTGGGAGAGAGAAAAAAAAAAGGAGGTGCATTTTGGTCTTGCCATTACCCTAATGACAGGTTCTAAAGAACCTCGTGGTAGGAACTTGTTTGATATATTTAGTTTTGGGAGATGTTGGCGATGCTGGAGGGTGATGTTAGGTGGTTGCTGCTGTGGTGGTGATTGTGGAATATGGTGGTGATGGTGACTGACATCAGTAGGTCCCTTGATAATGTTTAAAGAATTTTTGTTTACTAACGTATTGCAATATCCCGAGATGTTTTCTTTGCTTCGTAACATAGATTTCCATTTGACTTCTGATTCACCTTTTTCAGACTCTCCTCACAGCTCATACCCCATAACTCTCGTGTTAGTCTCCTTGTAAACCTCTGCAATTTTACCAGTTTCTCATTTGATCAAGTGAGGGTTCCGTACCGGTGCAGCACACTCCAAAATGGGCTTCACCTAAGTCACATATTGTGTCGTAAACAAATCTTTGAATTGCCTGACGTCCATTTGTTGCAGAGGTTATTTGGATGATGCGCTCCTCATGTGATATACTCAATGTTATTATCACCCCCACGTCCTTTTCTTCTGGTAAGGTTAACCGCCTTTGTACCCCGAGCCTATATCCCGTTTCTAGGCTTCTTGCTCCTTCCCCATTTTTCATAACCACGAATTTGCTGGGGTTAAACTCTAACAATCACTTATCAGACTAATCCTGCAGGTTGTCCGGGGCCGTTTTGAAAGCTTTTATTGTCCACTCCTTGTTCCAGTTTCCGACATTTGTTTCACATTATCTGCGAACAAGAAAACATTATTCTCTTTTCGTGTGTGTATATGTATGTATGTGTGTGTGTGTGTGTGTGTGTGTGTGTGTGTGTGTGTGTGTGTGTGTGTGTGTGTGTGTGTGTGTGTGTACTCGTGCGCGTGCGTGCGTGTGTACAAACTTACCATCTGGCCATAAATTACTCCCCAACGGCCGTCATGCACAAACCCATCACCAGCTACGATGTATCATCAGCGGCGGTATGGCACGTCCCAAGCGTTCGTCACAGGTCATCTTCCCCATAACCGTGCTCCTCCCTCCCTCGTTACTCTCACAAGATCAGTATTAATTGTTTTGGCAACTAGTAGCTACCAGATGTGACTTACATGCTCCTATGGTAGTGGTAGTGGTAATGGTGGTGGTGGTGGTGGTGCTTCTGTTGTCGTTGCTTCTACTACTGCCGTTGTTGGTGTTGTTGGCGTTGTTGCTGCTCCTGTTGCTTCTCGTGTTTTTTTTGTTATATCTGATGATGTTGTCGGTGGTTGTAGTGCCTCTATTGTTGTTGCTGCTGCTTACGATGCTGCAGCTACTGTTTCTGCTGTTTATGCTGCTGTTGCTTTTGTTTCCGTTGTTTTTACTCCTGCTGCAGCTGCTTCTGCTGCTATTGCTTCCGCTGCTAATATTTCAGCTACTTCTGTTGTTGCTCCTCCTGGATCTTCTGGTACTGTTGCTCCTGCTCCTTTTATGACTGCTTCTGCTGCTGTTGCTGCTTCTCGTGTATTTTTGTGTTACTGGTGGTGTCATTTTTAGAGCTTGTTCTGTTAATGTCGTTAGTTCTGCTATTGCTACTGTTGATGTTAATGCTGCTATTTGTGCGGCTTCTGCCTCTGGTGGTGCGGCTGCTGCCGCTGTTGATGGGGTTATTTAAGTTTCATTTGCTGTTGTTACTGTTAGACAGTGACATTAATAGCTATGTATCGCCTATTTGCCTGAGAGCATTTACCGTACTTATCCTTGCAAAACCTATTCAATAACATACATTTTTTCAGTATTAGTTCATAACCAACCATGGTTATCTCTGTTTACGTAGTCTCAACAACAACAACAACAATGCCATCGACGTAAACAGCATTAAAACCTAGGAATGTGTGAATGTAGGAGCAGTGTAGTAGGCCTACTAGGTGCCCACGCCACCCTGTTCTGAGAAAAACTTACCCTCATTTCTTCTGTTGCTACTCTTGCAACCTTGCGTAGCTCCTGATGATGTACTGCGAAATGTGAAAGCTCTTGAGCTGAAGATATGTGTATATGTGTGTACATATACATATATATACATGAGGAAGAAGAGGTACCCGTAAATTCTTGAGTCATTTGGCAACCGAAGCGAGTTTAAGCAAAGTTTTTCCTGGATTGTTTTCTGCTAGTAACTTCCTCGTGGTTGGCAGTGTTCGACGGGTCGTTAAACGCCGCCTCCTGTGTCAATTCCTCCCATAGATTATCACGCGCATATATTCAAGTTCTCCTAGTCACTTTTTTAGAGTGCGTTTTGCAAGGTTTTCATGTTTATCGACAAACGTCGACTTGTAAATTTGTTCTGGTGTTAATGACCTTGCAACTGAGCCATCTTAAACAGAAACAAGAATAGGAAAGGAAGAAGAGCTAGAAAGACGAAGAAAAAAAAAAAGGCAAAGAACAGGTGCGGGATGCTGACGCGGATTCAGAGACAAGTGCACAGGAACCCGACACTTGGAGTGCTGATGACGCTGGCTCTGTGGTGGTCGGTGACGTGTCTGGTGGCGTACTCACTCAAGAGCAGCAGACACAGTGACGTAGATGACGTACACCCCTTGGGGCTACCTGAAGAAAAGGAGATCTCTTCCCAGCAAAGCGAGAATTTTAGGAGACAGAGGTTCTTAAGGAGAAATAGACACGTCAACGAAGACCATAGGAGCTCCCTTAAACGTCATTCTGCTTCTCAAAACCTCGAGATGATGATGAACACCACAGAACTTAATTATTCTCTTAAAGAGTTGTTCCTAGAACATGAAAAGCTCACAGGAGGTTTACGGCCAACTAAACCAAGGAAGCGACACCAATTTTTCAACAAACTACATATGGTTGAAGAAAACATTGACTTGGACAACATTTCTCAGAGCGCTGAGAATTTTGAGGGTAGTAATAGACATCTCCTAAGTATTAGATCGGAAAAAAACTCTGATTTTAAAGGGATATCATCTAGCAATTACGATTTTAAGAAATATGACGGTAGTGGTAGACGTCTTCTTAGCACTAGACCAAAAACAGAGTCAGAAATTTACGGCGAACCAGCTGGTAATCATGGTTTTATGTCAAGAAACGAATTAATAAAAAATGACGAGACATCCTTTTTTGTACATACAAATCCAGATTCAGTCACTTGGAGGACTCTGATGAGTAATGTATGTAAGGATACCCCGGAGCCCCAGAGTTACCATGGCAACATCTCTAGTCTGGTTAAATACATCGAGACGATTATCAAAATTCTCGTCTACTTCAGCAGGTCGTCCTTCAAGGTCATCTTCATCACTGAAAGTCAAGGCAGCTACGACCTGGTCCTCCGCCACCTCAATAACTGGCCGCCCGAGTAAGTGCGAAATCATTCTTACTACATAAATTTTAAAGCAACTTTTTAAAATAATTAAAGTATAATTAAAGCGTCATTGATTTTTATTATTCTACAATAATGTGAAAGCATGTGATAGCAAAATGAGTATTAACAGAGCGTTTGATCTAGTATCATTGTGCCGCATCTCATTACAGGTCAAGTGATATAGCTCAGTGACGCTCACGAAAAATCATTGCTACCATTGGCTTTCTTCATTAAATAAATACTGTATTCTTCATTATATATATAGTATATATATATATATATATATATATATATATATATATATATATATATATATATATATATATATATATTATATATATATATATATATATATATATATATATATATATATATATATAATGTCGTGCCGAATAAGTAAAAGTTGCGATTTTGACTTAAATAGCAGCGCTCTTCTTGCCGAATAATGCAAGCGAAATTTTGTGTATGCAATAACTTCGCAAAAATCATTTTGAACATAATGAAAAAGATATATTTAACTGAGTTTTTTATTATTAAATTGCTGTAAACTTATCTAAAATATATTTAGTTGGATTAGGCTAAATTAAATTGCACTTGTTATAATAACGTTAGGTAAGTTTTCTAAGGTTCATATGGTACAAAATTATTAATTTTTACGTTAACATTAATGAAAATATATATCTTTAAACGTATTAGAGAAAAATTTTAGAAAGGACTTGATTTTAAATGAGTTCTTGTTGTTAACTGACTAATTTTACCTATTCGGCACGACATATATATATATATATATATATATATATATATATATATATATATATATATATATATATATATATATATATATATATATATATATATATATATATATAATGTTTTAACATCTAATCTCAGGTGCATAATAGTTCAGGAGAGTTGATACGTTTATTTATGAAAATTCTAATCGTAGAGAAGCTCTGGTTGACAAGTAATATTTAATTATCCGAGAATAAAATTTCGAAACACTGAAGATAAAGGTAATCTTAATGTTCTAGCCACGACGCTATCCTTGATGCTTCCACTACACCTCAGGTATCGATCCAGACTGCAGCTGCAGCGAGTGGTAGTACCCAGGAGTCCCGCTCGGAAGGTCGATGACGCTGGCGATTGGAATCCATGCCAGTGGTCGAAACTCCTCTTGCTGGAGTCGCTGCCGGAAGAGGAAGGCACTGTAGTATACCTAGAAGGTAGCACCATCTTCCTGGCATCCATGGAGGCCATGTGGGAGACGCTGCGGAGAGTGGTAGACCCTGAAGCTCTGAATACACGACCTGATCCACGCTTTAGTGATGGTGAATCATGACAAAATATTGTTCGTCTATAACCACTACATATACATTTCACTAAGAGTTCAACATTAACTAAACTATTTTAGCATTTGCTCAATGTTACATCAAAAACACATCGACCTCCCATTAACACCATTGGAATATCGGGGTCAAAGACAGTTCGACATCCTATATGCATCATTACAAAACCACGTTAGTATAATATTATGACCAGTTCAGCATCAGATGAATGCCAGATTAACACCATTGTACCATCAGTGCCATTTGAAAACAAATTCAAAAGTAGCGCAAGAATATTTTAACACCTTTGAAATATTTTTAAAATCCCATCAACACCTTTTCAAGGCCACTGCAATATCAAATGGATTTTTTTGACCACGAGTCCAACATTACTTAAACTTGATTTCAATACTATTTCCAAACCACATCATCCCACTTTAGTCCAATAAAAATTGTATCATAACCCAAATCTGCACACAGAAATCACTCCCTACGAAAGTAAAAGACTGGGCAGGCAATGCAAAATGCCCCCAATAAAAAGTAGGGGCGCCATTGGTACACTAAGGGAAAACACCATAAGTGTCCGGGGCCCAAAACTGTTCAACAGCCTCCCATCAAGCATTAGGGGAATTGCCAATAAACCCCTGGCTGCCTTCAAGAGAGAGCTGGACAGATACCTAAAGTCAGTGCCGGATCAGCCGGGCTGTGGCTCGTACGTTGGACTGCGTGCGGCCAGCAGTAACAGCCTAGTTGATCAGGCCCTGATCCATCGGAAGGCCTGGTCATGGACCGGGCCGCGGGGGCGTTGATCCCCGGAATAACCTCCAGGTAACCTCCAGGTAACCCCCTGAGGTTATTTCCGTTATAAGGTAAACAAATTCTTGGCAGATAGGTAATCTCTTCTCAATAATACATATCACTACTTCAGTAGGCAATGTTATACAAATAAAAGCATTATACCTATGGAACACAAAGACGGTGAGCTTTCTCTTATTTTGCTTATGTTGTCCTTCAAGTAAATAGGGAGTCTAAGGACACTGAAAATGTATTGAAAATAAAATTTCGTTCACTACTGAAGGCTCTTTTGTCATACCAGCCTCGCTCGTTCGGTCAGATCAGAAAATATTGCGACTGACCAACATCTAGATGAGTGATCTTCCTGCAGAAGAAAGAAGTCCTTCGATTGTTAATTTCAGTGGATAAAAATAGCCAAGGAAAACCCAATTAGTGTGGCTTAGAGTCTCTTAGGTTCTCTTTTCTAAAGAAAGACACACACACATCTGATTAACTTCCCAACTCTCTATTTACTAACTGGTTAAAAAAGGCAGCAGGACACTTGCTCCTACGTCTAGACTCGCCTGGGGATTGAACTAGAGCCCGTTCAGTTTAGAGCCAAACGCGCTACCACTAAGCTGCCCGACACCTGAGCTTTGACTTATTTTAATTAATTTGTACTGCATGAGTTGTTAGCCTATTGTGCACCTGCAGGTTCCCATGTGAGTGGTAGCTCAAGAGAGAGCTTTTTTGAGCTACCGTTAACGGGATAACAGACTAGGATTAAAGAGTTACAGTGCGTTTTTGGTCCATTAAACACTGGCATAACCTTCAGATATTACAATCTTTACGTATATTTCTGTTATTGTATATTTAATTATCTACTTGATAAAGTTTGTGAATACAATCATTGGATTGTATCATAGATTATCACCTCATAGTTTATTAGTTTATCTAGATGAAACAAAGTGCGGGTGAACCTCGAGATTTTTTATATTATCCATCAAGCTGTTGGTGCTCGCCACCCGCAGTCCAAAGTATACACCACAACCCGACTGATCAGGAACTGTTTTGAGGAATCTCTTGGAGACAGCTGGGGGTTGGTTGGTAATCACCCGTATGCATTAAGAAAGGGTGTTAATTAAAGAGTCGTCGTCTCTTAATACTTACAGTGTTCTCAGTGTACTCATTGCTACCCTGCTTTTAATTGATTGCATCCTGCACTGTCTATCAAGACTCTTGTGTTCATACGTGGTTATTTCGGTTTTGCAGGTTTGGAACCAATCCCTCCACTTTCTTCTAGGTGTAGATTATTACCTTTCTCGCCTACATTCTAAGGAGTACATTTCTAATGGACTTCATTAAGTTTATGTTAGCTGTGAAGGTTCTTTGCACATTCTCCAGCTCAGCAATTTCGCCCGCCTTGAAAGGGTCGTTAGAACACAATAATATTTCAGGGTGGAAGGAATGAGTGACCTGAAGAGTATCATCATTGGCTTCGTATCTCTTGAAGGGTCTAGCTATCTATATCATCAATATTATTGTGCTCCTTTGGACGTGAAACCTGACATTATAACTCTCAGGTCTCTCACATTTGACTTACTTTCTAATGAGTGAATTGCATTTGGCTTGTACTCCGATCTATTTTTTATTTCCTCCTTTCTTCCATGACTTAGTAACTGAAATTTGTCCTCTTTGAACATAATATTGTTATCTGCAGCCCACTGGAAGACGGTTTACATAAGCTTGGGGTCTCGCTGTGTTTTCTAATATTGCCAGTTTAATAAAAATTCTAGTATCATCCCGTAGCTGGGTTGGTAGCTCACACATTGAGGTCCGTAGTTCGATCCACGGTACGGGTGGAAACATTAGGACGTGTTTCCTTAGGACACGTGTTGTCCCCGTTCACCTAGGAATAAATAGGTACCTGGTTGTTAGTACCCTGGGGATAAAATTAACCTTATTGCCCAAAACGTTCTGCATAATCAGGGGTTTCTATATAGTATGTCACTGATGTCAACTAGGTCTGTATACGTTATACATGTACTTGTAGAAATAAAGATTTATTATTATTATTATTATTATTATTATTATTATTTTATTCGCCGGTATTCTCCCGGCCCGGGTCTTTTCCAAGTAGTGGTGACCCGGCCTTGGCTCCCTATCTGGGGAGTGTCTCGAGACCTAAGTCTCCCGTGGGAGGAGGTACATGTACCTCCTCATCTTTGGGACCAACTGTCTCCAGGCCTAGCCACATTCCCCGCCCTCACGGGGCTCGTAGGGAGAAGCTAGGCCTCTGGTCTGCCATCTGCCACGCCCCAAAGGGGCTCGTGGGGATGGCAGTCTTATGAGCTGCAGATGGTAGCAAGCTCAGGCTTATCTCTTATTATTATTATTATTATTATTATTATTATTATTATTATTATTATTATTATTATTATTATTATTATTATTATTATTATTATTATATGTGGTTGCAGGGGTCTAGTCTCAGCTCCTGGTCCCTAAGTCTGCAGGTCGAACTGGCTAAAAAAAACTGCATCCTGGTTTGTGATTACCGCCTGACACACTCGAGGCACTACAGGAGTCTTCAGACTTTCTTATCTGCGATTTCTCGTATTAATAAGTCATTTGTGTGCTTCGAGGAATTAAGAAGTTCCCCGTGTGGTCAACACATCTCATAGAAAACGTAAGGGATGATTTACACTTTGAATGGGGGTCTATTTAGTTAAGATAATATAAGCTAAGATTTTGTTCGGATCTTTAACCAGGAGGGTTAGCCACCAAGATAACCCAAGAAATTCAGTGCTTCAGCGAGGACTGTCTGTCTTATTTCCATTTGGGGTCCTTCAGTTTCGTCCTCCAAGATGCGACCCACACCTGTCGAGTAACACACATGTACCTATTTCTTGTTAAGTGAACAGGGACAGCAGGTGTAAGAAAATACGTCCAGTGTTTCCACCCGGCCGGAGATCGAACCACGGACACTCAGTGTGTTCAGGATAACCCTAGAAAGCCACTCAGTCTGCCCTTCTTCCAATGAGGTTCTTTCATCCCTGTTCCCAGGATGCAACCCACAACAGTTGAAGAACACCCAGGTACTTTTGTCAAATCTTAGGATGTTATAGCTTGTGAATCTTTTACTTATATTATGTTGTTAACTTACTGCAAATGTATTCCGTTTTGGATCTCTTTTAAGATTTAATACGGTTTAAATACTGCATTTACACACAGTAACCACTTCATTAAGTATATTAATGAAAATATCTAATCAGCCAATCAGGTGGCAGTACCCCAGTGCCTAAAAGCAGTAGATATGGTCAAGAGGTTCAGTTGTCGATCAGACAACTGAATGGGGAAGAAATGTGATCTAAGTGACTTTGACCATTGAATGATTCTTAGTACCAGACAGATGGGGTGGTTCGAGTATCTCAGAAACTGTTGATCTCCTGGGATTTTCATGCACAACACAAAACAAACAATGGGTGGTAATTCTGTTTGCAAGAACGCCTTGATAATAAGAGATCAGAGGAGAATGGCCAGACTGGTTCAAGCTGACAAGAAGGCGACAGTAACTCAAATAACCACACACTGCGATAGTGATATGCAGATTAGCATCTCG
>NC_069421.1:12318038-12323038 GCF_026875155.1 Cherax quadricarinatus
GGAATATAATTGAATCTTGTTTCATAAAAAGCAGTTTTGACAATAATATGAATATTTCCTTTGGTTTATATAAATTAGATCCATTTATAATTAATAGAATTTGGGAAGAATTTAATAATACACTGGACAAATAATTTTGAAATTTTCTTGGGTAGAATAGTTTGTGGGGTGAGTTGTGCAAAGGACCTATCCAAGTTGGGTCGGCGCGCGTCAGGTGTTTAACCGTTGTGGGATCTGATAGTGAGGTGCTGGCCCGACCCCTTATATAGCTTCCTTGGATGCTTTACTTTCATAGTTCCTTGATAATGTGAGTAGTCACGAAATCGCTTGGAATTTCTCTATTCTTTCAGAGTGGTTGTTTTGTATATATATATATATATATATATATATATATATATATATATATATATATATATATATATATATATATATATATATATATATATATATATGTTTATTTCTCTTATGTAACCTTGGTAAGAAAGATATCTCCACTTCTGGTTAGTGTGACTTTGTAAATAGTCCAAGTCGGACCGAAACGTCGTCGTAAGCTTCTCTCTTTTATGTGCGGATTATTTGTGTATCGTTCCAGTCACGGTATTGTGCCTTTTTTTGTTATTTATATCTCGGAATTATTTTGTCTTCTTCCTTTGCATTCAGGAGTATTTATGTTCATTCTCTAGTGTGTTGAACCATGCAGGAGTGGTTCAAACAAGACGTTGGTAAATATACAAGCCAACAAATACATTCCTGTTGTTAATGTTTTGTTAATACGGAATCAAGTATCCAATTATTGAGTAACTTAATACACTGCTCTTACTTTCATAATTACGAGAAAAACGAATCGTAATTATCGTTTTCATTTCTCGCCTTAGGGCTTAAATAATGCACATGAATTCCTAGACTCATGCGTAGGCCATTATAAAATATATTGGAACGCAGTCATGCATTTTGCCAGGCTTCTGTGCTTGTTGGTTGGTTAATGGGGTTTAAAGCCTGTCGACTACACTAGGGGTCGTTTAGGCTGCACTTATTCTTTTTAGGGAACAGACATGAATATTTTAATCCCTAAAATAAGGATTATACTTTCAGCATATATACGCTGAGAGAAATACACCTTTCGACACTGGAGGACAGGAGACGGAGGGGAGACATGATAATAGCATATTAAATACTGAGAGGAATTGCCAAGGTGGATAGAGACATAGGATGTTCCAGAGATGGGACACAGCAACAAGTGGTCATAATTGGAAGCTGAAGACTCAGATGAGTCACAGGGATGTTAGGAAATATTTCTTCAGTCATAGAGTTGTCAGAAAGTAGAATAGTCTGGAGAGTGTTGTAGTGGAGGCAGAATCCATACATAGCTTTAAGAAGAGGTACGATAAAGCTCGTGGAGTAGGGAGAGAGTGGACCAAGTAGCGACCAGCGAAGAGGCGGGGCCAGGAGCTGTGAATCGACCCCTCCAACCACAATTAGGTGAGCACACACACACACACAGATGTGACTCGGCTCTTGCCGAGTTAAGTACACACACACACACACACACACACACACACACACACACACACACACACACACACACACACAAACACACACACACACACACACACTTTTAACTGACCTACTGGATATCCCACGCACATATTTCTTCGTTTCCAAATCAAATAGACATTAATTAGAATCTTAATTTTCGTTCCAAATCCAAGGTCACTTAAAGTCTATGTAAATTCAACTCTTTAATAGTTTCTTATTAATATCATGGTAGTCTCAGTTTGACACTACCATGATATTAACTGACACATAAACACACACATAATCATACAGAGCGTAACGAATTGAAAAAAAAAATCACCAGTGATAAAATATAATTCCCATAAATATCCGATATTGGATTTAAATACTAACAGTACAGAGCAGTACCTTATAACAGCACTGAGGGCAGTACCTTTCACATTATAGAACCTTGATAAGCCACAGATGTCTCCTGTCTGTGGTTTATGAGGCTCTGATGACACTGATGTTACCACTAAAACGTAGTTAGGACATATAATTTGATAAAACACGTACCTTACTACATTTAGAGTCTATAAACTTCATATATATATAAACGGCTTCAGGAAGAAATCCAAATACTCTTCCTTGAAGCCGTTTATGCACTTATATATATATATATATATATATATATATATATATATATATATATATATATATATATATATATATATATATTATTGTAACCACGAACGAGTGGTATTGATCAATAAACACACTGCGCTAACCAAGGATTCGAACCCATGTTGTACTGGCCTGCCTCATGGTAAGCGAGAACCACATGACTCTTTAAACCACGGGACCATCCAACCGTACAAGAATGGCGCAGCCAGCACACACCTAGCTGTTGGGCCGCCATCCGAGGGCATACTGAGGTGTGGGAGCTTCTAAGCTAATTTCATTCTCATCCGTTTGGTGTACTAGCCTCACGAGCAACATTTATATATTATTGTAACCACGAACGAGTGATATTGATCAATAACAACACTGCGCTAGCCAAGGATTCGAACCCATGTTGTACTGGCCTGCCTCATGGTAAGCGAGACCCACATGACGCTTTAAACCACAGGACCACCCAACCCTACAAGAAGCTAGCTGTGTGCTGGCTGCGCAATTCTTGTAGGATTGGGTGATCCTGTGGTTTAAAGCGTCATGTGGTTCTCGCTTACCATGAGGCAGGCCAGTACAATATGGGTTCGAATCCTTGGCTAGCGCAGTGTTGTTATTGATCAATACCACTCGTTCGTGGTTACAATAATATATATGTGTGTGTGTGTGTGTGTGTGTGTGTGTGTGTGTGTGTGTGTGTGTGTGTGTGTTTATATATAATTCTTTTCAGGATTCTACTCAAGTCATACAGGTTTTCAGGTCACAATGGTAAATGTTTTAATACTTAGCAAAATTCTTTTAGAGTTTCTGACTTTATAATCTGGGCTTCTAAGAAACGTTTTACAAAATGAAATTAATACTTATCTAGTTTTGAAAAAAAGATCTCGTAAGTCTTTTTTCTTCCCAAATGTTCAGTGTAGTGTTAGTTATCGCACTGGTAAACATTTTAATGATCATCTTGAAAATTTTCGATGCAGTAAGTCATTCATTATACTTAAAATGCTTAATATATTTCACTTATTTCAGATTTCGTCTCTGCAAAGTTTAATGTGACGGCTACCGAGTCACTGAACCAGGAATGTTTTATTAACAATAATTTATGCATTGGACGTTTTTCTTAAAACAGTTTACCAGAATCTGCTGACACACAGATGTCTGCAGACTGTGGCTGCAATGTTTCTAAGGAAAAATAAACAATATTTGTTTTTATTGATTTCGTTTTGGTACCGAGAGAGCATTACTTGTTTTTATTGATTCGAATGGATAAACTTGCGCAATGAGCAATATGATAAACATTCCTGAAGGTTTGAGGTTATCCAGTCTGTGATGGAGTTCCTAAGTGAATAATCAATTTGCAACAAGTGTCGTGTTAAACACAGTATGACGGTAGAGTTTGTTAAGGGAGAGTAAAATAAGTGGATTACAATGGTTCGTAGGAGCCCTGCAAGGCAGGTCACACTACGGTAGTCTGCAAGGAGTAACTGTCACAGGCGTATGCACTAAGCTTGCAGGGGTCAAGGGCGGGGTTGTCATGGATGGAACCTTTGTGGTCGTGTAGGTCTGAGCGGAGCGAGTTCGACTGTGGACTGGTTGTGGAGTAGATGGTGGTATTGAGAACATCGAAGTAGTCACTGTGGGTTTTGAGCAGGTTGAAGTTGTCACTACGGATTCTGGGGACATCGAAATCGCCACCATGAGTTTTAAGGATATTAAAGTCACCATCACAGGTTTTCAGTATATTGAAGTCGCCGCAGTGGGTTTTAAGGACATCAAGGTTGCCACCGCGGGTGGTGAGGACGTCGAATTTGCCGCCATGGGAGCTGAGGCCATTGCAGCCGACTCCGTTGATGTTGATATTAAAGTTACCTCCGTTGGTGTCGAGGACATCGAAGTCTCCGCCGTGGGTGTTAAGAACACCGAAGTCTTCTCCGTGGGTGTTGAGGACATCGAAATCCTCTCCGTGGGTGGGGACATCAAAGTCTCCTCCGTGGGTGTTTAAGGCGTGGAACTCGGGGTGGCGCAAGTTGGGCTGGGGACTGGTCTTGACGTAGACGGAAGTGTCAAAGACGCTGGTGGTCCTGGTGCTCCTGCGGTGGCGGTAATGGAGAGCTGGATAACCTAGACGTCTGGTGCGATACTGCCGCCACCGCTTCCGCAACAGTTCCTGCACCTCGCTGTTAAGGAAGCAGTACAGCACCGACACGAATACTCCCTGGGGAGAGAAGACAATGATCGCCTTATGGGAAGAGAACACGATACAAAAAATTATTGGGGAAGACGAAATAACATGAATACCCTATGGGGAGAGAAAATATCATGAATACTGCCTGGGAGAGAACGTGATATGAACACACTATGGGGAGAGGGTATGGCATGAATTGTGCCTGTGTAGATTATGACAACTCTCCCTGAAAGTAAAATGAGATGAACGCCCCGAAGAGAGAGCTTTACAAGAACTTCTTTGGGAAAAGCATAACAAGAAAATTCCTTGGGAGAACATGACAAAAACAACCCTTGGGGAAAACATGACAAAAACAACCCTTGGGGAGAACATGACAAAAACAACCCTTGGGGAGAACATGACAAAAACAACCCTTGGGGAGAACATGACAAGAACATTCATTGACTAGAAAGGGACAAAAAAGAACTCCTGTGGAAAACATATTTTTAAGAATACAGTCTGAGAAAGAAACATGACACAAACACCCCCAAGGAAGACACAAGATATAAGAAATAGAGATAAAACGGCTATCGTGCTTTCATTAGTGCATAACCAGAGTGTAATAAAGGTAATGATGGTAATTAATGGCAGTGTAATGATGTTGAAAGCTTCTATT
>NC_069421.1:12328038-12345538 GCF_026875155.1 Cherax quadricarinatus
CTTACAGGTATGGTAACAGATGCCATCTTTCCAACGGGATACCAGATCCTGAGGAAAGACAGAAGGAACAGGGGGGGTGGAGGAGTGGCACTGCTGATCAAATACCGATGGGATTTTGATGAGCTGGAGAGAGGAGACAGCGGAGAAGAAAGTGATTACATAGCGGGAACGCTTCACTCTGGAGGTCCCAAGGTGGTAATAGCAGTGATGTATAACCCACCACAGAACAGCAGGGGACCAGGGCATGAGTATGACGAGAGCAATAGAGCGATGGTTGACACACTGGCTGCAGTGGCCAGAAGAGCTCATGCATGCACGGCAAAGCTCCTGTTCATGGGCGACTTTAACCACAAGGAAATCGAATGGGAGAACTTGGAGCCACATGGGGGCCAAGATATATGGAGGGCTAAGATGATGGAGGTGGTACTGGAAAACTTCATGTACCAACACGTAAGGGACACTACAAGAGAGAGAGGAGAGGATGAGCCAGCAAGACTGGACTTAGTATTCACCTTGAGCAGTGCAGATATTGAGGACATCACATATGAAAGACCCCTTGGGGCCAGCGATCATGTGGTTTTGAGCTTCGAATACACAGTAGAGCTACAAGTGGAAGGGGAAGCAGGAAGGCCAGGACAAATGAAACCAAACTACAGGAAAGGGGACTACACGGGAATGAGGAACTTTCTGAACGAGGTTCAGTGGGACAGAGAACTGGCAGGGAAGCCAGTTAATGAGATGATGGAATATGTAGCAACAATGTGCAAGGAGGCTGAAGAGAGGTTTGTACCCAAGGGAAACAGGAATAATGAAAAAGCCAGGATGAGCCCATGGTTCACCCAAAGGTGCAAGGAGGCAAAAACCAACTGTGCTAGGGAATGGAAGAAATATAGAAGGCAAAGGACCCAGGAGAATAAGGAGAGCAGTCGTAGAGCCAGAAAACGAATATGCACAGATAAGAAGGGAGGCCCAACGACAATATGAAAACGACATAGCAGAGAAAGCCAGATCTAACCCGAAGCTGTTATACAGCCACGTCAGGAGGAAAACAACAGTCAAAGACCAGGTAATCAGGCTAAGGAAGGAAGGAGGAGAGACAACAAGAAATGACCGTGAAGTATGTGAGGAACTCAACAAGAGATTCAAAGAAATGTTCACAGAGGAGACAGAAGGGGCTCCAGAGGGACGGAGAGGTGTGGCACATCACCAGGTGCTGGACACGGTACACACAACCGAGGAAGAAGTGAAGAGGCTTCTGAGTGAGCTAGATACCTCAAAGGCAATGGGGCCAGATAACATCTCTCCATGGGTCCTGAGAGAGGGAGCAGAGGCGCTATGTCTACCCTTAACAACAATATTCAATACATCTATCGAAACAGGGAGATTGCCTGAGGCATGGAAGACAGCAAATGTAGTCCCAATCTTTAGAAAAGGAGACAGACATGAAGCACTAAACTGCAGACCAGTGTCAGTAACATGTATAGTATGCAAAGTCATGGAGAAGATTGTCAGGAGAAGAGTGGTGGAACACCTAGAAAGGAATGATCTCATCAACAGCACCCAACATGGTTTCAGGGACGGGAAATCCTGTGTCACAAACCTACTGGAGTTCTATGACAAGGTAACAGCAGTAAGACAAGAGAGAGAGGGGTGGGTGGATTGCATTTTCTTGGACTGCAAGAAGGCGTTTGACACAGTACCACACAAGAGATTTGTGCAAAAACTGGAGGACCAAGCAGGGATAACAGGGAAGGCACTACAATGGATCAGGGAATAATTGTCAGGAAGACAGCAGCGAGTAATGGTACGTGGCGAGGTGTCAGAGTGTGACCAGCGGGGTCCCACAGGGGTCAGTCCTAGGACCAGTGCTGTTTCTGGTATTTGTGAACGACATGACAGAAGGAATAAACTCTGAGGTGTCACTGTTTGCAGATGACGTGAAGTTGATGAGAAGAATTCACTCGATTGAAGACCAGGCAGAACTACAAAGGGATCTGGACAGGCTGCAGACCTGGTCCAGCAATTGGCTCCTGGATTTCAGTCCCACCAAGTGCAAAGTCATGAAGATTGGGGAAGGGCAAAGAAGACCGCAGACGGAGTACAGTCTAGGGGACCAGAGACTACAAACCTCACTCAAGAAAAAAGATCTTGGGGTGAGTATAACACCAGGTACATCTCCAGAAGCGCACATCAATCAAATAACTGCTGCAGCATATGGGCGCCTTGCAAACCTCAGAACTGCATTCCGACATCTTAATAAGGAGTCGTTCAGGACCCTGTACACCGTGTACGTTAGGCCCATATTGGAGTATGCGGCACCAGTTTGGAACCCACACCTAGCCAAGCATGTAAAGAAACTAGAGAAAGTGCAAAGGTTTGCCACAAGACTAGTCCCAGAGCTAAGAGGTATGTCCTACGAGGAGAGGTTAACGGAAATCAACCTGACGACACTGGTTCAGGGAGAGTGACCTAATGGCGACCAGTGAGGTAAGACACATATGCAACAGTTAGGTATCTTTATTTTGAAACGTTTCGCCTACACAGTAGGCTTCTTCAGTCGAGTACAGAAAAGTTGATAGAAGCAGAAGATACTTGAAGACGATGTAATCAGTCCATCACCCTTAAAGTTTTGAGGTGGTCAGTCCCTCAGTCTGGAGAGCATTGTTCCATAGAATGAAACAATATTGTTTCATTCTATGGAACAATGCTCTCCAGACTGAGGGACTGACCACCTCAAAACTTTAAGGGTGATGGACTGATTACATCGTCTTCAAGTATCTTCTGCTTCTATCAACTTTTCTGTACTCGACTGAAGAAGCCTACTGTGTAGGCGAAACGTTTCAAAATAAAGATACCTAACTGTTGCATATGTGTCTTACCTAACAACCTGTCGGTATTTTATACCATTTTAATGTTCAGGCGACCAGTGAAGAGGCGGGGCCAGGAGCTTGGGCTCGACTCCTGCAAACTCAACTAGGTGAGTACAACTAGGTGAGTACACACACACACACACACACACACAAACACACACACACACAAAACACACACACACACACACACAAACACACACACACAAACACACACACACAAAACACACACACACACACACACACACACACACACACACACACACACACACACACACACACACACACACACACACACACACACACACACCACACACACACACACACATATATATATATATATATATATATATATATATATATATTATATGCATATATATATATATATATATATATATATATATATATATATATATATATATATATATATATATATATATATATATATTATATATACAATAAGATCACAGTAAACAGGTGATTTTAAAATATGCAAAACAACCACTGTGAAAGAGTAGTGAAATTCCAAGCGCTTTCGTGACTACTCACATTGTATATATATATATATATATATATATATATATATATATATATATATATATATATATATATATATATATATATATATATATATATATATATATATATATGCAAAATATATATGCAAAGCAACCACTGTGAAAGATTAGAGAAATTCCAAGCGCTTTCGTGACTACTCACATTATCAAGGAACAATAAAAGTAATGCATCAGAGGAAGGCATATAAAGGGTCTAGACCACACCTCACTATCACATCCCACAACAAAGCAACACCTGATGCTCGACTCATAAGAAAGAGAGCACTGCAGCAGGCCCGCTGGCCCAACTAGACAGGTCCTTCACACAACCCACGAACAAACTATCCTACCAAAGGACTAAGAATTTTAAAATTTATTATTTGTTCAATGTATTATTAAATTCAGAGTTCATAGATGAGGAAATATCCCAAATTTATGAAATAGCTAATGATCTGAAATACCCAAGAAACGTAACTGATAAATCTTTTAAAATTGCTAGAAATACTTTTTATAATCCAAAAAGGGACAACCAGCCTTATTCAACTAAAAATATGTTGGTTCTCCCTTACCATGTTCTTATTTATTTTCTCTTATGTTCTTATTTATTTTATCTTATGTTCTTATTTATTTTTTCTTATGTTCTTATTTATTTTACTCTTATGTTCTTATTTATTTTACAGCTCTATACATCACTAGTGAGGCCTCATTTAGATTATGCTGCTCAGTTTTGGTCCCCTTACTACAGGATGGACATAGACTCATTAGAGAACATACAGAGAAGAATGACTAAAATGATTTACTGTGTAAGGAACCTCCCGTATGAAGATAGACTTAAAGCCTTAAATCTCCACTCTCTGGAGAGGCGTAGAATGAGGGGAGATATCATTGAAGTGTATAAGTGGATGACGGGCATAAACAAGGGAGACATTAATAAAGTACTGAGGGTGTCGAACCAGGTAAGAACCAGGAATAATGGATTTAAGTTGGATAAATTTAGATTTAGAAAGGACATAGGTAAGTACTGGTTTTCTAACAGAGTTGTAGATGCGTGGAACAGTCTTCCCAGTGGGGTGATAGAGGCTAGGACCTTGGGTAGCTTTAAGAAGAGACTGGACAAATATATGAGCGGGAGGGGCTGGGTTTGATTGGTGTTGGGGGGTGCGGGAGTTGTTTCTTGAGTAGCTTTAGGTAGATGTCGTTTTGATAAGGACCTGCCTCGTATGGGCCAGTAGGCCTTCTGCAGTGTTCCTACATTCTTATGTTCTTATGTTCTTGGTTGATGTGCCTTCTCTTCTTAAGACTTTTAATATTAAAGTTGTATTTAAAAATCTTGATACAGTAAAAAAACTTTTGATAAAGAATTCCCCCCAAAATGCTGACGGATGTGTCTCTAAGATTCCTTGTAAAATTTGCGATAAAGTTTATTATGGTCAAACTGGTAAAAGTCTCGAACTAAGATTAAAACAACATAAATATAGCATTAGAACTGGACAAGATTCCAATGCTCTATTTATTCACGTGAGAGATTTTAACCATCCAATTGATTTTCAAAAAGTTGAGAAAGTTGTATCAAGCAAGTCCATGGTTGACAGGAATATAATTTGTAAAGTTAAAGGACACAAGTGCAACTAATGTGACATTTTACTGTGGCAACGTTTCGCTCTCCAGGAGCTTTGTCAAGCCGATACGATATCGGCTTGACAAAGCTCCTGGAGAGCGAAACGTTGCCACAATGAAATGTCACATTAGTTTCAATTATGTCCTTTCACTTTACATATTGTCGGTAATTCTACCAACATTATTACAAAGGAATATAATTGAATCTTGTTTCATAAAAAGCAGATTTTATAATAATATGAATATTTCCTTTGGTTTATATAAATTAGATCCATTTATAATTAATAGAATTTGGGAAGAAGTTAATAATACATTGGACAAATAATAAATTTTAAAATTCTTAGTTCTTGGGTAGAATAGTTTGTTCGTGGGTTGTGCGAAGGACCTGTCTAGTTGGGCCAGCGGGCCTGCTGCAGTGTTCACTTTCTTATGAGTCGCGCATCAGACGTTGCTTTGTTGTGGGATGTAATAGTGGGGTGTGGTCTAGACCATTTATATGCCTTCCTCTGATGCATCACTTTTATTGTTCCTTGATAATGTGAGTAGTCACGAAACCACTTGAAATTTCTCTATTCTTTCACAGTGGTTGTTTTGAATATTCTGAAATCACCTGTTTACTGTGATCTTATTGCATTAATATATATATATATATATTATATATATATATATATATATATATATATATATATATATATATGTATGTATTTATATATATATACATATATATATATATATATATATATATATATATATATATATATATATATATATATATATATATATATATTTTTTATTTTTTTTTTTTTTTTTTTATTATCACACCGGCCGATTCCCACCAAGGCAGGGTGGCCCGAAAAAGAAAAACTTTCACCATCATTCACTCCATCACTGTCTTGCCAGAAGGGTGCTTTACACTACAGTTTTTAAACTGCAACATTAACACCCCTCCTTCAGAGTGCAGGCACTGTACTTCCCATCTCCAGGACTCAAGTCCGGCCTGCCGGTTTCCCTGAATCCCTTCATAAATGTTACTTTGCTCACACTCCAACAGCACGTCAAGTATTAAAAAACCATTTGTCTCCATTCACTCCTATCAAACACGCTCACGCATGCCTGCTGGAAGTCCAAGCCCCTCGCACACAAAACCTCCTTTACCCCCTCCCTCCAACCCTTCCTAGGCCGACCCCTACCCCGCCTTCCTTCCACTACAGACTGATACACTCTTGAAGTCATTCTGTTTCGCTCCATTCTCTCTACATGTCCGAACCACCTCAACAACCCTTCCTCAGCCCTCTGGACAACAGTTTTGGTAATCCCGCACCTCCTCCTAACTTCCAAACTACGAATTCTCTGCATTATATTCACACCACACATTGCCCTCAGACATGACATCTCCACTGCCTCCAGCCTTCTCCTCGCTGCAACATTCATCACCCACGCTTCACACCCATATAAGAGCGTTGGTAAAACTATACTCTCATACATTCCCCTCTTTGCCTCCAAGGACAAAGTTCTTTGTCTCCACAGACTCCTAAGTGCACCACTCACTCTTTTTCCCTCATCAATTCTATGATTCACCTCATCTTTCATAGACCCATCCGCTGACACGTCCACTCCCAAATATCTGAATACGTTCACCTCCTCCATACTCTCCCTCCAATCTGATATTCAATCTTTCATCACCTAATCTTTTTGTTATCCTCATAACCTTACTCTTTCCTGTATTCACCTTTAATTTTCTTCTTTTGCACACCCTACCAAATTCATCCACCAATCTCTGCAACTTCTCTTCAGAATCTCCCAAGAGCACAGTGTCATCAGCAAAGAGCAGCTGTGACAACTCCCACTTTGTGTGTGATTCTTTATCTTTTAACTCCACGCCTCTTGCCAAGACCCTCGCATTTACTTCTCTTACAACCCCATCTATAAATATATTAAACAACCACGGTGACATCACACATCCTTGTCTAAGGCCTACTTTTACTGGGAAAAAATTTCCCTCTTTCCTACATACTCTAACTTGAGCCTCACTATCCTCGTAAAAACTCTTCACTGCTTTCAGTAACCTACCTCCTACACCATACACTTGCAACATCTGCCACATTGCCCCCCTATCCACCCTGTCATACGCCTTTTCCAAATCCATAAATGCCACAAAGACCTCTTTAGCCTTATCTAAATACTGTTCACTTATATGTTTCACTGTAAACACCTGGTCCACACACCCCCTACCTTTCCTAAAGCCTCCTTGTTCATCTGCTATCCTATTCTCCGTCTTACTCTTAATTCTTTCAATTATAACTCTACCATACACTTTACCAGGTACACTCAACAGACTTATCCCCCTATAATTTTTGCACTCTCTTTTATCCCCTTTGCCTTTATACAAAGGAACTATGCATGCTCTCTGCCAATCCCTAGGTACCTTACCCTCTTCCATACATTTATTAAATAATTGCACCAACCACTCCAAAACTATATCCCCACCTGCTTTTAACATTTCTATCTTTATCCCATCAATCCCGGCTGCCTTACCCCCTTTCATTTTACCTACTGCCTCACGAACTTCCCCCACACTCACAACTGGCTCTTCCTCACTCCTACAAGATGTTATTCCTCCTTGCCCTATACACGAAATCACAGCTTCCCTATCTTCATCAACATTTAACAATTCCTCAAAATATTCCTTCCATCTTCCCAATACCTCTAACTCTCCATTTAATAACTCTCCTCTCCTATTTTTAACTGACAAATCCATTTGTTCTCTAGGCTTTCTTAACTTGTTAATCTCACTCCAAAACTTTTTCTTATTTTCAACAAAATTTGTTGATAACATCTCACCCACTCTCTCATTTGCTCTCTTTTTACATTGCTTCACCACTCTCTTAACTTCTCTCTTTTTCTCCATATACTCTTCCCTCCTTGCATCACTTCTACTTTGTAAAAACTTCTCATATGCTAACTTTTTCTCCTTACTACTCTCTTTACATCATCATTCCACCAATCGCTCCTCTTCCCTCCTGCACCCACTTTCCTGTAACCACAAACTTCTGCTGAACACCCCTAACACTACATTTTTAAACCTACCCCATACCTCTTCGACCCATTGCCTATGCTCTCATTAGCCCATCTATCCTCCAATAGCTGTTTATATCTTACCCTAACTGCCTCCTCTTTTAGTTTATAAACCTTCACCTCTCTCTTCCCTGATGCTTCTATTCTCCTTGTATCCCATCTACCTTTTACTCTCAGTGTAGCTACAACTAGAAAGTGATCTGATATATCTGTGGCCCCTCTATAAACATGTACATCCTGAAGTCTACTCAACAGTCTTTTATCTACCAATACATAATCCAACAAACTACTGTCATTTCGCCCTACATCATATCGTGTATACTTATATATATATATATATATATATATATATACGAATTGCCATAGGAACACTCTTCCAAGTGGGTAGGTAATGTGTATGCCATTTACCATGGTACCAGAGACCATGGGAGTCACAGTTTATAAGAAAAATGAATCTAACATTCAGTTTTGGCTGTAAATTTACCAGGAGCAGTGAAGATGGCATTTACCAAGAGAACAGTGAACTTACCAAGAGAGCAGTGACCATGGGAGCCACGAGTATCCATATATGTGGCAGGTTACTGTAGCTTCGCCAACAGTGTACTTCGTGTTGGAAGTACATAGTCGTAGCCCAGGCTATGATGAACACTAGTGGCACTCCTGTAATGATGAACACTAATGAACATCATAATTAACTCTCTCGCATCTAATGCTGACCTCAGTCTATGATGCAGTGTATACTGTGGGTTTCACTATTTGTCAGACACCGGAATAAAATTAAATAAATATATAGTGCCACTGATAATGTAGATAGTGACTGATTCCAACCTATGATGATGCTTATAGTGACTGACTCCAGCTTAGTAGATAGTGACTGAACCCGTTTATGGTTTAGTAGATAGTGATTAACCCCAGCCTATGATGCAATATATAGTGAATGACCGCAGCCTATGGTGTAGTAGATAGTGACTGACCCCAGCCTATGGTGTAGTAGATAGCAAAGGGAGCGCCGGAGTCGAAGACATTGGAGGTGAGTCTGGAGTGGAGGAAGAGGCCCTCCACGAACATCCAGTTGATGGATGCCATCTGAGCGTACATGGTGAGTGCCAGAAGTGTCTTGCATACCCAGTCCTGCAATACACACAGTGTTAATCCTGCAACACAGTGTAAATCCTGCAACACACACACAGTGTTAGTCCTGCAACACACACACACACACACACACATTGTTAGTCCAGCAACACACACACACACACACAAACACAGTGTTAGTCCAGCAACACAAACACATGCAGTGTTAGTCCTGCAACGCATACACATGCAGTGTTCTGCAACACACAGACAGACACACACACACACACACACACGACATATAAAATACTGCGTGGAATAGACAAGGTGGACAAAGACAGGATGTTCCAGGGAGGGGACACAGAAACAAGAGGCCACAATTGGAAGTTGAAGACACAAATGAGTCAGAGAGATAGTAGGAAGTATTTCTTCAGTCATAGAGTTGTAAGGCAGTGGAATAGCCTAGAAAATGACGTAGTGGAGGCAGGAACTATACACAGTTTTAAGACGAGGTTTGATAAAGCTCATGGAGCGGGGAGAGAGAAAGGGCCCAGTAGCAACCGGTGAAGAGGCGGGGCCAGGAGCTAAGACTCGACCCCTGCAACCACAAATAGGTGAGTACAAATAGGTGAGTACACACACACACACACACACACACACACACACACACACACACACAGTGTTAGTCTTGCAGTAGTACAGGGCCAGAACGTTTGAAATTGAGAACCAGCAACAAGGAAACATATACATAAACCTAAAAAAAACACACACACAAAGTTCATCAGAACATTCAGACAGTTTTTTCAACCTTCCTTTTTTTTTAATGAGATTTTACCTTAAATAAGAAACCAGGTTATTTTCTTTATATTCATTACTTAAGAGCTATTATTCATTAAAAAGTAAATGTATACTCAAAAAAAGTCTTAATAACGCAAATGGAATGCATTAAGATGCCACATGGCTTGTCACTTGGCACTCAGGTGTGTCAACAAGTGTGCGTGACTGCAAGCGCTTTAAACACTTTAAATTATAAAATAATAAAAAAAGAATTGTTAGCTTTATTAATACGAATATTTATATAGATGAGGTAGAGTGAAGACGCTAATAAATATAAGTTTACGATCCAGTCATTAAGCTCGTCATTCGACTACAGATGCGAGGCAGTAAACACTGACTCGGAGCTTCAGGAAGCTTGACTGGCGACATCGTTATGACACGACTGTAAACAAGCCAGTTTTGAAACTAGCAGGGCAGTGTAACGCACTGCCTTGCTAGTTCAGGACTGTCGTTCCTTGGGTCCCAACCCCAGCTCAGTTCAATAAGCTTCAGATAGTTTTTCTTGCATCGCCTGTCGAAGAGGATCTTAGAGCCAGACTGATATATATACAGATAACTATTCTCTTGTCACGAAAGAACTAAAAGCACAATAGTGTGACTAGAAAAATACACAAATAACACGCACAAGCGAGAGAAAAGCTTACGACGGCGTAATTGATCCAGGTCGGATCGAAACGTCGTCGTAAGCTTCTCTCTCCTATACCCTTGTCGGTTTAGAACTTTATTTGATTACATAAATAATTATCTCTTCTATGTGCGGGTTATTTCTTGTCTTTTTCTCCGTGTTTTTGTTCCGTTAATACAAACAAGGCACAAGACCACCCTAGAAAAAGCGAAAAGTGAAAATATGTTTTTATCACAATTACGGTTGAAAAAACTTTTTTATAAATATAAAAAATCATGACATTTCGGTAGTTTTCCCCATTTTTTGAAATGGGTATTTAAAACAATCCACTAGTGTCCACCAGACATCATCAGTGCTGCTTCAAAAGGTGTGTTTGTGAATATAAATGTTGGGCTAGTGTTGGTGTAAGGAAATGGATTATTTTAGTAATGGTAACTTGGTATCCAATATATCTATATATATGTATATATATATATGTATATATATATATATATATATATATATATATATATATATATATATATATATATATATATATATATATATATATATATATTTCCTATTTCTCTTGACAAATTACCACAATTATGAAAAGGGAACAGGTAAGCAAAAATCCTTACGTATGTTGTATTAGGTGCTATACATTATTACACACACTGTATTACTTGTAGTCACTTCATCAGTTCATTATAATCTTTCGCAAAAAAAAAAAAAAAAAAACTCAAATAAATCCAAATAAATATTAAGAGAAATATTTTTACAATTAGCATTTAATGTAAAGAAAATTTCTTCCCATTTGTGTTATTCTTGCAAAAATGTACATTAACTATTTTATATATGGATAATTATTATATGAGTAAGTGTCCTGGTCCAACAGCTGCACTACTCCACAAAGGTAATCATCAATAGGTAATTATAAATAAATAGTTGCAAATAAGTAATCACATAGGTAGACACGTGCGGGATATCACAAACAGGTATCTGAAAATTGGTATTTACGAAAAGTTAACGATATGTAGGAAACTACGAATAGGTAATTACATGAGGGTAACTACGAATATGTAATTATATGAGGGTAACTACGAATAGGTAATTATATGAGGGTAACTACGAATAGGTAATTACATGAGGATAACTACGAATAGGTAATTACATGAGGGTAACTACGAATAGGTAATTACATGAGGGTAGCTACGAATAGGTAATTACATGAGGGTAACTACGAATAGGTAATTACATGAGGGTAGCTACGAATAGGTAATTATATGAGGGTAACTACGAATAGGTAATTACATGAGGGTAGCTACGAATAGGTAATTATATGAGGGTAACTACGAATAGGTAATTACATGAGGGTAACTACGAATAGGTAATTACATGAGGGTAACTACGAATAGGTAATTACATGAAGGTGACTACGAATAGAACATAGGAAAAAAGGAGAACAGCAGCAGGCCTACTGGCCCATGCTAGGCAGGTAATGAGAGAGACAGTGAGGCACTCACCACGTCGCGATAGGTGTTGGACTGTCGATGGAAGATGAAGGGTTCACTGAGGACGAGCATCACCAGGAAGTGTATGATGAGAGACACTACCAGGTTCCTGTGTACCCGCAGTCGGTCACACTCCAGCGTCCTGAGTCATTGTAACGATTTATGGGAGCCATTCTATGAGGGTTTTACAACCCCACGTAATACGAGGCATTGTGTGGGGGTGTTAGGTAACGTGTGAGGTGTTAGGTGTTATGTGAGACATTGTAGCTGCTACTGTATCAAATAACTTCCTTGTAGTGTAAAAAATATACAATTGAGTCGTACTTGTCTCTCTTGCATGATGTGCACGCTCCCAGCGTGATGCTCAAGCTCCCAGCATGATGCCCAAGTTCCTAGCATGATGCTCAAACTCCCAGCATGATTCCCACGGTCCCAGCATGATGCCTAAGCTCCCAGCATGATTCACAAACTCCCAGCATGATGCCTAAGCTCCCAGCATGATTCCCAAACTCCCAGCATGATGCCTAAGCTCCCAGCATAAGGCCCAAGCTTCTAGCATGATGCCCAAGCTCCCAACATGATGCCCAAGCTCCTAGCATGATGCCCAAACTCCCAGCATGATACCTAAGCTCCCAGCATGATTCCCAAGCTCCTAGCATGATGCCCAAGGTCCCAGCATGATGCCCAAGGCCCCAGCATGATACCTAAGCTCCCAGCATGATGCTCAAGCTCCTAGCATGATGCCCAAGCTCCCAGCATGATACCTAAGCTCCCAGCATAAGGCTCAAGCTCTCTGCATGATGCTCAAGCTCTCTGCATGATGCTCAAGCTCTCTGCATGATGCCCAAGCTCCTAGCATGATGCCTAAGCTCCCAGCATGATACCTAAGCTCTCAGCATGATGCCCAAGCTCCTAGCATGATGCCCAAACTCCCAGCATGATACCTAAGCTCCCAGCATGATTCCCAAGCTCCTAGCATGATGCCCAAACTCCCAGCATGATGCCCAAGCTCCTAGCATGATGCCCAAGCTCCCAGCATGATGCCCAAGCTCCCAGCATGATGCCCAAACTCCCAGCATGATTCCCAAGCTCCCAAAATTGATATTCTCTTGTAAAATTCCAATAGGCTCTTTACGTTGGACATTTTTCCCTATATCCCCCTTAGTTTTCTACGTGATATCTCCTGCTGATGCAGCATTAACCTATTTTTTTTTATTTTCCCGATAATTAGGAAGTACACATGTGTGAATGTGTGTGTGTGACTTTACAAGCATGAGAGTGTGCGTGCGAGTGTGAATTCCAGAAGTTAGGACTGAGGCTCTTAAGAAGATGAAACTCATATGCAGAGTGCTTTCAGGCTTTAGGAGACCACTTCTTGGGTAGTCAGACGAAGTCAAGAATACCCATCACAAACACTGTTTTGTTCCTTTATATTAGGGAGAATAAGAGACGGAGGGATTATATGAAGGAAAGAGAGAGCGAGAAATAAGCAGAGTGCAAAAACTCTCTCTCTCTCTCTCTCTCTCTCTCTCACACACACACACACACACACACACACACACACACACACACACACACACACACACACACACACACACACAGTATTCCTGGAAGACCTCACCAATTTCGAAGATTAAGTGTCCTGACTAGACTCGACTTCAGTATCGAATCTAACGATCTTTGCTGTCTTTTCTGTTAAATTCTGCCAATTTCATACTACATAAAAAAATCCTAAGGGAGTCATTAGAAAGGCAGAGCTACTGATTTCGATCTGTTCGTACCTTTTTTCTTATCTTTTATTGTCAGTATATATATATATATATATATATATATATATATATATATATATATATATATATATATATATATATATATTATTGTAACCACGAACGAGTGGTATTGATCAATAACAACACTGCGCTAGCCAAGGATTCGAACCCATGTTATACTGGCCTGCCTCATGGTAAGCGAGAACCACATGATGCTTTAAACCACAGGACCACCCAACCCTACAAAAATGGCGCAGCCAGCAATGCTAGCTGTTGGGCCGCCATCCGAGGACATACGGAGGTGTGGGAGCTTCTAAGCTAATTTCATTCTCATCCCTGTTTGGTGTACTAGCCTTACGAGCAACATTTACATATTATTGTAACCAACAGCTAGCATTGCTGGCTGCGCCATTCTTGTAGGGTTGGGTGGTCCTGTGGTTTAAAGCGTCATGTTCTCGCTTACCATGAGGCAGGCCAGTACAACATGGGTTCGAATCCTTGGCTAGCGCAGTGTTGTTATTGATCAATACCACTCGTCCGTGGTTACAATAATATATATATATATATATATATATATATATATATATATATATATATATATATATAAGGGGATCCTCTCCCCCATTTCTTATCTGTATAACGGTTAGGGAAATCACTGTCAGGCTGACCAATGAGATAAACA
Organism: Cherax quadricarinatus; assembly: GCF_026875155.1. Taxonomy (NCBI): domain Eukaryota; kingdom Metazoa; phylum Arthropoda; class Malacostraca; order Decapoda; family Parastacidae; genus Cherax; species Cherax quadricarinatus. Next base: position 12,342,632 of record NC_069421.1, read on the forward strand.
CCTGGTTCCTGCTTAATGGCGCACTGGCGGATACAAAGGAGTCCCTTCTTAATGATCGTGCCCAGGTGAGGACACGGGAACAGGAAATGACATTCATCCTGGATCCAACCATATGTGAAATCGACTCAGTGAGATCAAGATTACCAGGAGCATCAGTCATTGCCCTCACAAATAGCGTCTTGCTTGGAGCACCTCTGGGAACTGATGCCACTGACTCAGTTCTCAGAAAGAAATTGGACGAGTTGAGAAGGATGGAGCAACGAATAAGCAATCTTGACACCCACGAGGCCTTGTGCCTTCTCACAAAGTCTTGAGTCTGCCCAGGTTAACATATTTCCTAAGATGTGCACCCTCATATGGTAATCCTATACTTCATGAATACGACAGTATCCTGAAGCATATTTTTATGAAAGCACTCAGCCTTACTCTAGAAAACGGGCAGTGGGACCAAACTACACTTCCAGTCAGACTATGAGGCACTGGTGTCCGCAAGGCATCACAGAATGCACTACCTGCTTTCCTGTCCTCATGTGTTGCATCCAGTAGATTTGTAGCAGCAATTCCCCCTGAACACCTTAGGGACAAACCTTAAGTTCATGACCAAAAGTTCATTGACGGAGCCAGGCTCTGGGATAATCTAACAGGCTCTGAAACGAGACCTGCGCCCCTCAACAACTACAGTCGCACTGAGATGGCCCAATAGTGGAGAATATAGCCTCAAGAGTACCTGAGAGTGTGTCGAGGAAGGATAGATCCCTCCTCCTAGCAGTGAGAGCTTCTCATGCAAGTGACTTCCTGTTGGCTGTTCCCAACTCCTCTCTTGGCACACGTCTCGACCCACAGACCTTCCGCGTTGGTGTTGCCCTTTGCCTCTCTGTCCCTACTCTCGCCGAACACAGGTATATTTGCGGCAGTGAATCGGCAGACTGATTCGGGTACCATGGTCTTGTTTGCCGTAGATCCAAGGCAAAGACTGCAAGGATGAAGAGGCTAATAACATCAAGAGGAGCCTCACAAAAGCTGTATGTCCAGCAATAAGGGAGCCACCCCAACTATGCAGAACTGACGGTAACCAAAAGCGTCCAGATGGTATCAGCCTTCAAGCCTGGATGAACGGTAGACAGATGGTGTGGGACTACACATATGCGTCCACATTGGCTGATACCTATCTTCAATACACCAAGGAGGAAGAAGGGGCAGCTTCCAGCTTCAGGAAGTCTGAGAATTTGTTCCCACAGGCTCGGAGACTCTTGGCCCATGAGTAAAGAATGCCTCTAAGTTTCTTAAAGAGCTAGGCAAAAGACTCATCAGGATAACTAGGGATCCGAGGGCGGATAGTTTTCTGTTGCATCGACTCAGTGCTGCGGTTCAGAGGGGTAATGCCAGCTGTATCCTGCGTACGCGCCCCAGGTCTGAGTAGCAGGATGAGATTTTCGCATTGTAATCTGTGACAAACACGTAGCAGTATGTACTTGAAATGTATCCCTCAAACTTCGTGTAGTCTTTGTACCAGCTATGTGTCTTCTAAGTCTTGTGTACCATATTATGTAACACAGGAGAAGAAATTATTCAAACAGCTTCGGGGAGAATCTTGAATTTACCCTGATGTACGTTTATTCTCTTACACACACACACACACACACACACACACACACACACACACACACACACACACACACACACACACACACACACACTGAGCTTCGCTATGCCGTACATAAGATATGACTATTTTGTACTTTATAAAAGAAAATTATATATTTTCTTGACGTTGCATGCGGACTTGTGCTGCTGTCTTCCCTCAGTCCATATATAATAATTTATGTCTTGCTTAATAACCACAATCAGCAGACTTGGCTCATTTGGCAACGCTGGTATAGCAAGATTAGCTGAACTTATGTTATTGTCAGCTATAATTCTCTTCCCTCTTTGATTTATGTCCTCCCTAACTAATTATATATTTGAGGCTTTTAATAGGCTTCCGACCTGGCTTAATAAGCAAGGATCATTTTTACCAGGTAAGCCGAGCATTTATTCTTTTTTTCATGGTATAACTTACCTCCTTTCCAAATTTGCTGTCTAAGTCCTTTTTTCCAGTTCACTCTTTCACTCCATATTTCTATCCGTTTCTCCCTCACCACTCTCTTCACCCTTACCCTTTATCACAGCATCCCTCCCCTACCCTCCCTCTCTCTCTCTCTCTCTCTCTCTCTCTCTCTCTCTCTCTCTCTCTATCTGTCTCTCTCTTTCTCCTCATCTCACCCTCCTTCCTTTCCCCTCTCGCCCAATCCTACCCGAAACCTACATAAATACATATATTTTCTCTTTCAGCTATATTTTTCTCGACTTAGCTTATTTGGCAAGAATCATTTTGCCAGAAACGCAAAGTTTTTACTAATTTTACCACTGCTCTGTCGTATACTAATATGGGGTACATCAGTATATTAATGTACGACAGTGATGGTAATCGATGAGATCTAAGATTCGTTGGGCAGGAACTAGCTGCAGAATTTTTTTATGAATGTTAAGTTCGGATGTAATGTCACTTACAGAGGAAAATAAAAGTAAATGATCGGTTCTACAATTCGCCTAAAAAATATTTAGTGTTGCCTAAGATATTTATTTATGCCTAGTTTAAAATATCTCACAATTCCTGATGTAAGATATGTAACATTTTTTCCCCCCTAAAAATATATAATACTGTCTAAGATATATTTTAAAGTTAGGACTAAATTTGCAAAATAATTTTTATTTCTATGAATATTCGATTTGTTTAATCCCTGTGGCTAAAATAAACATGAAGTAAATAAGGTGTTGAAAAGAAGAGTACTCTATATATCGACCTCAACTCGGTTCCTCTTCAGCAGATTGCTGAAGAGGTCGTCAGTGGAAGACTGAATCAGACTC
>NC_069421.1:12348038-12365538 GCF_026875155.1 Cherax quadricarinatus
GGGGTTAATTCATAGCTCCTGGCCCCGCCTCTTCTCTGCTTGCTACTAGGTCTACCACTCCCTACTCCATGAGCTTTATCATGTGTGTGTGTACTCACCTATTTGTACTCACCTATTGTGGTTGCAGGGGTCGATTCATAGCTCCTGGCCCCGCCTTTTCACGGATTGCTACTAGGTCCTCTCTCTCCCTGCTCCACGAGCTTTATCAAGCCTAGTCTTAAAACTATGTATGGTTCCCGCCTCCACTACGTCACTTTCTAGGCTATTCCACTTCCTGACAACTCTATGACTGAAGAAATACTTCCTAACATCCCTTTGATTCATCTGAGTCTTCAACTTCCAATTGTGACCTCTTGTTTCTGTGTCCCATCTCTGGAACATCCCGTCTTTGTCCACCTTGTCTATTCCGCGCAGTATTTTATATGTCGTTATTATGTCTCCCTTGACCCTCCTGTCCTCCAGTGTCGTCAGGCCGATTTCCCTCAACCTTTCTTCGTAGGACAATCCCCTTAGCTCTGGAACTAGTTTTGCTGCAAACCTTTGCACGTTCTCTAATTTCTTGACGTGCTTGACCATGTGTGGATTCCAAACTGGTGCTGTTTACTCCAGTATGGGCCTGACGTAAATGGTGTACAGAGTGTGTGTGTGTGTGTGTGTGTGTGTTTTAAAGTGACTGTTGACATAGTTTACTCATTGTTTTCTGTTCTTCAGTTATTCACATGTCATCCTCTGTATGACTTCCCGTTTGAGTCTCTGTTCTATTGTTTTCCCCTGCCAATGCCTGTTTTTGTACCTATCTCCTTCTGTTTGTCTTTCTGCCTTTCTCTCTGATTCCTACAAAACATTTTCTGTTCCGCTTCATTACAAGTCGACCACAGAACGAGAGGGCAAGACAAACAGAGAAATGTAAAGACTGTTTCCTTAACCTGAACAAAGATTCACTCGAAAACATTTCGTATAATTGGCCTTAACTGAATTCCATTTATCTTTATCAACCTCAGTTTTTATCTCCACTCTCCTCTGTCTCCATTGTTGTTTATCCTCCTCTTTCTCCGTTGTTCTCCATTCTCCTCTGTAGCCATTGTTCTCCATCTTTCTCTGAGTTCATTGTTCTCCTTCCTACTCTATTATTTCTTCTCGCCTGTTTTATATTTTACCCCCAACCAATACTTCCTAGGATAATCTTAACATACTATATTTCATATAGTATGTTAGGATAATCGAGACTCCAGCACTCTCCTCACTGAATAATCCATCCGGGTTTAGCGTATCAAATACATATCATAATAACTTTGATTTAATATAAATTCTGTAAACCTCTGCTCCGGTCTCTGTATAATCTTCCGTTTGTTATATCTATCATCGTCTGTTATGATCTTTGTCTTCCTCTCTCATGATCTTTGTCTTCTTCTGTCATGACCTTAGTCTTCCTCTGTGTATCATGATCATTACCTTCCTCTGTTATGATTTTGGCCCCTTTCCTCTATGCTTCTTAATGCCTTCCTTCCTCTGTATGTCTTAATGTCTTCCTTCCTTTGTGTGTCTTAATGTCTTCCTTCCTCTGTGTGTCTTCCTCTTTGTATCATGATCTCTGCCTTCCTCTCTTTTTCGTAATATCTACTTTCCTTCATTTCTCTACCTTTATTATTTTGTCTGTCTCTCTCTCTCTCTCAGCTACATGTTCCCATCCGCCCTCACGCAAAATCCCTTAATGGAGGCACGCTACCCAAACTCGATGTGAGTTAGTGTCATTCGAAATTCATGCTGGTTGGCTATGGTGAATAGATTTGCAATTGCTGCTAAGTGTCTGGGATGATCCTGGAACAACATGCAGTTACTGAGGAATTAACTAGGATCGATGTGGACCGATTCAGCGGCTTCACTCTCTGAAGACCACCACCATGTTCCTACTGGGCCACCGATTATGCTACATCTACAGAACCTAACTCTTTGCACCCTTCCTACATACAGTTTGAGTAATCATAGAACTGGCAATACATAGCACTGGTTGACCCACGTTGGCTTGCAGCGTCACGAAATGCAGTTTACTAAAAACCTGCTCTTGCGCATTCGATGGCCTAGTCGGCACGGAAGAAGCAAAAATAGCCGGACATTTATTTTCATAAAATGGGGGTCAATAAAATACTAAAAAGTAAAATGGTACCTAGCTACATTTTTCTCGAGTTTTGGTTGACAGTTTGTTACTCCTGTTGTAAGTCTGACAACACAGATGTATGCTGATCGTTTCGGTCCCTTCTGGAGCATAATCAAGTGATTTGATAAGGATCCAGAACAGACTAAAACGTCGTCTAAAACTTCCTCTCAAGAGTGTGCAGCATTTGGGAATTTTGCCTTTAATTACACCTACACAAATAATATCACAGGACTTCATGTAATGACTTTTACTAAAAAAATGTAAGTTGAAAGACCTTCAACAATTTAGTCAAATCTGTAATTTTTTGCTGACCTGGATTTCAATACAGTGACCTGTAATGAGGTGTAGCAACCTGCAGCGCGTTACAGTATTGAAGTGTGGTGACCTCAACTGACCTGCAGTAATTTGTAGTGATGCTGGAGCGACCTGCAGCGACATGCACTGACTTGTAATGATCTGGATTGACATGTAGGGACCTTGACTGACCTGTAGTAACATGGAGCGACTTGAAGCGACCTGGACTGACCTGGTGGTCGATGACACTTAGACACTGCGAGTAGTTGGTCCAGTTTCCCCACAGCCAGGACCCCGACACGTCGCACTCACGGTACGCCAGCGCTGCAGATACACGGCACATTGTCATGTGGTACGCTTTCATGGTACATTGTGATCGTACACACATTTTAGTGCGCTAGTGGTGTGCTGGTGGCACACTGATATTACACTGTCATAGCATACTATGATTCACAAATAGCAAGCACATAGTAAAGCGAATATCTTATGACGACGTTTCAATCCGACTTGGACCATTTACAAGTCATACTGTGACTTGTAAATGGTCGTCATAAGCTTTTTTCTCTCCTATATGCGGGTTATTTGTGTATTGTTCCAGTCACGGTATTGTGACTTATTGTGCAGCATACTATGGTGTTACACTGATGGAACACTGTGATGGTATACTGCAATATATACACTGATAGAACACTGGGACAGTGGGGTATGACGAGACACTGATGGTACACTGATGATATAGTGTTTCCAGAGCTCTGTAGTACTATTTACCTCGTAGAGCTGGTTAGCAGGAGAGGAAAAAAAGAGCCCTCTTGAGATAAGAATTATTATTACTATTGTTGTTGTTGTTGTTGTTGTTGTTGTTGTTGTTGTTGTTGTTGTTGTTGTTGGTGTTGTTGTTGTTGTTATTGTTAATATTATTATATCATTTTTATATTCATTTTATATTCACGGGGAAGCGTTAAACCCGTGGAGGCCATGCAGAAACAGGGGCAAAGGGAGATAATCAGGTTTGATAAGAGGAAGGAGAAAGCAGCTCCAACTAGTTGGATCAAGAGAAGAATTAATAGAGTTAATAATAAGTCACAATTCCGAGACAAGAAAATAAAAGATAATGACATAATCTGTATGAGTAAAAATTAAAGCTGATAATAATAGATTTTTAGAGATAAAATAATAAGAGTCATTACAACTGATAGTGATACACTTGTGTAATGGTAATGGTGCTACGGTACACTCTAGTACTACGACTGTAGTACCAAAGTGTACAACAACAATAGTACTAACGTGTAACACATTTACGTTCAGGTCGGAGCTTTCATCATGTTCCTTGTAGGTTTGTCAGGACGGGTCCTGTCCCGGGTCTTTTTCATATGGTGGCCCGGCAGGGGCTCCCGAAGGAGTTTGGCAGGGAACGGTGAGCATTCGTGTCAAGTGTAGTACCGTTACAACCCTGTGGCGGGGACAGCTTTATGACAAGGCCACGATGTGTCTTATTCAGGTCAGGTGAGTACTGCTTAGAGCCCTATGGCCGGGGAAGGCCTATGACAAGGGCGCGGCTTGGAGCTTTACCAAGACACTAAAAATATTCTACAGAGAGCCGAATACCTTTCCAATAAAATTTTCTCCTGCAACGCGTCTTTCACTTGACTGTTGTCAGCAGTACGCCATTGGGAACCAATATTGGCGGCGCTACAAACGCATTTGGGATGCAGAAATACCTCCAATGCGAATTGAGGCCATTCGTCTAAATTCCCCCTGTTCCACTTTCCCCTTACTGGCCTTCACGAAGACTACAATCCATCAAACTGACAACGCCATGATCCAATTACTTTCTAGTACCCCGGCTTCACTTGCTACCTCGGAGAAGAGAGAAGAAACGATGCCATCCAGCATCCGGATCTTCCCGATCTCTCCATTAGCATAAAAAGGATATTATCCATCGTTATCCCCACACGGCGTCATTCCACGGCCAAAAAAAATGCGAGCTATCTTCCACGTAAAAGAAATAAAGGGAGTTTATAAGCGGATCAGAGTGTGTTGGACAAAGTCAAATAAGCAGTGAATATTGCTTCGGTTTTGTGATGTTCAGTCTCGTAAAGTCTCCTGTCTGCGTGTTCCCGAGAGATGGCATTTCGAGAAAACTTACTTCGCTATCTGATATTTTATTTTTGCAAAAAAAAAAAAAAAAAAAAAATACATTTTGCTTAACGGGTTTGACTTCAGTTAATTAACTCTAACTTAGTGTAACTTAAGTGTAACGTAACTTAAGCTAGCTTAACATAGTCTAGGCTAACCAAACCTATCCTACGATAACCAAAGCTAGCTTATCCTAACTTAGCACGTTATATTTTGGAAGAAGACAGTGCTAAGATGACTAACAATAATAATTATAATAATGTAATGAATGGCAATATCTACATTATTTTTTAAATAATTTTAAAGTTTAATTTTACTTCTGTTGTTTTGTATCGTATTTTGTTATATATCTTCTTTTTAATCTACAATAAAAAATTACATGAAAATAAAAATCGAAATCCTATTTTTGGGGGAAATGCATTTTTTTTTTGGGGGGGGGATACATTTAGCGTTGACGAATCGAACAATATCTGCAAACTATTTTTATTATATATCAATGGCAATCGAGTAGTGAACGATTCAATACTGCAACAGGTATTGGTGATCAATGTGTAATTACGAACTCGAAATAGGAGCACCTGCGACAGTAGCAGGTCTTTGAAATTGAGTGCTAACTCAACAGGTAAACACCTGTCATAGCAATCAACAGATGGCAGCACCTTACGAGCTACACTTCTGGGCAATCCATCCAGCTTCATTTCTTCATTTGTTGAGATATTTCTTATCGTTCATAAACTTCTCGACTTAATGGTTCATTGTGTAACTGCCTGTGTACACGGTAGTGACGATCAGTGAATACAGTGGTGACACAGTAAATGCGGTATAAGAATTGGAAGGCGATATGCAGAAAAGTTTTTAACTGAAAATGCGTTTCGTTTAGAGGCTGAGCTTGTATCAAGTAATAAAGTTGATACTTTTTAATACATCATTGTTTACCGAGGGTGAAGTAAGAACAATGAACGATCTTAGGTGTTGATAATGCGGGGAACGGAGTACCTCTACTCCGTCTTTTCCGTGCAAGATAATTTGTCCCAAGGGCTTTGCTAGGCTGAAAGCACACTGGACGCAACCTTCATTACGACTTACGATGGAGTAAAACCAGAGTGTAATCATGCTATCTAAACCTCTTGCACGAATATTACCTTGTCAACTGCTAGCGCTTCACCACACACACGCGGCAGCACAAGTCATGCATTGAAATATCGCTTGGATAACGGCAAGTAGAAGAATGAGACATGGGCACCTTTCCGTGCATATGTCGTTCTTTTATCAAGGCTGATGGAGTGAAGATATGGTTCCTAGGCTGAGGGACTGATTACCTGAAATTCCATCTTCACACTTCCATCCATTCATCTTATTCAACCCACATCGTCACCTCACTATTCACCTGACCAGACGTACTACGTGTTTTCTATATAACATTCTAGCGCTGTATAGCCCTTGTGGCTTAGCGCTTCTTTTTGATTATAATAATAATATATAACATTCTTAAGTTCACCTTGAAGTGAAGCGCCGTCGTAATAAGGGTTTACCCTGTTCTCTGTATCATAACATTAATGGTTAGGTTAATGGTATACCATGATATACCAGTAATGGTATACAACACCACACCTGTTTTGTGTCTTTATTCAACAGTCTGTAAAACAATATGTGGTGAACCTGAATTTATAGCTTATCTTCGGCAATGCATTTTTGACACTAGAAAGTCGCTTCCAAAGTTATATAACATAACTGGCGGGTTCTGGCCTCGTACCATAATTTAGGGAAGTTCCTGAAATACGCTTTACCTTTTAATAACTCTCTGATTGAACGACACATTAAACCGTCGATTTAACGACACATTAAACCATCGATTTAACGACACGTTAATCTAAAGAGGAAGGTCTATCCCTACGAGTTTAGTGTTTCCCCTTGAATATAATCATTATAAGAACCAGCTGATTTAATGACGCAATAAATTAGGAAATAGTGAACAGCTCTCACCGACAGTGTTCCTATTATTTTTTTTCAACGAACCGGCCGTCTCCCACCCAGGCAAGCTGACCTAAAAAGAAAAATGAAAGTTTTTCATCTTTCTTTTTATTTAGTAATTTATAAAGGAGAAGGGGTTACTAGCCCCTTCCTCTCAGCATTTGAGTCGCCTGTTATGACACGTCTGGCAGATGAAGATTTTTTTTCCACTTCCCCGTGAAGAAATGTTGTTAGTATTATTACAATAAAATGGTTATTAAGTCCAGCAAACAAGTTATATTAAGAATAATGACAAACAACTTGGACAGAAACGTGAAACACAGGAAGAAAAGAAATCTCTCTATTTCAGCCACAGTCAGCCGATTTGAATGAAACCAATTAAAAAATCTCTTTTTGCCTGTGTTTCAGTTCTCTGTTCAAGTGGTTTCTCAATTTTCAGAGGAGGCAGTATAGTAGTGGAGGAGGCAGTATAGTGGTGGAGGAGGTGGTGGAGGCAGTATAGTGGTGGAGGCAGTGTAGTGGAGGAGGCAGTATAGTGGTTTAGGAGGCAGTATAGTAGTGGAGGAGGAAGTATAGTGGTGGAGGAGGCAGTATAGTGGTGGAGGAGGAAGTATAGTGGTGGAGGAGGAAGTATAGTGGTGGAGGAGGCAGTATAGTGGTGGAGGAGGAAGTATAGTGGTGGAGGAGGCAGTACAGTAGTGGAGGAGGAAGTACAGTAGTGGAGGAGGCAGTATAGTGGTGGAGGAGGCAGTATAGTAGTGGAGGAGGAAGTATAGTGGTGGAGGAGGCAGTACAGTAGTGGAGGAGGCAGTACAGTAGTGGAGGAGGAAGTACAGTAGTGGAGGAGGAAGTATAGTAGTGGAGGAGGCAGTATAGTGGTGAGGAGGTAGTGTAGTGGTGGAGGAGGCAGTATAGTGGTGGAGGAGGCAGTATAGTAGTGGAGGAGGCAGTATAGTGGTGGAGGAGGCAGTATAGTGGTGGAGGCAGTGTAGTGAAAGAGGCAGTATAGTGGTGGAGGAGGCAGTATAGTAGTGGAGAAGGAAGTATAGTAGTGGAGGAGGCAGTATAGTGGTGGAGGAGGTAGTATAGTAGTGGAGGAGGCAGTATAGTGGTGGAGGAGGTAGTATAGTAGTGGAGGAAGTATAGTGGTGGAGGAGGCAGTATAGTAGTGGAGGAGGCAGTATAGTGGTGGAGGCAGTGTAGTGGAAGAGGCAGTATAGTGGTGGAGGAGGCAGTACAATAGTGGAGAAGGATATAGTGGTGGAGGAGGCAAATAGTGGTGGAGAGGCAGTATAGTGGTGAAGGTAGTGTAGTGGTGGAGGAGGCAGTATAGTGGTGGAGGAGGTGGTGGAGGCAGTGTAGTGGAGGAGGCAGTATAGTGGTGGAGGAGGTAGTGTAGTGGAGGAGGGAGTATAGTGGTGTAAGAGGCAGTATAGTGGTAGAGGAGGCAGTGTAGTGGTGGAGGAGGCAGTATAGTGGTGGAGGAGGCAGCGTAATGATGGAGGAGGCAGTGTAGTGGTGGAGGAGGCAATGTAGTGGTAGAGGAGGCAGTGTAGTGGTAGAGGAGGCAGTGTAGTGGTGGAGGAGCCAGTGTAGTGGTGGAGGAGGCAGTATAGTGGTGGAGGAGGCAGTGTAGTAAGGGAAGAGTCAGTATTGTAGTGGAGGAGCCAGTGTAGTGGTGGAGGAGGCAGTATAGTGGTGGAGGAGGCAGTATAGTGGTGGGAGGCAGTGTAGTAAGGGAAGAGTCAGTCTAGTAGTGGAGGAGGCAGTGTAGTGGAGGCAGAATAGTAGTGGAGGAGACAGTGTAGTGGAGGAGGCAGTATAGTAGTGGAGGAGGCATTGTAGTGCTGGAGGAGGCAGTGTAGTAGAAGAGGCAGTATAGTAGTGGAGAAGGTGGAATAGTAGTGAAGGCAGTATAGTAGTGGGGGCAGTATAGTAGTGGAGGAGGCAGCTAGGGACTCACCATCAGGGTAGTGTAAGAGGTCAGGCACGTCACTGAAGACGGTAGCACAAGACTCGTTCACAATCCTCCCAGCCTGTGTCGCTGGCCAGCAGTACAGCGAGTCCCAAGTGGCGTTACAGTACACTCCTGCAGAAGGCGGAGAAAGTATTGTATACTAGAGCACTGGGCTCAAAGAAACAATCATTACGCTGTACAATACAAACCACACATCCGTACACACGCTTAAATACACCCACAATCAAATTAAATACACCAACAATCAAACAGAAGTGTAATTCACGATGTTGAAAATGTTTAAAAAAAATAAAAATCCTTTTAAATATACTAATAGCTTCTCTTAAAGGAAAGATTACCGAGATCCCGACAGGCATCTCAGTGCTTTGTAAAAATCATAAAAACTAAACTTAAAGGAGTCAGACAGCAGCTAGACAATGGAAGGAAATATGGGTTTATCCAGGGAAAGGAAGAGTACCATTAATGACTATAAGCACGAGCCATTCATCAGCAACTAATCTCCAGAGAATATTCTCATTGTAGCTAATCTTGTGGAAAGAAAATGGTCACATTTCCATATCATGCTGAATCGTGTGTAGCTCTGATGCTTGTTTGCATGGCCCGCTATTTTCCTAAAAAAAAAAAAAAAAAAAAAAAAAAAATATTGACCCACTGTGAGGCAGAATTGTGTTACAGAGTAAGCCCGATGTAGAAACCTAGATGTGGTGAGAGTGTAGTCGTAAAAATATTAGTAAAATTGCCAACAGTAAGGTAGTATAGGGACACATTGAGAAATAGACAAAAACTGCGGCTATGATTCTCTCTCTCCATGAGCTTAGTCAAATCAATATTGTCTTGATAAAGCTCCCAGAGAGCGAGAAGTAGCCTCAGTTAAAGTCACATTATTTGCTCGTGTGTTCTTTTACCTATCAATAGATAGCAGTCAACGAGAGAAGAAACCTCTAGGTAAACTATGCGTATCCCAGATGGTGAAAGTGTTCACAGTTTTTTATAAGGCATTGTTTGCAATAATAACACATAAAGCAACAATCCTCTTTAAAGAAAGTCAATGGCAGTATAACGACAACAGTAGCAGGTGGTAAGGGCGTTAGTATCAGGTAGTTAGTGAGGGAAGACTTACATTCACAGATTGTGAATAAAAAGGGAAGGTTTTTGTCCTTAACTCGTGATTAAGGCAGCAATTTCCAATACATAAAGTAAAAGGACACAAGTGCAACTAATGTGATATTTTATTGTGGCAGCGTTTTGCTCTTCAGGAGCTTTGACAAAGCTCCTGGAGAGCGAAACGTTGCCACAATAAAATGTCACATTAGTTGCACTTGTGTCCTTTTACTTTACATATTGTCGGTAATTCTACCAACACTATTACAATTTCCAATACAAAAGAGGAGAGATTCGCTCCCTTTGCCCCGCTGCCTCTGGGACCTGATCCCAATAATCCCAAAGGAGTCCATTAATAACACTAATTTAAGATAACTTCAGCGTGGCAATCTGGATTGCAGGACTGGATCCGATGGTAAATATAAACACATGTTCGGGGGGTTAAGGCAGGATTGGTACTATATAACCAACAATTTCGTTAAGGGATGTTTAAATAAACATAATATTATTATTAAAGTTTGCATTATCAACTTTTAAAATTACAAATCTAAATTTTCTTTATATAATCCTCACCTCTCCTTTCTCTTCCCTCTCCTCCCATCCCTTACTTCTCTGCCGTCACCTCTTTCCCCTCACCTATATACATGACATAGCAGACTCTCGACACCCTCTCACTACGCCCCTGGGAACTCGTACCTATGTTGCAAAGAGTGCAGGTTGCACCTGCCCTGACAGCCTCATGCAGGAAGTGTGTCTGCTTGAGCGAACAAAACTTTTCCGTCAAGAAAGACTGTGTGAAGTCTTCTGTTTTAAATTTTTTTTAATGCCTCTTTGGAAATAATGCTCTCCAGCGTTGTTAAATACCACTCCGCTGGACAAAACTTCGTGTGGAGCTTGATTTAAGAAAATTTTTTATTTTTATGACCCTACTGTGTGTGTGTGTGTGTGTGTGTATGTGATTACCTGTTTATAATCACTAAACCTGTATGAGTTTGAGGTGGTAGAGCTAAAGTTCACTGTATCCTCGTGTAACCGAGGAATTTATATACAGCAGCAAGGTGGGATCCATCGTTGATTAATGTGGAACTTCAATCAATTTTCCCATCTTTATGTTTCTTTCCTTTCATCCCAGCCTGCTTTTTCACTTTAATGAGCAGTCTTTTATTTATCAAGTGTTTTCCTGCAGTCTCTCTCTCTCCCTATCTCTTCCAGTCTCTTATCTAAGCTCTGATAAAATGTGTCGTCATGTCTTAATCTCTGGAGATAATTTACACTTTCAGAAAGTGTCTTTTATATAATATTTGATACCATTTTGCTTATTACATTAGTTAGGGACAGGTCTGCAGTCCCTAACTAATGTAACCTTTCTCAAGTATGTATTGGTATTATCTTTGCTATTAAAGATCTGCTGCGCATCATTTCTTTATCTCCATGCTTTTTTTTTTTTACCTCATTATTGCCACTGATAATTTATTTTTATTTTTATTCTATTGTAACTGTGAAAAAGTTTTGGTTCTGCTTTTGCCTTGCCTGCTATATGCATCTAAAAAATTTTCGGCTTCCCTCCTCATTAAGGGATAATTATAGATTTTCTGCTAGCTAATTTGTTCTTTGGGGATGAGTTCAAACCACGGGCTCTCCCACTGCTATTTAACTATTCCCCCGAGGTTTGTACACGCTTGTCTGTCACTTCTTGAATATTCTGATTGAAAATTACGATCATTTTTTGGGTGTATCGTTTCTTGAATTTTTCTTTCCGCTGTGCAAGAGCCAAAAAATTCTTCTTCGCATTTACATTTCCTGTGCATCAGTTTTTTCGATTCCCTATCTCCTCTTTTCTCCATTTTCACTTCAATTAAGCTAGTTGAATGGGAACATACGGTGATCGCTGACCTCGAGGGGCGCGTTATATTCTATTCTCTCTGTCAGCTTCGTTGGATTTGAAAAGAAGGAAAATTCCCAGAATTACAGTCCTGGCCAAACTTGATCGTCCAAGAAGTGGGGAAATTATTCCATGAGAAAGCGAATCTGGGCCAAGAATTAAAGGAATGAGAGTGTCGGGTTGCGGCAACGGGCAGTCGGATGTATAGCGGAGGTTTGCAGCGATTCCAGGGCCAGGAAAATCTATTTAGAAGTGAGTCGAAGCGTTAGAGGATCAGGAAGAGTGACTGAGAAGTGGGAAGAAGTGTCGAAAAACCAGGAGAGGTGAGATGCGAGGTTGAGAAGTGGAATGTGGTGGTAGGTACGCTGTGGAGTGGAAACCCAGGGAGAGAGAGATGAGAGGCTTTCTCCTTTGCTCAAGAGTTACACTCTTTCAGGGGTTAAAAAGAGAAACAGCATAAATTCAGGAAGCACGGCTTATTTTATTTCAAACTCTCATCTATATCACTTTTACTGCTGACATTTATATATTTTGGTTAATCTCAATAATACATATTTATTGCTGTCTTTTTTTTTTTATATTGATATTGCTGTTGTTGATGAGGATGAGAATGGTGATGATGATAATGATAGCAGTAATTTTCATTTCTCTAATTATTATCATGAGTATTGTTGGTTTTTATAGTATTCTAACATTTACAGTAGTCATGTTCGTAGTAGTCCTGCTACTACTACACCGCAGGTATAAGTGGTGTATTAAGTTGAATTTAATTTAATTTTTCTCTGATAGTCGTATATCTGTTTTGTCTGTGCCTCATTTTCCTGACAAGGCCTTTCGACATTCATTACCTCTCTCTCTTGCGTGCCCCCCCCCCACACACACACATAAACACACACACACACACACACACACACACACACACACACACACACACACACACACACACACATACACACACATACACAGACATACACACACGCACACACACACATGTGACAAGCGGGGTTCCACAGGGGTCAGTCCTAGGACCTGTGCTGTTCTTGGTATATGTGAACGACATAACGGAAGGGATAGACTCAGAAGTGTCCTTGTTTGCAGATGATGCGAAGTTAATGAGAAGAATCAAATCGGATGAGGATCAGGCAGGACTACAAAGAGACCTGGACAGGCTACAAGCCTGGTCCAGCAACTGGCTCCTTGAATTTAACCCTGCCAAACGCAAAGTCATGAAGATTGGGGAAGGGCAAAGAAGACCGCAGACACAATATAGTTTAGATGGCCAAAGACTGCAAACCTCACTCAAGGAAAAAGATCTGGGGGTGAGTATAACACCGAGCATATCTCCTGAGGCGCACATCAGTCAGATAACTGCTGCAGCATACGGGCGCCTGGCAAACCTACGGATAGCGTTCCGATACCTCAGTAAGGATTCGTTTAAGACTGTATACCATTTACGTCAGGCCCATACTGGAGTATGCAGCACCAGTTTGGAATCCACACCTAGTCAAGCACGCCAAGAAATTAGAGAAAGTGCAAAGGTTTGCAACAAGACTAGTCCCAGAGCTACGGGGATTGTCCTACGAAGAAAGGTTGAGGGAAATCGGCCTGACGACACTGGAGGACAGGAGGGTCAGGGAAGACATGATAACGACATATAAAATACCGCGCGGAATAGACAAGGTGGACAAAGACGGGATGTTCCAGAGAAGGGACACAGACACAAGAGGTCACAATTGGAAGTTGAAGACTCAGATGAATCAAAGGGATGTTAGGAAGTATTTTTTCAGTCATAGAGTAGTCAGGCCGTGGAAGAGCCTAGAAAGTGACGTAGTGGAGGCGGGAACCATACATAGTTTTAAGGCGAGGTATGATAGAGCTCCTGGGGCAGGGAGAGAGAGGACCTAGTAGCAATCAGCGAAGAGGCGGGGCCAGGAGCTGTGACTCGACCCCTGCAACCACAAATAGGTGAGTACAAATGGGTGAGTACACATACACACACACACACACACACACACACACACACACACACACACACACACACACACACACACACCACCTACACACACACACACACACACACACCTACACACACACACACACACACACACACACACACACACACACACACACACACACACACACACACACACACACACACAAAACACTTTCCTCTGTTCCGTCAACCCACAATTAAAGGTAATTTATTGAGTTTCGGTAACAGATTGAGAAGACAAGATACATTTTGCAGATTTATTCTTTTGGGAAGAGAAGGAGAGGTCAACGATTCACTCTGTAGAGAGTTTTATACAAAACTGAAAGCAATCCCAATAAAATCTTGCTTGCAATGAGTCTTCTTCACCATGTGCAAGGCCGTACGCCATATGGATCCAATATTTGAAGAGCTGATATTGGTAATACTTCGAGAACCTGAAGTATACGGCTTCAGATTGCTGCATTTGGCCCACATTTATGATGCTCGGGCTGGATATTTGGAAGGTGCCATAACATTCCATTGCACTAGCTTGGTAGTATATATAGACATACTTGGGTTGTGGGAGTCGAGTCTTGTGAGCAAATTTTTTTTTTTTTTAACTTATTATTGCAGCTTCTTAGTCTCGGTGAAGGTCTCGTCTGACACTCACCCGCGAGGTCAGTGACCCCTCTTTCCCCTTCTCCTTGGAATCGACTACAGGTAGACATCACCTAAATAGCAGTTTCACACAATCTTCAACCCTTGAAGACGTACGCTTTGAGACAAATAGTGTCCAAATAGTGTCCAGTGATACTATTTGACTTCCAGGAGACAAGAATGGCAGTCATGCCTCGTTAATTACTTCCATTTATCAGTGTGTGTGTGTGTGTGTGTGTGTGTGTGTGTGTGTGTGTGTGTGTGTGAGGGGGGGTGTTTGACCCCTCCAGTTGCCTGGTTCTGCTGAACTTTGAACCGAGATTTCATCTGCCAACAGTTGTTATCACTTTCCTTGGAGAGGTGCCCGTGATACTGGCTAAAAAGGCTCTTCATCTAAGGAATTAGAGCTACGCTCCTCTTCCTCAAATCAAGCTGGATTGCCTCTCATTCCCCACGGGGCTAGCGCCTCCCCACGAATATATTAGGAAGGTAATTTTCTCAATGGCGCTGAAGGAGATTGGGCTTTTAACAGTATAATAACGCTACCTCATACGCTCTCTCTTGTATCATAAAAAAAACGTGAAACAAACTACCTGTTTGTGCTGGCAAGGAGCACCTACAGTGTGCAGTCAGGATATTGTGGGTATTATCGTTAAGAAACCATAACACGCACACAAAACCCAAAAAAGTGTATATAGGAAAACATCTAATGGGCGCTCGTACCTGGGTATGTGTTGCTGAAGGCCAGAATGGAAATACATTTGCTTTTGAAGTTAAAATGGGACAGGTTAAAAAAAAACTTTTAGAAATGAGGAGAATCGTTATATTTATTTTTTGTGTATGTTAGCTAATAAATTTTGCTTTTAAAACACGTTCGTGTTGGAACAGCAGTAACAAAAGTAACAGCTGCAACAGAAGCAGTTGCATCAGATACAGGAGCAAAAACTATGGACGCCGCAACCGTTGATGCAACAACAGTAACAGTAGATTTAACAGAAACAGAAGCAAATGCAGCAGCAGCATCAGTATCAGCTACAACAGCAATCGCTGCAGATGCAGCAGCAACAGCACTAGCCGCGGAGGATAAAGTAGGACCAGCTATATATATACATATATATATATATATATATATATATATATATATATATATATACATATAAACAACATGCATTCTCACCATATTCATTGGTAAACATCCAGTTGGTAACAATAAGCCAACCTGTACCCACCTTTACCCACATGTACGCACCTTTACTCCCTCATATTCCACGTACGTTATATATTTTCAGGGAAGTCACCTGACGAGGATTCTTTCAACTGATAACTCGCCAACTTTCAACTGATAACTCATGACTGTACTTCTCTGCCCAAGTCGGACCGCAAAGTCGTTACAAGTTTCTTTCTCCAGTTTGCTAATTTGTGTATTGTGTATTCATCTAGCTGCTGGGATAGGTCGGGAAACTGCTTTTTCTTGATGTATAAAGCCCCACCATCTTCACTGTCTCCTCCAGCCAACTGCCGCTTCCCTCCTGCACCTCACCTCTTGTGTTTGCTTTCTTACCTGTACCCACCCACCTCTTTTTTCATTATTTGCACTCACCTTCATCCAGTTATATGTCATCTGATATCCCTTGTGTCAACAGAACAAGCGAATATGAGAAATCTAAAATGCCCTCAACAGCAACATATCTGCGGAAATATTCTCTCTCTCTCTCTCTCTCTCTCTCTCTCTCTCTCTCTCTCTCTCTCTCTCTCTCTCTCTCTCTCTCCCTCAACAATGATAGCAGAGAATTTATTAGCGACAGGATAGACGGCTTGACACCATTTTGGCACCAGCATCGTTGAAACTCAAGTGATGAGATGCTGACATCCCCATCACCCCCATCACTCCAGTGAAGACGGTCCTTTGGGAACGTATTTGCTTGGACATTCACCTCTTTTATGCAATTTTGCAAGCTCCTGATGATGTGTTGATTGCAACACGAAAGACCTAGAGCTATCATTCTACTCTTCCCCGTGGTTTTGCATCCTGTTTCGCTTGGTTTGCGAGCTTCCTCATTACCTCCAGTCACCAGTATCCCCATCATCACCAGTTACCAGCTCTCTTAGCACCTCCTGTCACCAGTATCCTCATCATCACCAGTCGCCAATATCCCTATCCTCACTAGTCACCAGCTTCCCCATCACCACCAGTCATCAGAATCCCCATCACTGCCAGTCATCATCATCCTCATTACCACTAGTCACTAGCATCCCCCATTACCACCAATCACCAGCTTCCCCATCACCACCAGTCACCAGTATCCCTATCCTCACTAGTCACCAGCTTCCCAATCACCACCAGTCACCAGCATCCCCGTCAGCTCTTCATAGCCATCATCACCAATAAAAACTACTGTTGACAGAGGGTCTGTCATGATCGTCTACGTGTCTTTGTTTATCAACAACAGCTGATCAGTGGCCCTTAACAACAGCGTCTTGGGTTACCATTCATCCCCGGCCGACACCGTTATCATGAGATATGTACTTTTTTTTTTATCGTATTTGTCTTTATATTTACCAGTTTACATATTTTTGTCTTCAGCCTTGCCAGATTATTTTAACATTATTCTTTCCATTTTCTCCCTAGTTTTGTCTTCGCTGCCAGTTTTTCTACTTGTGTCCTGGTTAGTTTCCCCTCTTTTTTATATTAATCTGGACCAGTTTTCCTTTTTTTGACCTTCTTATACATCTTTCTACTGTTCTCTTCTTTCCCAGTTTCCTGTTTTCTTTATTTATACCAGGGCTTTCCTATTTCATGATTTTCAATAGATTTTTCATTTACTTTACTGTAATAATGTCTACAAGAGCTCTGATATTTAACTCGTCCGTTACGTTTTATACCCTACATATTCCCTGTTCCATGACAAACATTTTTATTGGAACATCTTAGATTTTTACGGACATTGTTTGTTCATTAGACGAGAAGAAAAACAAGAAAATATAAAATTAGAGGATGCCTATCGGCCTATGCGAGACGGCTCCTCTTTATCCTCGGAAATTATCGCCCGTGTATTTGAGCAAACTATGCTGGAAACTTTCCAGTGTATTTGCTACAGTAATACAACTTGGTAATTTATTCCACTCATCTGCAACATTGTTACCAAGCTCGTATTTATCCATTTTGTCTCTAAATAGAAACATTTTCAACTGGAATCCCCTTTTGTTTCCGAGTTCCTGGAAATGAAAGAAAGTTGAGAGCCTTTGTTATGAAGGTGCCACGTGGCTCGATTAGTAGTGTCCTCGGCTTACAACTGAGGAACCACAGTTCGATCCTGACGCGAGTATCCAAGCTAACCTGTTCCCTTAAAGTGG
>NC_069421.1:12370538-12373038 GCF_026875155.1 Cherax quadricarinatus
GAAAAATATTTTTCTTAAGCTCGTACACCATCAGACAGGATGACTTTTCATGTCAAATACCATCACACAGGATGGGTTTCAAGTCATACATCACACAGGATAAGTTTCACTCATATATCATCACCATCACACGGGATGGGCTTCAATTAATTCATCATCAAACAGGATGGGTTTCAGTCATACGTCATCACACATAATGTATTTCAGTCATACATCACAGAGGATGGATTTCAAATCATACGTCATCACACCTAATGGGTTGAAAGCCATACATCATCACACAGGATGGGTTGCAAGCCATACATTATCACACATCATAGGTTTCCAATCATACATCTTCATACAGGATGGTGCTAGTATCGTATACTTCTCACAGCATCGTTTTCAACTACACCGTCAAACAAGATGGTTTTTGAGGTCATATCGTTTCATTCAATTTAGTTCTCAGGTCATGCGCCCCTCATATACGTATTACCACTCTGGTCATACACCATTACACAAGATGAGTTTTATACAAAATTAATGAATTCTGTCAGCCTGGGTTGAGAAAATTCATTTCCCCTGGGCAGTAAGGTTGGTAACTTATATGTGGCTTATACAAAAAAATACATTGTTTTTAATATCGTTTTTGATAAGAGTTCTGAAGCTCTTAGAGTTATTTTCTTCAGCTGTGAATCAGCGTGCTTTAACCAGAGCTTCTGTTTCGGAACACACACATACATACAACACACACACACACACACACACACACACACACACACACACACACACACACACACACACACACACACACACACACACACACACATACACAAACACATGCATGCACGAACAACAGGCCTAGTGTCTAATCGACATGTGCCTAGGACCAAATGGTAACTAACACACACACACACACACACACACGTGCTCATATACAACAGGCCTAGTGTCTAATCGACATGTGCCTAGGACAAAATGGTAACTAACACAGACACACACACACACACACACACACACACACACACACTGAGAGAGATGGTACAAAGGCGAAAGGAGGAAAGAGAGGGGATGGAGAAGACAGACAGGAGATCCCAGACCCAGGAAGAAGATCTAATACAGCCTCCCTCACAACTTTCTATAGAAGCCTCCCAACCAGGTCAACCCCAGTGCAACCAAACACTCTAAATCAAAACACCCATGCCACATCCAATGCCCCCACCCACTACATTACAAACTTCACCCCCACAGCAACAACCCATAGTTCCTTACCAGGTCTCCCACTTCCCCAACCCCAATATACTTCCCAGACCACAGTCTTAGAAAAGAAGTTGAAGGTGTGGTATACAAATGCAGATGGAATAACAAACAAGTATGAGGAGTGGCACGAAAGAATCAAAGAGACATCCCCAGACATAATAGCACTCACAGAAACAAAACCTCACCAGAATAATAACAGATTCAATCTTTCCATCCGGATATCAAATCTTCAGGAAAGACAGAGGGAGGAGAGGGGGAGGAGGAGTTGCACTGCTCATTAAAAACCAGTGGGGTTTTGAGAAAATGGAAGGAATGGATGGCATGGGCGAAAGGGACTACTTAGTAGGAACAATCCAGTCTGAGGGACATAAGGTGATAATTGCAGTAATGTACAACCCACCACAGAACTGCAGGAGGCCAAGAGAAGAATACGATGAGAGCAACAGAGCAATGATCAACACACTAGCCGAGGTGGCCAGGAGAGCACACATGGGGGGAGCAAAGTTACTAGTTATGGGTGATTTCAATCACAAGGAGATTGACTGGAAAACCTGGAGCCCCATGGGGGTCCCGAAACATGGAGAGCCAAGATGATGGATGTGGTACTGGAAAACCTCATGCATCAACATGTTAGAGACACTACCAGAGAGAGAGGAGAGGATGAACCAGCAAGGTTGGACCTTGTATTCACCATGAGTAGTTCGGACATCGAGGGTATCATGTATGAAAGGCCCCTGGGCGCTAGTGATCATGTGGTTCTGTGCTTCGACTACATAGTTGAGCTCCAAGTGGAGAGAGTAGCAGGAATAGGCTGGGAAAAACCAAACTACAAAAGGGGAACTACTCAGGCATGAGGAACTTCCTTCAAGACATTCAGTGGGAGAGGGAACTGACAGGAAAACCAGTACAAGAAATGATGGACTATGTAGCAACAAAATGCAAGGAGGCAGAGGAGAGGTTTGTTCCCAAGGGAAACAGAAATAATGGGAAGAACAGAACGAGTCCTTGGTTCACCCAAAGGTGTAGGGAGGCAAAAACTAGGTGTACTAGAGAATGGAAAAGGTACAGAAGACAGAGAACTCAGGAAAATAAAGAAATCAGCCGAAGAGCCAGAAACGAATATGCACAGATAAGAAGGGAGGCTCAGAGACAATATGAAAATGACATAGCATCAAAAGTAAAGACTGACCCGAAGCTGTTGTACAGCCACATCAGGAGGAAAACAACAGTCAAGGACCAGGTAATCAGACTGAGGAAGGGT
>NC_069421.1:12378038-12388038 GCF_026875155.1 Cherax quadricarinatus
TTTATGTTGCATCATTTATCTCCATAACGTCCATTGTCTTCTTCCTTTTATACTTCTTGTTCGAGTCTATGCAATTGCCTCTTAATCTTGCAAGGTTGAATTAGATCTGTGTTGTGTAGAGGAATGCATGGAGTAAGATTGAAGGTATAGGGAAGAGAGAGAGAGAGAGAGAGAGAGAGAGAGAGAGAGAGAGAGAGAGAGAGAGAGAGAGAGAGAGAGAGAGAGAGAGAGAGAGAGAGAGAGATCCTTTGTCGGAATCATACATCTAAAAAAAAAATATATAATTAGGAAGCACGGAAAGAAGTTTCATTTTTCACCCCAGAAACCTTAACTTTAACTGTAAGTCAAGGAGCTAGTTAGCACTCGTCTCAAGGAATATCAAGTGACACAAGTGTGGGTTCACTTTTCTCAATAGCACAATCTTTTGAATGATTTTTTAAAAGAATTTTGGCAATTATTTCCTGATAATGAAGCTTCACCTTTACCATAACACCTGGTATATATTCCAGGAGAAATAAATTTTCCCTTGGATGAATCAGTATTTATTTAAGCAGTCATTTTATATTAGTGGTCAGTCTTAATAGTGAAGCCAGTGTAATAAGTAGTGCTGCAGTAGAGGGAGAGGTCACATGTGGGTGGGGCCCAGTAGTAGACGTAGATCAGGCTCATAAGGGGTTTCGGAGGTATGGAAGTAGGAGGCCACGAAGGAGGTGTAGAAGAAGGAACGGGGTAAAACGAGGAGGAAGGAGAGAGGATAAGTGAAGAATTGGCAGAATGAGTAATACAGGGAATTTTACCAACAAGAGGACCTTCAGAGTATAGTGAATCAGCTTCCCTCTGGCTCATATGTTAAGTGATCCGCTTAATTACCAGGCTCTTTACTTTAGCTGATAAGGGAGTGTGGGAAGCCAGAGTGATGTACGGTGTCTGGGGCGTACAATAGATACGTGGGCGCTCCTTTCACTCTTTTACAAAAAGAAATCTTCATAAACTTATCCTAAATAATAACAATAATAATAATAATAATAATAATAATAATAATAATAATAATAATAATAATAATAATAATAATAATAATAATAATTTATTATTATTATTATAGTAATACTATTACTATTATTGTTGTTATCACTGTTATTGTTATTATTTTAGTTATTGTTATTATTTTAGTTATTTTTAATGTTGTTATTGTTATTATCATTGTGACTTATAAAATAAGTTCTAGGAAAGATTAAAGAAAAAAGGAAACCATTGTCTTGAGAGCCGTTACAAAACCTGTGAAAGTGAAGTTTAAAGTGAATGACCCAGGAGCTAGAATTAAACCCAAGCAAACAAAATTAGATTTATGCATTTGTGAATATATATAACTACATTTTCTCAACCACTCGATAAAATTCCAGAAATTGTAAAGCTTATTTACAAAACTAGGCTCTTGAGATAAAAAAAAAAACTTTTAAGTTATGTAAATCCCCGGAGGGTTCACAGATTTTTTGAAATGTAGATGTGCTAAAGACAGATCTTTGAGATGGACATGGACTAGATATGACCATAACATACGAGATACTTAGCGATCTAGCCAGAACTCTTCATAGCAGACTCTAAAGAAAGGGGAAGACATGGTGGCAATATGAATACAACATACAAAATACTTAGGGATACTGATTTCTTTGAAGACACAATCTTCCGACGGGTGGAACAAGGATGGGGAGATATGACCAGAACATACAAGATACGAAGACATATAGACAAAAAAATCTTTAGTCCAGGCCCTTTTGGAAGGAAGCGAGAAAAAGTAAACCTATATTAGCATGCCGTGTCACCCACATGAGGGTTAAATAAGTACATGATAAACCCTCATGAAAGTGAAACGTCTTACGAATAAAGGTCTCATCGGCTACATCAAACTTCAACTGCGAGGCGAACAGTGATAACGGGTCGTAAATAGTAATTTATATATATATATATATATATATATATATATATATATATATATATATATATATATATATATATATATATATATATGTGTATGAGGAAGGTGGTGAGTGAAAGGAAGATACCAGGAACGACAAGTGAGTTTGAGATTAAGAATGGTGAGTAAATTGAGGTACCAGGAACAAGTGAGCTTGTGAGGGAAAGTGAGTGAATGGAAGGTGCCAGGAATGGCGTGTGTGTGAGGAGGCCTCCATACACGTATTCAGATGCTAATTCAACCTTCTGGGATGCATCACAATGGTTGCATAGCAGTGCCATCCACACACACACACACACACACACATAGACACACGCACAAACACACGCACACACACACACATACACATATATATACACACACACACACACACACACACACACACACACACGCATGCACATACAACAGGCCTAGTGTCTAAGGACCAAATGGTAACTAACACACACACATATATATATATATATATATATATATATATATATATATATATATATATATATATATATATATATATATATATATATATACATAAATATATATATATATATATATATATATATATATATATATATATATATATATATATATATATATATATATATATATATATAATATATGCGTTGTTGAATCCCTGTACCTACCATCAAGAGGTAGGCTGTCCCAAAAATCTTGCAAGCATTTCTGTCCCTTAGGAGGCAAGTTGAGGAGTTCCTGGTTCTTCCTGGGAGACACAAGACCACTGTTGGACTCCACCGAAGTGTAATAAGAAATTGAAGGTTCCTTCTCCTCCTCCATCCTCTGAAAAGAAAAATGCACATGTCTTCAACAAGATGGCGAGAGGTCAATCACGCCAACAACTTGAATTCCGCCGTTAATAAAAGGCGTGTTGTCTCGTGTGGTTTAACTGACAACGATAACTCCATTTCTGCCTGAAATAAAATCAACTTTATTACGTTCATTTTCTGACGAAGTACCCAGCTTCATTTTCTTAACGATTACTGGAAATTCACTAACACTAGTTTCTTTGTTTTGAAGTTATTTTTTTTTTTGTCTGGATTAGGTTAGATTAGTTTAGGTCGGGTTAAGTGAGGTTCAATTGGGTCAAGTTATATAAACCTACAAAACGCAAAGTTAACTACAAATAAGCAAAATAATAAAAGCGCTCGCTATACTTCTGGCAAAGCGGTGACTGGACGTCACCAGGAAACGTAGAGATCACCACTGGTGGTACGGGAATCACCTGCCAGATGCACTAAGTCGAGTCTTCCTCACCAGCAAAAGACGAATGCTTAATCTTTTCAAGCAACTCGTAAATAACCAGCTTTAAGCTGTCAGAAGCTACCCTCCCATGTGTGAAATTTTGTCAGCGACTTTTATCTACGCATTCTTACACGTAAATGATGGTTTTAGTGCCTCCCCATGAATACTATATTAATAATCTGCTCATTAACATCACCTCCGTTCAGCACGGAAGGATATTTTTAACGTGGTGGACTGGTAAGCCTGTTGAAGGTCTATGTCCAGTGATCAAAAGCACCACTTTGTGAGTCATCGTATAGTTAAGACTCGCTTAGAAATTTTCACATTTCTCCTGACAAATAAAAATAATTAGTAAATGGAGGGATCGCATGTGTTTAAAACTTTGGAAAAAGCTAGAGTTTCGTTGCTATCAGCCAGCTCCCTTAACACTTTCACACGCTCAAACCTTCAGAATGTGCTCGAATTCCTCTGATTTTCTCTCTTAACTTCTCTCTCAACAACCCCGTTAAAGTCCCTCTCTCTCTCTCTCTCTCTCTCTCTCTCCCTCTCTCTCTCTCTCTCTCTCTCTCTCTCTCTCTCTCTCTCTCTCTCTCTCTCTCTCTCTCTCTCTCTCTCTCTCACCCTCTCTCCCTGTCTTTCTCGCCCCTTACACAGTGGTCTTACAATGGTAGGTTAAGTACTCTATGTTGTTTTACGAGGTAAGAGCTGTTACCTACCTTCCCTAACTCCGAGGGGCTATAAGTTCAAGTGGTCAGCTAGTCATTCTAGGAAGGAATGATCGCGGATAATGTTCATGAGAGAGATACAGCCGGAGTGAGGTTACAGTTTGATGCTGTTCGTCTTGTGGTAAAGAAACTGTCTTCTCACCTACCTCGAAGTGGAGCCAAGTGTAGTACTTTGATAACATTGATAACATTGGCTTTAATAATGCATATAATAACGACCATTCACATCTCGTCGATGTTGGAGGCTCTGCTCAAATGACAGATATGCCTGAGTGCTGTTAATTTCTTGGCTGCCGTGCTTGCAAGATTTACCTCGTGATTGTTCTAAGACATTTTAAAGTAAAGTTTCTCTCCTCTCTGTCCTTGTTTCTCTCTCTCTCTCATGTGCTCAAACCTTCAGAAAAACATTGAAGTCCCTGCAACTACCCCTCTTAACTCTCTCTCCAATACCTTAACAATTCTCTTGAATTTCCTTAAAATCACCCATTTTTTGACTTCCCTCTCATCTCCACTCCCACAGCTCCTCTCTCTTTCTCCCATTCGCTCAATCTGGAAAATGCACTTGGATTCGTCATTAGCATGATGAAGGTCTCTCATTAACCTTATTAAATCCTCAGGTGTATCTGGTGGAGAAAAGGGGAATAAATCGCCCAGCTCGGGTATTAGTGGCTAGGAGGATTTCTCCAGCAAGATTAATTAATTAAGGATATCATTCATAAAAATAATTTACAGAGTAATTCCTCTTTAAACAAGGATTTATTCACGTAGCGTCTCTGTTAACGGTCTGTTTTACAAGATTAAAGCTTCGTAAATTGTTACACCCAACAGCAACGGATTGTAATTTTCCGTTTAATTTACCCTTCCCCAAATGCTATAAATAATAATAATAATAATAATAATAATAATAATAATAATAATAATAATAATAATAATAATAATAATAACAGTAATAATAACCATAATAATATTTCTTTACAATTATTATTATTCATTGCGAAGCTTTAGACTGGTAAAGATCACACAGCTCCTGGAGAATGGTCTGAAAGGGAAAGCCAACTCCAGTACCCTGGAGCATGAACCCTTAACCAACAACTAGGCTCCCATCCCTTACCGAAGAATCAATCGTTGTCTTAAATACTAGAATCCATTTCTTGTTTTCGGACACTCGCTAAATCACTTAATTGCATACTATAATTATATTCCCTGGTGAGCGCTAAACCCTTAGGCATCATACAGAGCCTTTGAATTGAGGTTGTCAGATTTTGATCCCATATAGGTATATTTTGTCCCAACACATACACTGTGAGCACACACACAGTAACAGACACAGCAACACACAACGCTAGTACCGACCAGCGAAGAGCCGGGGCCAGGAACTGTGACTCGACCCCTGCAACCACAAATAGGTGAGTACAAATAGGTGAGTGCAGCTCAAATGGAATTTAATGACTATATAGGAAATTATAATAAAATTAAAATTTTAATGAAACAGAACTATTAATATATATAAAATTACTTGGTTTTTGATTTATAAAACTGAGGGGGAGAGGAGAGGGAAGGAAGGAATTAACAGCAACTAATTTATTCTCGAGCTTTATAGGAGAGGGAAAATAAATTGATTTTGACGAGATCACCGAAAGGGGAAAAAAAGAGTTCTTAGTTGATGCTGAGATTAGCCAACAAGACAAAAATAACCAAAACAACAACACCTCTGACACTCCCACCACTGCTAATCTATCAACATTATCACCTCCAGCCACTTCCTTTACCACCACCACCACCACCACCACCACTATCACCAACGCTACAATTACCACGACCACCCTCACCACCCCCACCATCACTAAAACCATCACCACCACCCCTACCACCATCAGCACCACCACCTTCACCAGAATCACCACCACCACTCCACTAACACCACCACTAACTACCACCCCATCACCTTACTAATCACCATCACCCTAACCACCACCACAACCACCCTGGCAGGCCCTGTTTAATATGCAGTCTCTTGCTCAGGCCTCTGAAAGACGAAAGTTTTAATTGGTATTTCTGATAATCACATGATACACCTCGCGGGTCGTGGCTGAAGTCTGACAAAAACACAGGCAAGGAGACACTTTTTTTCTGCCTAAGGTATTTTGACTTCCAGAGGTCATCAGAACTGAGGTAGACACACCTGTGCTGCACCTGGATGAAATACATATCGTTTAATACTTTGTCTCTCTTAAGTAGTTGCATGTTTGGTTTAAAGCCAGTCAACTGCACAAGGGTGCTTCAGCCTGATGTTTACCTGTACGTCGTCACTCGAATCTAGTTTGGAGATCAAAGTAAACTCTCTTTGTATATCCGGTGAGAGATAGTCACAGCTTGATGCATATATCATGTACTGTGTTTTTTATGTGTGCCACTCATGTATTGATGCGACAGAAGCTGTTAGTACATTGTGCACCCCATATCCATCCTGTGGTAGGTAGTACAAGAGGATATGGATGTATATCAGTAGTATTCAGTACCGACAGGATGATCAATTAGACACAAGTGGAACATCTTTAAGATACCCAGATGTTGATACAAGTCTAAGTCATCATCATATGGATACACGAAACACCTAGGAACTGTTCCAGGAGAACATTTTGATATATATTTAAAATTTGTGTTTCATCTTTTGCTTAAAATGTTTGTTCTCTTATTTTCATTCATAAGATACTTTAATATGTAATATAGGTTATTTTACTAACGCAACAATAGACACAGGCTGAATCTGTTTAGACTTTAAATGGATATAGGAAAGCTAACTTAACGCATCCTAGCTTAACCTAACCAGAATCTACCTTTTTTTCAAATAAGCACATAAAAAACAATACCTCTTATTATTTAAAATCAGAAAAAATGATGGTTTGATGAGAACAGCGAGCGAGGATACATCATCATCACCACCACCACCACAACCTCCAACATCACCCCTGCCAACACCACCTCCAACACCTCCAGCACCTCCAGTACCACTATTAAGGTTCTAGCTGCGTTTTTGTATTTGGTCTCGCACAAAATTACTTCTGGCCGAGAAACGATCAAAAGATAATTAACTGAAAGTAAGTTTGAGTCCTCACTAAATATTGTGTTAGAACTCCCCGTCCCTCAGGAATTCGATTAATTTAAGTTATATTGCTCCAGTTATAAACAGTGTGAGAGAGTTCTTTAGCGGCAGAGTTGTTGATAGTGAGAACATTGATGGGCGAATTCATTGAAAAAGGTCCAGCAGGTCTATTGCAAGGCATCTCAACTCTTTGCTTTGTTGCGGGTAAGCCTAATATTTTAGTGTTTCTTTCTTTGCGTGTGTGTGCACTTGACATGTTTGCGTATATTAGGCCTTCCTACCAACTAATTTAATGTCCCTTGTGGCGCTCTAGGTATTGGCAAGGAAACATGCAGTATAATGCGATACTTTTGTTGACAGAGTTTCTCCCACACAGTGGTCATTATCAAGTTACACATGAGTTACTGGCAAGGCTAAATATATGTATATATATATATATATATATATATATATATATATATATATATATATATATATATATATATATATATATATATATATTTAAAAAATATATAGGGAAGTACCACCTCTATAGCTGGACTGGGGACCCTCATCCTCAGAGAAGACAATAAATGTACCTCACGGAAAACTCAAGGTTCTCCCCGGAGCTGTTTGAATATATATATATATATATATATATATATACATAATGACTCACGAAATCGTAATGACACGATTGCAAACAAACCATACCGCGGGATCAAACTCCACCCGTGGTATGGTTTATATACATAATGTGTGTGTGTGTGTGTGTGTGTGTGTGTATCTTTATACCACATATATGCTGATGCAATACACAATACTGGTAGTCGTTCGGTTATTTACATATATACCTGTTTGTTTGGCCTCAGAATGAATGCACACTTGCAATTTTCATGATATATTTACTTAGCGTTACACTACATCAAGGGGAGGGATACTTGTGCTGCTGCTGCATATATTAATGCAGGGAGAGGAATATGTGGAAATTAAAATAGAGTGGGACATGTTTAGTGTTCAGGATGAAAAAAAATATCAAATTGCACATGGGAAGTTCTTATTAAAATGTTTCACTCTGTGAATAACTCGTGAAATCCTACTGACACGATCGTGTATAACTACAGAACGGAGGGTTGAAACCCGTTTCAAGCCTACTGTGTGGGAGAAACTTTTCGGATTAAAGATACCCAACTGTTGCACCTGATTGTTTTCTTATCTACTTGTCGGTACTGTATACCATTATTTTTTTCACATTGTTATTACCAGTTTTGTTTTGGAACTTTAGGGACTAAAATAAATTCTCTTCCTTTCCCCTGAGCGCCGCCCCTATCTTCCATGTTTTCTTTCTTATTTACAAAGTGCTAGAACCGTTTGGTTATTCGAAGATTTAGACATATTCCGTTTTTAACATTATTAAATTTTTGCTACCATTAATAACTTTCATAATGCATAAATAAAAATCGCCAGACAAATAAAACTATTCGAAATAATTTTTACCTTCCCCGCTTCATATGCACAATTCGTTTCGTGTTATCTGCCGTAAGTGTCAGTAAATTCAGACGAAATGGGAACTATCCCCACTCTTTATGCCGAAAGAAAATTTGAGTTTTTAGACAGACAAGCCACACGTACCCTCATCACTAGCCCTACCTACCACATCACAAGCCCTACGTACCACGTTACCAGCTCGATTTACCACAACACCAGCCCCACCTACCACATTGCCAGCCCCACCTACCCATATCACAAGCCCTACCTACTACATCACCATCCCCACCTATCCCATTACAAGCCCTACCTACCATATCACCAGCCTAACCTACCATATCACCAGCTCTACCTACTACATCACCAGCCTTACCTACCTCCATCACCAGCCCTACCTACCACATCACCAGCCCCACCTACCCCCATCACAAGCCCTACCTAGCACATCAACAGCCCTACCTACCACATCACCAGCCCCAACTACCCCCATCACCAGCCCTACCTACCACATCAGCAGCCCTACCTAGTACATCACCAGCCCTACCTACCACTTCACAAGCCCTACATACCACATCACCAACCCTACCTACCACATCACTAGCCTCACCTACTCACATCACAAGCTCTACTACCACATCACCATCCTACCTACCACATCACCAGCCCTACCTACCACATCACCAGCTCTACCTACTACATCGGCAGCAAATCCTTCACCCATCACATGCCCTACCTACCATATCACCAGCCCTACTTAAAACATCACCAGCCCTACTCACTACATCGGCAGCTCTACCTACCCCCATCACAAGCCCTACCTACCACATCACCAGCCCTACTTACCACATCACCAGCCCTACCTAAAACATCACCAGCCCTACCTACCACATCACCAGCCCTACCTACTACATCAGCAGCCCTACCTACTACATCAGCAGCCCTACCTACTACATCAGCCCCTACATACCACATCACTAGCCCTACCTACCACATCACCAGCCCTACCTACCACATCACCAGCTCTACTTACCACATCAACAGCCCTACCTAAAACATCACCAGCCCTACCTACCACTTCACCAGCCTTACCTACTACATCAGCAGCTCTACCTATCACATCACCAGCCCTACCTACCACATCACCAGCTCTACCTATCCTATCGCCCCTCTTCACACCTGTCAACATTGTAATACAAGCAATGTGTAACTCCCGAAAATTATATACACAGAGTGAATATTTATTTCGCAATCTCAGACCTCACTAATTACAGCCATAATGACGAATTATGCAATTAAGTATCCCCATAAATCAGTGCATATTTTGTGGTGCTTGACAGTGTACACAAGGCACACACCATGCACATGGAAGCCCATAAATGTTTGTACACATAACACTGCATAGATCTAAAAGAAAGTGTATTTCACATATGGTAGTCATATATGTACATATGATCAGTCAGTGTATACACACAC
>NC_069421.1:12390538-12400538 GCF_026875155.1 Cherax quadricarinatus
ATCAGTTTGATGACACTTTGTCTTCCAACCGTCTCATTCTCTTAATTATTTTGTTTTGTGATCTGCTGTGTATTCTCTACTACTTCTTGTCTCTCTCACCTCTACTCTCTTTCCCTCTTATTCCACTTTTATTTCTACATTTATACTCTCTGTCTCATGACTTGCTTCTCTCTTATCTATATTTTTTATCCATTTTAAATTCTTTCTCGTGAATGTCTGTTTAAAATATTCTGATGTTCTTTCTCTGCGTTTATTTTTCGTTGCTGTCTGTGTCTCATATTCTCTCTCTCTCTCT
Source organism: Cherax quadricarinatus (assembly GCF_026875155.1). Taxonomy (NCBI): domain Eukaryota; kingdom Metazoa; phylum Arthropoda; class Malacostraca; order Decapoda; family Parastacidae; genus Cherax; species Cherax quadricarinatus. The sequence continues at coordinate 12,390,834 of NC_069421.1, forward strand.
CTCTCTCTCTCTCTCTCTCTCTCTCTCTCTCTCTCTCTCTCTCTCTCTCTCTCTTATATATATATATATATATATATATATATATATATATATATATATATATATATATATATATATATATATATATATATATATATATATTATAGGTAGTAGGTTGGTAGACAGCAACCGCCCAGGGAGGTACTACCGTCCTGCCAAGTGAGTGTAAAACGAAAGCCTGTAATTGTTTTACATGATGGTAGGATTGCTGGTGTCCTTTTTTCTGTCTCATGAACATGCAAGATTTCAGGTATGTCTTGCTACTTCTACTTACACTTAGGTCACACTACACATACATGTACAAGCACATATATACACACCCCTCTGGGTTTTCTTCTATTTTCTTTCTAGTTCTTATTCTTGTTTATTTCCTCTTATCTCCATGGGGAAGTGGAACAGAATTCTTCCTCCGTAAGCCATGCGTGTTGTAAGAGGCAACTAAAATGCCGGGAGCAAGGGGCTAGTAACCTCTTCTCCTGTATATATTACTAAATGTAAAAGGAGAAACTTTCGTTTTTCCTTTTGGGCCACCCCGCCTCGGTGGGATACGGCCGGTGTGTTGAAAGAAAGATATATATATATATTCCCTTCAGTTTCTGAATTCCAAAAAGACCACCTGCGGAAATAAATACCTTCCCCTGGCTATATATATATTTTGGAATTATCTTGTTTGGGACGTTGTGAGAGAAAAATTCAATCCAAAAAGCTTAATGGGTTCCTACATTTTCCCTAATTTTTCCATTTTTTAAATTGATTTTAGTAAATGGATATAGCAGCACTGGTATATATATATATATATATATATATATATATATATATATATATATATATATATATATATATATATATATATATATATATATATATATATATATATAAACTCTCAAATTTGTAAAATATTATTGTTTAATTAAAAAGGCAAATCCATCGCAACAAATCTGGAAATAAATTCCACATAAAAAGGAAACAAAAAGACAGATTTTGGATCCACACAAAGATTTTTTTCCTTAATTTAGCGTTTGTGCTTTGCTTTTCACTGTTTCTGCTCCCCCTTGCGGATCCCAGTTTTTCCAGTCAGTTTCTATGTGACTGACATCCTCTGTAATTAGTAACTTTACCTTCGTCCTCCTGTGTCTTTCTGAGCGTGCGTACTCAGAGTTGTATGCATTGTGTTTGTACTCGCCGAGTTGTGTTTGCAAAGGGTCGAGTCTCAGCTATCTCGACTGGAATCAACGGGCATTAGGGTTTTTTTTCGCTTCATGAGCCTATCATACCTAGTCTTGTAAGTGCATAGTGAGCTTGCCTTTATCACGTGTGTGTACTCACCTAGTTGAGGTTGTACTCACCTAAAAAATTGTGTGTGTGTGTGTGTGTGTGTGTGTGTGTGTGTGTGTGTGTGTGTGTGTGTGTGTGTGTGTGTGTGTGTGTGTTTGCGTCAGCAGACAGGCAGCAGTGATTGAAACATCTGAAACAAGTTTAGCGTATGTTATGCAAATTTGCTCAACAATTATCTTACGTAAAGTCTTAACTTGATGAGGTTTTGATGAGATCTAAACTAAATATTATTTTAAAAAAAATTATTCATATGAAAACTGGTGAACCTGGGTCGCCTCATTACATCTTGCATATTAACTTTCACCTTAATGTAGGATGTACGTAAAGTCGTGCTTATTACAAGGTAATAGTTTGCCTCATAAAGATATTGTGCTACGAATATCTACCCACGTATCAGGGCTAAGATCTGGACATAAATATCACTTATTGCAATAGTAAGCCAACGAGGCGGCGCATCTCTGGTGATGTGCTCCTGGAGGTAAAATGCATTGCCCTAGGGATCTGTTGTATAAACCAGGATCCTTTCATATTAGTTAATATATGATACCCCCCAAAAAAAAAATTTGCTGCGCGTTGCAGGAGTAACGTCAATAAAGATGCCTAGGTATTGTACCTGTTTCTTACTCATCTTCTTGTCGATAATACAATACATTAATGCAAACTTTCTACTTAATAGAAAAATAACCTCTGTTTTGTGACACAATATACTATTTAGTAAGTGGATTGATCCAAGAAATTGAAGCCTCCATTCCCTTCCTTGGATTAATCCTCATTACCTAACGTTTCGCTGGACGTTGTGTGATCCCTTCCGGGTTTAACACTTCACTCCTGAATATAATCTTACCTGTTGCAGACTCAGTCTAGTTTCATCTAAACAGTCAATGTGTGGCTGGATCACTGTATCACTGCCACGGTCGTGGACAGAACCAGAAATTGTCAGATTTAGTTATCTTTATGAACTGATATAAACTGCCAATACAGTTTTTGTGTCAGCACAAACGATGACAATTTATAATCACAGGTGGTTTCATATCTTTAATGGAAAGTAGCAGTGAAGTGTCTGCCTTTTTTCCTTTTGTTGAAATAAAGTATTTGAAATTCCAGGGTTATTACTAATGGAGTGCTGACGATGATGATTGCTTAGTGAGTCAGTTTTAAAAACCGATCACCTGCAGAAAGGTCATTAAGTGTACATTCCACCTTTACGCCGCCAGTCAAGAAAATTTTAATCCCTAAAATAGGGATTAATGTAACATTTCAGTGCCTGAGAGATATAAATCTCTGTTGTAGGTGCTTCGACTTTAAGAGGTAATTACAATCTGTCTTTGGGTAAACTAGATGCAATCAGTTAAGAATATTTTAAACCCTTAAATGAGAATCAAAGGAAACTCGGCTTATAATGACTGAAAGACACATATCTCTCAGTGAAGATATCCCAGCTTACACCAGTCTGAGTAGATATTTTTCTGTTAATGGTATGTTTGAGTTTTGCAGTTCTGTTTTGCTTTTACTGTTCGAGAGATTCGTAAATGTTGTAGGTCCAACTTATCTTAATTTCACTTACTCTCTGAATGCATCTTACAAATTATACGCTTGCAGTTGCGTCGCACTGAGATGTATGACTGGCAATGGTCAGCCATAATGTATACCGTACCTCAAGGCACAGACTTCGCTAAACGCACCGTAGTCAAGGTACCTCACGTATATACTGTACTTCGTGGGATAAACCAACGAGGCTCCGACACTTCCTTTAGTGATAACCTGGTGTATTTATACCCACCGGTTGGGATAAAAACACGTGAGCAATCACTTCGAACATTTTATGATGGAAACGTCTCGTTTCTGGGACCTTGATCACTACAAATAGTGTTTGCTCACGTGACCTTATCCACAACTACCTCACCCTGGTAATAAGCGTTCTGCAAGACTGCTTCCTCTAGAGTGCCACTGAGCACTCTGAGAGCCGCCTCTCGACTCTAGAGAGCGGCCGTGCGCCCTCCACTACACGCCACAACCCACTAGGACTCACGCCTCTCAACCCACTACCTCCTACTGCCCAACACGCCCTCACTCCTACACTCCACGCATGCCCACCCAAGTGCAGTGTCCCGATAGCGGACTTGTCTTCACATGACCGACGATTTATACGAACTATGAATAAAATCTTTAATTATAAATTACGTCAAATGTATTTAGGTTATTATATCACTATTGTTATAATAATAATTATTATTATTATTTTTAATATTATGCTGATTCTGTTATTTTATCGTTCAATTTCATATATGATAAAATATGCTTAATTAAAATATTTGTGGTAAACCTTTTTTCCAGTTTCACTAAAAATATGGAAAACAATTTTCTTTACGTCAATAATTTGCTTTTGATTTTATCGTTTATATCTTTCATTTCTTTACTCCTTTATCTTCGTTTCATTTATTTTTCACACAGCTCAATTTACAAGCTACGAGATGTTTTCCATTTTCGTTTCATTTCAGAGAGGTTCATTTCACGGAGGTTCATTTCAGAGAGGTTCATTTCAGAGAGGTTCATTTCAGAGAGGTTCATTTCAGAGAGGTTCATTTCAGAGAGGTTCATTTCAGAGAGGTTCATTTCAGGGAGGTTCATTTCAGAGAGGTTCATTTCAGAGAGGTTCATTTCAGAGAGGTTCATTTCAGAGAGGTTCATTTCAGAGAGGTTCATTTCCTGAAGGTTCATTGATGCTGTTGAGGGGCTCCTGATCTAAAGAATTGAACCTGCGTTGTATGACACCTACGGGTTTAGCACTCACCCATGAATTTAAAAAATGAAAAAGAGTGACACACTACCCAGGCTGCGACCCAGACCAGTCGACTAACATCTGTTAGCTTGTCGTCTCAGGAAATATTGTGACTGACGTTCTGAGGGAGAAACAAGACTTGGAGACTTGATGATGGATTTGTGGAAAAATGTCTTTGTTTATGTCTCTCTTTGACTGTCTGTCTATCTGTCTCTGTCTGCCTGTCTGTCTTTCTCTGTCTGTCTGCCTGTCTGTCTATCTGCCTGTCTTTCTGTCTCTGCCTGTCTGTCTGGCTGTCTGTGTCGGTTTCTCTCTCTCTCTCTCTCTCGCTCTCATTAACTATAATTAAATTATAATGATCGTTCATAATGCGCCATACCCTGAAATTCCCAAGGACACCCCATGAAATGGAATGAAGATAGATTGATCATTAAGGATGATAGTTCGCAGAAACGGCCGTGTCTGGAGTCAACAGTGATTGCCACTTCCAATACAGTCATCTAGAACACAGGCAGCTTCAGCATGTCCAGGATCCTGGCTAAATTCATACTACCATTCCAGTGCACTGTCACCCGGTGTCCTCAGTTGATTTTTCATAACTCTTTCCATGTATGATGACCCGCACCACCTCTGCTTCCATCTTCCTGCTCCAGTCTGCTATATATACTCTGTTTTTCTCTTCGTTTTGAACTGATGAAACTCCCACTGATCGAAAAGTTTGCCTCATTAAAATGTCCTTGTGCTATGAATATCTACCCACTTTTGAGGGTTAAGATCTGGACATAAATATTCCTTATTACAATAGTAAAACAATGATGAGGAGTATCTCAGAAGATATATTCCTCGAGGTAAAATGAGACCCGTTGTATAAACCAGGATCCTTTCTAATTAATTAGTAGAGGAAAATAAACAAAAAAAAAAAAGAGAGAATTTTTGAAGGAACCTAGAAGAACGAGAGAAAGAGAGGGAACTTGGAACTGGGATTTAGGCAAAAAGAGACCTTTAGGAGACCTAAGTGCCAAAGAGACCTTGGTGGATAGCTCTAGTGGGCAGGCGAGTGTAGCCAACTGCTGGAAATTAATCCCGTAACAACCAAGTAGAAGATTATTTTATTTGCACCTCCTCATATTTATTCTCTGCGTAACTTTTATATCATTTACTGACCTATTAATCATGCGTATCAAATATAATTTAATCGTTTTTTCCTATATGTTTATTGTCCATAACGGCTTTACTCCGTTACGGGTATACTCACAGAAATACATAGTAAAGTGTCGAGGCTACTACACATCTAATTTACTTCAATTCCTCCACCTTGATATTCACTTTATTGTATTATAATAGCAGTGCGAATACAATAAGTGGTGGTTGAATATGAAATTGGAGGAAGGAAGGTTATTCATTGCACCGATATCCATTCAGTGACAACCATTATGTTGATAGACGGCAATTAAAAGGCTCATTACCCTCCATTTGCGAATGACATCAGGAGTTTGTAAATACGATATCAGTTGACTCTGACTCTCAACGGAATTCCCTTAACCTCATTATTATTATTATTATTATTATTATTATTATTATTATTATTATTAGTCTTATCATTATTTTCAGTATTTTTATTTATGTTTTTATTATTGTTGTTGTTGTTGTTTTTATTACTGATGCTATTTTGGAGTCGCTGGACCATAATTGACAGGTAGTAATTAAAAAACACTTTAAGCAGGGAAGACGTTTATATTATGACCTTTCATCTACGGCAGGGCTTTATCAAGTGCCTGTTAAAGTCCCACTGTTGGTGAAATGCAGCAAAATAAGATTTTCTTACCTGTTTAATCGCCTGACAACCTTTGGCAAAAATGAGTTTATTTCTAAGGCGCCATAAGATAACACTTGGGGTTTCTTCCACTGTCTCCAGTACAGTACTGTAGTTGCCTCTGTACTGGACTGATGAAGCCACCAGTGTTGCACATGTGTCTAGTTTATCAACTTCTCGGTTCTTTGAACAATTTATCAACAAAAAAAGCGCCTGTTGCGCAGAAGAAGAGTTTCGTCGGTAAATATACCCAAGTGCTGCTCATGTGTCTTCTTATAAGCTTGTCGGTATTGTGTGCCATTAATGTAAAGATACCATATACTTAATAGAGAAGCAATCTCCGTTAGAGCTTCTCTCAGATTAAAGTGTCTCCCATCTGAATGAAGCAATTCATTAATTCATCTGGTTAAGAGATGGGGGCTATAAATATCGACGACCAATTATCCTTCCATGGAGATATAATCCTTTTGTGGAATAATCATAACGTGAGGAGGTTTATATTAAGCTATAATGCTCTCTAGCAGATTATCTTGAGACTCTTTACTCTTTGTGTTGCAGGTAGTTCTGAAGAAGATAAGATGAAATAATTATTAAAAATGCTTCTAGCTCGAGTCCATATACATACGCATATGCAAACACACACACACACACACACACACACACCACACAACACACACACACACACACACACACACACACACACTCCACACACACACACACACACACACACACACACACACACACACACACACACACAACACACACACACACACACACCTTAGACTCATATAACCGAATAACCTCTTCAGCCAATGCTGGCCCGGCAGATCTGAGAGTGATCTTCAGGAATCTCGTCAGTCATTCCGGGTTCTTTATACAACATACATCATCCCCATAAATTACAGGAAATTAGTAGACATCTATTATATTAATAATAAAAATTATATTAAAGTAGTATATATTTATAATGTTAGCCATAGAAATTACAGTAAATGACGTAATGTTCAATAGGCATAACACCTTCATATAATTTTTCTGGAAGTTAGTTGCTCCTTAATTGCTGGTTCGATTCCATGATTGGGCCCTAGATATAATAATTTAATCGAGAGGTTAGCGCTAAACCTGTATGGGGTTATTATAGCGCTTGAGGAATGGAAGATAATCAGCAATTAATCCAAGGAAGAGTGTGGGGGGAGGTTCCAATTTCTTGGCTCAAGAACTCATGTCGAACATCAAGGCATCTCCCACGAAGGATCTGGGCTCTGTACACCAGATTTCTTATCCCTTTCGAAGTAATGCGGTTGTCGTCAGCTTTAGGCAATTGTCGGTTTGAGGCAGTAGTTGTCGGTTTAAGGTACCTGTCGTCGGTTTGAGGCAGTTGTCGTTGATTTACAGCGCTGTATGACCCGTGTGGGTATAGCGCCAAGTTTTAATGATAATAATAATAATAATAATAATAATAATAATAATAATAATAATAATAATAATAATAATAATAATAATAACGTTAGTTCAAAACACTTGTCGTTGGCTTAATTAATATGATTGTCGTCAGTTTAAGGCAGCTGTCATCGACTTAATATGGTTGTCGTTAAGATAGGTGTCTTGGTCGTGTTCACTAGGTTGTGTTAAACGACGAGTCTGATAAGAGAAGATGTCTTCAGACGCCGGTAGTGTCGTCACATGATGTGTGTTGTGTGAATCTCCTCTTAGCTTCATGTCTGTGTGTTGCGTGTGGATTCTGTGTATCATGTGGATTCTGTGTATCATGTGGATTCTGTGTATCATGTGGATTCTGTGTATCATGTGCATTCTGTGTATCATGTGGATTCTGTGTATCATGTGGATTCTGTGTATCATGTGGATTCTGTGTATCATGTGGATTCTGTGTATGCTGTGAATTTCGCATGGTGTATTTCCGTGAATTTTGGATCGAATCACTGGTCAACAATTTTTGAAAAGTTGTATGCTTCTTAAATGAGATGAGTTAATTCTTATGATTTTCATGTCATGAATCCAAATATCACTTTGAAAAATGCTTATTGACTATAGTTTTAAAGATACGAGACGTAATGTATGATTATTTTATTGTAACTTACAATATGTGTCAGTAAGTTTAAACTCTAATCCGTACCTACTCTCTGCCTTTTTTGCTTGACGCTTGTAGTGGGCTGAAGAATCATTTCTTGCCAATGTCTAGCAATAGTCTGCAAGCATTTTTGTGCCCTATTTGCCCTCGTACCATTTTTTCAAGGTTGAAATATCTTAGTGAAATCTTTCACCATGTTCGTTACTAACTGCCTCACAGTTCGCTGGAAAAAAAAGTCTAAAAGTGACATGTTACAGCCCATGTTCTTGTAAGCCTTGATGAGGTTTTCCACCAAGTCTTCATAGTTGCCTTCCCTTCTGTTTCCGAGAAATCCCTTCGCCACTAACTTGAATGCTTCCCAAGCAGCTTTCTCTTCCCCATGAAGGTCTGATTCAAAGTCACCATCTTCAAGAAGCTCGCGAATCTGGGGACTATTGAAGACTCCCTCTCTTATCTCAGCGTGGCTCAGTGATGGGAATTTTTATGTTAAATACTTGTATCCCTGACCGGATTTTTCCATAAATTTCACAAAGTTTTTCATGAGCCCCAGTTTTATGTGTAGTGGTGGTAGCAAAATTTTGTTTGCTTCATTGAGAGGTGGATGTTGAATATTTTTCATCCCAGGTTCCAATGACTGACGAGGTGGCCAGTCTCTCCTGATGTTGCGGGAACCTCTTGCACGACTGCCCCATTTACATAGAAGGCAGCAGTAATTGGTGTATCCACCCTGTTTGGCTAAGAAAATCACCTTTCACCTCAAAATATAAAACTGCATAGCACAACCACCTTCTCTGACTGTGAACAATAATGAAGCTCAGTGAGACTTTGACTGTGGTAAGAAACGCACTGCCTCAAGTCTGTTGTAACATGTTGTGACACGTAGGTGTATATTGAAAAGTAGAGCTAACAAGCAATTTTAACCATGATATTCATTATAAGTGACCTAAAATTAGTTGAAAATTGCTATTCTGGTCTCGGAAGCATTTTGGTTGTTGACCAGTGAATTTATACATCTACATGTGACTACGTTATTTGCCATCTTTTTACACTCAGACATCTCCAATAACGTTATTAAGAATTCATAATTACAAGTTGTAAAGAAACACGTGTCCATTATAAAAAAAAATAATAGTTATAATAAACAGTAATAATAATAATAATAATAATAATAATAATAATAATAATAGTGATAATAATAGCAGCAACTGCACTAGGATGGGCAATATCGTAAAGATACATATCATAAAGAAGAGTTTCATTCAGACATACCTTACTTTACTACTTCTGTCTCAGCGAAGCGTACACACACACACACACACACACACACACACACACACACACACAACACACATACACACACACACACACACACACACACACACACACACACACACACAACAGGCCTAGTGTCTAATCGACATGTGCCTAGGACAAAATGGTAACTAACGTACCAGTACGATCAATCCTTGCGATATGTACCGTACAAATGCTCTAGTCTGAGAAAGAAGAGAGTTTCAATTACTTTCTCGGTAATTCTCTCTTACGATTTTTGGTGGAGTTTTGGTCACTGTCATAACGACCATTATAGGTAGTGAGACGGAGGAATAGAGAACAGAGAGGAGAAAAAAAAGAGGAAGAAGAAAAAGAGGA
>NC_069421.1:12408038-12412255 GCF_026875155.1 Cherax quadricarinatus
ATTTCATCCACATGCTTTCATCCACATGCTTTCATCCACATACTTTCATCCACATGCTTTCATCTACATTCTTTCATTCATTTTTCTTCCGTATTGCTTATCTTCATTTCTTCACTTACCAACACTAAAAAAACTACACATTGACTATCTACGCAGTATAACCACAGACAACCTCACATGTTTATCTAGCGGTTTCTGAATACGCTGGAATTAACTCTACAAGGAAGTGGTGGAAACTGATTCTCCACACCGTTTTAAGAGCAGGTATGATATCTGCAGCGTGTTTCGAGGATCAACGACCCCGCGGCCCTGTCCATGACCATCCTCACAGTGGATCAGCGCCTGATTACCTAGGCTGTTACTGCTGACCGCTCGTAAACCAATAAAAAACAACAGACAAGTGGTTATAAAGTCAGTAGGCCTACCATTGAGCTGGCCATAGGTTTATAGGTAGCATAGGCCTTCTCGCCGTCTTTGGCGGCTGCTGTGATGCCCTCACTCTTCCAGTGGTCTATGAGGCCAGACTCAATCATACGTTGTTTGATAAGGCTGAACCGCTGGCGGAATGGAGCTCCTCTCCTGTAATGAACACATGCATAAGCTCAATGCATTCCAAACTCTCATCCTAAGGAAAACGCGAGATTTTTAAAACATTACGGTGAAAATAATGTAGGAAGCATTGTACACATTTTGAGAACACTATTTTCGACTTACTGGGCCATAACTGATTACTCTGTGTACGAAAATTTTGGCTAATTTACGTTAACGCAAATTATCTAAAATTGACCAATTCTAAGAGAATTTTAAAATAATGATACCTGACCATGGAATATCTGATGTAAGGAAGACCGTGCAAATGCGAAGAAAACGTTGAAAAATGTACACAGACGCAAGGTTCATCACCAGGTAAAAAAAAATACTAATAGACGCAGAAGCTTGGAATCATCACTCATCTGTATTTCCAACAATTTCAACTAGAACAATGGCTTTTACAATATAACTTCTTACTTGGAAACTTCTTCATCGTTATCCTGCGGAGCAACAAGCCTATTGGCCCAAGCCGGGCGAGTCATTCTGAACTCCAAGCTCTTCTCAGTCATCAATTTCACCATTCCTCATCGGACTCTTTACGTCACTATGCTCCCTATTTATACTCATGTACTCTCTGCTCAGATAAATCTATTTGTGACTGATAAAGCCCACTCTGCGGGAGAAACATTGTAAATAAAAGATCTCATTGTACTGCATTTGTGTCTACTTTTCCATCGTGTCGGTATTTTATATCATTTATCCCCACCTCTGTATTCGACTGATGAAGCCTACCGTGTAGGCGAAACATTTCGGAATAAAGATCTAATTTTGGACATGTTTCTTAATTATGCTTAAAACGTCGTAAAATAACTGCATCTCCTGTTTGAATTACTAATATATGAGTATTTCATTAGGTCATTTCACGACTCTATACATTTACCTAATTCATTTTTCACAAATACCTAAATTATTTGTTACATCGTTTTCTTACAGACTATATGAGGTGTAATCCTTATTTAGCTCATTTCAAAGCCAAGCCGTATCTAAATTAGGCTACAATCCCAGGGTGCCACTCACAACAGTCGTCTGACACCCGGTATTTATTTACTCTTAAATGAACAATGTCAAGAACTGTAAGGAGACATGTACTTCGTGTCCACCCGTACAGGGTTGTGATCACGCACTTTGTATCGTTTTTTCTGGAATATTCACTTGAGAAGTGATCCCAGACAATCGTGATCACAGGCAAGGGTATAGCCATTCATCAAGGTTGAACAGTCCTTTGGTTTTGAGACAGGCACTACCACTAAGCTCCGAACTAACCACGGTACGGGTAGTGTTCGAACCCATGGCAAGTGAGTCGTAGAACTCCGGGCCATTGCCGTACCGTGGTTTGTTTGCAGTCGTATTATTACGATTTCGTGAGTGAGCTATGAATTGCTTATTTTACATTTAGACTCGGAGACTGACCTAAAACCCCAGGCGACGCCAGCGAAGACAGGGTAGCTGGTCTTGCTGATGTGGAAGGGGGTGAAGCCGTGGGTGTCGGTGTAGCGGGAACTGATGACGATGGTAGCAGTGTACATGTTAGCAATAACTGAGTGATGGCCTCTCAGTATTCTCTCCAGTCCATTCTCCAGCGTCTCTGGCTGAGAATGTTATTAATAAGGGGCGAAATCAATAATATACACACGAAAATGGTGATATACCATTCCTCACGATGTGACCCGCACCTGCATAGTGTATAGGACCTATTGACTGCTAAGTGAAGAGGGATCAGGGGTGTAAGAAGATTTTCCGGCTCGACCTCACCGGCAATCACATCCTGAGATACTGATGACCACATTAGTTGTTAACATTACTAAAGAAGTAATTTTCTGGAAAGACTAGTAATAAGTTGATGAGGGTCCAAGTGACTCTTAAAAAATTAGTAAGGAATTGGAAATTGTCCCCCAAAAACTATTTGGTTCGAAATGAAGTAGCAATGAAAGAAATAAGTTGAGTATAAAATGTGGAAATTATAGTAATTATTGTATTAGCGGATTGTTATTATTATAATCAAAAAGAAGCGCTAAGCCACAAGGGCTATACAGCGCTGCAGGGCAGGAAGGAAGCGAGGGTATAAGGTGGCAAAAGGTTGTATAAGCGGAACTGCCGCTTTAAACAATAATATAAATGGAATGGACTCAGTTTGAAAAAAAAGTGTAAGTAAATCAAACTTTGAAACACTCAGAATGTTTTTTATGTTCAACACATTGGTAACTGAGCACGTCTAGGTTTAGTATATACAGTGCATTTGTTATCGTGTTTTAGCTAAATGACTAAGTGCAGTTAAGTACGAGTCCATGAAACACGGGGAATGCTTACTTGCAGAAATTTGTTGACTTCTTGAGTAACACTGTCAGGAGACATACTGAAGTACATGTTAATACTACCGGCGGTGGAGGGCAAGCCCCAGGTCCAGCCGTCCTGGTCCAGCAAGTCTTGAAAGGAGTCGATGGGTGGGAACATGCTCAAGACAGTGAGGTGGGCGACGAGGGAGGAGCGATAGGCAGCAGCGATAACCAAGCAGAACACCAGCCACCAGCCCACGAGCATCTGTGGTACAGGTGTTACTAAACTGAACACTACTCCGCTAGCATCCGTCTTCTGTTACTTGTATTTACATGCAGAACACCGGCGTCTTTCGTATACGAAGATAGACTGAAGCCTTGTGTGTGCGCGCGCGCGTGTGTGTGTGTGTTTGTGTGTGGGTGTGTGTGAGTGTGTGTGTGTGTGTGTGTGTGTGTGTGTGTGTGTGTGTGTGTGTGTGTGTGTGTGTGTGTGTGTGTATCGTGCCGAATAGGTAAAACTTGCGATTTTGGCTTAAATGGTAAAGCTCTTCTTGCCGAATAAGGCAAGCGAAAATTTGTGTATGCAATATTTTCGCAAAAATCATTCTGAACCTAACAAAAAAAAATATATTTCGTTATGTTTGTTATTAAATTATTGTAAACTTATCTGAAATAAATTTAGTTGGATTAGGCTGAATTAAATTGCTCTTGTTACAATAAGGTTAGGTAAGTTTTCTAAGGTCCTTTTAGTATAAAATTATTAATTTTTACATTAACATAAATTGAAAAAAAATATGTCTTTAAACGTATAAGAGAAAATTTTAGAAAGGCCTTAATTTTAAATGAGTTCTTGCTAATTGACCAGCTTTACCTATTCGACACGACATATACATATATATATATATATATATATATATATATATATATATATATATATATATATATATATATATATATTATATATATATATATATATATATATATATATATATATGCAAAACAACCACTCTGAAAGAATAGAGAAATTCCAAGCGCTTTCGTGACTACTCACATTATCAAGGAACTCATAGTTCCTTGATAATGTGAGTAGTCACGAAAGCGCTTGGAATTTCTCTATTCTTTCAGAGTGGTTGTTTTGCATATTTTGAAATCACCTGTTTACTGTGATCTTATTGCATATATATTATATATATAATATATATAATATATATATATATAATATATATATATATATATATATAATATATATATAAATATATATGTCGTTGCCGAATAGGCAGAACTTGCGATCTTGGCTTAAACAGCAACGTTCATCTTGCCATATAGACAAGTGAAAATTTGTGTATGCAATAA
>NC_069421.1:12412755-12427755 GCF_026875155.1 Cherax quadricarinatus
GTTAAGTTAAAGGGTTTGGTAGGTTCTAGGTTAGGTTTTAGGATAATTTAGGATAAGGTTAGGTTTAGTTAGAGCTAGGTTAGGATAAGTTAGGTTAGTTAGGTTAGTTAGGTTAGGTTAGGTTATGTTAGGATAAGTTAGGTTAGGTTAGGCTAGGTTAGGGAATGTGTGTGTAGTGTCTGTGTGTGTGGTGTGTGGGGATGTGGGATGTGGGTGATGTGGGATGTGGGTGTTGTTGTCGAACTAGAGATACCGAAAAGACGTTATAAGTGGGTTGTTTTTGTGACTTTTTCTGATGTAGTGTGGCCCCTTATTAAACTTTAATGAACTAAAAGGTTAAAACGAGAAAAAAATGGGGGTGTGGGTGTTGTGACTTTCTGATGAAATTAGATAAAACGAGAAAAAATTGTGGGTGTTGTGGGTTGTGGGTGTTGTGGGGTGTGGGTGTTGATCTTAGTTTATGGTGATTTTGGTGGTGTTTTGAGTGTATTCAGTGGTGTTTTAGTATTCAGTGGTGTATTTGGAGTACTCAAATGGTGTTTTTGGAAGTGTTTCAGTGTTGTTTGGAAATGTTCAAAGGTGTTCAAAGGTGTTTTGAGTGTGTTCAAATGTTGTTTTTTGAAGGTGATCAAGGGTGTTCAAGGGTGTTTTGAAGGTGTTCGAAGGTGTTTTGAGGTTATTCAAAGGTGTTTTGAGTGTGTTCAAATGATTATGAGAGTGTTTTGAATGTGTTCAAAGGTGTTTTGAAGGTGTTCAAAGGTGTTTTGAAGGGTGTTGAAGGTGTTTTGAGTGTATTCAGTGGTGTTTTAGTATTCAGTGGTGTATTGGGAGTACTCAAATGGTGTTTTTGGAAGTGTTTCAGTGTTAGGTTAGGTTAGGTTAGTGCAGGTTCGTTAGGTTAGGTTTAGTTAGGTTTAGTTAGGGGTTAGGTTAGGTCAGGTTAGGTTAGGGTAGGTTAGGGTTAGGGTAGGTTAGGTTAGGGTAGGTTAGGTTAGGGTAGGTTAGGTTAGGATAAGTTAGGTAAGGTTAGGTTAGGTTCGGTTAGGTTAAGTTAGGTTATGTTAGGTAAGGTTAGGTTGTGTTAGGTTAGGATAAGTTAGGTAGGTTAGGTAAGGTTAGTTAGGTTGGTTAGGTAATGGATAGGTTAGATTATGTTAGGTAAGGTATGTTAGGTTTAGGTTAGGTAATGGTTTTGGTAAGGTTAGGTAAGGTTAGGTTAGGTTAAGTTAGGTTAGGGTAGGTTCGGTAAGGTTAGGTTAGGTTAGGTTAGGTTAGGGCAGGTTCGGTTAGGTTAGGTTTAGGTTAGGTTAAGTTAGGTTAGGTTAGGCTAGGTTGGTTAGGGTAGGTTAGGTTGGGGTGGGTTAGGTTAGGGTAGGTTAGGTTAGGGTAGGTTAGGTTAGGATAAGTTAGGTAAGTTAGGTTAGGTTCGGTTAGGTTAAGTTAGTTATGTTAGGTAAGGTTAGGTTGTTGTTAGGTTAGGATAAGTTAGGTTAGGTTAGGTAGGTTAGGTTAGGGTAGGTTAGGTAAGTTAGGTTAGGGTAAGGTTAGGTTAGGCTAGGTAAGGTTAGGTTAGGTTATGTTAGGTTAAGTTAGTTAGGGTAGGTTAGGTAAGGTTAGGTTAGGTAAGGTTAGGTTGGTAAGGTTAGGTTAGGCTAGGTAAGGTTTAGGTTAGGTTATGTTAGGTTAAGTTAGGTTAGGGTAGGTTAGGTTAGGTAAGGTTAGTAGGTAAGGGGTGTGTGAATATCTTGGTTACAGTGATTTTAGTGGATTTTAGATGCATTGTGGATGTGAAATGTGATTTTTTTGTGTGTGTGTTGGGGTTGTTCAGAAGAGGTGTGTTGGAGATGGGTGAGTTGATGTGAAGAAATGCGGGTGAGAGGAGAGGGTATGGGAGGGTTGTAATTAGAAATATGGAGAGATTTTACTGAATATAAAGGTAATGTGTGAATATTTTAAAAAGAAATTATAGAATTGAAAAGTTATGATATATTGGAAAAGAATGGAGGGGGTGTTGAAAACATATCGCAATAGTTGGGTAGTTGATGCGAGTATAATTTAATTTATGTGGATACAAGGAGGTGGGTATGGAGAGGATTTTATTAGAATTTTAGTAGTAAAAAGAAGGGGAAAAAAATGTGAATAAATTGGTAATTGATGAGGGATGTGGGTAATGTAGTCGAATTAGAGATACGAAAAAAGATGATATAAGTGGGTTGTGATGAAATTAGTTTATTTGAAGGTGTTTGAAGGGTGTTTTGATTGAATTCAGCGGTGTTTTAGTAGTAATCAGTGGTGTAATTGGGAGTACTCAAATAGTGTTTTGGAAATGTTCAAAGGTGTTCAAAGGTGTTTTGAAGGTGTTGAAGGGTGTTTTGATTGAATTCAGCGGTGTTTTAGTAGTATTCAGTGGTGTAATTGGGAGTACTCAAATTGTGTTTTTTGGAAGTGTTTCATGGTGATTTTGGTGGTGTTTTGAGTGTATTCAGTGGTGTTTTAGTATTCAGTGGTGTATTTGGGAGTACTCAAATGGTGTTTTTGGAAGTGTTTCAGTGTTGTTTGGAAATGTTCAAAGGTGTTCAAAGGTGTTTTGAGTGTGTTCAAATGTTGTTTTTGAAGGTGTTCAAGGGTGTTTTGAAGGTGTTCAAGGGTGTTTTGAAGGTGTTCGAAGGTGTTTTGAGGTTATTCAAAGGTGTTTTGAAGGTGTTCAAGGGTGTTTATGTGAGTATTCAAAGGTGTTTTGAAGGTGTACAAATGATTATGAGAGTACTTATGAAGGTGTTCAAATGATGTGCAAGAGTACTTATGAAGGTGTTCTGGGAGTATTCAGAGGTGATTTGGGGGTGTTCGAATGATGTTTTTGGAGTAATTCAGTGTTGTTTGGAAATGTATAAAGGTATTTTTTGTGAGTATTCAAATGATTTATGAGTGTGTTTTGAAGATGTTCAAAGTAAAAGTGCGTATTTAACTTCGTAATATGTAAAATTGTGAGTAGTGAATTTAACGAAAGTGGATGTGGTGACTTTCTGATGCATGTGTCCCCTTATTAACTTTAATGAACTAAAAGGGTTAAAACGAGAAAAATTGGGGGTTATGAGTGAAAATTGTGAGGTGTTGGTTGGAGTGTGAGGGTTTGGGAGGGTGGGTAAAAGGGTAGACAAGATTCAACCTGTGCGCGCGTGGTCCTTTTTAGTTCATTTAACTTAATGAGTGGAATACTGACGTCACTGACCGCCGAGTAAACACCCTTCATTAGACCTGTAGTATGCATGCCCCATAGGAGGAGTTCATTTGAATGCTTACCCCCAGAGGGGGGAATCCAAAAAACCTTGATCCAAGGAGATCGAAAATGGTCTTGTATTATCGAGAAATTTTGGGGTGGGAGTGAAAGTGAGAGGGGTAATCCAAAAATTTGATCCAAGGAGATGGAGACTTTGATTTCGAGAAAAACTTGATCCAAGGAGATGGAGAATTTCGAAAACCCCATAGGGGGGATCCAAAAAACTTGGTAATATTGAGAAATTTTTGGGATGGGGGTGAAAGTGAGAGGGGGAACCTCAAAAATTTGATCCGAGGAGATGGAGAATTTCGAAAAAAAACCCAGAGGGGGGAATGCAAAAACTTGGTAATATTGAGAAATTTTTGGGGGATGGGGGGGTGGAAGGAGGGGCAATCCAAAAAACCTTGATCCAAGGAGATGGAGAATTTCGAAAACCCCATAGGAGGGAATCCAAAAACTTGGTATTTCTGAGAAAAAATTTGAGGTTGGGGGGGTGGGTGGAAGAGGGAGGGGTAATCCAAAAATTTGATCCAAGGTGATCATAAGAAATTCAAAACCCCCATAGGGGGGGGAATCCAAAAACTTGTATTATCGAGAAATTTTTGGGATTGGGGTGTGTGAAAGTGGGAGGGGGACCTTAAAATTTGATCTGATTGAGGAGATGGAGAAGAATTTCGAAAACCCCCATAGGGGGGGGAATGCAAAAACTTGTAAGATCGAGAATTTTGGGATGGGGGTGAGAAAGTGGGAGGGGGAACCTCAAAAATTTGATCCAAGGAGATGGAGAAATTCGAAACCCCATCGGGGGGGATCCAAAAAACTTGATCCGAGGAGATGGAGTCATGGTATTGTCGAGAAAATTTGGGGTTGAAAAGAGGGGTACCCAAAAAAACTTGATCCAAGGAGATGGAGAATTTGATTTTCGAGGAAATTGTTTGGGGATGGGGGTGAAAGGAGGGGTACCAAAAAACTTGATCTGAGGAGATGGAGAATTTCGAAAAAACCCCATTAGGGGGGGAATCCAAAAAACCTTGATCCGAGGAGATGGAGAGCATAAGAAAATGAAATTCAAAAACCCACCCCTCCAAAAATCGGAAAAAAAAATTCGAGGCGCGGGGGCGAATCCGGACGACGCTGAAGAAGGCGCAGCAGAAGGCGCGGGCGGGGCTCGCCGAAGGCGGGCGGGCGGGCGGGCGCGCGGGCGGGCGCGCGGGCGGGCGCGCGGCGCGCGGGGGCGTCTGGGGCTGGGTGGTCGCGGAAGAAAGGGGGGGTCGTGGGGCGGCGGGTACTGGTGGGGGGGTCAAGGGTGACGGTAGTCCGAAGGGCGAGGTCAATGGGTCTCAACAACGGAAGTACACCAAGGTGTCGAAAAGTGACCCTCCAGCTGCTGGTCCTAGACCGGAAGAGACCTCCAGAGGAAGGCCCAAACGGAGGAGACCTCCCAGAGGAAGGCCCAAACCGGAAGGAGACCTCCAGAGGAAGGCCTTTTCCGGAGGAGGACCCCAGAGGGAAAAATCACTTACTGAAATTCAAAAAAAATTCGAAAAATCGGAAAAAATTTGAAGGCGCGGGGGGGCGTCCGGACGACGCTGCAGGGAGGCCAGCAAGAAGGCGCGGGCAGGGGCTCGCGAAAGGGCGGGCGCGGGGCGGGGGCGCGGGCGGGCGCGCCTGGGCGGTGCGCGCGGGCGGGCGCGCGGGCGCGCGGGCGCGCGGCGCGCGGGCGCGCGGGGTGGGTCGCGAAGGGGGGGTCGTGATAGGGGGGGTACTGGTTGGGGGTCAAGGTGAGTAGTCTAGAGGGCCAGAGGTCAAGGTCAAAACCGGATGTAACACCTAGGTTGTGAAAAGGTGACCCTCAGTGCTGTGACTAGACCGGAAGAGACCTCCCAGAGGAAGGCCCAACCGGAGGAGACCTCCCAGAGGAAGGCCCAAACCGGAGGAGACCTCCCAGAGGAAGGCCTTTTCGGAGGAGACCACCCAGAGAGAAAATCCACTACTTAAAACTACCTTATATTATATATATATATATATTTATTTAGTATATATATATATATATATATTATATATACATATATATATATTTATATTTATATTATATATTTATATATACATATATATATATATATTTATATATATATATATTTTATATATATTTATATATATATATATATCTAATACATATATATACTATATATATATATTATTTTATATAATATATATAATATATATATATATATATATATATATATATATATATTATATTGTATTTATTTATATATATTATTATATTATATATATTATATCTATTAATATATATATATATATATATTTTATATATATTTATATGTTATATATATATATTTACTATATTTATATAGAATCTTTCTTTCAACACACCGTGAAATTAATCCCCGGAGGCGGGGTGGCCCAAAAGGGAAAAACGAAAGTTTCTCCTTTTACTTTTAGTAGTATTACAGGAGGAAGTGGTTATATATATATATATATATATATACATTATATATATATTATATATATATATATATAAATATATATATATATATAATTTATATATATTATATATATATGTATATATATATATATTATGTCGTTGATCGAATAGGTTACTAACCGTCCTGCAACGTGAGTGTTAAAACGAAAGCCTGTATTGTTTTACATGATGTAGGATTGCTGGTGTCTTTTTTGTCGGTTCATAAAATATGCAAGATTACAGGTACGTTTGCCTACTTTCTACTTACACTTAGGTCACACCTACACATACATGTAATGTTTATTTATACACACTTATCTGAGTTTTCTTTGATTTTATCTTAATAGTTCTTGGGTCTTTATTACTTTTCCTTTTATATCCATGGGGACAGTGGAAATAAGAATCTTTCCTCCGTAAGCCATGCGTGTTGAAAAAGTCAAACTAAAATGCCGGGAACAATGGGCTTAGTAACCCCTTTTCCTGTAAAGGATTACTAAAAAGAATAGAAGGAAGAAAATTGTCAAGTGGGAAGTCTTGAATGTGCGTGGATGTTTGTGCAAATGATAGAAGAGTGATGATTGTAGGATGTTATGAATTGAGAAGAAACTGGATTAGTCCTGGCTTTTTAAGTGAAAACAAAGCTGATGGGGTGGTGAGAGTTTCAATGGAAGAGGAATAAATGGGATTAGGTCAGGGGTTTCAAATAGAGTTAGAGCTAAAGAAAGGGTTAGCAATAATGTTGAAGGGATAAGTATGGCAGGAAAAAGAGGGACTACAATGCATAAATTTCAAGGGATTATGTGGAGTAAAATAAGATTGGATGTGAAAAGTGGGTTATAGTAAGCGTATAAGCCCTCGGAGAAGAGAGAAGTGTTGAAGGAGGAGAGAGCGATTCTGAGAAATGTTGTGTGAATAGCGTGGTGAGTTTTGAATCACGTGTGAGAGTAATGGTGGTTGAGGGATTCTCAAATGCTTAGAAAGTGGGTAAAATGTTATGGAGAGGAAGTAGAGTAGTACGTAAATTTGGAGGTGCCAGGGGTAAATGTAAATGGGAGGGGCCTTTATTGAGCTATGTGTAGAAACAATTTGGTAATAAGTAATACATTATTTTATGAAAAAGTGTTATAAATAATGTATTACAAGGTATGATGTAGCACGTATGAATGTTGTTTGTTAGATTATGGATTGGTGGATAAAGGTTGAATGGGTAGGTCCAGGATGTACATGTTTATAGAGGGGCAAACTGATATATCAGTATTATTTAGTTGTAGCTACAGTTAGAAGTAAGAGGTAGATGGGAAAAAGAGGAAGGTGGCAACAACAAGTAAGTGGAGGTGAAAAGTGTATAAACTAAGGGAGGAGGAAGTTGGGCGGAGATATAAGCGACTATTGGCAGAAGGTGGGCTAGTGCAAAGATGGTAGTGGGGGGGGGGGGTTCTTGAAGAGGGTTGGAATAGTTTTAAAAATGCAGTTATTAGAATGTGGGGCAGAAGTTTGTGGTTATAGGATGGGTGGCGGGCAGGAGGAAAGAGGAGTGATTGGTGAATGATGAGTAAAGGTGTGATAAAAGAGAAAAGGTTAGCTTACGAGAGGTTTTTACAAAGCAGAGTGTTATAAGAAGAGCAGAGTTATGGAGAGTAAAAGAAAGTGAAGAGAGTGGTGAGAGAGTGCAAAAGGAGAGCAGATGAAAGAGTGGGAAGCACCTGTCAAGAAATTTTAATGAAAATAAGAAAAAAATTTTGAGAGTGAGTTAAACAGTAAGAAAGCCTAGGTGGAAAAGTATGGATTTGTCAGTTAAAAACAGAGTAGGGGAGTTAGAGATGGGGAGAGGGAGGTATTAGGTAGATGGCTGGCATATTTTGAGGGAACTTTTAAATGTTAAGGAAGAACGGGAGGCGGGTAATTTCAAGCACTGGCAGCAGGGAGTATACCATCTTTTACGGAGTGAAGAAGAGCAGAATGTAAGTGTGGGGGAGGTACGTGAGGCATTAGTAGAATGAAAGGGGTAATGCAAGCTGGAAACTGATGGGATCATGGACAGAACTGTTAAAAGCAGGGAGGGGATTAGTGTTGGTGTGGTTGGTACTTTGTTTATAAATGTATGGAAAGAGGGAGGTACTAGGGGATTGGCGGAGGCATGTATAGTCCTTTATTATAACGGGAAAGGGGACAAAAGAGATTGTAAAAATTATAGAGGAATAAGTTTACTGAGTTATACAGGAAAAGTATAAGGTAGAGTTATAATTGAAAGAATTAGAGGTAAGACTGAATGTAGGAATTGCGGATGAGCAAGGAGGCTTCCCAGGGGGAGGGGGTGTTGGGGGGTTTTTTTTTTAGGGGATGATGTAGATACAGAGTTTACATTGAAGCATATATGTGAACAGTTTTTAGGATAAAGGTTTAGGGAAGTTTTTATTGCATTTATGGATTTAGAAAAGGCAAATGATAAATGATAGAGTGGATGAGGAGCAATGTGGCAGATTGTTGCAAGTTTATGGAATAGGTGGTAAGTTACTAATTGCTGTTTAAAGAGCTTTCATGAGGTCGTGAGGCTCAGGTTTGGGTTTTTTTTTTATTTTTTTAGGGTGTGTAGAAGAGAGGAGAATACTTCCGGTCGTTAAAAGTAGGTCTAGACATGGATGTGTAATGTCACCATGGTTCTGTTTTAATATATTTATATATGGGTTGTAAAGAAGTAAATGCTAGGTTGTTCGGGAGGAGGGGTGGGAATTAAATTATGGGGAATCAAATTCAAAATGGGAATTGACACAGTTACTTTTTGGCTGATGCTTTACTGTGCTTATTGGGAGGATTCTAAAGAAAAATTGCAAAGGTTAGTGGATGAGTTTGAGAATGTGTGATAAAGGTAGAAGTTGAAAGTGAGCATAGAAAAGGAGTAAGGTGATTGTGGGTATCAAATGATTAAGGATAAAGAAAAATTTGATATCAAATAATCTGGGAGGAGGAGTATGGAAAGAAGTGAATGTTTTCAGATACTTGGGAGTTTGACGTGTCTGGCGGATGCATTTATGAAGGATGAGGTTAATCATAGAATTGATGAGGGAAAAAAGGTGAGTGGTGCGTTAGGTATATGTGGAGTCAAAAAACGATTATCTATGGAGGCAAAGAGGGATGTATGAAAGTGTATAGTAGTACCAACATCTTATATGGGAGAGTTCTGTCTAAGGGCAAAGTGTGGTTGTAAATATTATGCAGAAATTCGGAAAGTAGAAGGAAAGTAGGAGAAGGTGTGGAGTTAATAAAAGCATTAGTAAGGAGGGCAGAGAGGGTTGTTGAGGTGGTTTGGTCATTTGAGTGAATTGTGATCAAAGTTAGATGGAATGGAAAGCATATAAATCTATGGGGAAGGAAAGAGGGGTAGGGCGATGTCCTCGAAAGGGGTGGAAGAGGGGGTAGAGGAGTTTTATGGGCGAGGGCTTGGTTCAGCAAGCGTGCATGAGCGTGTTAGATAGGAGTGAATGGAGAAGACGAATGATTACTTTGGGACCTGACGATCTGTTGGAGTGTGAGCAGGGTATTATTTAGGGAGGGGATTCAGGGAAACCGGTTATTTTCTTTATAGTCGGACTTGAGTCCTGGAAATGGGACGTATCAATGCCCTGCACTTTTAAAGGAGGGGTTTGGATAATTGGCAGTTTTGGAGGGGTATGTTGTGTATCTTTATACGTTATAATGCTTCTAAACTGATTTGTATTCTGAGCACCTCTGCAAAAGCAGTGATATTGTGAGTGTGGTGAATGAAAGTGTTGAATGATGATGAAAGTATTTTCTTTTTGGGGTTTTTCTTTCTTTTTTGGGTCTCCCTGCCCGGTGGGAGCGACAACTTGTGAAAAAAAAAAAAAAAAAAATAGTACATTATATATATATATATTATATATATATATATATATATATATATATATATATATATATTATATATATTATATATATATATATATATATATATATATATATATACTCTCGAATGACTTCGAGTGTGTATAAAATTCTGTAGTTGCAGGAAGGCGGGGTAGGGGTCGGCCAAGAAAGGTTGGAGGGAGGGGGTAAAAGAGGTTTTGTGTGCGAGGGGCTTGGATTTCCAAGCAAGCGGTGCGTGAGCGTCGTTAGATAGGAAGCAAATGGAGTCAAATGGTTTTTAGGACTCGACAGGAAGGGATTCAGGCCAGACTTGAGTCCTGCGGATGGGAAGTACAGTGCCGGCACTCTGAAGGGGGAGGGGTGTTAATAATGTTGCAGTTATAACTTGTAGTGGTAAGCATGGCCTCTGGCAAGACAGTGTTGGAGTGAGCGATGATGAAAGTTTTTTCTTTTGGCCACCCTGCCTTGTTGGAAACGGGCCGATGATTGTTAATAATAATAATAAAGTAATATAATATAATAATAATAATAATAACTATATATGTATATATATATATATATATTTATTTATAGTATATATATATATATATATATATATATATATATATATATATTATATATATATATTATATATGTATTATATATATATAGATATAGATATTTATATATATATATATATATATAATTTTCAGTATATAGATATATATATATTTATATATATATATTATACTCACACGTGCTGTTATGTTGAGTGGTGGTCGTTCGTACTGACTCTGCAACATCACACTCCAGCTGTTGAGAAAGGCTTTACTGATGGTCACGATATTCCTGCTGGTGTTGTTGCCACTGTTCTTGCTGTTGCTTCCGATGAAGCTAGACACCCAGGACGACCACGCCTTCTGCAGCAACCACAGGGTTGCTGCCCAGCATGCCACGCTGACGAGCACACTCACCCACAGGTCACCTACCATTCATAAAATTAACCCGTCAAATTCATTAGTAATGGTCCACAAATTAAAACTAAATAAATAATTATCACAAATAATATTATTGTTATATTTATTAAGAAGTGCTAGTGAAACGTTACTTGATAAGTGTAAGGTAATCAGATTTGATTCAAGCAACGGGAGAGTAGTTCCAAGTCTCTATATCAAAAACAATAAAAGCAATAAACATGATACTTATAATAATACTAATAATGAGTCCTGTAACTATAATCATTTATATAACACGCCTTTTTCGTGTACATTACCGGAAAAAGGTCTGATCAGCTGGAGATGCTGAGGCAGCGGCCGGGGCTTGAGAGAAATTATGCACAAAGGCTCGGAGGCGTACACCCGGGTGAAGTCTACCACCTGTGTTCTGCCTGGCGTAGGTGAGAGCACCAGAGAGAAGTCTGCCTGCTGGTGCTGCAGCATTCCCACAGTTCCCGTCCAATTTCCGTCCTCCAGCGGCAATCCGAACTGTTCCACCAGCGGTGGGCGCATCTCGTACCTGTCCCACGATGGATGTATGAGGTGATCAGTGGCAGTAGCAGCGCCAATAGTAGAACCACCAACAGCAGTAGAACCACCAGTAACAGCAACAACCGCAAAACCAGCGATAGAAGTAACAGCAGCAGTAACAACAACAGCCAAAGAAGCAGCATCAGATCCAGGAGCAGCAGAAGCAGCAACACAGTAAAGAGAAAAAATTGTTCAGCAGGGGGAAAAATTTCCTCGCGAAAGACTTAGGTCATACTATGACCCTCTCCGCGGAGCACTGAAAAAAAATATAAAAAACTGTGTTGTATTTACAAAAAAGTGTGTTTTATTATCTTTAGCAAAAGCGGTGCAAAAGAAAATTGCTGAAAATTTCTCCTTAATACGTTATAATCCTAAAATACATTATAACCTGTAATTTATTTCACTCTGCATGGGCAGTCCAATAACGTTAAATTTCTGTATGCTGAAGTTTACTGCCAGCTTTTCGGGTAATTTTAGGAAAAACGTACATTGTGGTCAGCTGTGACACATCCGCAGCTTATTTCACAATTTTAATATTTAGTGTTTGCACTCGTGCTATGGCAGTCACCGATAAGGTAATATGTACTGTCTGAGGTATATAGAATGTTGGTATATTAATGGCTAGTGGATACTCTTAAGTCAGACAACACACTATGTGATATTCTTCCTTGGGAGGAAGAACTGTCTTATATTATTACGCGATAGAAGCTAGTGGTTATGTTTACGTGAAATAAACTAGTGAATATCTTTACGTGAAATAAACTAGTGGATATATTTAAGTGAGGGAACGAACTGTGGCTATCCATTGATGGAGAAAAAATGGAGAAAACTAGCGTAAAAAAGATAATCGAAAACAAAAATCGTAAGTGAAAAGAAGAGGTGGAAAGAAACTCACGTATAGAGAAAAAATAGCGGAAAAAAGATCTCACTTTAACACGGAGAACAAAGGTGAAAGTCTCACGTGAAGTTGAGCTTGTCAGCGATGGTGTGTAAGATGCTGAAGTCAAGGGACTGGAGGGGAATGACTGGGTTCTTGGAACCGGGGGGGTCCCTTCTGTAGATGGTGTAAGGCACCAGCTCCAGCCCCACCACCTTGAACCTGTGACCTTGCATGTCTGCCATCTCATCTGTGAACCGTCATAACATCAAAGAAGTGGGGACAGTTGGTTCTCGCCAAAATTAGAATTTTGTCAAGTGAAATTACAGAGGAAATAAGTCACGCTGGTGAAGAAACATGCTGAAGAACAAGCGCTTTATAAGGGAACGTTTCTAAATGAAAGCTTGTTCCGAAACGTGACTTTTTTTCTTTACCATTGTCGGCATTGCGTCTTTTCAATCCAAGAGTCACACTATTAAAATCTGATAAATTATCCTAGGTTAAATGTGCTTTATTTCTCATCAGTGTCTGCCGATAACAATGATTCGTATATTGGAACCATTATTCATATTTATTAAACTGCCTGTAAATTTATTTGTAGGATTATCTAAGTGAACCTAAAATAATGGTTAAAGATTTTGTCGTATCATGAGAAAACTGGCTCAGCATTGAACAAAATTTGTAATATACAATAATCGAACACAATAACGGTGAATATATCTGTGACGTGTAACTGTTAAGCATCCAAACACGAGAACAGTCAAAAAAAATATTTGATATAAACAGAAAACTGACTTACTGTTTTGGTTATTTACGTGTAAAATTAAAGCTAACTTAGCTTTAACGGAAACTGAAAAAATAATTGCTTACCATGTTAATTCACGTGCATATATCTATTTATCAGACTTAAGCAACTCTGTAATTTAAGCAATGATTATTTAACCTTCACCAAGCTTTTGACTCACTCTTCTGCAGTCAAAGAGCTGCACACACACACACACAGGTACGATAAGACCGGGAGTGGACCTAGTAGCGACCAGCGTGGAGGCAGGGCCACAGGCTGACTCGATCCTTGCAACCATATATAGGTGAGTACACACACCCACACACACACACACACACACACACACACACACACACACACACACACACACTCACCGGGGAAGAGCAGGCTGGTCTGGAATAATCCCACGGTAGCGAGTACTGACCAGAAGTCAAGGAACTGTACCCCAGCTTCCCCCGATTTGCAAAAGGCGCATCGTCGGTACACCTCAACGCCATCACTCGTGCCTGCGGGTTAGTTCCTTCTTGAGAGTGATCTGCGAAGCTGCTCTAATTATTTTTTTTAGATCTAAAGCCTATGGAAAGCAAGTGTAATTTACCTGAACAGCAGCACTAATTTTACTTTATTCTCTTTGTTTAACTGCTACAAATTGTTGCAGCAATATTTACTGCTCAAGATGAGTAGGTTCCTTCGATTAATGAAACATATAACACACAAGCATGTGGACAAAAATGTAAATATGTGTAGTAAGAAATAGAATGCTTGAGTAATAATTTGAAAGCAATTTTGCCTCAATATTTTTTCGAGGGGGGGGGAGGCGGAAGGGGGCGATCGTATAAATAATTTTCAAGCCTTCGAAAGTAATTTAAACGTGGCGTCAGCCAATTTTGTTTACAATTATTATTATACTTATGGAGGAACCCAACCTACACCCGTGAGGGTTCACCTACTGGGGCACGAGAGGTAATCATTTTTGATACAAAGAAGAAAAAAGTTGCTGTAATTTCTTGTTATCTGTATCGAGGCATCTCCACTGAAGGGTTTTACCTGAAGAGGCAAGATGAGTGTCTGTTTCTTTCGAGCAATGATGACAGAGAGCAAAGTATAGAGCGTGGATAGTGTTGCGGAGGGTAGGATGTAGGAGAAAGGTTCCTACATGTGTTTTGGGACCCACCAGAAGGACTCGTGTCTTTGGCCACAACCACATATCTGACTCTTGTAAGAATCTGTTGAAGAAAAATATCTTAATTATCAAAGTCAGTCTTGAAACACGAGTGTCACTTACTCAGGTTTGATTAGTTTGACCATAACACTTTTTTTTTTTTTTGGCTGTTGGTGCCAGCAGTTCAACGTACTGTGGGTGCGACAGCCAGGCTGATCAAGAAATGATTTGTAAAATTTATCAAGTCTGCTATAGAACAGAGCTAGTGGTCCCCTTATAAATATATAGGGAGGGTTTTACAGTCTTGATCGCTTTACGCTTATTGAGTACCTCCAGTTTCTTGGAGAAAAATCCTTACACCAGATCAATACTATGTGGGTAGTAACGAATTAATCACCACTGCAAACTTTTTTTTTATAACATTATATTAAT
The DNA here is from genome assembly GCF_026875155.1 of Cherax quadricarinatus. Taxonomy (NCBI): domain Eukaryota; kingdom Metazoa; phylum Arthropoda; class Malacostraca; order Decapoda; family Parastacidae; genus Cherax; species Cherax quadricarinatus. Next base: position 12,427,157 of record NC_069421.1, read on the forward strand.
GGGAAAGCTCTAATTCCCCATGGGTTGAACAGCGCCTTGAGAATTTGAGGTAATAATTTTGACCAGGGAAGGAAAAGGTAGCTCCAATTCTTCTTGGAACAAGAGCCCTTCACCCTATCCTTTCCTTGAAAAAGGGAATAAAGTTAATAACGTTAACAAGGGATGCCATCAGGTAAGTCTGAAGGACACTTTACCTCAGCACGAGGTGTGCGTCGTTGGTGACGTCGAAGACGAGGGCGCGACAAGTGGCCTTGACATACTGCCACAGCCCTTTCTGCAGCTCCTGTGCTGTAGGGTCCTGCAGGAAGAGTGTTTTTACCTCCACCACCACCACCTGCACCACACCCGACACTCGCCTGGCACCCGTGTAACCCGGGAAAGGGGGAGGGGAATATTTAATATCTATTCGTTTTATAGTTTTGATATTTTATCTAAAAAGTAGTACTATTTGCTTAAAATGTGATTAGTAATCTGAAATATTATTATTATTATTTTAACATTTTCTAAAAGCGATAAACCTATGTGGGCCATTAAGCTCAAGGAGAGGTCGATTCATTTATTATTTTATATCCTCTTGTCTTGAGAATGCAAGTCGGAAT
>NC_069421.1:12432755-12573975 GCF_026875155.1 Cherax quadricarinatus
CCCCAACCCTTTTTGGGGGGGGGCAGGGGTCGGAGTCACAGCCCCGGGCCCCCGCCTTTTTTGGGCTATTGCTATTTGGTCCTCCCTCTCCCGGGCCCCTTGACCTTATCAAAACCTCCCCTTAAAACTATGAAAGGGTTTCCCGCCTCACAAACGCATTTTCTAGGCTATTCCACGGCCTGAATACTCTAGATGAAAAAAATACTTCCAAAACACCCCTTTTGGTTCTCTGAGTCTTAAACTTCCAATTTTTGACCCTTTTGTGTCTGTTCCTTCCCCCTTTTATACTTTTCCCGCCCTTTGTCCTTTTTGTCTATTCCGCCAGTTTTTTTTTATATGTCGTTATCAAGTCTTCCCCTGCCCCTTTCCTGTCCTCCCAGTGTCGTCGGGCCCCGATTTTTCCCTAAACCTTTTTTTCGTAGCTCTGGGACTATTTTCTTTGTTGCAAACCTTTTGGGAAAACCTTTTTTTTAATTTCTTGAGGGTCTTGACTGGTGGGGGTTTTTCCAAAAACTGGTGCTGCATCCCTCCCCAGTATGGGCCTGACGTAAAGGGGTTTTCAAAAAGTCTTAAACGAATCCTTCTGAGGTATGGGGAACGCATCGGAATTTTCCCGGGGGCGCCCATATGCTGCAGCAGTTTTCTGATTAAAGGGGCGTCTCAGGAGATATGCTCGGGGGTTATATCACCCCCAGATTTTTTTTTTCCCCCTTGAGTGAGGTTTGCGCCCTTTGGGCCATCTAAATTTTATTGTGCCCTGGGGTTTCTTTTTTTCCACCCTTCCCCAATTTTCATGATTTTGGGGCATTTGGCGGGGTTAAAAATTTAAAGGGAGCCGGGTTGCTGGACCAGGGGGGGTAGCCTGCCCCGGGTCTTTTTGGGTAGTTTTGCCTGTTTTTTCTTCCGTTTTGGATTTTCCTTAATTGCATCCACCTCCCAAAAAGGGCCCATTTTCTGAGTCTATCCCCCCCGTTATTTTCCTTTCCATATCCCCAAGAACAGCACGGTCCTAAAAACTGACCCCCTGGGAAAACCCCGCTTGTCACAGGCCCCCTTTTTGACACCCCCTCGGGGTTTGTTGCCCCCCCGTAAGGTATTCCCTGACCCCATTGCAGTGCCTTTTGTTTTTAGTATGCCGGGGGGGATCCTCTGGGTTTTGCAGTAACCCTTTGTAAAAAAAAACTGTGCGAAGGCCTTCTTGCACCCAAAAAAAAAAAGGCAGTCGATCCACCCCCTCTCTTCTTGCTTACTTCTGTCACCTTGTCATAAAAACTCTAGAAAGGTTTTTTTTTTTTTGTGACACAGGATTTTCCCTTCCCCTTGAAACCGTGTTTTTTGTAAATTTATACACTTGTTTCTTTCCCGGGGGTGCCCCACTCTCCTGATAATCTTCCCCAAACCTTGATACTATACAATTTGTGAAACAGGTCTGTAGTTTGGGTCCCTTCATGTCTGTCCCCCTTTTTTTTAAAAAATTGGTACTACATTTGCCTTTTTCCCCATCCCTCAGGGGGGTTTCCCCCAGTTTCAAATGATGTGTTGAAATTTTTTTAAATTTCCCTCCCACAAAATCTCTGCTCCTCTTTAAGGACCCGGAGGTTTGTTGTCTGGGTCCCACCGCCTTTGAGGTTTCAATTTCGAAATAGAAAGTTCTTCACCTCTCTTTGGTTATATGTCCCTTCACCAAATTTTCCCTGGGGGCCCCCCTTTGTTCTATTTCCCGGGAAAGCCCTACTAGTTTCCCCCTTTAAATACCTTTTTAAAATTTTTTGGGTGTTGAGCTCCCGAAAAAACCTCTGGTCGTTTCTTGGGGAATTCCCCTTCACCCTTCCCAGTCGGTTTTACATGGCCCTTGATGTTTTTTTCCCCTTCCTGATTGGCTGTACAACAGCTTTGGGTAGTTTTTTCCCTTTTGATGCTATGTCTTTTTTCATATTGTCTCTGAGCCTCCCTTCTTATTGTGCTTTATTCTTTTTCCCCGGCTCTTTCGGCTAATCTCTTTTTTTTCCCTTTGAGTTTTTTCTGTCTTCTGGGCCTTTTCCATTCTCAAAGTAACCTATTTTTTGGGCCTCCCTACCCCTTTGGGGTAAACCAAGGACTCGTTCTTTTTCTTCCCATTTTTTTCTTTTTCCCCTTTGGGAAAAAAACCTCCCTTTTCTGCCCCCTTGCATTTTTTTTGGCCACATAGCCCATCATTCTTGAAACGGGTTTTTCCCCGGGTAATTTTTCCCTCTCCCACAAATTTGTCTTGAAAGGAAGTTCCTCTTCCCGGGAAGTATTTCCCCCTTTGGGTATTTTGGGTTTTTTTCCCCCACCCTTTTCCCACCTCTCCATTTTGGAGCTAAACTATGTAGTAAAAGCCCCAAAAACCCATGATCATTACCCTCCCGGGGGCCTTTCTACATGATACCCTCGAGGCCCGGGAACTACCCCAAGGGTGAATCCCAAGGGGTCCAGTCGGGCGGGTTTTCTTTCCTTCCCTTCTCTGGTATGTCTCTAACATGTTGATGCATGATTTTTTCCGGTACCACATTCCAATCTTGGCTCTCCATGTTTGGGGCCCCCCCAGGGGGGGCTGGGGGTTTTCCCATCTTTCTCCGGTGATTAAAATCACCGATAACTAGTAACTTTGCTCCCCCCATGTGTGCTCTCCTGGCCACCCTTCGGCCCCTAGTGTGTCGTCTTTGCTCTGGGCTCTATCATATTTTTCCCTTTTGGGCCTCCTGCAGTTCTGTGGGGGGTTTTGTACATTTTACTGAAATTTATAAACCTTATGTCCCTCAAAACGGGATTTTTTCCTTTTAATAGCCCCTTTTCCCGCTCTTTGGCCATCCAGCCTTCCATTTTCTAAAACCCCCCAGGGGGTTTTTTTAATGAGCAGGCAAATCCTCCTCCCCCCTCCTCCCTCGTCTTTCCTGATTTTTTATATCCGGATGGAAAGTTTGGGAATCTGTTATTATTCCGGGTTTGGGTTTTGTTTCTGTGAGTGCTATTATGTCTGGGGATGTCTCCTTGATTCTTTTCGTCCCAAACTCCTCATACTTGTTTTTATTCCTTTCTGCATTTTATACCACCCTTCAACTTCTTTTCTAAAAAGGTGGGGGGGGAAGGTTTGTAAGGGGGGTTTTGGGGAAAATTTGGAGACCTGGTAAGGAATTTGGGGTTTGTTGCTTTTAGGGGGGGGAGTTTTTTGGGAAAGTGGGGGGGGCATTGGATGGGGCATGGTGTTTTTAAATTTAGAGTTTTTGGGTTGCACTGGGGTTAAAACCGGGTTTGGGGGAGGCTTCAAATGGGAAAATTTGTGAGGGGGGGCTGTTTTTTGGTTCTTTTTCCCGGGGGCGGGGGAATCTCCTGTCTGTTTTTCTCCCACCCCCCTTCTTTCCTCCCTTTCCCCTTTTTGAAATCATCTCTTCTCAGTTTCTCCCTTTCTTTTGTGTTCTGTCCCCAGTCGAGTACACCTTCCCTGTATCCCCGGCATGTCCCTTAATCGTGCTTTCCTTGCGGGATCCGGTTCCGAGTCGCTTTTTCCCCTAAAGGGTCATTTTTAAACTGGCCGGGTTCTTTTTTTTCCCAAAACCCCCCTTTCCCCCCCGAAAATTTTTCAAGGGGGTTAGGGTCGTTTTCCATTGCTTTAATGAGGGGCTTTAAAATTTTTTTTTTTTCCCTTTTGTTTTCTTGTTCATATTTTTCCCTTTTTCAACTTCCGGGGAGCCCTTACAAAAAGACTGCCCCTCACCCTTTCATTCTCCCACTGCTACCCCGGTTTTGTTTTCCCCTCAAAAAATTTTGGTTTCCTCCCCCTTTTTCAGCTTTTTTTCTTCGGGTTTCACTGGTTTAATTTTACTTGGGCTCAGTGGCCTTTTCTTTTCCCCTTCTGGCTTTCCTTGGGCTCTGTTTTTTGTCTGTTAGGGCCTCCACAAAAAGCTTAGCTCTTTTCTTTTACTACAGTCCCCCTCTGATAGAGCCTCCCCATGCGGGTTGTGTTTCCTTCTTTCCCCTTTCTGTCCCCCCTTAAAATTTTTGAGGGGGGTTTGGGTACTCACCTATTTGGGAGGTTGGGGGGGGTTCCGAGTCCGAGTCCTGTGGGGTGTGTGGTTTTGTGGGGTGTGTGGGGGTTTGTGGTGTTGTGTGTGTGTTTTCTCACCTATTTGGGGTTCCCGGGGGTCGAGTTTAGTTTCCTGGCCCCGCCTCTTCCCCCCGGTTGCTACTGGGCCCCCTCTTCCTTGCTCCATGGGTTTTATCAAACCTTTCGCTTAAAACGTGTATGGTTCCGCCTCCCAAGTCATTTTCTAGGTATTCCACCCCTTTACAACTCTATGACTAAAAGAAATACTTCCAACTTTCCTCTGACTATTTGTGTTTTCCAACTTCCCAATTGGGGAAATCTTTTTTCTTTTTCCCGTCCCTGGAAACCCCTGTCTTTGTCCACCTTGTCTTTTCCCAAAGCAGTATTTTTAAAAGTCGTTATCTTCCCCCCCGGGACCCCCCTGTCCTCCACCCTCGGGCCCGGGATTTTCCCTTAATTTTTTCTTCTTTTAGGACTTTCCCCCTTTAGCTCTGGAACAACCCCTTTGTCGAAAACCCTTTTTTGTCTTTCTCTAGTTTCTTGCCCGTGTTTATCAAATTTTGCGGGTTCCAAACAGGTGCCCATACCCCCAGTATGGGCCTGTTTCTGGGGTTTCCCAAAGGGCCCCCATAGGGTTTGCAGCATTTAATTTTGATTGGTGGGGTGTTCCCAAAGAATGCTCGGTTTTTATACCCCACCCCAAGTTTTTTTCTCCTTGAGTGGGGTTTGCAGTCTTTGGCCACCTAGCCTATACTCGGGTCTGTGGTTTTCTGTCCCCTTTCCCCCTATCTTCATTTACTTTGCTTTTGGCAGGATTAAATTTCGGAAGCCTTTTGCTGGACCAGGGTCCAGTCTGTCCAGGCCCCTTAAGCCCCTGCCTGGTCCTAAATAAAGATTTAATTCTCCTCATTAACTTCACATAAACTGAAAAGGGGGGACATTTCCCTGAGTCAACCCTTCCGTCATGTGTTCACATATCCCCAAAAATAGCACGGGCCCTAGGCCCGGCCCCTGTGGGACCCCCGCTTGTCACAGGTCCCCCACTGTGATACATCTTAAACGTACCATGACTCGTTGTTGCCTCCCTGTCGGGTATTCTCTGCCCCCTTTGGCAGTCCCCTTTTCCCTGTTATATGCACCTGATGCTCTAGCTTCTGCACTTTTCTTTTTGTGGGGAAACTGTGTCAAAGGCCTTTTTTCCCAGCCCCAAGAAGTTTGGCAATAAACCCCACCCCTCTCTACGTGTCTTACTTCTTTTATTTTATCAAAAAAAACCCAAAAAGGTTTTTTAACGCGGGTTTTTCCCTTTCCGTGAATCCGTGCGGGTTTGGTTTTTTTATACCTTGTTCCTTTCCCAGGGCCCCACCACTCTCCCCTGATAACCCTTTCCATAATTTTGAATCTATACACGAAAAATTTGCACGGGTCTTTTATTTATTTGGCCTCTTTCTTTTTCCCCTTTTTTTAAAAAAATGGGAACTACATTTGCCGTCCCCCTACCTCGGGCGTTCCCATTTTCCAGGGGGTTGGTTGAAATTGTGGTAAGGGCACGCAAACATATTTTGCTCCCTCTCAAAGGGAAACCCACGGGGAGATGTTGCCCCGGTCCCTTTGCCTTTGAGGTATCGAGGGTCCCTTAGCAGTTTTTTCCCACCTCCCCTCATCTGATGTATGTCTTTAACACTTGTTGGTGTTTTCCCTTTGCTGGTGTCCCCATTTTTGGCCTGCCCCCCCCCAAGTCCTTCCTGTCTCTACTGAAAAATATTCCCTTTTAAATTCTCGTGTTGACTCCTCCCCATACCTCTTGTCTTTTTCTTGTGAGTTCTCCACCTTCTTTCCTCCCCTTATCACCTGGCCCTTGACTGTTGTCTTCCCCCAAAAAGTGGCTAAAACAGCAGTTTTCGGGTCAAATTTTTTTTCGTTTGCTAGGGTCTTTTTCATACTGTCGCTGGGCCTCCCTCCTTTTTTCGGTGCATACCCCGTTTCGGGTCTTCTACAAATTCTCCTTTTTTTTCCTGGGCCTATGCCTCCTGTCCCCTTTTCCTTTCTCTGTTGCATTTTATTTTTGCCTCCCTACCCTTGGGGTTTAAAGAAAGGGGACCTTTTTTGGTTTTCAATTTTTCGTTTCCCTTGGGAACAAAACTTTCCTCTGCCTCCTTGAAATTTTTTGTTGCCCCCTTTTTTCCATCATTCGTTTACTGATTTTCCACTATTTCTCCGTTCCCCCTGAAAAAACCCCGCAGGGAAATTTTTCATCCTTTGTTTGTCCCCCCTTTTATTTGTTTGGCCTGTTTCCCCCCAGTTCTTGGTTTTCCTTTTTCCAGTTTTTTAAAATCTACTATATAGTCAAAATCAAAACCACGTGATCCTAGTCCCAAAGGGGCCCCTCGTAGTGATTTCCTCAATTTCTGAAGCTCAGGGGGAACACAAAAATCCCCGTCTTGCGGCCAAACCTTCCCCCCCCCTCTCTGGTTGGGTCCCGACATGTTGATGCATTTAGGTTTTCAAGTTTTCCCCATCCTGTTGTTGTGTGTGTGTGTGTGTTTTGGGGGAGTGAGTGTGTGGGGTTGTGTGTGTGTGTGTGTGTGGTGGGGATGTGGGTGGGGATGTGTTTGTTGTGGGGCGGGGTGCGTGTGGCGTTTTTGTGTGTGTAGTGTGTGTGGGTGTTTTGTGTGTGTGGGTGTGTGTGTATTGTGTGTGTTTTTTGTGGTGTGTGTTTTGTTTTGTGGGGGTGTGTGTGGTGGGGTGGGGGTGTATGTTGGGTACTCACCTATTGTACTCACCTATTTAGGTTGCGGGGGGGCGGTCCGAGCTCCCGGCCCCCCCTTTTCACTGAAAACGCTACAGGTCACCTCCCCCGAGCCGTTTACTTTTTCATTTTCCTCTGTTAAAGCTATGTAAAGGATCCCCGCCTCCACTAACGCTTCCCAAACAAATTTCCCCTTACTGCTACTTTTGGGGCTGAGAAATACTTCCTAAAGCCCCTGAAATTATCTGTGGGCTTAGCTTCCAACTGTGTCCCCTTGTTTCTGTGTCCAAACTCTGGAACCCTCCTGTCTTTTTCCCCCCCTTGTCAATTCCCCTCCCGGATTTTTTTATGGATACTGTGTGTGTGTGTGTGGGGGTGTGTGTGTGTGTGTGTTTTGTTGTGTGTGTGTGTGTGTATCTGTGGGGTGTGTGTTTGCGGGTGTGCGTGTGTGTGTTTTGTGTATGTGTGTGTGGGGTATGTGTGTGTGTGCGTGTGTGTGTGTGTGTGTGTGTGTGGGTGTGTGTGTGTGTATGGTGTGTGTGTGTGTGTGTTGTGTATTGGGGTGGGCGTTTTGTGTTTCGTGTGTGTTTTGTGTGTGTTTGTGTGTGTGTGTGGGTGTTGTGTTTTGTATGTGTGTGTGTGTGTGTGTGTTTTTATGTTGTGTTGTTTGGTTGGGGGGGTCGGTTGGATTGGGTTTTGTGTTGGTTTTGAGGGGGGTTTTTGTTTTTCGTTGTTGTTTGGGTATTGTTCCCCCTTTTTTGTTTGTGGTGGTATTTTTGGTGTTTGTGTTGTTAATGGGTTTGTTTGGGGTTTTGGTCCCGTTTTTGGGGCCCCCTTGTTTTGGGGTTTTTTTTGGGTTTTGTCCCCCTTTTTGTTGTGCGTGGGGTTTTTTTAATCTTGGGAATAAATTTTCTCTGGGTGGTTTGGTTGAATTTGTTTTTGTTTTTTAGTGTTTTGGGAGGTTTTGGGGGGTTCCCGGGGTTGGGTTTGGGTGTATGGGTGGGTTGGTTTTATTTGTGTGGAAGGTTTTTTGGGTTTGTGGGTTAAATGTGGGGTTTTTTGGTTGGTGGGTTGGGTGTTGGGTTTTTCCCCGTTTTTTTGTGTGAGGTTGTGTTTGGGTTGTGTTTCTCCCCCCCCCCCCCCCCCAATTTTGCTACTTAATTTGTGGTTGCCCCGGGTTTTGGCCCGGGCTCCCTTTGTCCCTTTTTGGCCCCCCCTTTTTCTCCGGGTTTTTTTTAAATTAGGCCTCTCCAAAACCCCCCAGAGCTTTTTCCTCGTCTTTAAAAAACTTTTAGGGTTCCCCTGGGCCCCCTGGTTTACAGGTATTTCCCTGCCACAAACCATGACTGGGCCCCTTTCCCCCAAAAATTTTCCCCCACCATTTGTGTTCCTTTTCCCCTTCCTATTTGGCCCCTCTTGTTTCTGTGTCCCCGCCCTTTTGGAAAAAACAAACCCCCATTTTTCCCCCTTGTCTTTTCCACCAGTATTTTGGTTTTTGCACAAATTTTCCCCCCCCTGAAAACCCCCCCCGGCCTCCCCTTTTGGTTTTTTAAGGTGTTTTTCCCCCAACTTTTTCTTGGAAAACTTCCCTGATTTTTTAAATAACCTGGAACCTTTGTATTTTTAATTTTCATTTGCCTCCTTTTTTTTTTTGTTGGGGCCAAAATTTCTGTTCCAGTAAGGGGCCCCCTTTTTTATAGGTGGGGGGTTTTTTTGAATATTTTGTTTTGGGTGGCTTCGGTTTCTTTCTCAATTTCCCCGGGGGCCCGGCCCCCTTTTTTTTGGGGGTTTGGTGTGGGGGGTTATTTTGGGGGGTGTGTGGTGGGTTGGGGGGTGTGGTTGTTTTCTGGGGTTTTTAATGTTTGGGTTTTGTTGGGGGGGTTTTTTGTTTTTGGGGGGGGGGGTTTTTTTTGTGGGGTTTGGGGTTTTTGGGGGGGGGTTTTTGTGTGGGTGTTTTGGGTTTTGGGGGTGGGTTTTTTTTTTTGTTTTTTGTGTGTTGGGGGGGGTGGTTTTGTGTGTGTTTGTGTGTTTTGTGGGTGTGTGGGGGTTTGGGTTGGGGGGGGGGTTTTGTGGTGTGTGGGTGGGTTGAGGGGTGTGTTGTGGGGTTGGGGGGTGTTGTGTGTGGTGGGTGTGTGTGTGGGGTGTGTTTTGGGTGTGGGGGTGGGGATTTTTGGGGGTGTGGTGTGTGTGTGTGTTTTGGGTGGGTTTGGGGGGTGTTGTGTGGGGTTGTGTGGGGTGGGGGGGTTTTTGTGTTTTGTGTGGGTGGGTATGGGTGGGGGTGGGGGTGGGGTGTTGGTTAGGGTGGGTGTGTGTGTGGGGTGTGGGGGTTGGGGTGTGTATGTGGGTGTGGGGGTGGGTGTGGGGTTTTGGGGGTGGGGGTGTGTTTTGTGGTGTGTGTGTTTTTTGTGTTTTGTGGGTGTTTTTTTGGTTTTGCCCCCCACCAATTTTTATATTTTTTCGGGGTCGAATTAATTTTCCCGGGAATTTCTTGCCCCCTTTTCCCCCCCAACTTTATAAATTTTAAAATTGAATTTTAAATTTCATTTTTAAATTTTTCCCTTTCCCTTTAAATTTGACGAAATTTCTTCCCTTATACTCCTTTCTCAATTTTGTTTTAACTTTTGTTTTTCCCTTTTTTCGGGGTGTTTTTTCCCCCCCCGGAAAAACCCCCCACCCACCACCAAACAACACCCCCCCCCCGACCCCCCAACCACTCACAAAACCCCAACCACAGGACACCCCAAAACCGGAACAACCTTTCCCCAAATTTTATTTTATTTTTAATTTTATAATTTAAATTTATATATATTTAATATTAATTTAAAAAAACCTTTCCCAAAGGGGAAGGGTTAATGTTGCCAGGCCTTTTTTTTGGGGCCCCTATGGGTTTGGTTTTTGTTTGTTTGTGTTGGGGGGGTTGGGTTTAAATTTTTTGGTTTTGTTTTTGTTTTGTTTTTGTTTGTTGGTTGGGTTTATTGTGTGTGGGTGTGTGTATTTTTTGTTTTGTGGTTGTGGGGGTGGGGGGGGGGGGGTTGGTGTTTTGGTTGGTTTTTTTGTTTTGGGTTTTTTATAATTTTTTTTTTTTTTTGGGTTTGTTGGTTTTTGGGTTTAGGGGGTTTTAATTTTTTTTTTGGTAGGGGTTTTTTTTTTTTTTTTTTAATTTTTTTTTTTTTTTTTTTTTTTTAAAAGAAAAAAAAATTTAAAAAAAATTTTTTTTTCCCTTTTTTAAAAAAAACGTTTTTTCCTTTTTGAAACCTTTTTAAAATTTTGGGGTCCTTTTTTTTTTCAAACCTTCCCCCCCCCAAAAATTGTGGAAAAAAACCCCCCCCTTTTTTTTTTTTTTTTTTTTTTTTTGTGTCCCCTTTTTTTGGAGCCCCTCCTTTTTTCTATGTTCCCCAACCTTGGTTTTTAATTTTCCCACCCCAAGTTTTGGGAAAAGTCCCAATTTTATCGGTGTCCCCTCCCCTTAATCCCATTTTCCTGGGCCCCTCCAGTTGGGGCCCCCCCTTCCCCCAGGGCCCCGGAAATTTTCCCCTTTAACCCTTTCCCTTTTTTTTGGTTTTTTGGACCCCCTTCCAATTTTTTCCCGCGGAAGCAAACTGGAACCCCCCCTTGTCGCAGGGGGTTTTCCTTTTTTTTCTTTTTTTAAAATTTTTTTTTTGACGTGCTTGATCAAGGGGTTGGGGGCCAAACAGTGTTGCGAACTCCAGTATGGGGGCCCACGTACACGATGTACAGTGGCTAGAACGATTTCCCTTTCTAAGGTATCGGAACGCTATTCCGGTTTGTCGGGGGGCCCCAAATGCGCACAGTTATCGGGGGTTTATGAGGGCGTTCCGGAGACGTGCTCGGGGTTATTTCTAAACCCCCAAATTTTTTTTCCTTGGTGAGGGTTTTCAGTCTTTTGGCCCCCCTAGCCTATACTCTGTCGGGGGTCTTCTTTTTTCCCCTTTCCCCGTCTTCAAAGACTTTGCATTTGGCAGGGTTAAATTCGAGAAGCCCGGGTTTCTGGGCCAGGTGTCCCGCCCCGTCCAGGGCCCCCTTTGAAGTCCTACCTGATCCTTTATCTGATTTAATTCTCCCCTTTAAATTCACATCAACTGCGAACAAAGGGGCCTTCCCGAGTGTACCCCTTCCAACATGGGATTCACATATACCCGAAATACACTTTGGGCCCAGGCCGACCCCTGTGGGACCCCCTCGGCACAGGTGCCCCCCTGTGAACCTTATCAAAATAAAAACCATGAATCACTGTTTTCCCCTGTCAGGGATTCCCCTGATCCATTTCAGTGTCCTTCCTGTTATACTGCACCAACTCCGTGAGGAACTGTGTCCCAAGGCCTTCTTGCAGTGGGGTGTGTGTGTGTGTGTGTGTGTTATTATGCAAAAAATGGATTTTTTATACAAAAAAAAGGATATATATTATCAAAATGCAGAACCAGCCACATGGGGTGAAATGGGCTGCTCTAGGTTTCCCTTTTGCCTACAGCTAAGCAAACGTCAGGAGCTATTTATTGTTTTGGGGATTTTGGGAAGCAGGGGGCCATTGGGGGTCCTCATCTTACCCGGGGGCAAAAACCCAAATTTCCCAAATGGCCAAAATATTCATTCTTGTGACTTGTGTTTTTTTTCCCTTTTGATCACAACACCACCCGCTACCGACCCACACCAGCAATTTTTGCCATTCTTTCCCAAGGGTACAGTGTGATTCCCCTCAACGTATTTGGAATCCCCGGACCTAAAACGCAAAGTTTTTCCCCTTTGGGTGGATTCGAAATGTGGTAAAAATTTCTGATATCTGTTGACTTCACTTTAGTTTTTGACCCCAACGTTTATAACACGATTGGAAACAAATTACGGAAAGGGTTCAAACTTACCCCGTTCCCTGTTGGTTTCACTGTATCTAGTTTGCCATCCCTTTGGGAAAGCCCCACATTAAGACACTGGTCCTTAAAAACACTTTTAAATTGTTTTGGGGAAATTGGGGGGAAGCAGTGAGGGGAACCACTGCAGTTTTAAAGTCTTCAAGGGGAGGGCAGTTGCCTGTCATAGGGAATTCTAGAAGAAAATTTTCTAGTGGGGTTTGCCCCTCCCCTACTATAGTTTTGCTGGTCTTGGGTTTTAACAGTGACACGTTGATCTAGCTCCTATGGTTTACAAACCCTCTCTTCCTCCGAACACTGGAAAACTTAGGGTGATACCCAACGGGGAAACATGGGTAATTTTAAATTTTCTTTACTTATGAACTTGTTCAGCTGTAGCCAATCCATGAAAAAAAAAAAAGTTTGCGGGAATGTGCCCGAGAGTCCCTGCTGGGGATTCCTGTGTAGGAATTTGAAGGGTCCCCCACCTTTTTTCTCTGAAAAACACGCTGGGGGTTATTAATCAGGGGTTTTTATATTTTCCCCTTTAAAGGGGGCCCTTACATGTGGAAATTTTTTGATAGCGAATTTTTTTCCCTTTTTTTATTAATTTGGGGAGCCCCAGTTTTGTACGAGATTTAAATTTACTTTGGGCTTCAAATTTTGTGTCCTGTAGGGTTATTAGGGGAGCGAAAATCTTTGGGTTTAAAAAAGGGCCCTTTTCCTTTTTTGGGCCATAATATATGTGTTTAAAATTTAAAAAAAAACCACCCGTGGAAAAAAAGAAAATTTTAAAAACCCGAAACCCTTTGGGTTTTTTTTCCTACTTTCAAATTTTGGTATTTTTTACTTTTTTCAATCAACGTTTTAAAAAGATTCTTATATAAAAATATATTTTTTATATATATTTATAAAATATTTTATAAATATATATATTAAAATATAAAATTAAAAATTTATATATATTTTTTTTATAAATATATATAAATTTTATATACGTTCATATTTTTTTTTTAACAAGGGCAGCCGTCTTTTCCCCCGAGGCAGGGACCCAAAAAAAAAAGAAAATCATTCAACACTTTCACCCCATTCACACAAAAAACACTGCTTTTGCGGGTGCTCAGAACAAAAACCGCTTAAAAAGCATTTTACCTATAATACCAACCCTATCCCTCCAAACTGCTAATTTTCCCGAACCCCCCTTTAAAAGGGGAAGGCACTGTACTTTCCCAAATTTTTTTGGGCTCAAGTCCCCGGCCTTTTTTAAATATAATAATTTTATATATATTTTTATAAAATTTTTTAAATAAAATAATTTTAAAAATTTTATATTTTATTAAAATATAAATATATATAAAATTTTAAAATTTAAAATTTTATAATTTTTGTTCGTGCCCGAAAAATGTAAAAAATTTCGATTTTGGCCCTTTAAAAAGCAAAAATTTTCCAAAAAAACATTTTGAACCTAACGAAAAAATAAGTTTTTTGTAAAAGTATCTAAAATATTTTTAGTTGGATTAGGCTTAAAAAAAAAACTGCGCTTGTTATAATAAGGTTAAGGGAAGTTTCCTAAAGGGTTTTTTTGGGGGCAAAAAATTTTAAATTTATTTATTCAATTTAAAGAAAAAAAAATATATTTTTTAAAAGTTAAGAGAAAATTTCAGAAAGGGGGAAAAAATTTTAAATGAGTTTTGCTTAAATTTACCGTTTTACCCATTAAGCACGACATATATATATATATATATAATAATATATTTAATATATATATAATATTATATATAAAATAAATTTTTATATATATATTTTGTATAATATACATATATATATATATAAAATATTATTTAAATATAAATATTTTAAAATAATATATAATTTTATTATTTATATTAAAATAAAATTTATTAAAATAAAAATAATAAAATTTTATTAAAATTTTATATATATATAAATAAATATATTTTTTAATTTTTAAAATTTTTATATTTATATATATTTTAAATATATTTTATTATATATTTTTTTTATATATATTAAAATAAAAATATATATATATAATTTATATAATATTTTAAAATATAAATATTTATATATTATATATATATATATATATTTAAAATATAAAATATATTAATATTTATATATATATTTTTTTAAATTTATATATTTTTATATATATAAAAAATAAATTTAAAATAAAGTTTAATAATAGTTTTAATATTTATTTTATAATTTATATTTTTTATTATTAAAAATTTTTTTTATTTTTTTTTATTTATTAAAAAATATTTATTTTGGTGGTTAAATTTGGGTTTTGGAAAAAATTTATTATATTTAGGAAATAAAAAATTTTTATAAAAATTTCCCAAACATTTAATAAGAAAAAAATTTATTTATTTTTTTTAGATTAAATTAATTTTCCGCAAAAATTCAATTTTGGCAAAAAAAAATTTTTTTGGTTAAATAGGTAGGTAATTTTTTATTCCTTTTGGCAAAAAATTTTTTTGCAATTAAATTTGAAAAAAAAAATTTTAAAATAAAGGAAAATTTTAAAATTTAAATTTAATGGTTTTGGTTTAAGTTTTTAAATTTTTGGGGAAACATAATATTAAAATATAATTTTTTAATAAAATTAATTTTTTTTATAATAATATAATTTTAAAAAAAGATTTTTTTAAATAAATTTAATTTTTTAATTTAAATTAAAAATAAAAAATCCCTCTTTTAAAAGATAAGGAAAATTTTAGAAAGCTTAATTTTAAAAGGGATTTTTGCTAAATTTAAGGGTTTTTCCTATTTGGGCCCCTATAAATTTTGGAAAATTTTTTTAAAATTATATTTTTTATAAAATATTTTTACTTTTATTATAAAAATGTAAAATTTAATTCTAATAACCAAATTCTTTCTAAAAATAAATATTTTTGGAAATGAGGGTGTCCGAAAAGCCCCCTTGAATTTTTCCCCCTTTCCCTCACCCCACTGAAGGGTTTCCCTCTCCCAAAAAAACATTAAAATTTTTCCCCAAGAAAATTCTTTCCAAATTTACCTTTTTTGGAAACCCCCCTTACCCCTTTATAAAAACTTTTCCATCCTATACAAAACTCCCTTTTTTTGCCAAATTTTAAGGGCCCCCCAAAAAAATAAAAGGGTTTCATAAAGAAAGAATACATTTATTATGCCCTTTGGGTGTTAAAACCCGGGGGTTTAACAGCAACCCTTAAAAAAATAAATTTTTAAAAATCCACTTTCCCCAACTCCCTTTTACCCCAACAACCCACAAAGGTAAAAATATCCAAGGGGAAAAACACTTCCCCCTCAAAAATTTTTGGTCAACCCCCAACAAACCCAAAATTTACCCAAAAAGGGGAAACCCCCCAAAACCCCCTTTACAATTTTCCCCAAAACCTTCCCCCTTCCCTATTTCCCTAAAAACACCAATCATAACTACTAAACCCCCAATATTTCACTCCGCCGGTTTTTACCCCAAAACCCCTAAAAACTAGAAAGAAATGGGAAAATAAAAATAATCCTAAAGGATTAAAAAGTTATTCCAAAAGACAAAAACCCAATTTCAACAGGAACGGAAAAAAGTGTTTTCTTTTTGAAAAGGGAATTTCACAAAAACCCAAGGGAAAACCCCCTTGGAAACCAGAAATTTCACCCGCAAAAAAAAGGGGGGCCCCAGAGGGGAACAAAATTTTTTCCCCCTTGGGGGTTTTTGGGGTATTACTAAAAAAATTAAAAAGGGGAAAAAATTTAGCCAAAGAAAGCCAAAGTGTAAAAAATAGAAATTCTTAAAAAACCCCCCTTTTAAAGTTTGGGATCCCCGGGGAAAAATCCTTGGCCCCCTTTTTTTCCGATTTAAATAAACAGGAAAATGCATTTTTTTAAACAATTTTTAATTTAATTTTTGGGAGACAAAAAAATTAAAAGTCCCCTTTTTTTTCATCCCAAGGGCCCCCAAAAAACTAATTTTTTGTTAATTAACCCCAAATTATAAGGGGGGAAAATATTTTATTGGGGGATTGATGGAAATTTAAACAAAAGTTCTAATAATTTAACAAACCTTTACACAATTTGGGGCAGAAATTTTTAAAAGGTTCCTTTTTTAACATAATTTTTTTAAAACATTTTTACAAAAAACCAAAAAGGGAAAAAATTCCTGGAAAATTGTTTTGCAGGGAGGGCAAAAAAAGGGGGGAAAAAGAGGGGGGGGAAAGGGGCCAAATCCCTTAAATTTTTTAAAAATAAAACAGGAAATTTAAAAGGAAAATAATAGCCCGTTTTTTCGCTTTGGGAAACATAGATAAAAATTTTTTGGGGTTAAAAAAGACCTCTAATCGGAATGGTGGTTTTCTATATAAAGTAATATTTATGAAGCTAGGCTTGTCCTTGTTACAATCAGCCACACCTTAGTAATATTTATTCAACCACATTCACTCCATCACCACACTCCACTAATGTTACAGTACTCCAAACCACACACATTCCACCATCACACTTCATTGTCTCACACGCCCCAACATTAACTCCAAAATCATACTCCATGCAGCACCACACCCCCTCTACCACACTCCATCCAACACCACACTTCCTCTACCACACTCCATCCAGCACCACTCTTATTCTAGCACAATATTCACTCCGGCACCACAAGAGAAACTGAAGAGAAAGTGGAATGCATAAAGAGATGAACTCCGACGGACTTAAAAAGATATTATTGCACACACGGGAAGTACTAAACCTGAAGGAGTCATACAGCGGAAGCGGAATGGAAAGTCAATCAGATTTGTTCCGAAAAAGGAGGATACAGCTCAGATCCCTCTGATACAGAGCCCTTCACCAGCATCAAGGCACCACATTCGAGCACATAAAATTATCACACTGTGGTATAAGAGGGCACTTCCTCAACTATCTAAAGTCATACCTTAGCAACAGAAGCCAATATGTGTACACAAATGGAGCAAACTCTTCCACACAACCAATTACAGTTGGTGTCCCACAGGGAAGTGTCCTTGGCCCTCTTCTCTTTCTCATTTACATAAACGACGTACCAAATGCATCGCAACTACTCAAACCCACACTATCTGCGGATGACACTACATACGTCTTCTCTCACCCAAGCCCAGTCATACTAGCTAATACTGTAAATACCGAATTATAGAAAATATCTACCTGGATGATGATTAACAAGCTTACTCTCAATATTGACAAAACCTATTACATTCAGTTTGGGAACAGAAATATAGATGTTCCTCTTAACATAATGATAAACGGATCACCTGTCACAAAACTCACAGAGGGAAAATTCTTAGGAATCCACCTTGATAATAGATCAGGTCAGCAAACAAAGGGGGACAGCAGAGGGCAGCAAGGGACTAACTCCCTTAAGGTTTACTATACTAATAGCAGGAGTGTAAGAAGTAAGATAGATGAGCTAAGATTAATTGCAAGTGTAGGAAACATAGATATTATTGCTATAACAGAGACCTGGCTCAATCTGAAAGATAGAGAGATGCCCTCTGAATGTCACATACAAGGCTATAAATTATTCCGCACTGACAGGGTCAACAGGAAAGGTGGTGGAGTAGCGATGTATGTCAGAGACAATTTAAATTAAATTGTTGTGTTAGACAAGATATTAAATTAGAAGCGTCAGCCACTGAATCTGTTTGGTTACAGCTTCTCGAGGGCCGAGAAAAACTAATTTTAGGTGTGATTTACAGGGCCCCAAATCTTGATAGGGAGTGCAGTAAACTTCTATGGGACGATATTCGTAAGGCATCTACATACGAAAATGTTGTGCTAATGGGAGATTTCAACTATAGACAGATTGACTGGAGCAATTTGACAGGAAATTTAGAGTCAGGTGACTTTCTTGATACGATCCAGGATTGTTTTTTAAAACAGTTTGTGACAGAGCCAACTAGGGGAAATAACCTCCTTGACTTGGTTCTTGCAGTAGGGAAACACTAATTAATAATCTTGAGGTTAATGATGAGCTTGGGGAGAGTGATCACAAATCACTCAGTTTTAATATATCATGGAATTCCCCTAATAATGGCAGTCAAGTCTCCGTCCCTGACTTTCGCTTGGCTGATTTCATAGGATTTGAAAAATTACTTAGGTGGGCTGAACTGGAATGACCTGACTAAGGGTCAGGTAGGTGGTGATGGTTGCCGATATGATGCTTTCCAGGGCATAGTTCTAGCTGCTCAGTCAAATTATGTTCCAAATAGGGAAATCAGATCAAACAAAAATGATCTTAAATGGATGAACAATAGATTAAAATATCTGATTGGTCAAAAGAGAGGCATATATAGGCAAATCAAAGGAGGAGAGGGGCAATTAAGAAATCGATATATTCAGTTTAAAGAGAGAAATAAAAAAGGGAATTAGAAAAGCAAAAAGAGATTATGAGGTTAAAGTTGCAAGAGAATCGAAGACTAACCCAAAAGGATTCTTTCAGGTATACAGAAGTAAATCAGGGACAAGATAGGCCCACTCAAAAGTTCCTCGGGTCAGCTCACTGACAGTGATAAGGAAATGTGTAGAATTTTTAACACATACTTCCTCTCAGTTTTTACACAGGAGGATACCAGCGATATTCCAGTAATGATAAATTATGTAGAACAGGACGATAATAAACTGTGCACGATTAGAGTCACAAGTGACATGGTCCTTAGGCAAATAGATAAATTAAAACCTAACAAATCCCCAGGCCCTGATGAACTGTATGCAAGGGTTCTAAAGGAATGTAAAGAGGAGCTTAGCACACCTTTGGCTAATCTTTTCAACATATCACTACAAACTGGCATGGTGCCAGATAAGTGGAAAATAGCAAATGTGATACCTATTTTCAAAACAGGTGACAGGTCCTTAGCTTCGAACTATAGACCAATAAGCCTAACCTCCATAGTGGAAAATTTTATGGAATCAATAATTGCCGAGGCAGTTCGTAGCCACCTTGAAAAGCATAAATTAATCAACGAATCTCAGCATGGTTTTACAAAGGGGCGTTCCTGCCTTACGAATTTATTAACTTTTTTCACTAAGGTATTTGAGGAGGTAGATCATGGTAATGAATATGATATTGTGTATATGGACTTCAGTAAGGCTTTTGACAGGGTCCCACATCAGAGACTATTGAGGAAAATTAAAGCACATGGAATAGGAGGAGAATTTTTTTCCTGGAGAGAGGCATGGTTGACAAATAGGCAGCAGAGAGTTTGCATAAATGGGGAGAAATCAAAGTGGGGGAGCGTCACGAGCGGTGTTCCACAGGGGTCGGTGTTGGGCCCCCTGCTGTTCACAATCTACATAAACGACATAGATGAGGGCATAAAGAGCGACATCGGCAAGTTTGCCGATGACACCAAAATAGGCCGTCGAATTCATTCTGACGAGGACATTCGAGCACTCCAGGAAGATTTGAATAGACTGATGCAGTGGTCGGAGAAGTGGCAGATGCAGTTTAATATAGACAAATGCAAAGTACTAAATGTTGGACAGGACAATAACCATGCCACATAAACTAAATAATGTAGATCTTAATATTACGGATTGCGAAAAAGATTTAGGAGTTCTGGTTAGCAGTAATCTGAAACCAAGACAACAGTGCATAAGTGTTCGCAATAAAGCTAATAGAATCCTTGGCTTCATATCAAGAAGCATAAATAATAGGAGTCCTCAGGTTGAACATTAAAATGGTATAAAATACCGACAGGTTGTTAGGTAAGACACATATGCAACAGTTAGGTATCTTTATTATGAAACGTTTCGCCTACACAGTAGGCTTCTTCAGTCAAGTACAGAAAAGTTGATAGAAGCAGAAGATACTTGAAGACGATGTAATCAGTCCATCACCCTTAAAGTTTTGAGGTGGTCAGTCCCTCAGTCTGGAGAAGAGCATTGTTCCATAGTATGAAACAATATGGAGAAGAAGTGACAGGATGGAGCTTTTTTTATAGCGCCAAGAGGTGAGACGTAGGCCACTAGGAGAGGTAAGAACTCAGATGTTAAGAAGTCAGGTCCCTCTCAAATCCAGCCCCTCTCACTAGTGGAAGTTGTCGAAGTTGATTGCAGGTCTGTACCAAGATACCCTTGTGTTGCAGTGTCTGACAGATTGAACATTAAAATGGTATAAAATACCGACGGGTTGTTAGGTAAGACACATATGCAACAGTTAGGTATCTTTATTATGAAACGTTTCGCCTACACAGTAGGCTTCTTCAGTCAAGTACAGAAAAGTTGATAGAAGCAGAAGATACTTGAAGACGATGTAATCAGTCCATCACCCTTAAAGTTTTGAGGTGGTCAGTCCCTCAGTCTGGAGAAGAGCATTGTTCCATAGTATGAAACAATATGGAGAAGAAGTGACAGGATGGAGCTTTTTTATAGCGCCAAGAGGTGAGACGTACGCCACTAGGAGAGGTAAGAACTAAAAAAAGCTCCATCCTGTCACTTCTTCTCCATATTGTTTCATACTATGGAACAATGCTCTTCTCCAGACTGAGGGACTGACCACCTCAAAACTTTAAGGGTGATGGACTGATTACATCGTCTTCAAGTATCTTCTGCTTCTATCAACTTTTCTGTACTTGACTGAAGAAGCCTACTGTGTAGGCGAAACGTTTCATAATAAAGATACCTAACTGTTGCATATGTGTCTTACCTAACCCTTAAAGTTTTGAGGTGGTCAGTCCCTCAGTCTGGAGAAGAGCATTGTTCCATAGTATGAAACAATATGGAGAAGAAGTGACAGGATGGAGCTTTTTTATAGCGCCAAGAGGTGAGACGTAGGCCACTAGGAGAGGTAAGAACTAAAAAAAGCTCCATCCTGTCACTTCTTCTCCATATTGTTTCATACTATGGAACAATGCTCTTCTCCAGACTGAGGGACTGACCACCTCAAAACTTTAAGGGTGATGGACTGATTACATCGTCTTCAAGTATCTTCTGCTTCTATCAACTTTTCTGTACTTGACTGAAGAAGCCTACTGTGTAGGCGAAACGTTTCATAATAAAGATACCTAACTGTTGCATATGTGTCTTACCTAACAACCTGTCGGTATTTTATACCATTTTAATGTTCAATCTGTCAGACACTGCAACACAAGGGTATCTTGGTACAGACCTGCAATCAACTTCGACAACTTCCACTAGTGAGAGGGGCTGGATTTGAGAGGGACCTTACTTCTCAACATCTGAGTTCTTACCTCTCCTAGTGGCCTACGTCTCACCTCTTGGCGCTATAAAAAAAGCTCCATCCTGTCACTTCTTCTCCATATTGTTTCATACTATGGAACAATGCTCTTCTCCAGACTGAGGGACTGACCACCTCAAAACTTTAAGGGTGATGGACTGATTACATCGTCTTCAAGTATCTTCTGCTTCTATCAACTTTTCTGTACTTGACTGAAGAAGCCTACTGTGTAGGCGAAACGTTTCATAGTAAAGATACCTAACTGTTGCATATGTGTCTTACCTAACAACCTGTCGGTATTTTATACCATTTTAATGTTCAATCTGTCAGACACTGCAACACAAGGGTATCTTGGTACAGACCTGCAATCAACTTCGACAACTTCCACTAGTGAGAGGGGCTGGATTTGAGAGGGACCTTACTTCTCAACATCTGAGTTCTTACCTCTCCTAGTGGCCTACGTCTCACCTCTTGGCGCTATAAAAAAAGCTCCATCCTGTCACTTCTTCTCCATATTGTTTCATATTATGGAACAATGCCTTCTCCAGACTGAGGGACTGACCACCTCAAAACTTTAAGGGTGATGGACTGATTACATCGTCTTCAAGTATCTTCTGCTTCTATCAACTTTTCTGTACTTGACTGAAGAAGCCTACTGTGTAGGCGAAACGTTTCATAATAAAGATACCTAACTGTTGCATATGTGTCTTACCTAACAACCTGTCGGTATTTTATACCATTTTAATGTTCAATCTGTCAGACACTGCAACACAAGGGTATCTTGGTACAGACCTGCAATCAACTTCGACAACTTCCACTAGTGAGAGGGGCTGGATTTGAGAGGGACCTGACTTCTCAACATCTGAGTTCTTACCTCTCCTAGTGGCCTACGTCTCACCTCTTGGCGCTATAAAAAGCTCCATCCTGTCACTTCTTCTCCATATTGTTTCATACTATGGAACAATGCTCTTCTCCAGACTGAGGGACTGACCACCTCAAAACTTTAAGGGTGATGGACTGATTACATCGTCTTCAAGTATCTTCTGCTTCTATCAACTTTTCTGTACTTGACTGAAGAAGCCTACTGTGTAGGCGAAACGTTTCATAATAAAGATACCTAACTGTTGCATATGTGTCTTACCTAACAGTCCTCAGGTTGTTCTTCAACTCTATACATCCTTGGTTAGGCCTCATTTAGATTATGCTGCACAGTTTTGGTCACCGTATTACAGAATGGATATAAAGTCTCTGGAAAATGTACAAAGGAGGATGACAAAGTTGATCCCATGTATCAGAAACCTTCCCTATGAGGATAGACTAAGGGCCCTGAATCTGCACTCTCTAGAAAGACGTAGAATTAGGGGGGATATGATTGAGGTGTATAAATGGAAGACAGGAATAAATAAAGGGGATGTAAATAGTGTGCTGAAAATATCTAGCCTAGATAGGACTCGCAGCAATGGTTTTAAGTTGGAAAAAATCAGATTCAGGAAGGATATAGGAAAGTACTGGTTTGGTAATAGAGTTGTGGATGAGTGGAACAAACTCCCGAGTACAGTTATAGAGGCCAGAACGTTGTGTAGCTTTAAAAATAGGTTGGATAAATACATGAGTGGATGTGGGTGGGTGTGAGTTGGACCTGATAGCTTGTGCTACCAGGTCGGTTGCCGTGTTCCTCCCTTAAGTCAATGTGACCTGACCTGACTAGGTTGGGTGCATTGGCTTAAGCCGGTAGGAGACTTGGACCTGCCTCACATGGGCCAGTAGGCCTTCTGCAGTGTTCCTTCGTTCTTATGTTCTTATGTTCTTATGTACAACAAATTTCGAAGAAAATCTCCAAGGCCGTAGGCCTACTGTCGAAGATACGGTACTATGTTCCACAATCAGCTCTCCTGGCCCTATATCACTCACTCATTTACCCCTATTTCACCTATTGAATCTGTGCATGGGGCTCAACAACAATAAATCCTCTCAGACCATTAATTACCCAACAAAAGGCTGCAGTCAGAATGATAACAAATTCCCACTCCAGGCAGATACTCCACCAATATTCAAAAGTCTAAACTTACTCACTGTACAAAACATCCATACTTATTATTGTGCCTACTATATACATAGAACAATAAACTCAGGTATAAACCCTCCCCTCAAACTTCTCCTTACCAACCTAAACAGAACACATGACCATAACACAAGGCACAGATCACTCTCTGATGTTCCCCGTGTCCATCTCACACTATCTAAAAACTCAGTGCACATAAGAGGCTCAAAAATCTGGAATTCATTACCTGTGAATACAAAAGAAACACTGTTTATCAATTCAAGACTCTTCTTAAAAACCACTTACTCACCCACAACTAAATAAATATAGAATAACTGTATTTCATAAAAGTTTAACCTGTGACCCTATCAAACTGTTTTTTTTTAATTACATTACCTAATAGAATAATCCATTCTCTTGAATGCGCAGTAACTTATCTAATGACCATGTGACCTGTTTCTGCACTTCAAATAGTATAGTGATCATTTTGTTATATTATATATTGTTATGCTACAAATCTGTACATCTATAATGCTTCTTAACTAAAATGTTCAAATTTCATTGTTTAAAATACTCATTTGCACTTCATGTTGTATTTTGTTTGCTATAATTTTTACCACTGAATATATCATTAATTTTAAGTTAATTTTAAGCCTGCCCATAATGCTCTGCATACAAGGGGCTTTTGTCATGTCTACCAAACTATAATTCCTTGTACAACTGTGTATCATGTCCAAATAAAGTATTGTATTGTATTGTACTGTATAATAATGTGGCCAAGGAAATACGTCTGTTAAGACAAGGTATTGAATTCATTGTGCGAATCAGTAAACCCGTGAGGGTTCATATAAAGCAAGGGGTGATATAGGCTTTAGCCTCCGTACGCTAACCACCTGACACACGCTAACTGGTTGTACTCAGCTATGTTAATATTACGAGAGAGAAGTTATCCAGGTGTCTTACCTAAAGGTAGAAGCTATGTTCCTGCAGCAGCTTGCTATGCAGCACAGCGGTAGATGCTGTCTTGCTGCAGGTAGAGGCTCTAGTCCTGCCTTGTGACGCAGCACAGCGCTGGAGGCTGTGTCATCTCTGAGACCGACACCGTCCTGCTCTTCCTTAATATGCAACACCCATTTCCCCTCCTTACCCCACCCCCTCCTAGCACAGGGTTATAATGTGACTCAATATCCATCTTCCCCACCCCACCCCCTCCTAGTACAGGGTCACTAGGTGTCTTCAAACCCGTCATCCCTACCTCACCCTTACTTGCAAAGGGTCACCAAGTGTCTCTCTGCTCTCTCATTGTATCCTCTTCTTTAAAACTTTTGTTTACAAAGCGTTACAGCTCCTGTGTTTCAATGTGATTTAGAAAAAGAAACACATTATCCGCTGTTTATTCAGCTCCTGTCATATCATGCTTTTTTCAAGTCAAGTTTCTTTACTTTAGGCTACATTAACTTAAGTTGGGTTAACCAAAATTAGCCCGCTTAAACCGAATGCGGGAAATAAACCAACAAAACATGCCATTGGGTTGGAGTTTTGATGCTATAATTTTGGCCGAGAAAACACACGAGATTAAAATGTAACGAGGTAGACACACACGTTTTAAATCGAACGATTATTAAGGATCACCTCCCCATGGGGGAGGAAGACGATATTTTTCGAAAATGAAATAAAATTCCTCGGTTTTATAAGATTTTTAATGTGATAGTTTACATTTTTTGTTACAAATTCAGAAAGAAATTATAAAGGTGTGAAAGACTATAACTATAAAGTTTTGATGAAGAGTCTGGAGATCATCCCGCCACCAAATTTTTGTTCAATGTTACTGAAAGAAAAAAGTTCAAAGAATCCCATGCTTTACTCTACCTTGCTGAAGCCTCGCACTTCTATAAGAAGCTAGCTCATTCCTCTCTCTCACTGGAATTTTTATGTTAATCTCCAGGGTTTGTTACCTGGACCTCAGCAATGAGAGTGGCTACTCTCGCCGTTGGGCAACGGCGACCAGTGCTATAATAAACAAATGGTTGGATGAGTTACTCGAACCGCAGTCCGTAAATTGAAAGTGAGTCTGTCTACCGTCTCGGCTACCCAGGCCTCTAAATTTTTTATGTTAATCTCCAGGGTTTGTTACCTGGACCTCAGCAATGAGAGTGGCTACTCTCACCGCTGGGCAACGAAAGAGAGCAGATTTCAAGACTCATTCCCATGATCTTTCATATTCCAGGGAGAGAACGATAGAGCTTTCATATAAAAATAGCTTACTTGATAGAGTTATACACGCAGGTGCGTACGATTACTTATAAGCAATAATGAACACAAGGGCTTGCTGATAGGACTTTTATGGGCATACATCTCCCCACAAATTAATGCCTAAAAATGCATCATCCTGGTGGTGTCCAGCAAACGCTTAGTCAAAGGTCGGTCAACGTTGGCTTGCAGAGGATTTACCGTAGGTCACCTGGGGACTTCTTCCAAAAACACAACATATATGAGGGATCCTGAAGGAGCAGTTGATCCTCATCCTCTTGCAGATCTTAGAGATGTCGTGTTTGCCTGCGCGTAGAAATAGTGATGGTAATAATAAGAATGAAATAGTTAATTATAATGATAATACAATAAAAGTGATATCCACATCAATAATTACAACTATCCTAGCTATAATTTAGCACTAGCTAACATCTTACCAAGCCTTTTTTATTAAGCTATCTCATTTACCGTCCCAGATACTAACTAGGACCCCCAATCTGTCGTTCCAAGATTATACATATAGCAGCGATTAAAACTAGCCTAGGAACTATTTCAATTACCATCCCAGCGTCATATCAACGACCCTATTCTATCTGCTGCCTTAAAATCCCTAACTGTGATTCTACTTACGATCCAGAGGCCTACCTACGATTGTTTCTGAGTTTCAGTCCTAGCTAATAGCTTCTATTTTATCTACGTTTCGTGAATCCGAGCTACGATTGTATCTGCATTTCACAGCCCTTAGTCATATTCCCAAGAGTTCTAGACATGCCCGGAAAGCACTGTACTCACTTGCTTGAAACTGGGAAGTGACGGTCGCGACCATGATCAAGAACACTAACGCCGGCACCAGCCAAGACCTGAATGTAAACACATACTGTCATTTGGTTGCAGGTGTTCTGATTAATGCGTACTAGTATGTGAATGTTAATTATTCTATAAGACGTGCGTTTTACACTGATTATCCCTTATATGTTGAACCTTATAATATGTTTTCTAAATATATATATATACATATATATATGATTAATGTCAAATATATATTTAAGATTCGTTGAATCTTGGCTTCTTGGGTAATTTTTTTTTTTGGTTTATTATTTTATTTATTGATATAATGGTCAAGGGTATATGTGGATGATTTGATTCAAGAGGATTTGAGACTTGGCTTCCACTACATGTGAAGAACGAGTGACTCGCTTTGATGTTGAGGTGCTCTGTGCTCAAAAACTCTAATTTAGAAAAACCAGCATTACATCAGTTGCGTTGCTTGTAGTTAAAAGGTTGGTTGGTTAATGGGGGGGGGGGGTGTTAAAGCCTATCGACTACTCATGGGTCATTAGGGCTGCACGGTAAGATTCTCACCACCACACAGAAATACTTTAATCCCTATTATTATTATTTTTATATGAAGCGCTAAACCCGTGTAAGTCAGCGCAAAGTGGTGGAGGCTTGATCCCCCGACCAATTTAATCCCTAAAATGAGAACTAAAATGAACTCTCAGCATATATATTATATATTATATATATATATATATATATATATATATATATATATATATATATACATACATATATATATATTATTATATATATATATATATATATATATATATATATATATATATATATATATATTTATATATATTTCGTACCGAATAGGTAAATCTGGTCAATTAGTAAGAACTCATTTAATATTAAGTCCTTTCTAAAAATTTTCCTTTATACATTTAAAGATATATTTTTTCGATTTATGTTAATATAAAATTAATAATTTTGTACCAAAAGGGCCTTAGAAAACTTGCCTAACCTTATTATAACAAGCGCAATTTAATTTAGCCTAATCCAACTAAATGTCTTTTAGATAAGTTTACAATAGTTTAATAATAAACAAACACAATGAAATATATTTTTTCGTTAGGTTCAGAATGATTTTTGCGAAATTATTGCTTGTCTTGTTCGGCAAGAAGAGCTTTGCTATTTAAGCCAAATTCACAAGTTTTACCAATTCGCCACGACATATATATTTACGTTAAGCGAAATACTCTCCTTAGTTGTGATTGCAGCTAGACATTGTTCAATCCCCCGACAAACCTGTTTAGAGCCGCTAGTGTAACCACCCTACTAAATAGGGAGGTTCGACTTATAGAGAAAGCTATAGAGTAAAACGTACATATATCATTCATATGATGACCATAAAAATCGTAGTGTCAAAAGTATGTGTACTTATATTAAACAAGTGCAGAAATATGTACTTTATTACGTTCAAAAATAAAAAAAAATTGTTTAGTATTTCAAACCAAACACGTATCAGTATTTCACAGACAAGGTATATAAAGTGATTAATATTATCATCACGACTCTCTAAGTGGGATAATACACGAAAAGGGAAAGTCTTACACTACTCACAGGTACTCAGAAATGTCCTCCTCACTTACACTGATTCTAATTCCTAGTACCCTGACCCTGGCAAGCATACGAATCTTGAATCTTGAAACTTAATGTCCGAGTAATTCTTATAACTAATTGAAGTCTATAAGTAGCCTGGAAAGAATAATTTAATTGAAAATAAAAGATTTGTCAGGATTACCCATCAATAAAGGTCATCTACTTGTTTCTGGCATGGCGTGAATTATTGATAATCATGTAGGAGCATTGTGCCTAAGGAAGTATCCTTCTTATGACACATATCTACACCTGTTGTATCTAGTCAGTAATTTAAAGTTGATCTTACTTCATGGTGTCGCTGAAACAGTAGGATTTGTTTGTTGGTGTTGACGAAATAACAGACTCAAGAGACAGAGAGACACGATGATGAACTTCTTGGTGCTGCGATGGCTGAGAGGACACTGAGACAAACTTATTCTGGATCACAATGAATACTGAACATGACTGGATACTGGCAAGGTTAAATGCCGTTGTTGCCTTGCTGGCTTGGAGGAAGGAGCAAGGGACAGTGGGAAAGTACGAAGAAGAGAAGGAGGAGAGGACAATGAGGAGGAGATTGACGACGACAACAACGAGGGATTAAAAGAAGGACAATAAAGACAATTTTACGGATAAAATGGATAGAAGAAAAATGGTAAGAAAAGGAATTAAAAAGGATATCTAGGCAGTTCTTTCTTCCATCTTAATATTACTGATTCTCCACTTTTATCAGCTTTATATGACTCGAAATGCAAGGAAGAAAAAGTAACAAAACCATTACCTATACTAGGACGCATAGAGGCTTCAGCAGATCAAGCCTGTTTTTTTTATGACAACGTTTCGATCAAGAAGAGTTTCAAGAAACCATGACTTGATGAAGCTCTTCTTGAGCGAAACGTTGTCCTGATAAAGTCTTCTGCTTTATGTGTCTCTCTATTACCCATATGTTTTGGGGGACTCTGCCATCTAACCAACAACAAGGTTCACCACACGTGTAGCACTGACTCTGAGAAGAGGCGGTGGGAATATTTATCTGATTAAAATTTCTCGATGGACCTCTTGGTATTTCGACCGAGGTCATCCTCTGACGTGCCGGTTCACTGTCTAAAAATATTAATATCATATCATTAGATGCTATGGCAGGTACACGACAAAATTGTTTCCTGGGATAGGGAACAAGGAATGAGGCAACTATCTCTGAGAATTCGAAGTGCTGTAGTCCCAGTCATTTGGTGGCTGAAGACAGATGACGTGTTTACCGTGCAAGTCTACTTTACATAAGCATGATATATTGAGGTGGACATTTTTATGTATCTCGGGAACATGACTCGAAGGCTAAGAACTACACCCAACATCGAAAGAGGATTTCAGCTACTGAGCTCAACCATAAATCAAATATGTTTTTCCTACAAAATATAGCAGTATCATTTGGCTGTATATTATCTCTTTCTCTCCCTCGTGTTGGTGGAGCAGGAAGTCTGCTGAATTGATAAAATTCGCTCTGTTATACATGGAAAGGAGATACACTCCAAACATACAAAACAAAATTTCACAAGATCCCGCATATATCATTGAGGATTAAAATATGGACGTAAGATAAGGCCTGCACTGGGAATCAAATATCGGTGTTGATAAATTAGACACATGTGCAACTCTTGGGTATCTTTATTGAGGAAACGTTTCGCCACACAGTGGCTTCATCAGTCCATACAAAGGAGAATCTTGAAGAACAGGAGGAGAATGAGGTAATCAGTCCCTCAACCTTGAGTCGATGTGGTCAGTCCATCAATCTTGAATAGAATACGGCATACGTGCTGAGGAGCTTATAAACCGTTGGCAGGAGAGGTGCAGCAGTCATAGGTGGTGTAACATTTGTTCAATGTTGAAGTAGGTCGTGCCCAAGAATTAGACGACCTACTTCAACATTGAACAAATGTTACACCACCTATGACTGCTGCACCTCTCCTGCCAACGGTTTATAAGCTCCTTCTCAGCACGTATGCCGTATTCTATTCAAGATTGATGGACTGACCACATCGACTCAAGGTTGAGGGACTGATTACCTCATTCTCCTCCTGTTCTTCAAGATTCTCCTTTGTATGGACTGATGAAGCCACTGTGTGGCGAAACGTTTCCTCAATAAAGATACCCAAGAGTTGCACATGTGTCTAATTTATCAACATGTCGGTTCTCTGAACCATTCATCTACAAATATCGGTGTTGTTGAGCGGATGTGACGAATTTAGGTACAAAATACAAAAGAACGCTCCAGTAGGTCAAGTGGCCAATATTAGGCTGATCTAACTCCCATCCAGCCATTACCACTCATGTATTTGCGGGTGTGCTGCCATGAGCATTGAGCATGCCACTGTGGACGTTTAGATTTGCACGCTCAGGGTCGAACAAGCTAGTGTTCACACGCAGCTGTGGAAATATGGCTGCCTAGGCATGGGTTGTGCCTCCGCAATTTTCAACATGTGATGCTAATAGATTTTCTTACTGCAAATTCTTTTACAAGAGGTGAAGCAAAATTACTCTCTCCTTGATTCGCTAGTGTGCTTCTGAAAACACCTCTCAATATTTTCCTCCATATCTGTCTCCACCTATTGTCTCTGGTGGTTAACTTGGATATTGTTTCAAAGGCATGACATTAGTTAAGTGGATTATATATGCGTTGGTAGCGTTATGCATGTGCCAAGCGTATATATGTGTTTGACTCATTGTGTTAATTTTCCGTGGAGTTTCACCCATGCAAAGTCTGTCACTTCACCCACGAAGAATTTAGTAGACAATAAAAATGTCGTTCTTGTTGTTTAGAGGCGGCAGTAACATAAAAGTTTCAGCTCCATAAAACAGGAGAAACATGTATCTCGCCTTCCCTTCTTGTGAATCTGCTACTGCGCAACGCTAAGCAACATAACGTGATGCCAAAAAAAGTATAGCCCCGACTGATTATCTTGCACCCAGGCTGACGGACTGATTACATCGACCTCTCCATTTCGTTAACTTCACCTTCCACCAAGGTTGATGTCTCCAGGAGTGTGATTCATATCTGTATTCGAATGTTGATACCTGCAGAGCAGGTGAAACTTACCGTTAGTAACGATTCCTGCTATTGCACATGTGTCCATTTTTCACATTTGTTGACAATACGCGATATCATCCTAGAAGGACCATTTTCTTTTCGCCCTCATATACAGTCACTCCCTCTTATTTACTGACCATATTCACTTCCACGGTATCTTGCGCTGAAGTTAGACGAACAAACATTTTGGTGCCTGGCAGATCATCACTAATGATCATTGAAAAATCAATGCGTTCGCGCGCGCGCCCCTTCAGCCTAAGATATTCTTTTACTATTTCACCTTTTCACGATTCTTGCATTGACAGATAATTCTGCATCGCGGACATTGATGTTCGAAATGCTGGCGCCCTGGTTTTCCTAACTGGACGCTGTTATCTCAATGCTTGAACAGGGTCGGCATCTCTGTCTTATTCAGTTCTTTTGGGCACTGGTAATCTGATTTTTCTCAGTGTCATCTGGGTCTGCTTCTCCTAATTTTGTATAGCAGTGAAGGCGAATTAAGTTTACACTTTTGGAGAAATCTTTCAGTGATTTGATAACTGATGAGGCTACCGACTAGCCTCCTCTAGCCACCACGGCTAGGCAAACATTGTCCAACAGTAGCAGTGTTCCATAGAGTGATGGTGGGCGGAGCATCTAGGACAGTGGCGCCTCTGTTTGGCTTCTTCTGGAGGTCTGTGAATGCACATCAGTGGTAAAATATACCAACAAGTAGATGAATAAGACATAAAGTGAGGTTTGTCATTTATTGAGAGACGTTTCGCCCACTAGGAACTTTCATTTATCAGTCCCTGTGGGAGGTCTACGAGTATTCCAGCTGTGTGGAGGAGCTGCTTTGGGAATATGTGGAAGGGTCTTGGTATCTATTGCTTAAGATGCGTTAATATTATCTGAAGGGATGAGATCTATAGGCGTCCATTTAGCTGCTTGAGGGTAGGTATGGATCATCACTTTTCACAGGAGAATATCTTAACCAGGGCAGCTACCAACTCTGCCCAGAAAACCAATATTGACAAGACAACCAACCTGTAAGCAAGATCGAAATTTGCCGCTCCCTGTCATTGCCAGTCGTGTCGTACCCTTGGCTGCCACCTTCCTCCTGATTACCATCTATCCAATTAGTGAAGGTGTAAGGACAAGGATCGGAATGCCACACACACACACACACACACACACACACACACACACACACACACACACACACACACACACGCGCGCGCGCGCGCGCGCCCTGTTAAGAGCGGGGTCCCACATGGGTCAGTTCTAGGACCAATGCTATTTTTGATATATGTGAACGACATGATGGAAGGAATAG
Organism: Cherax quadricarinatus; assembly: GCF_026875155.1. Lineage (NCBI taxonomy): Eukaryota > Metazoa > Arthropoda > Malacostraca > Decapoda > Parastacidae > Cherax > Cherax quadricarinatus. The sequence continues at coordinate 12,464,750 of NC_069421.1, forward strand.
ACTCTGAAGTGTCCCTGTTCGCAGATGACGTGAAGTTGATGAGAAGAATTAAATCGGACGAGGATGAGGCAGGACTGCAAAGAGACCTGGACAGGCTGGACATGTGGTCCAGTAACTGGCTTCTCGAATTCAATCCAGCCAAATGCAAAGTTATGAAGATTGGGGAGGGGCAAAGAAGACCGCAGACAGAGTATAGGCTAGGTGGACAAAGACTACAGACCTCACTCAGGGAGAAAGACCTTGGGGTGACCATAACACCGAGCACATCACCGGAGGCACACATCAACCAAATAACCGCTGCAGCATACGGGCGCCTGGCAAACCTGAGAATAGCGTTCCGATACCTTAATAAGGAATCGTTCAAGACACTGTACACTGTGTATGTTAGGCCCATACTGGAGTATGCAGCACCAGTCTGGAACCCACACCTGGTCAAGCACGTCAAGAAGTTAGAGAAAGTACAAAGGTTTGCAACAAGGCTAATCCCAGAGCTCAAGGGAATGTCGTACGAGGAAAGGTTAAGGGAAATCGGACTGACGACACTGGAGGACAGAAGGGTCAGGGAAGACATGATAACGACATACAAGATACTGCGGGGAATAGACAAGGTGGACAGAGATAGGATGTTCCAGAGAGGGGACACAGGGACAAGGGGTCACAACTGGAAGCTGAAGACTCAGACGAGTCACAGGGACGTTAGGAAGTATTTCTTCAGTCATAGAGTCGTCAGGAAGTGGAATAGCCTAGCAAGTGAAGTAGTGGAGGCAGGAACCATACATAATTTTAAGAAGAGGTATGACAAAGCTCAGGAAGCAGAGAGAGAGAGGACCCAGTAGCGATCAGTGAAGAGGCGGGGCCAGGAGCTGAGTCTCGACCCCTGCAACCACAATTAGGTGAGTACAATTAGGTGAGTACACGCACACACACCTATATACAGAAGCACAATTGGAAGTTGAAGACTCAGATGAGCCAAAGGGATGTTAGGAAGTATTTCCTCAGTCACAAAGTTGTCAGGCAGTGGAATAGCCTAGAAAGTGACGTAGTGGAGGCGGGAACCATACATAGTTTTAAGACGAGGTTTGATAAAGCTCATGGAGCAGGGAGAAAGAAGACCCAGTAGCAACCAGTGAAGAGGCGGGGCCAGGAGGTAAGACTCGACCCCTGCAACCACAAATAGGTGAGTACATATATATATATATATATATATATATATATATATATATATATATATATATATATATATATATATATATATGTATATATATATATATTGTGGAAAATTACATTTATCTGAATGTATCATTATGTACATAACAGTAAATGAACAAAGATAATTATTATTTATAAGTTAGACAAGTAGGAATTTGGGACATTTAGGTCGCAAAAAATGTCCCCCTTCAATACATACCACTGTCATATCCACAAGTTGCTCTGGACCTATTAATTACAAATGAAACATGTATCACCAAGAATGCTGGTAAATATATAAATTTGTGGGCTGTATATTAAAAATAATAAATGATTATATATATATATATTATATATATATATTATATATTATATATATATATATATATATACACATTTATACAACAGAAGGAGAATATATCTTAATCATAACACTCACCAATTTGACTGGAGATTTATGTATATCATACTCAGAAAACCTCACTCTCTATCTATGAAAATAACACTGGCCAGAGTTAAACATAACAGACTTATCTGAGGTTCCTGGAGCTGTCTTGTCCAGTCGCCTGATATCTCAAGCTATGCAGGAATGCACATCCAACAATTTCGCCTCCTATTTGAGAGGTGTCAACCCAATTTTAACCTTTAGAGCACGAAAAATTCTTCCCATTATACACTACCGTTAGTGTCCAATTCAAACAAAAATGGCGATTGTCTTCTGCGCAGACGCAGGCTTTCCGTTTTCTATGACGTAAATATTATTAAATACAGTATGGCCATCTTTTTACATATAACTACTGTATTTCTGGAAAATGTATACAGTATTTTCCACACACACACACACACACACACACATATATATATATATATATATATATATATATATATATTATATATATATATATATTATATATATTATTTATATATATATAAATATATATATATATATATATATATATAATATATAATATATATATATATATAATATATATATATATATATATATATATATATATATATGACGGTGCTATTTCGTTTCCGAAAAGAAATAGGAAAAGTTCTTCTGACGTGTGTCTTAGACATATGATGACCCGTTCCGTGGAGCTTCAAGGTATTTGACCGAGTCCTTCATTAGTCTAGAGTGGCTTCATCAGTCCATTACAAAGGAGAACAGTAAAGATAGGAAGGAGATTGAGGTAATCAGTCCCTCAGCCAAGAGTCGATCGACTGATTACATCGACTCAAGGCTGAGGGACTGATTACCTTAGTCTCCTTCCGATCTCACTGTTCTTCTTTGTACTGGACTGATTAAGTCACTGTATGGTGAAACATTTCCACAGCAAAGATACCCAAGTGTTGCACGCGTGTCTAATTTATCACCTCGTCAGTTCACTGATCCATTTATCTACAACTGAAGTTAGGTTGATTCCTTCATTCCTGAGGTGAGTGAGGCGACAGTACAGTCGAGTGCTGGGAGGTAGGGTGGTTTGGGTGATGCGTGGGCCCCAGGCGGTGTGTGAGCCAGCTATGTCACTATTTTTTAGGATAGCTGAGGGTTCGTAGCGACCCTCTATCATCAGAGAAAGTCGGCAAGGACGCACATTCGGTACTCCTCATAGTTGCCAACTGTTCTCCTTGTCAACAGTCACGAGTCTTTCAGGATACTCTGTTACAACAGGTCACTTAGAAAAACATCCCAACCACTGATTTAAATTTATTTTATATTTTTGAATTATCTATGTAAAGTACAATGTTGGGGGTCAATATGAGAGGCTGTGAATGAAATAATAGATGGTCTAAATGATAAATATTACATTATAATATTATTTTAAGGTTGGCAAACCTACCTTGGAATGAGGGTAGAGATATGGGTCAGCCAACACTCCAGCCCCAGAAAGTTTCGCTCACCTTTAAACACTGATAGCCACGCTTTCTAATATTCTCGTTTGAGTTCCTTTGCTATCACTCGATTTTGGACTACGTCTACCCTGAGGATAAACCTGAGTTAGCAATGCAACAGAAGGTATAAGGCTGTGAAAATTTTTCCTAATGTCACAAGTGGCTACATTAGATTTTCCTTGTAAGCAATGTACACTGTTAACCTACGATTGTAGCTCTGGTGTATCTTATTGAGAATTAAAGTTATCATTATCATCATTGTTTAAGTAGCTACTGTTACAATTGATCAATTTTCCTCCGTGATCCGTAACTTTCAAAAATGTTCGTGCAAAATGACATCAACAGGGGTGTGCCGGTTCAACAATTTTCGAAGTTTTATTTACGGTGTTTTGATCATTCAGGAACGACCGAGACAGTCAGGTCCGACTTATTCTTTTTTCTCTGGGTGAAAATTCCCAGAAAGTGGGAAGTGCAATCGTGGCTTCAGGTCAGGGCGCTGAGGATGGTTGTATTACAGGTAGTTGGGGGAGGACTTGTGGGGGGAGGGTGAGGATGGGGTGTAACTCAGCGGTGTCAGCAGTACAGAGGCAAGTGTTGAAGGTAGTGGAGGCACGCAGACGCAGAGGTTTTTCCCATTGTGTGTGTATGCGCGCTTAAGTGACATTCAACCTTTAACAGTAGTGCTGACTAATACGCTGTCCTGAGGATGATGTCAGTCGCTCGGGACAGTAACTGGCTGGGTGACCGCGTGGACAGCCCCAACGTTAACTAAGGTGACCTTCGATGAACTATGTGCAAGATTCAACTATCAGATACGTTATATCACCAAATCTTTTTTTTTTTATGGGCGTGATTGCTTTCCAGTTATTCCCAGTTAGTTATGTTTATGATATGACCAAGTTTATTGAACTCCTGAACCAGAGTGTCTGCCTCCCATTATTCATGTTTAATTTTATTTAAATAATCGCATCTCATTTTCTCTCTCTCTCTCTCTCTCTCTCTCTCTCTCTCTCTCTCTCTCTCTCTCTCTCTCTCTCTCTCTCTCTCTCTCTCTCTCTCTCTCTCTCTCTTCTATACTTATTATTATTCTATCTATATATATATATATATATATATATATATATATATATATATATATATATATATATATTATATTTTATTTTATTTAAAGACAAAATACATTGACAGAATATTCACAAAACTACGATACAAAGTAAAACAACATAGGTAACTCAGAGCTACATCTCGAATACTTCATCCAGCTCCCCGGCGGTGGGCCGCGTGCCCAGAATGCTGCAGGCATTTCCTCTCTGGATCGCAACACTGAATCTCTGGAAAAGGAAGCTGGTCGCCCTGTGGTCCTTTGTTTCTATGATGAGCTTTTCACCCAGCTCTATTACGAACTTTAGAGCACACTTGCCCCATGCTCCAAGGGTCTCTGACCCTATTGGGATGAAGTTATAGCAAGGGGGAAGGTCTTCATATTTGCGGATCTTCTGAGTCTCCCTGTGGCTGGCAGCTCCACCCCCTTCCACTACGGAGTATGGCAAGTAGGTGTCTGCCAATGTGGCGGCACATGTGTAGTCCCAGGCAATCTGCTTTCCATCCTTCCAAGGTAGCATAGTGGCTCCATCAGGACGCTTTAGACTTCCGTCAGACCTCTGCACTTGGGGTTCCCATTGAGCTGGGCAACGGGCTGTGGCGAGGCTTCTCTTTATGATATCATTGACCTCCTCATGCCTGGCATACTTCCCTTCTGCTGTGTGACACACGAGACCATGAAGTCCGAATTGATCAGCTGTCGCCCTGCCGCAAATACACCTATGTTCGGTGAGGATGGGGGCGGCTAGGCGAAGAGCAACACCAATCCGAATGGCCTGTGGGTCTAGTCGAGTGCCCAAGGAGGAATTGGGAACAGCAAACAGGAAATCTCCTGAGTGTGGTGCCTTCACTGCCAGGAGACGAGCTTTGTCCTTTCCTGAGGCGTTGGAGAGCATTGTGTTGGCGATTTTTTCCATGATCGGTTAGTCCCAGTGGGACTGTTTGTGTTCTTTGGGAGGAGCTGGTCTACTGGCGGAATCTGTAAGGGTGTCCCACCGAATCGCTGCTTCAGTAAACCTGGGGTCTTGAGCTCCTACCATGTCTCTCAAGCGTTCAGGGACAATCTTCTTGACTAATGCACTGGAAGCCAAACATGAAGACAGAAAAGCAGGTAAAGCAACATGCGTTGCTTTGCGCACCCCTATACCTCCCAGTCGTACTGGGAGGGTTGCCTGATCCCATTGCTGATCCTCTAGTGACAGGTTCAGTGCCTTCTTAAGGGTTGACCTCAGGTGTGCGTCATATTCGTCGAGTGTTGGGTTGTCAAAAGAGGGTGCACACCTCAGGAAGTAAGTGAGTCTTGGAATAGTAAGGCACCTTGTAAGGAGATACAGAGCATCATGGGCATCAAGATTGCTTATTCTCTCCTCCATTCTCATCAGGTCATTCAATTTGTCCTTGAGTACTGTTGGACGGAGTGGTAATAGAGACTTCTGGGAGGATTCTTCGCACAGCGTTGATTATTTCCTGGTTTGCTGTGATGATTTCACACTTGGAGGGATTGAGGATGAGTCCCAAGTCTTCTCCCTGTGGCATATTATATATATTATATATATATATATATATATATATATATATATATATATATATATATATATATATATATATATATATATATATATATATATATATATATATTATTATATAAGTATTAGAATATATATTATAATATATATAGAATATTATATATATTATTTAGTATATGTAAAGTTTCCACAGTTAGTAAATATCATGACACCGACTATATTCACTCAACTGGATCAGTCCTCGCATACAGGTCTGAGATCTCAGCGGTGATAGCTAACACCATCAATTCAACTAACATATAGCGCAAACATCTGAGATTCCGGCCAAGTTAGAATTAATAACTGGTCATTGCTCAATTAATACTAAATATAAGCTCTCAATATATCCTTTGTATCTCTCTCTCTCTCTCTCTCTCTCTCTCTCTCTCTCTCTCTCTCCTCTCTCTCTCTCTTCTCTCTCTCTCTCTCTTCTCTCTCATACAACACACACACACACACACACACACATTGTTGCACCTTACACAACAAAATAAACATGTACCGGTGACACATGATGGTAATCATTAATATCAAATATAAGAAGCACAAGACAAGTTTACTTCTAGCGGAATTTAAACAGTATAGTTTTTGTGTTATATGACGAGCAAAACCACTGGATTTTCACCTCAAGGATTTCCTGTGATAGTCTTCCTGAGAGGGGACGGGCGAGGTTATTGAACTCTCTCCCTCGTCGCTCAATGGGTAGCGCGTCTGATTCTCAACGAAAGAGAAAGACTTATTATGTTCAATCCTGAGCGAGGGAAAACGGACTTACAGGTAATTAAGTTTCCCGAAACTAACTGGCCCTGTTATCTGGCAGTAAATAGATACCTAGGAAGTGTATACCTACGGATTTTGCGCTTCCCCGTAATTATAATAATAATTAGGGGTGATACATTTTTCATCTACATTTTGCTAATTGTGCACCTGGCAGACTTTAGCTTATAAGCTTAAAAAAATATGTTCGTAAATCATAGTTTGTGAGAAAATGTTCGTAACTGTGACAGTCAGGTCAAACTTAATCTAACTGTTGCAGAAAAGCAAACTAAAAATGTCACTGGCTTGACTAGACTTGTTTCTGTAGCCGCGAGATCCGAGAACGGTATCCCCGTATCCCACAAAGCCATCTCATTGTACCTTGTCCCAGCCCCCTGTACACGCCGCAGCAAGAGTAGTTCATATCGATCATAAGTTTCTACTGTACCAAATTAGAGAGACAGACATTCTCAAGTTATAAGCATAAACCTTAGAGGAAGGAAAACCAAAATTTAGGTAACCCCTTCAGAGTGCTCTCTGGGCAATACCAAATTAACATAATTTTGGTATATACATGTTCTAGTCGAGTTTTGTCACAGAATATGCATATAACTAAATATTCGTAAGTGTCTCGTAGCTCGGTAACGATGGGTTCAGCTCACAGTCGAACGGCCCGGGATCAACCCTGAAAGTGGTAGGACGGATGGGCAGGTCTCATAACACCTGTAGCCCCTCTTCACCTAGCAGTAAATATATACCTGGAAATTAGTCGACTGATGGTGGCAACATTATGGAGAAAGACGAAAGGAACCTACTGGGAATAAACCACACTGAATGGCTTTACTGGGTTATCCTGAGTTTTTAAGATTTTTGGGTTAATCACTCAGTCTTTATTCCCTTTTCTTTCTAATGATCTGGTATAACTGACCTCGGAATGAATTTTATTAAAAAAGCCTTAACACGGTAGTTAACAACAGAGTGAACCAAAGTAACATGCACCAGGAATAACATCATTAAGTGAAGCAGGAAAAATTGTTCAGCTCAAAACTGTAAAAGCATCCACGAAATATTCAAGACAGGCTAAGGAATGTGGCAGCAAAAAGACAGGGTGTCTTAATGCCGTTGTGAGATTAGACTGGTTTCAAGAGCCAGTCAATCGGGTGATCCTATCTGGACTGGCGACAGGTGGGGTCCATCGACTGATACATGTCAATAACAAACTGTTTTTTTTTTTTTCTTGAAACTCGGTCGGATGAGGGAGTGTGGAGAGGTATGGACAAGCCTCCTTTCCCTAATTGCTATTGTTCACAATTCGGTAAATAGATAACAAGAGTATTAGGCGACTGAGCTGTATGGCCCTAGTGGGTTTAGCGCTTAGTTATGATTGTTATGAGACTTGTGGAGAGCATCCTTAGGAACGAGAGACAGTAAACCGTATATCAAGCAGACTATTCAGAGGTACAAATAAAAAAAAATCCCAGACGCTATGGAATGAGGTCATTTTATTTCAGTTATACATTTGTTTTTTTTTTTTTATTGAAGAAAAATAATTAAATTATCAAAATCAAATTTAATCATAATCGTGCTGATTAACTTTTATTTTAATTATCTATTATTTTTCTTCGATAAAAAACAAACAAGTGTATAGCTAAAATAACATTACCTTATTCCGTAGCATCTGGGATTTTTATTATATTTGTTATCACTATAATAACGATTTTAATTACTGTGATGATTAGGACACTCAATTTTAAGAAATTTGCTATATATATTGAATATTAGTTATTATACTTTTTTGTATGATATTAAAATTAACAGATTTATTGCTTAGGATACTGCCGTAAGTAAAAGACACACAAGCTTAGACCCTAAGCTTAACTAAATCTTATAGACAATACTTGGGAAACATGCAATATACATAGCGCAGCTGGTGAATAGCGAGGGTGAGAGGACCTTTACCCCAATTCACGCAGCTGGGTGTACAATAGGTGGAAGATTCAAAAGTTACCTATATTCTGAGTGATGGTGGTTTGTAGTGTTAAATGGGGTTGATTTAAGCATCACTGCTTGTCTCTGTCTTCTGAAATACTGTACCTGTACCTAGTTTCACCTCAATCTACTTCATGATGTGGGGATGTGTGTTACGATGATTGGCCCAAGCATTCCAAGGGTCGTTGATCAAAAAAGAAATTTGTTCTCCAGTGCGCGTGTCCAAGTCGCTGGTTGTCTCACCATCGAAAAAACGTTGTAGCCACAACCGGTAGTGGTGTAAACTCCATCTCTGCATTATTTTTCCTGGAGATACTACCATCGCAGGTTCTGCTGATGTCTCTTGAGGTTGGCCTTGTGAACAAATTTAGGAGGGCTTCAGGAACAGCGGAAGTGTGACAGATGAGGAGCCTGATATTAGTTTTCTCTGTCCTGGGATGCAAGCATTTTAGAAGCACTTCTCCAGGCTTGTATGAAAGTATTAGGAAGAAATTGAACTTGAGGATGTTGGATTATTTACAAATTAAAATGTTCAAGAGTGTTATTGCTTTCCTCCTCGTACGCAAATTGAGTATAAAAGTCTGTGGCATTCAAGTTGTTCAAGAGTACATAAAGTTCTAGCCGTTTAGGAGGGATGATGAATATGTTTTTCACATACCTCGTCCAGAAGTCACTGGCAGGGATGATAATCTGTAACACTTCAGCCTTCAAATACTCCAAGTATATGTTGGTTAACACAGCACTAATGGGCGTGCCCACAGTCATTTCAAACCTGGAATTGGTCATAATAAATACAATAACCATTTTCAAAGAATATGTAGCTTTCGATTCGCGTAACCACTCGCCCACCTTCGGCTCAGTCACCTGTGTGAGGTGGTAGAATGGTAACCTACCCTTCACTCCTCACTCTCTCCGTTCACCTGCACGTACAGTACGTTGAGCAGCAGTTCTGCTACCCTATATATTGAATGTTGTTTTTATCAGCTGTTGTCTTTGAGTTGATAAAGGTTGATATCCAAGAGAGACGTCGGTATTTTACATCTCTTGTACAAGTAATTAAGGTACTCAATGAGAATAGAGTCGGGTCGTCTTTTATGTTGATGTCTGCCCCCTTCATGGGAAGGAGGAAGGGGTGCGTTGATGCTGGTGAAGGGCTCTAAATCCAGGGAATTGAAACTACCTTCCTCTTTCTGTTATCAAACGTAAATACCTACCATTTCCCAACCGCTGTACGACCTACATCAGTTTAGCGCTCAACGATTAATATCATTTATATGTGTAAATGTCGAATGCAACAACAACAACGGTATATTTCCGAATGTGTGGCCATTTATGTAATTTATATAAATGGGCTTTGAAACACCTTGTGAAAAATATATAAACTTCAATATAATCAAATGTATATTGCTTTGACGATCATTCTCTTCTCCTTTCCACTCCTACGGCACTTCCTGGTATGTTATCATGATGATGTCGCATTGTATTCAATATCTCACGCGTTATTTTTTTTTTCAGAGTCGAAGATATTTAATGTCAGCCATACTGGAAATGAGGATGATTTAATTTCTGAATTAAATATCTGAGAATTCGTATGACTGAAAGGAATGTGAAAATTGGTAGTGGATGATAGAGGTAAATTGTTACGTAAAGTTAAATGGTGAACTACAGTGAACTCGCTGGATCACCAATAATATTTAGCACATTATAATGATTAACCACTATAAGTGACTATTCATCGCAAACCCGCAATGAACTAATTCGAAGTTTAGTGGATTCAATAAAAGTATTGTGATCAGTGACTATGTGGGGAAGACCTGGGAAGTATGAGTACCTCGCCGTCAGAAGGCATCCGGGAGGAGAGACAGAGAGGTCGCAGGAGGGTCTGGGCGCCCATACGTAGTGTGGTGGGTGCAGCAGTAGTGATACTCTGCTCAGTCTCCTCTATAGGAGTCTACGCCACTTTCAACCACCGTTCTTGTGAGTATTTATAATATAATTTCTAACTAATAATTTATATGTAATGTCAATTGTAATTAAGTAAAAGGACACAAGTGCAACTAATGTGACATTTTATTGTGGCAACGTTTCGCTCTTCAAGAGCTTTGTCAAGCTGCTATTGTCGGTAATTCTACCAAGATTAATACACGATCCTTCATTTTAACATTGATGAGTTCTACAGGCCAAGAGCTGTTATCCTTCTCAGCTCGTTTCTTAGCTGACCTCCATCTAGGGTATACTACTACACCCTGGGATGCCACCCACAACAGTCGACGAACACCCAGGTACTAACACCCACTGGTGCTTAGGGAACAGGGGCAGCAGGTATAAGGAAATATATCCAAACTTTCTAACCCGTGCCGGGAATCGAACCTTCAGTATGTGAACTGAGTGCTGAGGGTTTCGCTCGGTGTAGAAATTCATTAGATCACAGTGAAACGTTCTCCCAGTACACGCTTATTCTGGAACTTGACTTTGCTTGTTGAAATGGCCTTAAATTTAGCCTGTCGACTACGGAAAGATTATTATGGCTTTTTGGTTTCCCATTCACCCTGTGGAGACGTTGGTTATGTTCCCTTACACCTGCTGTCCCTGTGCACCAAGCAGTAAATAGGTATTTAGTGTCAGATGACTGCCATGAGTGCATTCCTTGGAAAGAGGACAACGGCAGCAAATAGGTCTCTTCAAAGCTACCCCAGGTATTACTCTATGACCGTACTCGGTAGATTGTCACATGCAGCATTCTTCACCTGACTTCATCCTATAAATACTCACGCACCTTTCACCCAGGTAGATCTGTTTGTGACTTGATAAAGCCCATTGTTTGTGCGAAACGTTGTCAGTAAAGGATCACATTGTACTGCTTATGTGTTTATATTTCCCTACTGTTCCCCTCTACCTTTACCCTGCCATCCCTCCCCTATTCCATACTCTTCCCCACTATCTTTACCCTGCCAGCCTTCCCCCAGTCCCTACAGTCCCCTTCTACCTTTACCTGCCACCTCGTCCTGTCCATTACGCTTCACATTCTACCTTTATCCTCCAGCGTACTAGTCTCCGTTCCCCTCTCTCTTCCTCTCTCCCTCCCTTCCCTACTCTCCCTCTACCTCTACCCTGCTCTCCTCATTCCTCACATTCCCCTCTCTTCTCCTCCTCTCCGTCCTCTCTCTCTCTCTCTTCTCTCCTCATCTCTCCTTCTCCTCCTCTCTCTCTCCTCTCTCTCTCTCTCTTCTCCTCTCTCCCTCTCTCTCTCCTCTCTCTCTCTCTCTCTCTTCTCTCCTCTCTCTCTCTCTCATCTCTCTCTCTCTCTCTCTCTCTCTCTCTCCTCTCTCTCTCTCTCTCTCTCTCTCTCTCTCTCTCTCTCTCTCTTTTTCTCTCTCTCTTTTCTCTCTCTCTCTTTTCTCTCTTTCTCTCTCCTCTCCCTCTCTTCTTCTCTCTCTTTTCTCTCTCTCTTTTTCTCTCTTCTCTCTCTTTTCCTCCTCCTTTCTCTCTTTTTCTCTCTCTTTTTCTCTCTTTTCTTCTCTCTCTCTTTTCTCTCTTCTCTCTCTCTCTCTCTCTTCTCCTTTCTTTCTCTCTCTTTTCTCTCTCTCTCTCTCTCTTCTCTCTCTTCTCTCCTCTCTCTCTCTCTCTCTCTCTCTCTCTCTCTCTCTCCTCTCTCTCTCTCTCTCTCTCTCTCTCTCTCTCTCTCCTCTCTCTCTCTCTTCTCTTTCTCTCTTTCTCCCCCCCTCTTCTTCCTCTTTTTGTATTTCCTTTCCTCCAGCAATCATCGCACCTTCCTACATTCCTCCTCCTTAACATCACTGCCATCAATCTCAATATCCTCTTCCTCCTCCTCTTCCTCTTCCAACTCTTTTTTTCGTTCTCGCCTACTCCCTGTCCCTCACTTTTATCTCTGCCTTACAAATTGTACCAGTGACCAAATTTTCGCCCAAAAAACGTGAGAGAATTACTGAGAAAGTAATTAAAGCGGTTTTCTTTCTGACAAGAGCAGTTAAACGATTTATAGTGCAAAGATTGGTCACGTTTATACTCGTGTACTCGCCTATTTGTGGGTACAGGGGTCGATTCACAGCTCCTGGCCCCGTGTGTGTGCTCTTTGTCACTTGTATTCACCTATTTGTGGTTGAAGGATCGAGTCTAGGCTCTTGGTTCTTGCGTCTTAAGAATATATGAAAGTAGCCTTGCAACAGACCTACTGGCCCATGCTAGGGTAGTCTACCTCACACCCACCCTCATCCACTAATGTGTTTGTCTAACCTATTTTTAATGGTGCTGTCTTGCTAAGTTCACTCCTTCCTAGATTCCTGGGAACTGTCATATCTATTCTTGAAACAATATATGAACCTGCCTCCATTACAACTCCGCCTGGGACTCAAATCAATGCACTTCCTGATCATCCCCATGCTAACAAAAAAAAAAACTTTCTGACATCCCTGGAACACATCTGTGTTTGAACTTCCAACTGTGCACGTTCCCCGCCTCTCTGTCCGTCCCTGTCCACCCTATCAACTCTTCCGAGTCTTTTATATGTCATTATGTCTCCCATGTCTCCTAAATCCACTAATATCGACAGGTTCAATTACTTTAGCTTCTCATCACAGTTCATTCTCAGCAACTCTGAGACTAGTCTCATTGCATATCTTTACTCTTCATTCAGTTTTTAAGCTGTATCTGGTGTGGATTCAATGTTGATAATAAACTTAAAATATGTCGTATTTAGGGCTATTAATGATCTGTTCGGCACTATGCTCACACCTACGTAGGTCTTCCTTTCTGAGTTAAGTTTGCAGCCTCAGTCCCCGGAGACTATACTCAGTTCCCGGTCTTCTCGTCTGTCCCATAATTTTCATTTGGTAGGGATGAACTCCAGTAGCCGCTTGTTTGACCAGTCTTGCAGTCTGTCGATGTCTGTAGCTTCTCCTTGTTTTCTCTTTTTAGTTTGTTTAATAGTAGGTTGGTAGACAGCAACCGCCCAGGGAGGTACTACCGTCCTGCCAAGTGAGTGTAAAACGAAAGCCTGTAATTGTTTTACATGATGGTAGGATTGCTGGTGTCCTTTTTTTCTGTCTCATGAACATGCAAAATTTCAGGTACGTCTTGCTACTTCTACTTACATTCAGGTCACACTACACATACATGTACAAGCGTATATATACATACCCCTCTGGGTTTTCTTCTATTTTCTTTCTAGTTCTTGTTCTTGTTTATTTCCTCTTATCTCCATGGGGAAGTGGAACAGAATTCTTCCTCCGTAAGCCATGCGTGTTGTAAGAGGCGACTAAAATGCCGGGAGCAAGGGGCTAATAACCCCTTCTCCTGTATATATTACTAAATTTGAAAGGAGAAACTTTGGTTTTTTCTTTTGGGCCACCCTGCCTCGGTGGGATACGGCCGGTGTGTTGAAAGAAAGAAACATATCTTGAAACTTTTATAATGGTTTTATGTAATATATTACGTAGAATTTAATTTGGTAAAAGTTGAGTGAAAAATTGACCAATTTTCTCGATCTGATCATGATACAAAAATGATCGAAACACAGTATAAAAACACTAATCTAGCCTTTGTGTTTTACTCATCAATAAATAATAAGAGAGGAAGATTCAGGTGTTTCTAATATTTGACCTAATGATTTCAAATTTTTCTTATACTGTGACAAAAAAAATTAAATTTTTAATTTTTTTAGAAGGAACATTATAGTTTATGTTGTGTCCTGAACACACCGAAAGTTAAGAAATGTGGAAATGTTTTTTAATATGCCAAGATACACAGTCTTGCAAAGTGCCAAGATACAGTATTGCAAGGTGCTAAGTTACACAGTATTGCAAGGTGCCAAGATACAGTATTGCAAGGTGCTAAGTTACACAGTATTGCAAGGTGCCAAGATACAGTATTGCAAGGTGCTAAGTTACACAGTATTGCAAGGTGCCAAGATACAGTATTGCAAGGTGCTAAGATACACAGTATTGCAAGGTGCCAAGATACAGTATTGCAAGGTGCTACGTTACACAGTATTGCAAGGTGCCAAGATACACAGTATTGCAAGGTGCTAAGTTACACAGTATTGCAAAGTGCCAAGATACACAGTATTGCAAGGTGCTAAGTTACACAGTATTGCAAGGTGCCAAGATACACAGTATTGCAAGGTGCCAAGATGCACAGTATTACAAGGTGCCAAGATACACAGTATTGCAAGGTGCCAAGATGCACAGTATTGCAAGGTGCTAAGATACACAGTATTACATGGTGCCAAGATACATAGTATTGCAAGGTGCCACGATGCACAGTATTGCAAGGTGCCAAGATACACAGTATTGAAAGGTGCCAAGTTACACAGTATTGCAAGGTGTCAAGATACACGGTATTACAAGGTGCCAAGATACACTGTATTGCAAGGTGCCAAGATACCCAGTATTGCAAGGTGCCAAGATACCCAGTATGGCAAGGTGCCAAGGTACCCAGTATTGCAAGGTGCCAAGATACCCAGTAATGCAAGGTGCCAAGATACCCAGTATTGCAAGGTGCCAAGATACACAGTATTGCAAGGTGCCAAGATAGTATTGCAAGGTGCCAAGATGCACAGTATTGCAAGGTGCCAAGATACACAGCATTGAAAGGTGCCAAGTTACATAGTTATGCAAGGTGCCAAGATACACAGAATTGCAAGGTGCCAAAACAACCACGATCGACAGCGACTGAAAATTTCGGGGCCAAATCACATGCTCAAGAACAGGTCTCCATGGTTGAGCAATTACGTCAAGGTGTCACTCTCAATATTTTTAAACGTTACTTTGGATTAAATGTACATACCCTGTTAACGAAGATAAACAATAGAATGCAGCAGGGGAGATGTAACAGCCATTAGGGAACACACACACAAACACACACACACACACAAACCTTTTGGAGTTTTATGATAAAATAACAGAAGTAAGACAAGAGAGAGAGGGGTGGGCTGATTGCATCTTCTTGGACTGCAAGAAGGCCTTTGACACAGTTCCTCACAAGAGATTAGTGCAGAAGCTAGAGCATCAGGCGCATATAACAGGAAGGGCACTGCAATGGATCAGAGACTACCTGACAGGGAGGCAACAACGAGTCATGGTACGTAATGATGTATCACAGTGGGCACCTGTGACGAGCGGGGTCCCACAGGGGTCGGTCCTAGGACCAGTGCTATTTTTGGTATATGTGAACGACATGACGGAAGGGTTAGACTCAGAAGTGTCCCTGTTTGCAGATGATGTGAAGTTAATGAGGAGAATTAAATCTGATGAGGACCAGGCAGGACTTCAAAGAGACCTGGACAGACTGGACACCTGGTCCAGCAAATGGCTTCTCGAATTTAATCCTGCCAAATGCAAAGTCATGAAGATAGGGGAAGGGCACAGAAGACCACAGACAGAGTATAGGCTAGGTGGCCAAAGACTGCAAACCTCACTCAAGGAGAAAGATCTTGGGGTGAGTATAACACCGAGCATGTCTCCGGAAGCACACATCAATCAGATAACTGCTGCAGCATATGGGCGCCTGGCAAACCTGAGAACAGCATTCCGACACCTTAGTAAGGAATCATTCAAGACACTGTACACCGTGTATGTCAGGCCCATACTGGAGTATGCAGCACCTGTTTGGAACCCGCACTTGATAAAGCACGTTAAGAAACTAGAGAAAGTACAAAGGTTTGCAACAAGGTTAGTTCCAGAGCTAAGGGAATGTCCTATGAAGAAAGATTAAGGGAAATCGGCCTGACGACACTGGAGGACAGGAGGGTCAGGGGAGACATGATAACGACATATAAAATACTGCGTGGAATAGACAAGGTGGACAAAGACAGGATGTTCCAGGGAGGGGACACAGAAACAAGAGGCCACAATTGGAAGTTGAAGACACAAATGAGTCAGAGAGATATTAGGAAGTATTTCTTCAGTCATAGAGTTGTAAGGCAGTGGAATAGCCTAGAAAATGACGTAGTGGAGGCAGGAACCATACACAGTTTTAAGACGAGGTTTGATAAAGCTCATGGAGCGGGGAGAGAGAGGGCCCAGTAGCAACCGGTGAAGAGGCGGGGCCAGGAGCTAAGACTCGACCCCTGCAACCACAAATAGGTGAGTACACACACACACACACACACACACACTGACCTACTGACCACATGCACTGGAATCCTTCACATGATTGTCCAAATTTTCGTTTTCACTCTACTTTCTCCTGAAATAAATTGTCAGACTGCGAGGAGGGTTAGGGATTCCTAGCAGTGTTAATTTTCATATATATATATACATATATTTTTTTTTTATTATCACACTGGCCGATTCCCACCAAGGCAGGGTGGCCCGAAAAAGAAAAACTTTCACCATCATTCACTCCATCACTGTCTTGCCAGAAGGGTGCTTTACACTACAGTTTTTAAACTGCAACATTAACACCCCTCCTTCAGAGTGCAGGCACTGTACTTCCCATCTCCAGGACTCAAGTCCGGCCTGCCGGTTTCCCTGAAACCCTTCATAAATGTTACTTTGCTCACACTCCAACAGCACGTCAAGTATTAAAAACCATTCGTCTCCATTCACTCCTATCAAACACGCTCACGCACGCCTGCTGGAAGTCCAAGCCCCTCGCACACAAAACCTCCTTTACCCCCTCCCTCCAACCTTTCCTAGGCCGACCCCTACCCCGCCTTCCTTCCGCTACAGACTGATACACTCTTGAAGTCATTCTGTTTCGCTCCATTCTCTCTACATGTCCGAACCACCTCAACAACCGTTCCTCAGCCCTCTGGACAACAGTTTTGGTAATCCCGCACCTCCTCCTAACTTCCAAACTACGAATTCTCTGCATTATATTCACACCACACATTGCCCTCAGACATGACATCTCCACTGCCTCCAGCCTTCTCCTCGCTGCAACATTCATCACCCATGCTTCACACCCATATAAGAGTGTTGGTAAAACTATACTCTCATACATTCCCCTCTTTGCCTCCAAGGACAAAGTTCTTTGTCTCCACAGACTCCTAAGTGCACCACTCACCCTTTTCCCCTCATCAATTCTATGATTCACCTCATCCTTCATAGACCCATCCGCTGACACGTCCACTCCCAAATATCTGAATACATTCACTTCCTCCATACTCTCTCCCTCAAATCTGATATCCAATCTTTCATCACCTAATATTTTTGTTATCCTCATAACCTTACTCTTTCCTGTATTCACTTTCAATTTTCTTCTTTTGCACACCCTACCAAATTCATCCACCAATCTCTGCAACTTCTCTTCAGAATCTCCCAAGAGCAGTGTCATCAGCAAAGAGCAACTGTGACAACTCCCACTTTGTGTGATTCTTTATCTTTTAACTCCACGCCTCTTGTCAAGACCCTCGCATTTACTTCTCTTACAACCCCATCTATAAATATATTAAACAACCACGGCGACATCACACATCTCTGTCTAAGGCCTACTTTTACTGGGAAATAATTTCCCTCTTTCCTATGTACTCTAACTTGAGCCTCACTATCCTCGTAAAAACTCTTCACTGCTTTCAGTAACCTACCTCCTACACAATACACTTGCAACATCTGCCACATTGTCCCCCTATCCACCCTGTCATACGCCTTTTCCAAATCCATAAATGCCACAAAGACCTCTTTAGCCTTATCTAAATACTGTTCACTTGTATGTTTCACTGTAAACACCTGGTCCACACACCCCCTACCTTTCCTAAAGCCTCCTTGTTCATCTGCTATCATATTCTCAGTCTTACTTTTAATTCTTTCAATAATAACTCTACCATACACTTTACCAGGTATACTCAACAGACTTATCCCCCTATAATTTTTGCACTCTCTTTTGCCCCCTTTGCCTTTATACAAAGGAACTATGCATGCTCTCTGCCAATCCCTAGGTACCTTACCCTCTTCCATACATTTATTAAATAATTGCACCAACCACTCCAAAACTATAACCCCACCTGCTTTTAACATTTCTATCTTTATCCCATCAATCCCGGCTGCCTTACCCCCTTTCATTTTACCTACTGCCTCACGAACTTCCCCCACACTCACAACTGGCTCTTCCTCACTCCTACAAGATGTTATTCCTCCTTGCACTATACACGAAATCACAGCTTCCCTATCTTCATCAACATTTAACAATTCCTCAAAATATTCTCTCCATCTTCCCTATACCTCTAACTCTCCATTTAATAACTCTCCTCTCCTATTTTTAACTGACAAATCCATTTGTTCTCTAGGCTTCCTTAACTTGTTAATCTCACTCCAAAACTTTTTCTTATTTTCAACAAAATTTGTTGATAACATCTCACCCACTCTCTCATTTGTTCTCTTTTTACATTGCTTCACCACTCTCTTAACCTCTCTTTTTCTCCATATACTCTTCCCTCCTTGCATCACTTCTACTTTGTAAAAACTTCTCATATGCTAACTTTTTCTCCCTTACTACTCTCTTTACATCATCATTCCACCAATCGCTCCTCTTCCCTCCCGCACCCACTTTCCTGTAACCACAAACTTCTGCTGAACACTCTAACAATACATTTTTAAACCTATCCCATACCTCTTCGACCCCATTGCCTATGCTCTCATTAGCCCATCTATCCTCCAATAGCTGTTTATATCTTTCCCTAACTGCCTTCTCTTTTAGTTTATAAACCTTCACCTCTCTCTTCCCTGATGCTTCTATTCTCCTTGTATCCCATCTACCTTTTACTCTCAGTGTAGCTACAACTAGAAAGTGATCTGATATATCTGTGGCCCCTCTATAAACATGTATATCCTGAAGTCTACTCGACAGTCTTTTATCTACCAATACATAATCCAACAAACTACTGTCATTTCGCCCTACATCATATCTTGTATACTTATTTATCCTCCTTTTCTTAAAATATGTATTACCTATAACTAAACCCCTTTCTATACAAAGTTCAATCAAAGGGCTCCCATTATCATTTACACCTGGCACCCCAAACTTACCTACCACACCCTCTCTAAAAGTTTCTCCTACTTTAGCATTCAGGTCCCCTACCACAATTACTCTCTCACTTGGTTCGAAGGCTCCTATACATTCACTTAACATCTCCCAAAATCTCTCTGTCTCCTCTGCATTCCTCTCTTCTCCAGGTGCATACACGCTTATTATGACCCACTTCTCGCATCCAACCTTTACTTTAATCCACATAATTCTTGCATTTACACATTCATATTCTCTTTTCTCCTTCCATAACTGATCATTCAACATTACTGCTACCCCTTCCTTTGCTCTAACTCTCTCAGATACTCCAGATTTAATCCCATTTATTTTCCCCCACCGAAACTCCCCTACCCCCTTCAGCTTTGTTTCGCTTAGGGCCAGGACATCCAACTTCTTTTTATTCAGAACATCAGCAATCATCTGTTTCTTGTCACCTGCACTACATCCACGCACATTCAAGCATCCCAGTTTTATAAAGTTTTTCTTCTTCTCTTTTTTAGTAAATGTCTACAGGAGCAGGGGTTACTAGCCCATTGCTCCCGGCATTTTAGTCGCCTCATACGACACGCATGGCTTACGGAGGAAAGATTCTTTTCCACTTCCCCATGGACAATAGAAGAAATAAAGAAGAACAAGAGCTATGTAGAAAAAGGAGAAAAACCTAGATGTATATATATATATATATAATATATATATAATATATATATATATATATATATATATATATATAAATATATATATATCACAAACACTAATCTCAGGTCGAAGGAGACTCGAGCCTTGGAACAACATACGTAGTCGTGTATGTCACATAAGTACTGTTCAAGCATATCTCTCCATTTCATCTTTTTTTTTACCTACTTTTCTCTTTCTCCCTCTTTCTTTCACTCCCTCTCTCTCCTTATCCCTCTCTCTCCTTATCCCTCTCTCTTCCTCTCCATCTCTGTTTTTACCCCTCTCTGCCTCTCTCCTTCTCTGCCTCTCCTCCTCTTCATCTCTCTCCCTACTTCTGCCTGTCTCTCTCCCTCTCTTTCCCCATTCTCTCTCTCCCTCCCTCTCTGACACCCTGACCGGCCTTGTATCACCTCAGGCCATACCAGGAATGGAGAGAAATCATGGAGTGTTTCCCACTTCCCCATCTCTCCTACCCTCTCACCCTCTCCCATTCCTCCCCCCCCCCCCTTACCCTCCTCCTCAATCGCTCCGCTACCCAGATATTAATTTACGATCAAGCAAAAATCCCCTGAAGCGGGTTTTAATCGTATAATGATCCACTCAGTGGCTCATTATCATCATCAAAAAGTGTGCAGCAACTCTCATACTGCAGTTCTGTAGCTCGATTCAACAACTATACATAAATTCGGCATTCGTGTGTGGGAACTGGAGGGAGAGATTATCGTAGTTTAGATACATCCTTACATCATTTACTCCTAGGAATACAAAAGAGTTTGGCAGGCTCCTGGAGCCGTGTTGGTGGTGGGAGCAGCAGAAGACGTGGCAGTGGTAGTGCCCCTTGGCAGTCTAGCAGGTAGTGCACTAATACCTGTGTTGTAGCATGGTGACCGTTCTGACATTGTACTTTTTCTACGTGTGATGAATGGTTTTGGAAACCGACAAGTTGTCGAATTGAGACACTTGTGCAACGTATGGGAATCTTAGATTCCCATATGCTGCGTAAGTGTATCAATTCTTCAACTTTTGCTACGTTCTCAGTTATTTTCTCTATAGTAGGGAAGCCAAGGCGCAGTATATGGATAGTTGCGTGAATATGACAGCAGTGCGAATATTACAGCAGTGCGAATATGACAGCAGTGCGAATATGACAGCAGTGCGAATATGACAGCAGTGCGAATATGACAGCAGTGCGAATATGATAGCAGTGCGAATATGATAGCTGTGCGAAAATGACAGCTGTGCGAAAATGACAGCTGTGCGAAAATGACAGCTGTGCGAAAATGACAGCTGTGCGAAAATGACAGCTGTGCGAAAATGACAGCTGTGCGAATATGACAGCTGTGCGAATATGACAGCTGTGCGAATATGACAGCAGTGTGAATATGACAGTTGTGCGAATATGGCAGCAGTGTGAATACGACAGCTGTGCGAATGACAGGTGTGTGAATATGATGGTTATGCGAACATGATAACTCGGTGCTGATATCTGTTGTCAGGTGGAGGGCTGTCACTGTGAAGTCAATGTATAACACAGCTCTGACCTTGATGTGTGGCCGATGCTCTCCTGTTTCTGACAGCGTTTTATTCCACGACAGATATGGTGACAAGAACATGTTCATCCTAAGTCGCTATTTTGACTGCTTCATCTGCAGCCTCGTTCCCACGGATGCCAACCCATTATGGCATCCACTTCAGTGTTGCTTTTATTGTCCTATACGTCGAGGGGCCTATGAGAGGCTCAAGATGTATGTGATAAGTTTTAATTTGTCGTAGGGTAGTGCTGGAGTGACTGAAGATCAACTATGGACTCTGCGTGAAGAATAACGTGCTGTTTATTTTGTTGTTTGCTGGAGCGTCAGTAACTCAGGTTGTATGACTGAGTAGGTTAGGTAAGGTTTGTCAAGGAAACAGGACAAGTATTTCCTGACGTGGGTCTTTGTCATGTAATGACCCGCAGCTGGAGCTTTTGGTCATATGACAGAGGCCTTCCGCTGGCTTACCGGTCCACCCCTTTAAAAATTCTGGCTATGATTGTAACCATTAAATTTTGTTTTCAATGAGCAGCAGTCAGGAAGTTTTAATCCCCTGGATAATCCTTGGTGATGGATTTCAGTTGCTGCTGCATTTTATCCGGAATCACTGAACCAACAGTGAAGTACTCTACATATAGTATTTTTGGGGCATTCGGGTCGGGCGATGTTTTATTTTGCATGGCGTAGTAAAGAAAACACACAATACCGTTACTGAAACAGTACACAGATAACCCGTACATAAGAGAGAGAGAGGAGCTTATGACGACGTTTCGGTCCGGCTTGGACCATTTATAAAGTCACACTGGCGTAGCAAGGTGTCTGTGCTGCGTTAGATATTTGCTCATAGGAGACGCAGCTCTCTCTGGATACCATGCTCGTGGAATGTACTCCTCTTCCTGCAAGTCAGTTTCCTTTTCCATTAGTTTTCGTGAAGGTTGTAATTTTTCCTTACACCGACGATGGTTCTCCGTCTTGTTCTTTTGACTGACAACACATCTCACTTGACCGAGAACGACTATTTTCTTTGCGAGTCTCTCTTCAATGGAGGATTCCCCCACTATACAGGCATATATACATGTATACATATTCAACTCTGCTTCTGAGAAAAGGGAGCTGAACTAACCTGAGACAGATTTATTGCCGCAACTAGAGCGCTCCAGGCATATTTCGCATCGCTTGATATTGTATTACCTCTATTCGCTCATTGTTTGAGAGGGATATGTGAATTATTGCTGGCGCACTGTAGACAATGAGAAGCGAACTTCATACAGGAAATACACGATCTTACATTTCATAATGAGTACCAACGTGTATCATTTCTTCTATGAAACTTGAGCCGTATGTTGCTAAAAGAACCAGAATATCATAGAAGACAATCCATTCTAGTTCGACGTTATGCTTGCGAATTATAATTTCTGGGTTCCGTTCACTAATCATCAGTGCCTTTGATTTCTTAACCGATTTTTTTAATCCTGGTTCCCTGGAAGTGGTGGCTATAATTCAGAGTAGTACTAGTCAAGGTCGTCAGTAAATTTAGCATGTCCCGAGAAAGTTGTCCGGATTTCTTCTGAAAGTGAACAGTTCCACACGTTGTTCTGCTGCTTGCTGGGGGTTCAGAGTGATAAGAATTTTTCAGCTCGCTTGCTGGTGGCTGCTTTGATAAGGGACTATATTTCAGACAAAATGGTATTTTGATCGAATGAGACATACCATCCAAGCTTTTCATCCTCCTTGACCTTCGTGGACACGTGTTTGACACACCACATGTTTCAGTAAAGACTTATTTTTCTCACCATCACTCCTCTCCACCCATCCCTCACTCCTCTCCATCCATCCCTCACTCCTCTCCATCCATCCCTCACTCCTCTCCACCCATCCCTCACTCCTCTCCATCCATCCCTCACTCCTCTCCACCCATCCCTCACTCCTCTCCACCCATCCCTCACTCCTCTCCACCCATCCCTCACTCCACCCATCCCTCACTCCACTCCACCCATCCCTCACTCCACTCCACCCATCCCTCACTCCACTCCACCCATCCTTCACTCCACCCATCTCACCTCCACCCATCTCTCACTCCACCCATCCCTCACTCTCCACCCATCCCTCACTCTCCACCCATCCCTCACTCTCCACCCATCCCTCACTCCTCTCCTCCAATCCCTCACTCCTCTCCACCCATCCCTCACTCCTCTCCATCTCTCCCTATCCTCCATCAGTCCTTCACTCTCCTCCATCACTTCCTCTCTCCCCTTCACGTCTGTATTAGCATACTGTTGATATATCCAATTTTGCTAAATAAAAAACAAAATTTGGACTGTCGTGCTTTGCATGCAGCTATGTGAATTATCATGGTGCTCAGTTTTTCTTTTTTACCAAGCTAGCCTAACGACCTGACTTCTCTAATAAATTAAAATGTGATGCAAAGCAGGTTAGCCCAGCCAAACTTATATTGGGTCTGCCTACATTGAGTGTTACTGAGCGCAAGTGGAACTTTTACTCAAGGATAAGGCTGGTGTCGCGAGACTAGTGTATGTGTTCGTGGTCACATAAAAAAAAAAACTTTAACATGTCGAAAGGCCATTATAACAATGAATCTGCATTGTTTCTGTAAGGATATATTCTCGGATAATGTGGTGGATTTTTTTCCTCCCTCTGTTTTTCCTTTCTCTCCTATTGATATGATATTAAGAAAATCCGTTTATCCTGTGTATGGGATAAGGCATCCTGGGAGACAAAGATTTCCAATAGTAATTCCAGTTCTGCTGGAGGATACTTTTGAAGTTCCCGTAACTAATGAACCATAGCGGAATACTTGATGATATCAACCACGGTTAGCCGGACTTGAGTCCTGGAAGTACGAAGTACAGAGCTTGCGCTTTGAAGGAAGGATGGAGATATGTTGCGGCTTTTGAACTTTGGTGTTGGCACACCTCTGGCAAGACAGTGATGGAGTGAGTGATGATGAAAAGTGTTTCTTCTTTTTTCAGGTCACTCTGTGTCGGTGGGAAACAGCCGATGTGTTGATAAAAAAATATAAAGAAGTCTACCAGCTCAAGTTGATATATCCAATTTAGCCAAATAAAAAAAATTATCCCTAACTCGCTTCACTCAACGCAATGGGAGGGGGCGTAGATCCCCCTAGACCTTATTGACGTGGTATTTGTAGTGAGGGTGATCGTGATAGTGGTTGTTATGGTAAGTAGTGATAGTGGTTGGGATGGAAGAGGAGGAGGAAGAGGAGGGGAGGGTTAGAGAGAGTATTTAGGGCAGAGATAGAGGTTAATATTGCTAATTTATCAGAGAAAATTACGTGACGAGGGTCTTTATCACGGGATGATTCGCCTAATTGGCTCATCAAGAGCATCTTAAGAACTGTGTTAATAATTAAATACAGTTGTGTGCTTGATTCAGGGTGGTTGTTGGTGGTGGCGGCGTGTTGGTTGTTGGCAGTGGTTGCGTGTTGGTTGGGGTGGTGGGCAGGGGTAGTTGAGGTATAGTAGTTGAGATATTTTGATTGGGGTGGTGGTTGAGGTATAGTGGTTGAAATGTGGTGATTTTGGTCTTGGTTGAAATATGATGGTTGAAATAGTGATTTGGGTAGTGGTTGAGGTATGGCAGGTTAGGGTAGTGATTGGAGGCGATGTTGCAAATGGTGGTTGAAGCGGTGAGAGAAATGTAAATAAGAACAAATCTGGCCGTGACAGAAGAAAATATTAAAACAACAATGGTAAACACAGTGTTTGAACTCGTGACGTCAGAATAAACAAACATGGCGACATGTCGAATTTTTTTTTTTTTCTTAAAAGCTGTCGTAAAACTAAACCGGATCGTCGTTATGTACACTTAAGCCAATTTCTCCTACATGCATTTTTTTTTTAGACTAGATTAATGCTTGATAACCAAATTTAACCAATTATACATCAATCCCAGTGACGATAACTGCGTTTCTCATCACAGCTCTTGAAAAGTCATGATAATAAACTATCTGGTAATTTTAGTACGACACCTAGCAATAATTTCTGGCATTTCCCTTCAGTTATTTAAATATTAATTTATATTTCTGTTGTGTGTTATTTGTAATAAAAATTATTATATGAACAGCACTGGAATTTATACCTAGACTCGCTATACTCTTTTGTAATTTTTTTGACTTCCCCATCATACCCTCATAGAAAAGGTATGAGGCGGCTCCTGACGTAGGATGGGTATGAGGTGGAAATATGAGGTGGAAATAAAGCTATCAACTAACTGGTCTTAAGCCTTCCTGCAGACTGTGGGGAGTCAGCCCATACTCATCGCTACTACATGAGAATAGTGGGTGGGAGAAGTGTGTTGGCAGGGGAGTGGCCCTGGCACGTGGCACTGCAGCAAAAGGACCCATACAGTGGCAGACGACTGGGTCAGCACTGTGGTGGCACCCTCATCCACCCTTCCTGGATCCTCACTGCAGCTCACTGCATCGTCGAGTGAGTCAGAGCAATAGTTATGGTGTGGAGTGTGTTGAAGAAAGTCATGTATTGACTGAATGAGTTTAGTGGGTTTTCTCACCGATTTGTATTTGTGTAAAAGAAGTTTTTCAGTTACATTAGCAAATTCCTTGAAAGAACAATCTTCAGCTTTTAAATCCTCCTTAGAACCTCTGTTTATTGTTCTCTTCAACATCTCATATTTTCTCCACCCATTCTCATACAAAAAAACATGAAAGTATTAGCCCATACCTAAAGGCACAAAAAGCTTTTCTGCTTTTCATTGTGACTTCTTTTCTTCCTTTTATTTCAGTCCCCAAGAAAGAGATAGATATATATTCCCTCGTTCCTTTCAGCCCGATCTTCAAGTTTGCGCTGCCTCCACCTTTTTGGACAGTTCGTGTGGGAGAGATCAGCCTCTCGGTGGAGACTGCAAGACTCTACCCTGTCTCCAAGATTATTACACACAAGGTAAAGATGAATGACAGAGGTTGAGGACATACTCCATAAATCACTTGTACTGTGTCTCAAACAGCGTTGAACCCACGTGGGCTGTTCAGTGCAAGGAATGGTAAGTTATTACACGCCTGGGAAACTTTGAGGGGACTAGAGCTAGAGTTTGTCATGGCAACGCTGGCGAGAGATTCATCTGTAAAAACTTACATTTGTGGTCACAGTGTTGCCTATACCAACCTTCCTATGGTGTATAAATATACCTAGTTGGATTAATCTTATTGTAGCCAGCTGCCCCAGTGGATAACGCGTCGGTTTGGAGTTTTAATAAGATCCACTCTCTGCGAGTTCAATCCTCGCTCGCACCGTGGTTTGGTTTACTTAAATTACTCATAATTATTTATTCACATATCATTCTTTCTTAACTATCACTTATTCAGCCCTTTTCTTTCCAGCATTTTGACGCCAAGACATGGAATAACGACATCGCTTTAGTACAGCTGAGGAAGCCCTTGGACCTCGAAGAACATGCTGGACTAGTCAACACTATCTGTTTACCTTCCAGAAATATGTCGTTCCTGGGCCTCCAGTGCTCTGTTACCGGCTGGGGAAGGACTAAGAAGCGTAAGTATCAACAAAAATGTATCAAAGAAAAAAGGAAGGTACAACAAATATATAAGCATCATGGTGAAGGGAAAAAAATTAAGAAGAAACATGCAGTATTGCATATGAAGGAGAAATTATGTGAGAGCATTGATTCAAAGAATTGGCGCTGTCCTCTACTTCCCTGGATGAAACCTGATTACCTCTCATTCTCCAGGCTCTGATTTGCCCCTAAGAGTCTAGCACTGTACCATGAAAATTAATAATGATTTAGCAAATTGTCAGTTAAGAACTCATAGTTCATATTAAAGGTTCGCTTTTGTATTTAAAATAAAGTACAGTATTTAGATTAATGACTTATTTTATTACTATATTTTTTTTACGAAAGTATCAAGAGCTTATCGCTCTACTTATTTTGATTACTACTTATCCTGTGCCTAGATGGAAGTAACTCAGACTTGCTGCAGACAATCCGGGTGCCA
Source organism: Cherax quadricarinatus (assembly GCF_026875155.1). Taxonomy (NCBI): domain Eukaryota; kingdom Metazoa; phylum Arthropoda; class Malacostraca; order Decapoda; family Parastacidae; genus Cherax; species Cherax quadricarinatus. The sequence goes on from NC_069421.1 coordinate 12,492,445, forward strand.
GTCATGCCTGATAAGAAGTGCCAACGAGCATACAGGAAAGTCAGCCCAGTGAGTAGCAGCATGATTTGTGCTGGCTGGGAGGATGGTGGCATGGGACCCTGTGTGGTGAGTGTCCTACGTCGTATGTCATACCTTGGTGGTGGTGGGCATGGTGGTGATGGTGCGGAGGCGAGAATGATAACAATAATAGTACTTCTGTAACTGTTACAGCACTGTGTATCACTGCAGGGTGACAGCGGAGGACCCCTACAGTGCAGAACGAGCGGAGGACCATGGGTACAGGCTGGCATCACTTCCTGGGGTGTCGGGTGTGCCGAGCCGTCATACCCAGGTGTCTACATCAGGGTCACAGACTACCTCGACTGGATCAACAAACACCTCGAGAAGACCTACTGACTGATGAGCAGATAAGAAGTTGATGGTAATTGATGGTAATTTCACTGCACGTAGATAGATTATTATGTTCAAGTGGAACAACTAAACCAGTATGGGAATTAGAGGTAACAATTTGACCCAAAAAAAAGGAGGGTAGCTTTAATTAATTGAATACAAAGCCCTTCACCTGTATGAAGACCCATTCCTTCAAGGATGGACGTAGAGTCGCGTGAGTTTCAGAATTAGTGGTACAAAAATGGTTTAGCAATGCGGACTAGAATTCACTTAGATGTGCAAAAAAAAAAAATGATTAACGTCGAAGTGTAAAGCACGTTATCTTGCACCTGGGTGACGGTGTGAGGGAGATGTAGCAGCACCTGAGTGACGGTGTGAGGGAGATGTAGCAGCACCTGAGTGACGGTGTGAGGGAGATGTAGCAGCACCTGGATGACAACGTTTAGGGCACCAGGAGGTGTCTACTACAACGGTAATGAGCAGCAAGACTTAGATTCGAACTCATGTTGGACACACATTAGTTCAGCCAGACTCTCAATTGGTTTCACGGGCACTTTTTTCGACTTTATTATCAGTGATCGCAATTCAGAAAAACATATACAACACTTAACATGAGAATGCCTTTGATACACGATGCAATTTAATTACTGGAAGCACTCAGCCCGTAGGTTCATACAGGGACTGGGAATTAAGAGATTTAGGTCTCGATTAGAGGAAGGAAAGAATAAGTTCAGTCTGTTGGATCTGGAAGACTATATAGTGGTATTGAGTCTCTCTTTAGGGGATTAATAAATTATGCAGGATTTATGAACGATAAAAATAAAAAACAAATTTCGTTGAGTTTTTATTGGGTTAATTTCAAAACATTTTACCGGACATTAGATATGCCTTTAATTAAGTAAGAAAAGACTTATTTATATTTGAATTGTTATAATCAGAACTAAGCGCTAAACTCTCAAGGGTTATTTATATTTGAAAACATCTACAACTGAGTAAATGTTCACTTCTTTAGGAATGAAAAATCAATTTATATTTTACCTTAAAACAAAAATGTTAACATCGGCTGGACTGTAAAATATCGAATGGAAAAGTTTGGACTCAAGATATGCATGGCAGCTAGCAAACCACGCCCTGGTGGGTTTAGTGCTTAATTATGATTGTAATAATTGTAACAGTGGACCACGGCCACTGAACACCATCTGTGTTCTCATGAGAACTGAGGAGCAACATTCACCACCGTTCACACTCGTATAACCTAAATTAATCATTACACTTTTTTTTACAGTAACCAAAATGATAATAGTCTTGAAGATTCTTGAAAATAAATAACTGGAGCAGATTTTGTGATAATTATTGCCTAAGAGATGTGAATTTTACAAACATTTCTAAAATGCCGTAGTATTTGGCTTTTAAGAAAATCCCAAATTAAGAGAGTTGAAAATCTAAAAGTTCCAGCTGAGTATTCATGCAAATTCAGTGAACATGTATAATATAGAAGCATTCTCAACACTTATTTTTTCGTGGTGAAGCGTTCAACCCACAGTGTTTACACCACAACCTCCAGCATCAGTATACTTCCCCCTCCGTTCCTTCCCTCCAGCATCAGAGTACTTCCCTCTCCGTTCCTTCCCTCCAGCATCAGAGTGCTTCCCCCTCCGTTCCTTCCCTCCAGCATCAGAGTACTTCCCTCTCCGTTCCTTCCCTCCAGCATCAGAATGCTTCCCCCTCCGTTCCTTCCCTCCAGCATCAGAGTGCTTCCCCCTCCGTTCCTTCCCTCCAGCATCAGAGTACTTCCCCCTCCGTTCCTTCCCTCCAGCATCAGAGTACTTCCCCCTCCGCTCCTTCAATCCAGCATCAGAGTACTTCCCCCTCCGTTCCTTCCCTCGAGCATCAGAGTACTTCCCCCTCCGTTCCTTCCCTCCAGCATCAGAGTACTTCCCTCTCCGTTCCTTCCCTCCAGCATCAGAGTACATACTTCCCTCTCCGTTCCTTCCCTCCAGCATCATAGTACTCAATCTCCGTTTCTCCCTTCCAGCATCAGAGTACTTCCCCTTACGTTCCTCCCCTCCAGCGTCAGAGTACTTCCCCTTACGTTCCTCCCCTCCAGCATCAGAGTACTTCCCTCTCCGTTCCTTCCCTCCAGCATCAGAGTACTTCCCCCTCCGTTCCTTCCCTCCAGCATCAGAGTACATACTTCCCTCTCCGTTCCTTCCCTCCAGCATCATAGTACTCCCTCTCCGTTCCTCCCCTCCAGCATCAGAGTACTTCCCCTTATGTTCCTCCCCTCCAGCATCAGAGTACTTCACCCTTCGTTAATCCCCTCCATCATCAGGGTACTTCCCCTGCCGTTCCTTCCCTCCAGCATCAAAGTACTTCCCCCTCCGTTCCTCCCCTCCAGCTTCAGGGTACTTCCCCCTCAGTTCCTTCCCTCCAGCATCAGGGTACTTCCCGATCCGTTCCTCCCTTCCAGCATCAGAGTACTTCCCCCTCCGTTCCTTCCCTCCAGCATCAGAGTACTTCCCCCTCCGTTCCTTCCCTCCAGCATCAGAGTACTTCCCCCTCCGTTCCTCCCTTCCAGCATCAGAGTACTTCCCCCTCCGTTCCTCCCTTCCAGCATCAGAGTACTTCCCCCTCCGTTCCTTCCCTCCAGCATCAGAGTACTTCCCCCTCCGTTTCTTCCCTCCAGCATCTGAGTACTTTCCCCTCCGTTCCTTTCCCCCCTCCAGCATCAGAGTACTTCCCCCTCCGTTTCCTCCCTTCCAGTCATCGGGAGTTACTTCCCCCTCCGTTCCTCCTTCCAGCATCAGAGTACTTCCCCCCTCCGTTTCCTTCCCTCCAGCATCAGGGTACTTCCCCTCCGTTCCTCCCTTCCAGCATCAGAGTACTTCCCCCTCCGTTCCTTCCTTCCAGCATCAGAGTACTTCCCACTCCGTTCCTTCCCTCCAGCATCAGAGTACTTCCCCCTCCGTTCCTTCCCTCCAGCATCAGAGTACTTCCCCCTCCGTTCCTCCCTTCCAGCATCAGAGTACTTCTCCCTCCGTTCCTCCCTTCCAGCATCAGAGTACTTCCCCTTATGTTCCTCCCCTCCAGCATCAGAGTACTTCACCTTCTTTAAATTTCCCTCCATCATCAGGGTACTTCCCCTGCCGTTCCTTCCCTCCAGAAATCAAAGTACTTCCCCTCCGTTCCTCCCTCCAGCATCAGGTTTACTTCCCCCTCCGTTCCTTCCCTCCAGCATCAGAGTACTTCCCCCTCAGTTCCTTCCCTCCAGCATCAGGGTACTTCCCGATCCGTTCCTCCCTTCCAGCATCAAAGTACTTCCCCCTCCGTTCCTTCCCTCCAGCATCAGAGTACTTCCCCCTCCGTTCCTTCCCTCCAGCATCAGAGTACTTCCCCCTCCGTTCCTCCCTTCCAGCATCAGAGTACTTCCCCCTCCGTTCCTCCCTTCCAGCATCAGAGTACTTCCCCCTCCGTTCCTTCCCTCCAGCATCAGAGTACTTCCCCCTCCGTTTCTTCCCTCCAGCATCTGAGTACTTCCCCCTCCGTTCCTTCCCTCCAGCATCAGAGTACTTCCCCCTCCGTTCCTCCCTTCCAGCATCAGAGTACTTCCCCCTCCGTTCCTCCCTTCCAGCATCAGAGTACTTCCCCCTCCGTTCCTTCCCTCCAGCATCAGGGTACTTCCCCCTCCGTTCCTCCCTTCCAGCATCAGAGTACTTCCCCCTCCGTTCCTTCCTTCCAGCATCAGAGTACTTCCCACTCCGTTCCTTCCCTCCAGCATCAGAGTACTTCCCCCTCCGTTCCTTCCCTCCAGCATCAGAGTACTTCCCCCTCCGTTCCTCCCTTCCAGCATCAGAGTACTTCTCCCTCCGTTCCTCCCTTCCAGCATCAGAGTACTTCCCCCTCCGTTCCTTCCCTCCAGCATCAGAGTACTTGCCCCTCCGTTCCTCCCTTCCAGCATCAGAGTACTTCCCCCCTCCGTTCCTCCCTTCCAGCATCAGAGTACTTCCCCCTCCGTTCCTCCCTTCCAGCATCAGAGTACTTCCCCCTCCGTTCCTCCCTTCCAGCATCAGAGTACTTCCCCCTCCTTTTCCTCCCTTCCAGCATCAGAGTACTTCCCCCTCCGTTCCTTCCCCTCCAGCATCAGGGTACTTCCCCCTCCGTTCCTCCTTCCAGCATCAGAGTACTTCCCCTCCGTTCCTTCCTTCCAGCATCAGAGTACTTCCCCACTCCGTTCCTTCCCTCCAGCATCAGAGTACTTCCCCCTCCGTTCCTTCCCTCCAGCATCAGAGTACTTTCCCCCTCCGTTCCCTCCCTTCCAGCATCAGATTTACTTCTCCCTCGTTTCCTCCCTTCCAGCATCAGAGTACTTCCCCTCCGTTCCTCCCTTCCAGCATCAGAGTACTTCCCCCTCCGTTCCTTCCCTCCAGCATCAGAGTACTTCCCCCTCCGTTCCTCCCCTTCCAGCATCAGAGTACTTCCCCCTCCGTTCCTCCCCTTCCAGCAATCAGAGTACTTCCCCCTCCGTTCCTTCCCTCCAGCATCAGGGTACTTCCCCCTCCGTTCCTCCCTTCCAGCATCAGAGTACTTCCCCCTCCGTTCCTCCCTTCCCAGCATCAGAGTACTTCCCCCTCCGTTCCTTCCCTCCAGCATCAGAGTACTTCCCCTCCGTTCCTCCCTTCCCAGCATCAGAGTACTTCCCCTCCGTTCCTCCCTTCCAGCATCAGAGTACTTCCCCCTCCGTTCCTTCCCTCCACCATCAGGGTACTTCCCCCTCCGTTCCTTCCCTCCAGCATCAGAGTACTTCCCCCTCAGTTCCTTCCCTCCAGCATCAGGGTACTTCCCGATCCGTTCCTCCCTTCCAGCATCAAAGTACTTCCCCCTCCGTTCCTTCCCTCCACATCAGGTACTTCCCCCTCCGTTCCTTCCCTCCAGCATCAGAGTACTTCCCCCTCCGTTCCTCCCCTTCCAGCATCAGAGTACTTCCCCTCCGTTCCTCCCTTCCAGCATCAGAGTACTTCCCCTCCGTTCCTTCCCTCCAGCATCAGAGTACTTCCCCCTCCGTTTCTTTCCCTCCAGCATCTGAGTACTTCCCCCTCCGTTCCTTCCCTCCAGCATCAGAGTACTTCCCCCTCCGTTCCTCCCTTCCAGCATCAGAGTACTTCCCCTCCGTTCCTCCCTTCCAGCATCAGAGTACTTCCCCTCCGTTCCTTCCCTCCAGCATCAGGTACTTCCCCCTCCGTTCCTCCCTTCCAGCATCAGAGTACTTCCCCCTCCGTTCCTTCCTTCCAGCATCAGAGTTACTTCCCACTCCGTTCCTTCCCTCCAGCATCAGAGTACTTCCCCCTCCGTTTCCTTCCCTCCAGCATCAGAGTACTTCCCCCTCCGTTCCTCCCTTCCAGCATCAGAGTACTTCTCCCTCCGTTCCTCCCTTCCAGCATCAGAGTACTTCCCCCTCCGTTCCTTCCCTCCAGCATCAGAGTACTTCCCCCTCCGTTCCTCCTTCCAGCATCAGAGTACTTCCCCCTCCGTTCCTCCCTTCCAGCATCAGAGTACTTCCCCCTCCGTTCCTCCCTTCCAGCATCAGAGTACTTCCCCCTCCGTTCCTCCTTCCAGCATCAGAGTACTTCCCCCTCCGTTCCTCCCTTCCAGCATCAGAGTACTTCCCCCTCCGTTCCTTCCCTCCAGCATCAGGGTATTTTCCCCCTCCGTTCCTCCCTTCCAGCATCAGAGTACTTCCCCTCCGTTCCTTCCCCAGCATCAGAGTACTTCCCCCTCCGTTCCTTCCCTCCAGCATCAGTGTACTTCCCCTCCCGTTCCTCCCTTCCAGCATCAGAGTACTTCTCCCTCCGTTCCTCCCTTCCAGCATCAGAGTACTTCCCCCTCCGTTCCTCCCTTCCAGCATCAGAGTACTTCCCCCTCCGTTCCTTCCCTCCAGCATCAGTATTCCCCCTCCGTTCCTCCCTTCCAGCTCAGAGTTACTTCCCCCTCCGTTCCTCCCTTCCAGCATCATGAGTACTTCCCCCTCCGTTCCTTCCCTCCAGCATCAGGGTACTTCCCCCTCCGTTCCTCCCTTCCAGCATCAGAGTACTTCCCCCTCCGTTCCTCCCTTCCAGCATCAGAGTACTTCCCCCTCCGTTCCTTCCCTCCAGCATCAGAGTACTTCCCCCTCCGTTCCTCCCTTCCAGCATCAGAGTACTTCCCCCCCCGTTCCTCCCTTTTCCAGCATCAGGTCTTCCCCCCCCGTTCCTTCCCTCCACCATCAGGGTACTTCCCCCTCCGTTCCTCCCTTCCAGCATCAGAGTACTTCTCCCTCCGTTCCTCCCTTCCAGCATCAGAGTACTTCCCCCTCCGTTCCTCCCTTCCAGCATCAGAGTACTTCCCCCTCCGTTCCTTCCCTCCACCATCAGGGTACTTCCCCCTCCGTTCCTCCCTTCCAGCATCAGAGTACTTCCCCCTCCGTTCCTTCCCTCCACCATCAGGGTACTTCCCCCTCCGTTCCTCCCTTCCAGCATCAGAGTACTTCCCCCTCCGTTCCTCCCTTTTCCATGATAGGCATTATAATTATTATAATAAACAGCTAAGCCCATTCCACGATAGGAAGTTTTCTTGAGTTAGAAAGTAAGCCTGACTAGGCCTACTTTACATAAGTAGGAGTTCTTTAATCGAGCCTAAATGTCTTGCATTCCATCCCAGGCGCTGTATGTCCCCTACGGTTTTAGCTCTCCCCCATGAATAATAATAATAGAGTTAACAGTCAAAGAGACGCGGCAACCTTATTTAATTAGTAGATTAATAGACAGAGCTACTTACGTAAAGCAGGAATAGTAAATCTACTTACCAGGCAGAAACATCAACCTACTTATGATAAGTAATGCAGATAAATGGTTCAGAGAACCGACAAGTTGATAAATTAGACACACGTGCGAAACTTAGGCGTCTTTATTGAGGAAACGTTTCGACACAGTGGTTTCCTTAACCATTCTTCTCTGTATTGGTGGCTTAGCGCTTCTTTTTGATTATAATAATAAATTCTCTGTATTGGACCGATGAAGCCACCGTGGGGCGAAACGTTTGTCAAAGATAACCAAATATTGGACGTGTGTGTAATTTATCTAGTGAGGCAGTAGTGGCAGTAGAGTAACTTACCGGTAACATGGAGTAGATGTAAAAAATATATTTTAAGACAACTTATTTGTGTGTGTGCGTGCGTGCGTGTGCGTGCATGTGCGTGCGTGCGTGCGCGCACGGTTACCGAGGCAATGAGGAAAATTCAAGTTTATCCGAGGAAGGGAAGGGAAGGGTAGCCCCCACTTTATTGAATCAAGGGCTCCTGACCAGCTTGATATCAAGGTACCTCTGGAAGGGTTATGGTAGTACATTCCTTACAGCTGAAGTTAGAGGGAGGTTCCTTGATGTTGAGGACTCTTGATCCAAGGACTTGGACTTGTACTCCTCTTTCTTGGATTGAAACTGATTGCCTTTCCATTCCTCAGGGGATTTGTATCTCAATAATAAAAATAATAAATAATGTTTGGACTCTGAATTATCGGATTATTATATTTATTGGGAAGCGCTAAGCCTGCACGGGGTCACAGAATTATTGGATTTTACAATTGTATATCTTTTTATTTTAATTTTTGTCACTCCAATATGCGTTATATTCATAACTAAGCGCTAAACCCACAAGGGTCATACAGCACTCCAATAAACAGTGTTTTGTTATAAATTATTGTATATTCTCAAAGCTCTGATTATAATGATAATCACAAGTGCTCGACCCGACCGGGTAATTAAACGCTGGAGTTTACAGAATAATAACAGTTGTTGTTGCTAATTACATTACCGTAATAATAGTAGTAGTAGTAGTAGTAATAATAATAGTTACATAGTAATAGATTATTACATTTTTTAGTAATATACTTTATTATTGTACTATAAAGAATTATCAGTTAATTTTTTTTTTTTTTTTTTTTTTTTTTCCTGGCTAAATTTGCATATTGTTATAGATTTTAGTGTTGTAAACAAACAAGTTTTTATACATTTGTGTAAAGTACAAAATAAATTATTAGTGTTGTAAGAGGATTTTCATCCCATTGTATGTTCATTTTTTTTTTTATTATTTTAGCATATGGGAAGAACTCTAAACCCTTAGGGGTTATATACCACCTGAGGATTCAGGGAATCATGTTTGATCCAAATGGATCGCTCCAGTTCCTTGGAATAAGGTTTCTTCACCTGCATAATGATAATGCATCATTGTTCAGATGCGGGTACATCATTGTTCAGATGCGGGTACATCATTGTTCAGATGCGGGTACATCATTGTTCAGATGCGGGTACATCATTGTTCAGATGCAGGTACATCATTGTTCAGATGCGGGTACATCATTGTTCAGATGCGGGTACATCATTGTTCAGATGCGGGTACATCATTGTTCAGATGCGGGTACATCATTGTTCAGATGCGGGTACATCATTGTTCAGATGCAGGTACATCATTGTTCAGATGCGGGTACATCATTGTTCAGATGCGGGTACATCATACTGCATGTACACAATGTCTGGTTTATTTACCCGTCAAGTTCCACCACCTGGTGTGAGCATCCTACACTCGCCACCTGGTGTGAGCATCCTACACTCGCCACCTGGTGTGAGCATCCTACACTCGCCACCTGGTGTGAACATCCTACACTCGCCACCTGGTATCCTACACACCACCTGGTGTGAGCATCCTACACTCGCCACCTGGTGTATCCTACACACCACCTGGTGTGAGCATCCTACACTCCCCACCTGGTGTGAGCATCCTACACTCACTAGGAGGGAGCTGGACAGATACCTAAAGTCGGTGCCGGATCAGTCGGACTGCGTGCGGCCAGCAGTAACAGCCTCGTTGATCAGGCCCTGATCCACCGGAAGACCTGGTCGTGGACCGGGTCGCGGGGGCTTTGATCCCCGGAATACCCTCCCGGTAGACTCAAGGTAGGTAGACCAGCTGGTGTGAGCATCCTACACTTACCACCTAGTGTGAGCATCACTATTAAATTCCGTTACTGGTAAAGAGTAGCAGCATTTTCTGTATATCTCGTACACTAAGTGACAGGAAATGTCATTCGTGGAATTATTAGGTTAAAATAAATGACTACACGAGTCATTAAGGTTGCATGTTACCTTTAACACTTTAGGAAAGTGAACTCTGTACATACACCGCTGCTCACTGTACACACACCAATATACAACGGAAAAATGTGAAAAATACTTTTTTTTTATGAATTCAGTGCTAAAGTCTATTGCTTTGTATCACACTATTTTATAATATGAAGCGATTAACCCCTAAGGGTCATACAACTCCTACGTAAAGGGAGATAATCAAGCTCAACCTGAAGAGCGAAAGGTAGCTGCTACTTCCCTGAAGTAGTCCTTTAAGAGCATCAAGATCACCCCTTTGATGCCTCAGCGAGAGGTGCAGTGTGGGAAGTGACGGGCTTTTGTTGCATAGGAGTTTGCTCTTCCTTTCTGTGATTATCAAGTGATTACCTCCCATTCTGTGTATGTGTACTCGCGTAATTATAGTTGCAGGGGTCGAGACTCAGCTCCTGGCCCCTGGTGTGTGTTAATTCTCAATATTCCAACAAATGTCATCTTAGAAATAATGTGAGGGTAATGAATTTCGGTTTGTAAAATATATTTAATTACAGAAAATTTTACAATGATGACGACTTACAAAACACAAGCATTCACAACGGTGGAGGAAAGTGTGTACACGATATATACAATGTGAATAGGTGACAAAAAAAAAAAGTGTTTCGTTACAGTATTTACACACGACTCGGAGATCCAGCTCCTTGGATAGTTTTCACATACACAAATATATGCACAGGGTAAAGCGCTAAATCCGTGTTGGAGGATCATACAGCGCCTGGGGCATGAAAGGCGATTAGATTTGGTCACCTTTCATTCTACAGGAAGATCATCATTACTAAGCGCTAAACCTACAAGGATCATACAGCGCTGCAGGAAGAATAGGTAGCTCAAATTCCTAGGATTACGAGCTCTTCACCACCTCGAAAAAAGTCTTCAGAGACGGTGGCTGCTACGAGACAACTTGCAACCCTGTTTGATCCGCACAGGTTTGGCGCAAGTTTATTATTAAACACTATTATTATTCCAAAATGTGCGCAAAACCCGTATGGATCATCCAGGTTTTTGAACACAATACGACAAGTTGTGGTACAATAACGACCATTGATAAGGATAACTTCCTATCACAGCTAAATTATACCTGGCTCGGTTAACACTTTTATTTATGTTTTCAAATTCAAAAATGATATCACATTCTCAATACTTTTATTAATTGCCTTGAAAGTAAAAAATATTCAGTACCTTTTTTTTTGAGTTAATTTTATCATTTTCATGATTTTTTTTTTTCAGAGCCTCTACTGCAATATCAAAATTATGTACAATATTATATTACATGGGAAACGCTAACCCGTAAGGGTCATACAGCCCTCCTGCTCACTAGGTACTCAAGTTTGATCCGAGGAAGAGGAAGGTAGCTCCGATTTCTAGGAATTATAATCATGGGCACGTGTTAAACCCGTAAGGTTATACAGGGCTTGAATTAGGTAATCAGATGTGAACAGAGGAAGGGGAGGGGTAGTTCTAATTCCTTGGATCAAGAGTACCTCACTAGCATCAAAGTACCACCTTGAAAGATCACCTAAAATTACATATATTTGTTTTCAAAACCAGACATACCTGGAGGGTGATCCGGGTGTTAACGCCCCCAGCGGCCCGGGCCATGACCAGGCCTCACGTATGCCTTATGAACTTCCGAGGACGAATCGCCACCACAATGGTGGTGTGTCTCTCTGTCTCTGTCTCTGTCTCTCTCTGTCTCTGTCCCATTGTTTCATCAGGACAGACTAGCCAGACTGTGATAGTGTCCTAACTATATCACTTCTTTCGTGTACTAGACTTCACATTGGTCTATGACTCTTTACTCGAGTGACTGAATTATGCAACATTACTGTGCCATTGTTACAACTCTCTCGCAGTTTTTAAGAGGCATTTATAGACGTCTCCATTTCTTCTAAAACTTCATTATTTATCATTAAATTAGTAAAGTGCTGAAAGCTTACAGAGCCTTATGAATGGGAGGCAATCGGATTTGATCCGAGGAAATAAAAGGTAGGGCCAATTACATGGAATGAAAATCCTTTACCAGCAACGAGCCTCCCTCCTCGAGTCCTGGACCGTTATAAAGTCCATCGAAATTTGTCTAAACTTTCCTCAATATTTCGGGTTAGTTGCACATCGCTTCCAGTTACGATGATCTGACTCTCTCCTGGATACATTGCAAGGCCAATAAATTATTACCGTATTTTCCGGCAAGTAAGACACAGGAGCATTGCGAATATTACAAACTATTAATATGAAAATGTCCTTTCATAACACCACTTGCCAGTAACCCAAAGCCTACTTTTGACGCTGACCTTTAGCATGTAAGGAGCAGGGTAATTTTCCAAGACTTTCCCCCCTCAAGGAAGGTTCCTTGATGTTGGTGAGGGGCTCTTGATTTAGGGAATTAGATCTGTGCTCCAGTTCCCCGAATTAAGCCTGAATGCCTTCCACATCCCCCCCCCCCAGGCGCTGTATAATCCTCCGGGTTTAGCGCTTCCCCCTTGATTATAATAATAATAATCCAAGACTTTCCATGGGGTAAAAAAAAAAAAAAAAAAAAAAAAAAAAAAGCGCGCCTTATATGTCGGAAAATAAGGTACACTCAAACTTACTATGGTAGCAATACATTTAAAATATGAAATTAGTGATAAAGCACGGATAAAAAGAAGAAACCTCGAACGTGCCTATCTCTTATATTCATGGAGGAGCTCTTACCTCCACAATATTTTGGAATAAAAAACTGCTCTCTAAGATGCTGTTTCGAATCTTATAATGTAACTGGGTACGAAAAATACAAATTTAGCATTTTTCCTATACTGACATATCAGACACTGCAGAGCTTTATAAAGCATCAAACTAATTTACATCAGCATATGGATATTTAAATGTAAATAGTTTTTACATAACATTTGAGTCTAGGCTAGTTTGGGGTATTTCACTCAAATCAGTTTGCCTGTGGTTTTCGGGCGTATAATGTGTAGTGTTTGTACTGTGATAGGTAGGGTTTTGGTGGCCAGGAAAATGTTTCTCGACACTCCGTGTCTTTTTAGGTGACCCGTTAAGTAATCAACCATTTCCTGGCCATCCAGAGCTGTTTTACGCCCCGTTGAAAAGCAAAGGATTTCCCAAGATACAATCTATAAACTTGGATATAGCAGTAGTGGCTTCAAGAAAGTTACTTTTTACTTCAGTGAATGGGGTACAGATATGCAAATTAACATTTTATACGAAAAAACAATGATTTTTATTTCAGAAGTTGGACCTTTATTAATTTTAACAGAAAAACAAATACCGTAATGAATAAAGGTCTAACTACAGGAGGGTCTAACACCCTCACGTCAACTAAAAAGTGATAAAGGTATTATACTCTCCGTGTGAAAAAAAAATCCTTTTTATCCACAGGACATCCCTGACTGGCATTTCTGTGGCACCAAGTACCACAAAACACTTGACATATAAATAATAAAAACAGCCAAGTTACCGCTTCAAAATAAGTTGCTAAGTTTCTAAACTCAAGTTTGTATAGTTTTTTGAATCCAGTTAGAAAACAAAGCAATATTAGTATAGACTCCTGGCAGGTGGCGGCGGGCACATCCAATACCCCAGCTGACCAGACCAATCAGGTAACGACGGCCACTGTTCATGAGGGTCAACGGACTACCCGAGTCCCCCTGCATGTCGAAGAAAATAAGTTATGCACGGCACAGAATACAGAAAGTCAGGAACGGCTAACAAAAATAGTGAAAAAAATATAATTATACAAGAAACTGGTGCCGTTCATTGTCAATGAGTAATTAGTACAGAAATACAAGTAAATAATGCAATGTTAATACTAATATACATTTGCTAATGAGGACAGATTCTGGACTATAATTACTTGAGATAGTGGTACACTATCTCATATATTTCCTGGGTTAAATAAGATAACCAGTATATGCTTATACATCTATGTGAGTATGGAACTGTGTAAATCTATAATACTATCTAAAATAATAGGCGGATTACCTGAACAAAGCTTATCTTGCGACCCAGCGGTAAGGCATTCGACTTCCAGCCAAAAACATCGGGGCTCCAGTCTTGAGATGGGGGGGGGGGGGGAGGGGGAAGAGGCTGCCTCTACTCGTCAGTAAATAGATGCCTATATGTTATCCAGCTGTTATGTTCGCATCCAGAAATTCCCAGGGGAAACAAACACTATTTGGTTTCCTAGGTTATCCGGTATCATTAAACTCCCAGGGTTAATAATTGGATTATTCTGGGTTAGTGCTCCTCCAGGGTAAGTCTTCCCTGTCATCATTTCTGATTTATTGTAAATTATTATGACTAAAATAAATACCTGTACTGAACCGACCTGAGGTTTGTGATAAAGACGAGGGAGTGGGGAACCTAGTAACTCTGCCTGAGGTTTGTGATAAAGACGAGGGAGTGGGGAACCTAGTAACTCTGCCTGAGGTTTGTGATAAAGACGAGGGAGTGGGGAACCTAGTAACTCTGGATGCTTTGTTTATTTTTGAAAATCGTCCAGGATAACACTGTGCTAGACCCTTCAGCGGGTTAGGACTCCTCACTTTGAAGCCGGCGAGGGCCTCTAGATCAAAAGATTTTTAAACCATTTTTTCCTTTCCGGATATCTAATCTGATTGCGTCTCATTTCCCCAGGAGGTGCACGACCCTCTATGGGTTTAGTCCCCTCAAGGGAGGTTCCTTGACGCTGGTGAGGGGCTCTTGATCTAGGGAATTGGATCTGTGCTCCAGTTACCTTTCGAGTCTTCTCATGCACGAGTAATATATATGTATATATAATGTCGTGCTAAATAAGTCAAACTTGCTATTTTGGCTTAAACAGCAACGCATTTCTTGCCGAATAAGGCAAACGAAAATCTGTATGCAATAACTTCGCAAAAATCATTCTGAACCTAACGAAAAATATATATTTCATTGTTTACTATTAAATTATTGTAAACTTATCTAAAATATATTTAGATGGATTAGGCTAAATTAAATTGCGCTTGTTACAATAAGGTTAGACAAGTTTTCTGAGGTTCTTTTCGTACAAAATTTTTAATTTTTACATTAACATAAATGAAAAAAATATACATCTTTAAACGTATAAGAAAATTTTAGGAAGGACTTAATTTTAAACGAGTTTTGCTAACTGACCAGTTTTACCTATTCACCACACACACACACACACACACACACACACACACACACACACACACACACACACACACTATACATCTTTCTTCATACCCAGAGGTTTTAAATTGGTAACTAAAATTTTTAAGTTATTATTAACGTTTTCGAAACCATTCCAATGGTTTAAAAGCTCTGTTATGCAGTTCTAATTTTGTGTTCCTTGCAATTTTAATCTACAGTGAGACGTATAGTAAGAGATAATGAGAATGCTAATGAGCTAAACTGCGGACTTCTAAATAATGAAGCTGCAACTAGGATTTAAAAAAGGGGTCATAGAATCAGTTTTGTTACCTTTGCTGTTGTGTATTTGCCACAGTATATAATAAGCTTATGCCACTAGCTATCTGCTAGTTTTCTCAGTGAAAATTAGCTTGCAATGAAAGAAAAACTGTTCAATATTGAAATAGTGAGAATAAAGACAAAAAAAAAAATCATGCCACTAAATAAATTATGCACCCAAATTATGACAGCTAAATACATATAGATTTTTATATAGATTTAACTGATTAATTATATACCTATTATAGTGAACTAAGTATCATGAAAATCCCCGAGCACTATAAAATTCTCAGGTCACATGACTGGCAGTTTATATGAAAATCTTTTATAATTTTTAAAATTTTAGAAGAAATTATCCAATGGCGAAAGTAAAAAAAATTATTTCCTTAATCTTAAGAGGACAGCAGAACACAAAATCTGAGTTAAATCTATTAAAGTATTTGCTAGAGATTCAGGAGAATATTTCACTTTATCTTTAAAGCTTTTACAGTATCACTTAAAGTAAATAAAAGGTAATAAGGATAATTAAAAATTAATAATAAAAGAGCAATATAAATATCGTACAAATAATGGAATCTTACTAGACCCCCGTCTTAAATAATGCACATCACACAAATACTGTCTCAAATCATTGTAGATAACCTTAATTCACTGTCTTTTTTAGCATAATCTCCTTTCACACTCACTACTTGGTTTACGTGCTTTAACTATAAAAAATATGAGCAAAAACTACAGCTCACATGACCAAGCATACATCTAAGCATACGTGTCTCAGCACATATTACAGCATTATGATGGCTTAGCATGCATACATTTAATTACATGTTAAAACGCACATGCCTCACTTCATGCATGTTAAAACGCTTGCATGCTTAGACAAGTATGCTGTTTTATGTTAAAATTTTCATGGGTCCTCAAAAGCACTAAAAATTAAAAGAAAAAACAGTCTGAGAATCATCGTATGTCTGAGGTTAGTCATGGGATTCTTAGTTAATTCATCTTCTCTTTTATCCAGTCGATGTACATAGTCACGTTAGTATACACTCCTGGCAGGTTTGTGCGTCCACAGGCGATGCCCCAAGAGACTAGTCCTGCCAAAATGACCTTGCCGTCTTTGTTGACTGTCAGTGGCCCTCCCGAGTCACCCTGTAATGTAAGTAGTCCAAGAGGGAAGAAATGGGGAGATTTCAGCCTGTGCAGCCAGCTAAGCTGAAGGTGCTATGAAAGAAGTTAGAAGTGCTGCAGATAGTTTTCGAAGGGTTGAAGAAAATCTGACAAAAAAAAAATTTTTGATTCACTAGAGATGTGGATTTAGAAGCTGAATGAAGTTGAAACAGAATCGATGTTTACTGGCTTATTTACATAAAGCTAAGAGGCTTTAGCAGCGTCAAAGTAAGCTTAACGTGAGGCTTGAAGGATGTTTAAAAGCCTTTAGTTTAGCAGTAAGCTGAGGTTTTTAAAGACCGGATGGAAGAAACAATCAATCTGTCATTAATATGCTGAGAAACATGAGCGGAAGAGAGTGGTTCTAAGTCTTACCTTACGAGGACTATGTTCAGCACAAAAACAATAAGATATTTATATATATATATATATATATATATATATATATATATATATATATATATATATATATAAGTTATTTGGGAAGATAATTTATATTCTGACTATAGCTTGTTCAAAAAAAATTAACCATATATAATAGGATATAGTATTCGTAGTGTAAATACACTGACATGATATATTTTTTAAATTACAATTCTTGTTCATAGAATTTTGAAGGAAATATTTGAGGAAATGAAAAAACTATATTAGAATGATTCATACATTCACTACATTAATTTTTTTAAAAGCATTATTATGGTACATAATACAGTTACGCAAGTGACAGATAATATAAGACTTCATTAGCCAGTTTATCAGGAAAAGATATTTTAAAGGAACGAAGAAAAAAGTTATGTTGAGAAAAATTTATAATGAATCAACTGTGCAACAGATTTGTTAAGATAATTTGAAAACTAGTACAGTAATGTGTCAATCTAAAGTCTCTCATCAGCAGAAACTAAACATTACAGGATTAAAGCTATTTATAATCCTCTTTTGTTTTGGATACTTGTGAGCATTCATCCTCACAGGATACACTGCTATGTGGTGATGCTGTGTGTTTTAAATGCGGTGAAAATCTATCTCCAGTGGGTCAGGGGATGCTTGATCTCGTGACGGGTCATCCTCTAGTTACGACTCGTGTCAAGAAGCACTGTTCCCTTTGACTAAAAAATTACCTGTAACTCTAGGACGGTACTGTGTGATAATCCTTTATATTTGGAATGTGAAGAAAACCTGCTCTCTCATCTTGTGACGTGATATTTAAGATTTTATTGGTTACTCTGAGAAGTCAGCTTTAAACCCTCTGTTAAATTACGAAAAGGTGGGATATCAATAAGACTACAGGAAAAAAAAAAACATTCTAATGAAACATCTTGCCATTTTAACCGACTAATACTTTTTTCAAAGAGAAGTATATATGGCTAGGCAAGCATAAGCTTACGGTGCTCAAGCAACAGCTATTGTTTACTTAAAGGAAGTTGTTTTAATGCCGAGATCTTTATCCCACCTTTTCCTTGGATGGAACCTGATTTTTATTTATATTTCCACTGGGTTCTCTATGACCACTCCTTGTGGCTTAGCGCTTCTTTTTGATTATAATCTCTATGACCACTATGGATCTGGTGCTTATCTGTAACTAAGTCGTATCGAAACCTAACAGATTTTATCTTTTCATTTTTACATACAAGTTATTTTATATTACTTAGAAGCATTTAAAATCAATATTATGGTTACAGATTGTTAACTTGTTTGACTACTGCTCAACTCATGTTTTATTTTCGATAGCATTTATATACTTCTCAGTGTTTAGCCGTATGCGATTGATTACAGTTTATATATTGCATTTTATATACACTCAATACATTAATAACTTCTTACATATGATTTTGATGCAAATTATCGTATCGTTTTCAAGATTTGGGTAAATGTTTTTGTGGTAACAATTTATTCATCGTCCTAACTATTTTTTATAATTTTCGTCACTGTCCTAGCAAATATTATTGGCAGTTGCTTAACTCCTCGATATAATAAGTTCTGAATAACAACGTCTTAAATAGTGCATTTATTATGCCTTGTATCCTCACCAGACTGGCGGAGTTGTATTAAATAGTTATCAAGCCTAAAATGAGTATTATCTCGTGACTGACTCACGAAATCGTAATGACACGATTGCAAACAAACCATACCAACGGTGGGGTTTGAACCTGCGGTCAGAGTCTCAAAACTCCAGACCGTCGCGTTAGCCACTGGGCCAGCTAGCTTCAATAAGATTCATCCAATTAGCTGGTTGGCCCAGTGGCTAACGCGACGGTCTGTAGTTTTGAGACACTGACCGCGGGTTCAAACCCCACCCGTGATTTGAAAATGCTTTAAAATACCGACAAGTTGATTATTAAGACATGTGAAACAGTTGGTACCTTTATTGTTGTTGAAATGTTTCGCCTATACAGCAGGTTTCTTCAAATACAGAGGCAGCTGCTGCTTTTGTATTCGACTATAGAAGCCTACTGTGTAGGCGGACCGTTTCAACAATAAGGATACCAACTGTTGCACATGTCTTAATAATCATCATCTCGTGATAATACATGAGTTACATTTGTGTTTGCCTCAACTCTAAGCCAGATGAAAACCTCTAATGGTATAATAGCTTTTGAACCCAATGTGGGAAACTTAATATCTTCATCACCCTTCCATTACCTCGTCACCCATGTTAAAACTTACAATTGCTATATCGTTCCTCTGATACTCGTGTGTGATGATCCATTTATTTTAACACAGGACGGAAATCTAGCCATCTTATAAATGATGTGAAAGTGGAAGGCCTCAGTAAAATTACATACAAAATATCTCAGCCAAACAGCAAATCTCGCAAAATGTATATATATAATATCGATCAAGGCGCCGCTGCCGTAGTACCGGTACATAATTTTTCTTTTATGCACAAGCGCATAATGATCAAGTCTGGTATGACTGCATCACAACTAAATTTCAATATCAGAGTATATAACCTGATTCTTGTATAAATAGATTCCACTCCTGAGCCTCCTAGTTTCTGTTGATGAGTCACTAACTGATATCAGAATATACAGTATTCGTCATCTTGTCCTTTGTCTCCAGTGGGAGCCAAGGTCAGGACTGTAAGGGAATCTTTAATAATTTGAATGTTCCATAGACTTGCATGGTGGACTAAATGAATTTTCCAATTAATAAAGAAATATTTTAATTTACAAATGATGCTCATTCATTGGCTGGGGATGAGATTTATTATGCATTTTCAGGATATTTCAGTTTTCTCACTAAAATTAGATCTTTCATTAAAATTTAGATATGAATAAAAAATAAAGCAATTATGTAGACACTTCATTTGATCCTTCAACTCACTGACTGAAAGAATATTCTCCATCCGGTCAGAAAGGAAAATATATTACGGAGCCAACGCAGATCTTCTAATATCCCCAATCCAATGACAGAGATATAATTTTATCTATTAAAAATTCCCTTTTTTTTACACAGTCTTTGAAGTATCAAGTAAGTCGATGCTGTTTCTGTTATGGGAAAAGCTTCGGATTATGGCATTTATAGTAGTTTTGTCATTATACAATAATTTACTTGTTATAGCTGTCTCAGCATTCAGAAGAACATCAAAATCGCACTTTAGCTGGCATTGTGCCACCATTATTGTTAAAGGGTTTATTTACATACTGTAAGAGCAAGGGTGCAGACATGTTTATATTGTAAATATAAAGCAAATTTCAAGTGCTAGTGTTGCATCTTGTGCACTATACCATAAGCAAAATGTTTTAAAGTGTTGCTAAAATATATACAGCAATTATCACACATACGTCTAACACTGCAGATACACGAAATACAAAGAAAAAGAACAATAACTCGTATGAACGATGATGAACCTGACTCTTTTGAACAAAGACGGATGCTTTCAAGACTTCTCTGCTATAGATTATGTATACCTGACCACTGCCTGTATCAGTAGGATGTCTCTCTACGATTGGAAAAGAAAAAGAAAACTGTTCTCGTACAGGTAAATTCCCTCACCTGCATCCGCCCTCCAACCACGCGTCCGCCAACTCCAACATCCACCCACTCTCGCCCCCACGCCCATACATCACACCCACTCGGATTACCTACTCACCATGAGCGAGATGGAACGCATAGTGACCACACCGGAGGAACAAGATAAAAAGTTGAAAGTGTGATGGTGGAAACTAACGAGACTCTTTGACCACCACCACCACCGCCCCCATCACAGATTGGAAACTCAGTGGAATATGCTTACAGCTCTCGTGGATTTGGAAAGCGCAGCAGGAAAACGAGGTCCACCTTCGCCTACATACACTCCATCTTTATTTGATTATGTTCCAGCGACACCTGAATGTGAATGGCAAGATGCACAACTTTTGATGGAACTGAGAACTCCTCGTGTGAAGAGATATTGGAAAAATAATTCACGAGATATTAAGAACAGGAGGAAGTTGTGTTGAGTGATGTGTTGCACCGATTCTCATTACACATAGTTTAATTCCATGAAAAGTATATAACAATTAAACAAGTTCTTTATTTACTGAATCTCTATATTTTTCCTTATATCTCCTATACGATATACCTGACATAAATGAAATAGTAGTGTTGTATGGGGATAAAACACATTGAACAATGGAATAAAATTGAAAATTTTAATTTTCTCCTCCATGTAAAAACCTTATTTCACCATGATGCAAGTGTTACATTTGCTTAAAAATGATGTCACTTAAGTATGACTTCGAGGAGTGATCTGATGGTGGGTGGGCGGTCGTGGGTGGGCGGTCGTGGGTGGGCGGTCGTGGGTGGGCGGTCGTGGGTGGGCGGTCGTGGGTGGGTGGTCGCGGGTGTGCGCATTCGTAGGCGAGGAAATTTACCTGTGCAAGGATCGAATTTAGAACCAATCGTACACTTATCCTACTTACATCTTTCAAAGACCAGCTTCGATGAATCCATTCCTTTGTGTCATTGCCTGTGCATGATGCAAGGCTCATGAAAAGACAAACGAGATGAAATACAAAAAAAAAATAAATGTTGGATTAGAGGGGCAGGATGTAGCAATGGTCAAATAGGCTACTCAAAGATCAAACCTTTAAGTATTAACCAAGACAAAGGTACCTGGCCATGACCAAATTAAAACAAAATCTAAGTTAATACGAACTAAATATGAAAGCTCAGTATTGGATAACTAAGCACCAATGTGGGATCACACAAAGCTTCAGGAGATCGAGAACTGTTACTAGACACACTCTTAGCACAACGGTCTGAGATATAAGAGGTTATAACACTCTCTCAATATTGGATAAAGGAAGAGATTTAAAAAAACTTCAAACACACGAATTTTGACCGGGTGGACAGTCTGGTTAAAGGAACTTTTCAACACTACGGTGACCAGCTTGTTTAATGTTCTGTGGAAAGAGGTAGTGGAGGCGAACACCACACAATGGGCATAGAAATCATAAAGGTTGCTTAGGGATGAAATTACAGGACGTGTATATATCGTCATTGTGGATGTGGTTTGTAGCAGAAGGCTAGAGAGTATGTGCTGGAACAATCACGTCTCTGCAGTTTTTGAGTGTAAAGAACTGAAACAAATATATTTACCATTCTATCATATTTTTGTATTACACGGTACATAATTCTTTATCTACTGCGCAATTCACTTGCTAAATATAATCTTTACCACGCTTCTCTGACAGCTTTAATCCCACCTACATCACTAAATGTAGTTCCATACATGAACTCATTACACTACATTATCTACCTGTACCACCACCTACTCTGCTTTCTCTCATTTCTTCACCCATTTACATTATTAACATACATTCCCTTCCCACCTATACCAACCACCTATACATCACCAGTGATACTATAATCCGCCCACATTCTCATTAACATCTTCACCAGTTGCTCCACCTGTACCACAAGCACATACCTGACAGCTATCCTTGCCACCGTCCTTGTAGCCAGCACAGAGGAACACGTCATAAATAGTCTCTCTCCTCCCGGCAGCCTTAAACCAAGACTGACACACGTCATTTCTCAGCACCTCGACGTCAACCTCCTGCAGCACCTCTGGCGTCGACGACACCCCTGGAAAATAAACAACGCATCGGGAATTGGAAAAAATGAAGGAAAAAAAAAGAAACATGTGATACACCTAATGGCATACGAGACGAATTTTTCTTCTTCTCGCCTTTGCTGTTCTGCGCGCGTTTCTGCTATTTAACTAGCTCTGTGAGCTGTATCTACAGTTCTTCAGCTTTTCATATACTATATTTCCGGTAAACTTCAGGAAAGAGTTTATCATATTGGTTAGTGCCATGTCTTCTACCTGGCCAAACTCCTCTCTGCCCCTCATAAATCCAATAACATTTCCTCCTCTTGCTCAACTTCATTACTAGCAGCAGAAGTAATTCCACCAAAGGAAACATGCGTTTTACTACAAATCTGTGGGAACTGTAAACAGTTCCCACAGATTTTATTCATTGTCATTCTGACAGTATAGAGTTAAATTACTTGTATATTCTGGTGTTACTGATTTGCTTTTTAGGAAACATTTAATACAGCATCCAGTCCAAATCGAGGATAAATTCTGCACCTGAAATCAGTACTGACCAACTGGGCTGATGTTGTATGTCATCTACTTTGTGGCCAGCAGTAACAGCCGGTTGATCAAGCCCTGTTCCACGCGGAGACTCTCACAAAACCGGACAGCGGGGGGTTGATCCCCGAAAAACCTCTCCAAGTATACACAATAAACGCGTGATGGCAAATATATATAAATACCACATGAGAGCGGAAAAAACAACCTTAGAGCTTTCAATGTCGCACACATCCAAAGGTTTTGGGGGCCACTCGGTGTTTTTCCTTTTTCAAATGTGGTTAGATCTGTTTATATTATATATAATTAATTTTTATATAATATATATTAGTATATATATATATATAATTATTTATAATATATAGTATAAATATATATTATATATATATATATTATATATAGTATATATGGTATATAATATTATGTATTTTTATTATATATGTATGATTATATTCAATTAATATTTATATTTTTTAGTGAGTTTATATTTGATTATATTATTTATCAGATATGTAAAAGTATATATATATATATTAAAATTTATATATATATATATATTTTGGTTATAATATTATTATATATATATGTAATATAGTATTATATATATATATATATAAATATGTTATATAATTTTTATAATATTGTATTATATATTTATATATTATAAATGTATATATATAATATATATAATTTTTATATATATATAAATATATATATATATATTTATTTTTATATATATTTTATATATATATATATAATATATATATAAAATATATTTATATTAATATATATATATATATATAGGTAGAGATTGGCAGACACACGCCCGCGGAGGTACTACCGCCCTTGCCAAGTGAGTGTAAAACTGAAGCCTGTAATTGTTTTAACTGATGGTTAGGAATTTGCTGGTGTCCATTTTTCTGTCTCAAATATGCAAGGTTTCAGGTACGTCTTGCTACTTCTACTTACACTTAGGTCACACTACACATACAAGCATATATATACACACCCCTCTGGGTTTTCTTTATTTTCTTCTAGTTCTTATTCTTGTTTATTTCCTCTTATCTCCATGGGGAAGTGGAACAAATTCTTCCTCCGTAAGCCATGCGTGTTGTAAGAGGCGACTAAAATGCCGGGAGCAAGGGGGGAGTAACCTCTTCTTCTGTATATATTACTAAATGTAAAAGGAGAAACTTTCGTTTTTCCTTTTGGGCCACCCCGCCTCGGTGGGATACGGCCGGTGTGTTGAAAGAAGAAAGATATACAGTGTATATATATATATATATATATATATATATATATTATATATATATATATATATAATATATATATTATATATATATATATGTCGTGCCGAATAGGCAGAACTTGCGATCTTTGGCTTAAATAGCAACGCTCATCTTGCCATATAGGACAAGTGAAAATTTGTGTATGCAATAATTTCGCCCAAATCATTCTGAACCTAACGAAAAAAATACATTTCACTGTGTTTGTTTAGTAGTAAGTTATTGTAAACAAATCTAAAATATATTTAGTTGGGTTAGGTTAAAATAAATTGCGCTTGTTATAATAAGGTTAGGTAAGTTTTCTAAGTTCCTTTTGGTGCAAAATTAAAAATTTTTACATCAACATTAATGAAAAAAATATATCTTTAAACGTATAAGAGAAAAGTTTAGAAAGGACTTAATTTTAAATGAGTTCTTGCTAATTGACCAGTTTTACATATTCGGCACGACATATATAGTCTGTCGTGCCGAATAGGCAGAACTTGCGATCTTGGCTTAAATAGCAACGCTCATCTTGCCATACAGGACAAGCGAAAATTTGTGTATGAAATAATTTCGCCCAAATCATTCTAAACCTAACGAAAAAAATGTATTTCACTGTCTTTGTTTAGTAAATGCTAGGGTCATGGCAAGAGGCGTGGAGTTAAAAGATAAAGAATCACACAAAGTGGGAGTTGTCACGGTTGCTCTTTGCTGATGACACTGTGCTCTTGGGAGATTCTGAAGAGAAGTTGCAGAGGTTGGTGGATGAATTTGGTAGGGTATGTAAAAGAAGAAAATTGAAAGTGAATACAGGAAAGAGTAAGGTTATGAGGATAACAAAAAGATTAGGTGATGAAAGATTGGATATCAGATTGGAGGGAGAGAGTATGGAGGAGGTGAATGTATTCAGATATTTGGGAGTGGACGTGTCAGCGGATTGGTCTATGAAAGATGAGGTGAATCATAGAATTGATGAGGGGAAAAGGGTGAGCGGTGCACTTAGGAGTCTGTGGAGACAAAGAACTTTGTCCTTGGAAGTAAAGAGGGGAATGTATGAGAGTATAATTTTACCAACGCCCCTGTATGGGTGTGAAGCATGGGTGATGAATGTTGCAGCGAGGAGAAGGCTGGAGGCAGTGGAGATGTCATGTCTGAGGGCAATGTGTGGTGTGAATATAATGCAGAGAATTCGTCGTTTGGAAGTTAAGAGGTGCGAGATTGCCAAAACTGTTGTCCAGAGGGCTGAGGAAGGGTTGTTGAGGTGGTTCGGACATGTAGAGAGAATGGAGCGAAACAGAATGACTTCAGGAGTGTATCAGTCTGTAGTGGAAGGAAGGTGCGGCAGGGGTCGGCCTAGGAAAGGTTGGAAGGAAGGGGTAAAGGAAGTTTTGTGTGCGAGGGGCTTGGACTTCCAGCGGGCATGCGTGAGTGTGTTTGATAGGAGTGAATGGAGACAAATGGTTTTTAGTACTTGACGTGCTGTTGGAGTGTGAGCAAAGTAACATTTATGAAGGGGTTCAGGAAAACCGGCAGGCCGGACTTGAGTCCTGGAGATGGGAAGTACAGTGCCTGCATTCTGAAGGAGAAGTGTTAATGTTGCAGTTTAAAAACTGTAGAGTAAAGCACCCTTCTGGCAATGATGGAGTGAATGATGGTGAAAAGTTTTCTTTTTCGGGCCACCCCGCCCTGGTGGGAATCGGCCAGTGTGTTAATAAAAAAAATTGGTTAGTATTAAATAATTTTAAACAAATCTAAAATATATGTAGTTGGGTTAGGCTAAAATAAATTGTTCTTGTTATAATAAGGTTAGGTAAGTTTTCTAAGTTCTATTGGTGCAAAATTTAAAAAAAATTTTTCATTAACATTTAAAGAAAAAAAATATCTTTAAACGTAAAAAAAAAAAAGAAAATTTTAGAAAAGATTTAATTTTAAATTTAGTTCTTGCTAATTGACCAGTTTTACATATTCGGCACGACATACAAAGTGTATTATATATATATATATATATATATATAAATATATATATATATATATATATATATATTATATATAATTTTATATATGCAAAACAACCACTCTGAAAGAATAGAGAAATTCCAAGCGCTTTCGTGACTACTCGCATTATCAAGGAACTATGAAAGTAAAGCATCCAAGGAAGCTATATAAGGGGTCTGGCCAGCACCTCACTATCAGATCCCACAACGGTTAAACACCTGACGCGCGCCGACCCAACTTGGATAGGTCCTTTGCACAACTCACTCACAAACTATTCTACCCATGAAAATTTTAAAATTATTATTTGTCCAGTGTATTATTAAATTCTTCCCAAATTCTATTAATTATAAATGGATCTAATTTATATAAACCAAAGGAAATATTCATATTATTGTCAAAACTGCTTTTTATGAAACAAGATTCAATTATATTCCTGTCGACCATGGACTTGCTTGATACTACTTTCTCAACTTTTTGAAAATCAATTGGATGGTTAAAATCTCTTGCATGAATAAATAGAGCATTGGAATCTTGTCCAGTTCTAATGCTATATTTATGTTGTTTTAATCTTAGTTCGAGATTTTTACCAGTTTGACCGTAATAAACTTTATCGCAAATTTTACAAGGAATCTTATACACACATCCATCAGCATTTTGGGGGGAATTCTTTATCACAAGTTTTTTTACTGTATCAAGATTTTTGAATACAACTTTAATATTAAAAGTCTTAAGAAGAGAAGGCATATCAACCAAGTTTTCATGGTAAGGGAGATCCAACATATTTTTAGGTGAATAAGGCTGGTTGTCCCTTTTTGGATTTAAAAGTATTTCTAGCAACTTTAAAAGATTTATCAATTACATTTCTTGGGTATTTTAAATCATTACCTATTTCATAAATTTTGGATATTTCCTCATCTATGAACTCAGGACTACAAATTCGTAAAGCTCTCAAAAACATTGATGAGAAAACAGACAGTTTGACTATCTTGATGCGAGGAATAATAGTGGACATAGGAACAGTTATTTGTAGGTTTTCTGTAAATTTTAAATTTGAATTCATTATTACCCTTAATAATTAAAACATCTTAGAAAAGGCAATGAGTTATTTTCTTCAAACTCAACAGTAAAGTTAATAGAATGGGCTAAGCTATTTAATTTTCCAAGGAAATGGTGTATATCTACATTTTTGGGCATAAGACACAAAATATCATCAACATATCTGAACCATTTAGCTCTATTAGGGAGGATTGTGTTAAGCAACCTTGTTTCAAAAAATTCCATGTATAGGTTACTAAGAACAGGTGAAAGAGGATTTCCCATTGCCATACCAAACTTCTGAGTGTAAAACTTATCATTAAATACAAATTTTGCATCAACAATGCAAAGTTTAATAAGTTTAATGATAATAGGAACTGGCAATGGTAAAATCATAGTTAACGAGTTTTCAGATAAGAAACATAATAAATCATCAACAGGAACTTTCGTAAACAAGGAAGTAACATCAAAACTAACCATGTTAAAATCATTTAAGTCAGTCAAGGAGCTTAATTTATCAACCAAGTCTATGTTGTTTTTAACATTAAAGTTAGAAATTTTGCCAACAATAGGGCTCAAAATATCAACAAGCGATTTGGATAATTTATATGAAACTGACCCTATGGAGCTAATAATTGGTCTGACTGGATTCCCTGGTTTGTGTGTTTTTATTAGTCCATACATGTAAGGTAAAGATGGATTAGTGGAAGTAAATTGTTTGACTAATTCATCTTTGCCTTTCAGTATTAGTTTTATTGTTTTATTGAAATTGCTGTTAACGGTTTCTAGGGGATTTTTCCTAAGTTTAGAATAGGTTTCAGTATTATCTAAGAGATTATTAATTTTTTCTTGGTAATCATTTTCTTTCATAATTACTATTGCATTTATTTTGTCTGCTTTAGTAAGGCGCAAATTTTTTTTGTTATTAAGTGTATCATAAGACTTAAAGAATCTTTGGGGGCAATTGGGAATGTTTGGTTTTAACATAGAGCTATATACCATTCCTTTACTAATATTAATTTCATCAGAGGATAAATCAGAAAATTTTTCAAAGTTACAAAAGGCTTTTGCAATTTCAACATTATTAAGTTTTTTTGAAGTTGCAAAACTTAGGCCAAACCTAGAGCACAGTTGTATGTTTGTCTAAATTTCATTGATAAGTTAATTACAAAATTGTTATTAGATGCTTCGCCCCAAATATTTTCAATTAAAAAGTCTTTTTTCTTTGTGTTTGCTTTTGGGTTCTTAAAAAATTCCTTCTGGTTTGTTATAGAAATATCCAACATTTGCGATAAAGTTTATTACGGTCAAACTGGTAAAAATCCAACTATGATTAAAAAACAAAAATATACCATTGAACTGGACAAGATTCCAATGCTCTTTTTATTCATGAAAGAATTTTACCACCAAATTTGTTTTTCTTTTATTATTATAATCAAAAAGAAGCGCTAAGCCAAAAGGGGACTAACAGCCTGCGGGGCGGAAGGAAGCGGGGGGATCAGGTGGCAAAAGGGAGATGAAGAGAAATAGGTTAGGGAAAACAGGGGGGGGCAGGGGATGGTAAAAGGGTAAAGGGCAGCAAGAAAACTGAACTGAAAGGGCTGGGGGGAGTGCGAAAAGTATCATCAGAGTTTTGGAGTAAATCAGTCGTTGTCAAAAAGCAAGAAGGTCAGGATTAAAGGGGGGTCCATCAGCAAAAAGGGGAAAGGGTAAAGGGGAAGATAGAACGGACACGTTGGAGTAAATTTCGCTGCTCGTTGATAGAAGGGCAGTCAACAAATGGGCTAATCGATACTGGAACTGACACTGCTCACGAGAGGAGCGGGTCCCTTTCCAGAGATCCCATGTTTAAGACGAGTGTGGCCATGCAAAGGCGGGGAGAGTGGTCTCCAACCTCGGCACTGGAAAGAAGCGGCCAGAACCTATGCCTTTTAATAGAATGAAGTTTGTTACCGAGGGGTTGACCAACGTTTTGCCAACGGTCGAAGGGGGGGTAGCTATTGTAGCAAAATAGTCAAAAAAGGGGGACCCCCCTCGATGGGGAAAAATTTGGTAGGTCTGTACTGCTGACCGCGCCATGTCTGCCTGTTCATTCCCCTGTATGTCACAGACCAGGGCCCCAAAACAAAAACAATTCTTATTTTTGGTAGAGATACGGGTAGCCAAAGTTGGATACGGAAACTAGGGATGGTGTATCAAATTTTCGTATAGCCTGTAAAAGCACTAAGGGAGTCTGAGACTACTCAAATATGACATAGCATAGATCGATACGAAAAAAGGCTGCAAATGCATACATTTCAGCAGTAAAAATCGCTAAAATGAAATGTCCCCGCCGACGCTGCCCCGGAAACCTGCTGCAACCCGACGCCGTCGAAGATTAGAGCCATCGTGTACAAGCAGGGGCATGGAAGGGGAATGGAATGATCAAAAAAAAGAGAGGGGGGAAGCCACCGTGGGCAGTTAGTTTTCGAGCAAGGAGGGGAAAAAGAACAACCCGAACAGCTGGAACTTCCCGGGGGGAGGGAAAATGAGATGTACTGAACAAAAAAAGGGGGTAACTAAAGGGAAGACAAAGTAATTTTTGGCAAAGAGAAAAGGGAGGGAGAAAACGGGGGGGGCGAACGAATAAAGAATGTCACAAATATCGGTGCATTCTATAAATGGAAGGATTGTGTAACGGAAGGTCAAGTAGCGGGGCAATGGGCATCACGGCACAGAAAAGGATGGAACATTCGTTTCTGCATAGGGGCTCTCAACGGGGGAAAAAGGGCGAAAAGCCCAAAGGCACAAAGTAAACCTTGGTGATGGATGATTTAAAGGGCTAGAGAAGTAAGGAGAGGCCGCGGAATAAATCGGGTCCCAAAATCGAGTTTCGAAAAAACGGGGGCTGAAGTAGGCAAGCAGTTTTTTTTCGACGATCAGCTCCCCAGGAAAGATGAAAAGGGGTTTTAAAAAGGTTTAGCCGGCTGTGACAAATTCCCTTAAAGGGGTTTATTGGGGTTTTCCCCAGGACAACCGCGGTCAAAGAGGGGCCTAGAAACCTACGTATCACTTCGGGGATAGGGGGAGCCATAGAGGTACAAAGGTGAGGGGAGAAAACAGAGCGTTAGTGAAAGTAATTTGGGTGATTTTTTGGTACTTGAAAATTTAAAACCCATGCTGGTGGCCCAAAGTGGAAACAGGGTCGACCGCATCTGGAGAGAAACGCAATAAATACAGTCACGCCTCACAAGCAAAGCAATTTCATCAACTAGAGTGATGACCAAACATGGGGGGAAAACAGAGGCCAAATCATTTTGCAAGGAGAAAAAGTGTTGTGCTTAGAAAAATCCCGAGGGACACCTTCACTGGACGAAGTCCGGGGAAAAAACATTATTGACTCGAACACGGAAATGTCTGTCATTAAAAAAATTCAAAGGGAAGGATTAATTGCCTCGGGGGCCTAAGGAAGGGGCCTGGGCCCAAAAATTTTATCCCTCCAAGTTGTGTCTATGCCTTCCAAGGTCAAAAAAAGGAAAATAACTGAGTGATTATTCGCAAAGGCATTTCGAACAAAACGTATCCAAGCGAATAAGGGGTTATGGTGAACGACCCTTACGAAAGCCAATTGACTAGGGGAGAGACTGTTGTGTGTCTCTAAATCCCACATTAAACCGTTTTCGAGACGTTCCCACTTTGCAAACTGCACTAGAAGAGCGAGGGGGCGTAGGGGGAGGCACATGCCAGAGTACCCCTTTTGCGGAAAGGAAGAACAATGCAGTTTTCCACGTGGGGAAGAACCCTTGTCCCCCAAAAAAGATTGAAGAGGTGTAAAGGACTACAAGGGCTGCCGATGTAAATGTTGTAACATCGAATATGAATGTCGTCACCCAGCTCCCGAGATGGCAAGCGAAGCGTTGCCTCCAGTTCTTGAAGGTAAAAGGCACATTATACTGTTTCTCTGAGAGAAGAAAAGCCAAGGGCACTAACTCTCTGGCAACTTTGGGGAAAGAAACGGGGGCATAGATGAGCCCGGGGGAAATAGGCCCAATTGTGCCAATTCAATGGCAACGTCGAGGGGGTTTTGCTACTCAACACCAGCGCCCGTAGAACAGGAGCGGGTCAGGAGAGATTTACCACTCAATTTCCTCATTTTTTTCCAGACTGCACTCAAAAAGAAGCGAGGTATGGGGGGGAAACATAGTCTCGCCAACAATCGTTTTAGCTTAAACGGATGACAGGGCGAGCGATGGCACGTTTTTGTTTAAAACAAGAAGTCTCTCAGCGGTTCTTTGTACCGGCCCGCCCCAGCGAAAAGCTTCAAACGTACTGCACGAGCACAAGCG
Source organism: Cherax quadricarinatus (assembly GCF_026875155.1). Taxonomy (NCBI): domain Eukaryota; kingdom Metazoa; phylum Arthropoda; class Malacostraca; order Decapoda; family Parastacidae; genus Cherax; species Cherax quadricarinatus. Next base: position 12,523,866 of record NC_069421.1, read on the forward strand.
GGAACCCCCCAAAGGGCCCAGCACTTCGAAATGCCTCCCGAGGTTTGGGGGTATAGAATGAAAGCTGCGGTATAAACTGACGTCGAAAAGATTTAGGAGCTACTGGAGGAGAAGAAGGAACCCCCCCTAAAACATGGGGGTTGAGTAAAGATCCCAATTTTGCCCGTCAAACTGCCAGCGAGGCTACGGAAAGGGGTGAATGGGAAAGGGGAAAGTAAAAAGATGGGGAAAATGATCGCTATCATTAAGTCTGGTAGAACGACGGTGAAGTCTAGGCATGGAGGGGAAAAGCAAATGTGATCGATGCAAGAGAGAGTATGGTACGAGGATCAAAATGGGTGGAAATACCCCTATTTAAAACATGGAGGGGTGAAAAGGGAAGAAAAACCTCCAAAATGAATGCCACGTTCACAATGAACCCCCCCCAAGGGAAAAGGGGGGCATTAAAATCACCAAATAACAAAGTGGTGGGGGTAAGGATGAAAAAGAAAGGCAAAGTCTGGGGTAGAAAATGTCGAGAAGGGGAGAGAATAAAGAACATATTTAAACCACTTATTCAAGTGGTCGGGCTGCAGTGTAAGCACGAATGGACAAATATTGACGTACGGAATATCATTGCGTAAAAAGGCACTTTTTATTAAAGGGCCCCCTCTAGAAAGGATCCGAAGAATACAATAAATTATAGCCTGGAAAATTGGAAAACAGCCGATTTTTTAAATTTTTGGGTTTTTGTAAGCAAGCCCAAAAGGGGAAAAAAAGGAAAGCAACTCTGAAGCTCACCCCGAATACCCCTGAGGCCCCCGGATATTCCCCTGTAAATAAAGGGCCTTTTATTGGGTAAGAAAAATATCAGGGAAACTGTAGGTAAAAACCCTACGGACTAGGGGGTTAGAAAATCAACTGTGGGGCATTGGAAGATTTTCAATAGCGAAGGAAGAGCGTTGCAAGAATGGGGTTTGAAGATGGAGAAGGGGAAGAGAAGGGGAAAAGGAAGTGAAACTGTCCTTTGAAGGTTTAGTCTCTGCAAATATTCTAAATGGCTTCAAGTGTTTCGAATTTAAAGATGTATGGGAACCCTATTGGGGTAAGGAGGAGGGGAGTAAAAATGGGAAGTAAAGGACGTACCAAAATAGAGGGGGGGGGAAAAAGTGTAAGGGAGGGGAAGAAGTTGGGGGGGCAGAAGAGCAGAAACCGGGGGGTGACAAAAAAGGGGGAAAACTTGGGAGGGGCGGGGGGGGAAGGCATAGACGAGGAGGAGGGGGAATCTCCACACTTGTAATAGAGCAAGAGGGGAAGAACTAGGGACAGGACGGGGAAAGGTAAAGTGTGGGGGCGGAAGAAAAAGGGGAAGGAAGGGGCAAAGAAGATTTGAGCAATGTGGATTTTTTGGACTTCTGAGTAGAGGGGGGATTGGGGATTAGGGGCTACAGGCGTCGATACTGGGGCTTGGAGGAGGCGCGAAGATTTGGGGAACAAACTGATTGTAGTCGGGGGCGTCAGAGCCAAGGACAGCAAAAAAAGGGTTAGATGCCCTAGTGCTTGGGAGGGGGAACAAAAGAGGAGGCTGCAGAAAGGGACCCCCGAAGTGGGGGGCGTTTGGGGAAAAACGAGAATAAAAAAACGGGGGGAGTCTCCCCTTTGGAGGCAGATGAAACTGCCATAGCATAAGGGAGACCTTCGCCTCTTTTAGGCAACGGGTTTCACGTTCATTTAAGTAACCCGGGGAACGCGGGAGTACAAGGTGAGCTTCATTTCAATTAAGGGAAGAAGGGGGTTGACTGCAAGATGTATTTTGAATGGTTGTCGGGACCACAGACTGGCATTCGGCCATAGATCGCAATATTTTCCCGGGGGACCAAAAGCCAGCAATTTCTACATTGTTTCGGGTTTTTAAACCTTTCGAACTTTTAACCGATGCCCCGACATAACAGAGGACGGGGGTTTTCGGCTGTCAAAAGTTAAACGGGCCCCATTGCAAAGGGGGAAAGTCTCCGCCCCCGGGGCAGGAAGGACATAATGTCTACTTTGAGATTGGGGGGATCCGGGGTTCCGCTGTTCAAAAAAGTCATTGCCACTGACTGGAAATTCTGTTGGACTATGGTATGGGGGAGAATGACATACCACTACAAGAATTGAGAGAAAGATTTTTTCAATAGTGAAGGATGTATCGATATTCGAAAGGGGAAAAAGATCATGAGCTTGGGTAGGGACATGACGATGGGGACCCTCGAGGCGTGAAAAGAAAATCTCTGCCAAAATGACGCAGGGGCGCTTTGGCAAAACTATGGTCAGAAAGGTAGGCAGAAGAAAGTTGGTCTTAAATAAAGAATTTAGTCCTTGGTGGGCCAAACTGGCTGGGGAGGGGGGTGCTTGACTGTCGGGCGTTTCCGAGTAGAATGGGAAGGTAACGACGGGGCATCATCAGGGATTGACTTTTGGGGTTTAGGGGTAGGACCGGGGTTGGTCCGGCATGAAAAGGGTGGGCGATTCGAAAATTTCCGTCCGTAAGGGAAAGCCGGGGGAAACAATTTAAAGGAGAGCGGATTCAAAAAATCGAAGGGGTCACGAAGCCCCGGGGCCGAAGCGGTGGGGAACAGCACCCAAAGGTTTCAGGCATCAGGGTGTCCGAAAGTGGCTAAACACAAGGCAGGGTCAAAAGGGGGGCGGGATCAAAAAGGGGGCCCGGGGGGGGTGGTTTCATGGGCTAGGGTGCCATGGTTAGGTTTTCTCCTTTCTTTTTTTTTAAGAAAAAAAAAGAAAAAGAAAAGAAAATAAAAAAAAAAAAAAGAATAAAAAAAGGGGGGACGGGGGGAATAGTTCCCGGAGGAATGAAAGGGCCGGAAATCTCCCTCCGCGCCCAAAAGGGCTCGAACCGCTATACGCAGAGCGCATGGAACCCGTCAAAACCCACCCTCATGCCCGTAAACCCCAAACCGGGGTAGAACCTCACATCTGCCGAGCTACCTCGGTGGGCAAAAGAGAGGGCGGCCCCCGGTTTCCGCCACAAAGCATACCTCCTTCAGCCACCACCCCCCGGGAAACCGAAAGGTGGCTTCCAAGATACACCCCCGCCCAAAAAACCCCAAAGCTACCCGGGAACCGGAGGGTCGGGACATCCCTGGCAAACCAATTCCCGGCAAACACGCCACCGCCAAAAAAACCTCAAGGAATGGGATCGACCCCGTGTCCTTTCCCCACCTAGAACTACGCGCCTGTGGGAAAAAATCCAAGGCTAAAAAAAGGGAAAGGGGAAAAGGGAGGGGTTGGGGGGAGGAGGAGGAATGGAAAAAAGGGGAGGATGGGGAGGATGGGATAGGGGAGGGGAGAATGGGGGGTAATTAGGTTCGGTCTGAGGAAGAAGACCGACAGGGCTAATTCCTCAGACCAAGAGCCTCTTCACCACGCCAAGGAGCCCCCCTTGAAGAGGATTGATTTTCAAAAAGTTGAGAAAGTAGTATCAAGCAAGTGCATGGTCAACAGGAATATAATTGAATCTTGTTTCATAAAAAGCAGTTTTGACAATAAATAATATGAATATTTCCTTCGGTTTATATAAATTAGATCCATTTATAATTAATAGAATTTGGGAAGAATTTAGTAATACACTGGACAAATAATAATTTTTAAATTTTCTTGGGTAGAATAGTTTGTGGGCGAGTTGTGCAAAGGACCTATCCAAGTTGGGTCGGCGCGCGTCAGGTGTTTAACAGTTCTGGGATCTGATAGTGAGGTGCTGGCCAGACCCCTTATATAGCTTCCTTGGATGCTTTACTTTCATAGTTCCTTGATAATGTGAGTAGTCACGAAAGCGCTTGGAATTTCTCTATTCTTTCAGAGTGGTTGTTTTGCATATTCTGAAATCACCTGTTTACTGTGATCTTATTGTATAAATATATAATATATATATATATATATATAATATATATATATATATATTTTATATTATATATAAATAAAATATATATATATTTATTATAGGTAGTAGGTTGGTAGACAGCAACCACCCAGGGAAGTACTATCGTCCTGCCAGATGACTGTGAAACAGAAACCTGTAACTGTTTGGCATGATGGTGGGATTGCTGGTGTCTTTCTGTCTCATAAACACGCTAGATAACAGGGATATCTTGCTACTCCTACTTACACTTTGGTCACACTTCAGACACGCACATGCATATATATATACATACATCTAGGTTTTCTCCTTTTTCTAAATAGCTCTTGTTCTTCTTTATTTCTTCTATTGTCCATGTGGATTAAAGTAAAGGTTGGATGTGAAAAATGGGTCATAATAAGCGTGTATGCACCTGGAGAAGAGAGGAATGTAGAGGAGAGAGAGAGATTTTGGGAGATGTTAAGTGAATGTATAGGAACCTTTGAACCAAGTGAGAGAGTAATTGTGGTAGGGGACCTGAATGCTAAAGTCGGAGAAACTTTTAGAGAGGGTGTGGTAGGTAAGTTTGGGGTGCCAGGTGTAAATGATAATGGGAGCCCTTTGATTGAACTTTGTATAGAATGGGGTTTAGTTATAGGTAATACATATTTTAAGAAAAAGATTTGATGTAGGGCGTAATGACAGTAGTTTGTTGGATTATGTATTGGTAGATAAAAGACTGTTGAGTAGACTTCAGGATGTACATGCTTATAAAGGGGCCACAGATATATCAGATCACTTTTTAGTTGTAGCTACAAGGAGAATAGAAGCATCAGGGAAGAGAGAGGTGAAGGTTTATAAACTAAAAGAGGAGGCAATTAGTGTAAGATATAAACAGCTATTGGAGGACAGATGGGCTAATGAGAGCATAGGCATTGGGGTCGAAGAGGTATGGGGTAGGTTTAAAAATGTAGTGTTAGGGTGTTCAGCAGAAGTTTGTGGTTACAGGAAAGTGGGTGCGGGAGGGAAGAGGAGCGATTGGTGGAATGATGATGTAAAGAGATTAGTAAGGGAGAAAAAGTTAGCATATGAGAAGTTTTACAAAGTAATAGTGATGCAAGGAGGGAAAGTATATGGAGAAAAAGAGAGAGGTTTAAGAGAGTTTGGGGAAGCAATGTAAAAAGAGAGCAAATGAGAGAGTGGGTGAGATGTTATCAACAAATTTTGTTGAAATAAAAAAATTTTTTGGGTGAGATTAAAAAGTAAGGGGGAAGCCTAAGAAAAAAGGTTTGTCTTAAAATAGGAGAGGAGATTTTTATTAAAGGAGATTAGGGGTTTTTTTGGGAAGAGGGAAGAATTTTGGGGAATTTTTTAAATGTTGTGAAGATAAAAAGCGTGTTTCTGTATGGGGCAAGAAAAAAAACATTTTGTAGGTGAGGAAGACCATTTGAGTGGGGGGGAAGTCGGAGGCATAGGCAAAATGAAAAAGGGGGGTAAAGCACCCGGGTTTGATGGGATAAAGATAGAAATTTTAAAAAGCAGGGGGGGAATGTTTTGGAGGGGTTATGCAATTTTTAAAAATGTGTGGAAAGGGTAAGGTACCTAGGGTTGGCAAGAGCATGCACAGTTCCTTTGTATAAAGGCAAAGGGGACAAAAAGTGCAAAAATTATGGGGGGGTAATTTGTTATCCTGGGTATGGGTTTTTGGTAAACAGCAACCGCCCAGGGAGGTACTACCGCCCTGCCAGTAGGTAAAAAAAACCTTAATTGTTTACATGATGGTTAAATTTTGCTGGTGTCTTTCGTCTGTCTCATAAACATGAAAATTTTTTCAGGTATTCTTGCTATTCTATTGCCTTAGGTCACACACCATACATGTAAAAATAAAATAAAAAACACACCCTCGTTTATTCTTCTATTTTTTTTCTTTTTATTGTCTTGTTTTTTTTCCTTTTACTCCATGGGAAGTGGAACAGAATTCTTCCCCATAAGCCCTGCGAGAAGCTTTTGTTTTTTTTTTTGGGCCACCCGCCTTGGTGGGTACGGCCGGTGGTTGAAAAAAAGAAGAGAAGCTTTGAGTGTACCTGGTAAAGTGTAAGGTTTGAGTTTTTTTATTGAAAGAATTAAAATAAGACAAAAATGGGATAGCAAGAACAAGGGGCTTTAGAAAGGAAGGGGATGTGTGGACCAGGTGTTTTCAGTGAAACAATAATTTAACAGTATTTAGATAAGGTTTTTTAAGAGGTTTTGTGGCATTTATGGATTTTTGAAAAGGCGTATGACAAGGTGGATAGGGGGCAATTGGTAGATGTTGCAGTGTTGGTGTAGGGGGTAGGGACGAAAGCATGAAGATTTTTTTTCGGGGGTGTGAGGTTTAAGTTTGATATGTAGGGCAGAGGGAGGGTTATTTTTCCCCGTAAAAGTAGGCCTAGACAAGGATGTGTGATGTCACCGTGGTTGTTTAATATATTTATAGATGGGGTTGTTTAAAGAGTAAATGGAGGGTCTTGGGAAAGGCGTGGAGTTAAAAATAAAAATCACACACATGTGGGAGTTGTCACAGTTGCTCTTTGCTGATGACACTGTCCTGGGGATTCTGAAAAAAAGTTTCAGAGGGGGGTGGAGAATTTGGGAGGGTATGCAAAAAAAGAAAATTAAAAGTGAAACAAAAAAGAGTAAGGTTATGAGGAAAAAAGATTAGTGTGAAAAATTTATCAGATTGGGGAGAGAGTATGGAGGAGTAATGTATTCAATATTTGGGAGTAGTGTCAGGGAGGGTCTAGAAAATGAGGTGAAACATAGAATTTTTTGAGGGGAAAAGGGTGAGCGGTGCAGTTAGGGGTCGGGGACAAAGAACTTTTTCCTTGGGGGCAAAGGGGGAATGTATAGAGTATAGTTTTACCCAAAGCTCCGTATGGGGTGAACATGGTGATGAAAGTTACAGCGAGGAGAAGGCTGGAGGCAGTGGAGATGTCATGTCTGAGGGCAATGTGTGGTGTGAATATAATGCAGAGAATTCGTAGTTTGGAAGTTAGGAGAAGGCGCGGGATTACCAAAACTGTTGTCCAGAGGGCTGAGGAAGGGTTGTTGAGGTGGTTCAGACATGTAGAGAGAATGGAGCGAAACAGATTAACTTCAAGAATGTATCCGTCTGTAGTGGAAGGAAGGCGGGGTAGGGGTCGGCCTAGGAAAGGTTGGAGGGAGGGGGTAAAGGAGGTTTTGTGTGCGAGGGGCTTGAACTTCCAGCAGGCATGCGTGAGTGTGTTTGATAGGAGTGAATGGAGACAAATGAATTTTAATACTTGACGTGCTGTTGGAGTGTGAGCAAAGTATCATTTATGAAGGGATTCAGGGAAACCGGCAGGCCGGACTTGAGTCCTGGAGATGGGAAGTACAGTGCCTGCACTCTGAAGGAGAGGTGTTAATGTTGCAGTTTAAAAACTGTAGTGTAAAGCACCCTTCTGGCAAGACAGTGATGGAGTGAATGATGGTGAAAGTTTTTCTTTTTCGGGCCACCATGCCTTGGTGGGAATCGGCCAGTGTGTTAATAAAATAAAATATATATGTATATACACATATACACATACACACACACACACACACACACACAGTAGACCATCATTTAGCACGAGTTTATTTGGCACTTTTCGGGTATAGCACGATTGAAGAATTGCGGCACAATTTTACGTAACACGTAAAATTAATTTCACTTTGCAGGAAGGAAAAAAAATTCCCTTTTCCTCAAGCGGCTGTCTTGTTGTGGATTAGCGGGGGAGAGAGGGAGACCCCTCGCCACCCCCCTGACACATCCCCACCATCCCAGCATTCGTACTTCATACGTGTCCAGTCCTTCTCTGCTACCAGCTAGCTGTGTTTGTGAATTGTGTTTTGATCTTTTAATTACTATATCTTGAGTATACCAGGATAAGTGTACGGTAGGGTTATTATTGAAAGAATTAGAGGTAAGACAGCATGTAGGATTGCGGATGCGTAAGGAGGCTTCAGAGTGGGTAGGGTATGTGTAGATCAAGTGTTTACATTGAAGCATATATGTGAACAGTATTTAGATAAAGGTAGTGAAGTTTTTATTGCATTTATGGATTCAGAAAAGGCATATGATAGAGTGAATATGGGAGCAATGTAGCAGATGTTGCAAGTATATGGAATAGGTGGTAAGTTACTAAATGCTGTAAAGAGTTTTTATGAGGATAGTGAGGCTCAGGTTAGGGTGTGTAGAAGAGAGGGAGACTACTTCCCGGTAAAAGTAGGTCTTAGACAGGGATGTGTAATGTCACCATGGGAGATTCTAAAGAAAAATTGCAAAGGTTAGTGGATGAGCTTGGGAGTGTGTGTAAAGGTAGAAAGTTGAAAGTAAACATAGAAAACACTAAGGTGATGAGGGTATCAAATGATTTAGATAAAGAAAAATTGGATATCAAATTGGGGAGGAGGAGTATGGAAGAAGTGAATGTTTTCAGATATTTGGGAGGTGACGTATCAGCGGATGGATTTATGAAGGACGAGGTTAATCATAGAATTGATGAAGGAAAAAAGTTGAGTGGTGTGTTGAGGTATATGTGGAGACAAAAAAATGTTATCTATGGAAGCAAAGAAGGGAATGTATGAAAGTATAGTAGTACGAACGCTCTTATATGGGTGTGAAGCTTGGGTTGTAAATGCTGCAGCAAGGAAGTGGTTGGAGGCAGTGGAGATGTCCTGTCTAAGGGCAATGTGTGGTGTAAATATTATGCAGAAAATTCGGAGTGTGGAAATTACAAGAAGGTGTGGAGTTAATAAAAGTATTAGTCAGAGAGCTGAAGAGGGGTTGTTGAGGTGGTTTGGTCATTTAAAGAAAATGGATCAAAGTAGAATGACATGGAGAGCATATAAATCTGTAGGGGAAGGAAGGCGGGGTAGGGGTCGTCCTCGAAAAGGTTGGAGGGAGGGGGTAAAGGAGGTTTTCTGGGCGAGGGGCTTGGACTTCCAGAAAGTGTGCATGAGCATCTTAAATAGGAGTGAATGGAGACAAATGATATTTGGGACCTGACGAGCTGTTGGAGTGTGAGCTGGGTAATATTTAGTGAAGGGATTCAGGAAAACCTGTTATTTTTATATAGTCGGACTCGAGTCCTGGAAATGGGAAGTACAATGCCTGCACTTTAAAGGAGGGGTTTGGGATATTGGCAGTTTGGAGGGATATGTTGTGTATCTTTATACATATATGCTTCTAAACTGTTGTATTCTAAGCACCTCTGCAAAAACAGTGGTTATGTGTGAGTGAGGTGAAAGTGTTGAATGATGAAAGTATTCTCTTTTTGGGGATTTTCGTTCTTTTTGGATGACCCTACCTCAGTGGGAGATGGCCGACTTGTTATAAAAAAAAAAAAAAAAAAAAAAAAAAAAATCTTATATCTCAACCAATCATGACACCCAGTAAGCATGTCAGTGTTGCTGAAAGTGGCAGGAAAAGGTATAAGCATTTAAATCTTAGAATTAACAAGTAAAACAAAGATATTTGACAAGAGATAACCTGTAGCTGTAATGAAGTGTTACTTTGTACACATAACAAGATGTAAACATACGTTTGTGTGACTGACTGATTGACTTACTTAATGACTGACTTACTTAATGACTGACTTACTGAATGACTGACTTAGTGACTTGACTGACTGAATGAGTTAAAGTTAGACACTCCAATACAGCCATCAACTTCAGTACCAGAACCTCTACCATCCACCTCAGCCCAGTAGGACCACAACATAACTCTACACTCTCTTCACAATCATCCACAAACACCAGCACCCACAATTTAAGGTAAGAAATACTATTATTTCTGTTATATTTGTAGTCTTAAGCAGTAAAAACAACATAATACATCACAACAATGAACTACAATTACATATTCACTTTTATTTTTGCAAGATGTGGAGGCCTAAAAAAAAAAAGTCGCTTGGCTTTTTGGGGGGCTCTCAGGAACGTAACCCTATTTTTCCTACAAGTTCTTCAGTTCATCTAACATGGTTTTACCTAACACAAACGTTTTCAGGAATGTAACTCCTGTGTTAAATGATGGTCTACTGTATATATAAATTTTTCTCCATGGGGAAGTGGAACAATTCTTCCTCTGTAAGCCATGAATGTTGTAAGAGGCGACTAAAATGCTGGGAGCAAGGGGCTAGTAACCCCTTCTCCTGTGTAAATTACTAAATTTAAAAAGAAAAACTTTCATTTTCTTTTTAGGTCGCCCTGCCTCGGGTGTTGTGTACTGTATCATTAAAAATTGGGCAATTTTGTGCGTTAACCCCCCAGTTTCCTTTCCCCCCACAAAAAAAAAGTCTTATCCTTTGTCTGGAACACCTCACTGATACACTTTAGTACTGCCGAGAATACTCGAACATCCTCATCCATCGACAAAACTAGCACTAATAATAACCAATTAAATATTTATTCCCAGAGAGTTACAGCTTACCAATTAGAAACAAAACAGATAATTAAGAGTGGGACTCATGATCAGGAAGTAGAAGACGGTAGGAACTTGAAAACCCAAATGTTTAGTTTATAATAAAGCCGGAACAACAAACACAAGGCAATAATAGCACATCCCTAATATGAACAACAATGTTTACAATATAAATCTTCAAAAGACTGTAAAGAGAAAGAAGACACAATACAAATAATTTTATTGAGGATTATTTCTTGCCCAGTGTAAAAATGTGTGAAACGCTGGAGGATTTGAATCCTCGAGCAGTACTTGGTCCTATAACGCTCCAGACAAAACTGGAGAGTATAGTGACTTGGTCATAGCACTGTGGTTCCAGGGCCAACACAGATGCTTCAGAGGCACCGGACTCTGGTTCAACTCATGGCGTCGTTATAGTCTCCAGTCTCGTCCGAGAGATTAGAGGGTTAAATCCCTTATGGGGGATCAAGCCTCCGTGTTTCCCACGTAAAACAATACAAAAATACTGGAACTGCCAGATATTTTAAACCGTAAATATAGATGAAGTATATAGGCAGGGAGACAGTATACAGGCATTGAATTATACACCAGTATCATTGGTATATATACACATGTTAAGAGGAGAGGATATGAGGCTACCTATATCACCTATAGGATACCCAGTAAGCATCACATTCGAGCACTAACCATGAGAGAGTCGCCCCCATCCTGTCACTGTACCATACTCCCCTACAAAGGAGTCTCCTTGCTTTGGTAGACACACCGGGATGATGTGTTCCTTGTATATGATCTTCCTATTGACCTTCACCAGCGCCACATCGTTCTGGAAATCTGCAGCCTGGTACTGCGGGTGCACCTCCTTCTTGGCGACATCGAAGTCCTCGTGGGGCAGCTTCTCATTCTGCTGCCTCACGTTCCACTCTCCCAGTCTCACTTTCATGTTGTTTATGGGAGTGCTGTGGAGTAGTGGTAGTTAGGCAAGATGCTTGTTACGAAATATTGGTGAACGAACTGTTTTAAACGATGAAGTAAATGAAATGGTGTAGTTAGAGATATTATAAAAGGCAAAGAAGCCTGTGTCCTTTGAAAGCTCTTGGCACTAAAAAATAATAATTGCAATACACACACAAAAAAATTACAGACCAACAAGTATGAATGAAAGACAACACACAGTATTACACAGAGTTAAAATAGCCAGCATCAATTAAAAAATCCCATTTAACAGTTCATGTCAAAATACTCATCTGAAAGTTCCCTGAAACTCTGCGGATACTTAAGTAATTATAAAAACTGCAACTGCCTAGCACCAGAGCGTGTGCGAAGTTTGGTCATCAAGACTACCACCAGACCTGGTCATTAAGACCACCAGACCTGGTCATTAAGACCACCAGACCTGGTTGTCAAGACTACCACCAGACCTGGTCATTAAGACCACTACCAGACCCGGTCGTTAAGACTACCACCAGACCCTCCCTGTGGAAAATAATATATATTTTCCGAAAATACAGTGTATTTTGTAAGTTGATGAAATATATTGTAGTTAATAAAAATTAATTTGTAAATAAAAAAGGAGCCGGGGAGAGTGTTAGCATCCCGTGGGGAGGAGGCCATTGTTTTTGAACTGGGCAAGAGAAACGTTAGTGAAAATCCGAAGAATTTTCGCCGCTCTAGAGGTTAAATTGTGTTTAAAACCTCTCAAATAAGAGTAGAAATTGTTGGATTTGCAGTCCTGTAGAATGTGATAAACAGGCAACTGGACAGGACTCCGTAATTAGATGGGAAAAAGATAAAATTACCTCAGTTGAGTAATGTCTATATTTATGTTGAAATTCTGGGCAGTATTTTCTTCATATTTTAGGCAGGGGTTTGTGTATGACACCAAGTAATCTCCAGACAAATTGGTTAGTGTTATTATAATTTCTCCTTCAGTGTATATGTAGTCATTTATTAAATTTAACATACAGTCCACATATTTATATTAATGTTTTACCAGAATTCCTGATGTATATTTCATTTGAAATTAATATAGGTCCAGAGTGACTTGTGGAGATATGAGTGGAGTAGGTATCGAAGGGGAACATTTTTTGCAACCTAGGATGTCCTAAAATTCCTACATGTTTCTGTAACCTTGATAAAGAATAATTATCTTTGTTACTTTTATTAAATTACTGGTATGTATCTTATGAAATTCATCCAGGTAATTTTAATTTTCCACACTCCCCTCAAGGGAGGTTCCATGATGCTATTGAGGGGCTCTTGATCTAGGGAATTGGATCTGTGCTCCAGTTCCCTGAATTGAGCCTGAATGCTTTCCATCCCCCCCAAAGGCACTATATAATACTACGGGTTTAGCGCTCCCTCATGATTATAATACCACCAGACCAGGTCGTTAAGACTAACCACCAGACCCGATATTAAAAATTCACAACCCCTCTCCGCCAGATCCAGCCGTCAAAACCACTTTGGTGACAACCCGTCCTCTTAACGACAGACAAAATTACTTTCATATAAACAGTCAACTGAGTGACTGTTGAAGGCGCCCTGAGCAGTTTGAATTATGACTTATTTACTTACAGTGCACGCCAATAGTCTGCCATAGATACATTATATTTTATCGCCTTTTATCTTAACTTTTTTTTTTTTTTTGTATGTTGTAATCCGTTATTTCTAATGTGCTGCAAAACACATGTGAAGATTCTACTTAAATGATCGGCTAAAATCCACTGAAAAAATATTTTACATCTAAAAGTAACGTCATTGGTTTCACCACACACGCCCTCCAAGTCACACACTTGAGGTGACGTGACAGTGTCATGCACCACAGAACGAGGTGTCATGCGTATCGTGACACAGCAAAGAGGACTCTTTGGGTTGACACACAGGCCTCGTTAGGTCGAAGGTGAACTGTGGTACGAGTGGCGGTGATTGTATTACACAGGAGTACAAGGTAGAGGCAGAAAGCAGAAAAAAATATAAGTTACATCGTGGCGGGTCGCTGATAGCAACAGCTTAGCTGACAGTAAATAAGCCTGGTCTCAAGTATGGCTGTGAGGGTAGAAGAATCCTGGAAACCGACCATGGGTATGTCGGAGGTACAAGTAAGAAACCATGCTCTGGCAACCTCTAATTCCATCAGTACTGCTGATCCAAGAACAGTACAGCAGGGGCACTTTGTCGATCTGTTTTGTACTTATCAAAACCAACTCGTGCGTGGCTTTAATCATTGATAAAAATAACAGTGGCTTAAGATCGAAACCTATAATTCTAGCTCTAGAACAAAAAAATATCTATTACAAAAACTCAGAGTACTGAAAACCGTGGCACTAGGATGATTTGAATCATGAGTTCGAATAAGAACGAATAATACAAGAGACCCAAGTGAACAGCATCGTTTTCGCGGGGAGGAACCCCGAAATAGCAAACTAATAATAATAACAATAATAATGTCAGGAACTGAAGTAATAAACAAACTTATGAACAATAAGATAAAATGTCAAGTAAGGTTGATACGCAAAGCGGATGTTTCATCCGTTACAAATACTGAAGATAGTAAAATGAAATCAGATTCGATTATGAATGATTAAACTTGCCTCAGATTTAAATAGAAATGATTAAAAATGTCCTTAAGATTCAAATAGTTATTAAAATGGTCTCAGATTTTTATAGTCATGAAGAAAAAGTCCTTTGATTCAGTTCAAATAGCAATAAAAAAGAATAGGAACATTTCTCAATAGAAAATAAGTGCTTCCAGACTATGAGAAAAAATTAGTCAGGTTACCACTGATGAAGAGACAGACTATGATACTCACGAGTAGACGCAGTGAGCTGCAGTGATGACCCAGTACTCGTTGAGGAGAGCTCCTCCGCAGGCAATGCGCTTGCTCAGGAAGGACTCCTTGATGATGGCCACCTGCCAAGGATGCGTCCCGAAGGCAGAGTCGCTCCCTCCTACGATCCTGTTGGTCCTCGTGTACGTCTCCCCACACCCTGTGGACACAGTGGAGTTAGATATGCAGTGTGTGCGTATTCTAGGCTAGTTGTGTTTGCACAACCTTATCTCACTCACTCACACACACACACACACACACACACACACACACACACACACACACACACACACACACACACACACACACACACACACAGTGATGTGCGATATACCCATCAGAATGAAAAATCTACACAGTGACCTGAAACATTTCGACCCTAATATTATGACCAAAGCTCTCAGCTATTACAAACGTTTTTTCTAACCCTATGATTGTTAGGGTATCAGTATTAGTGATCAGTGAGGGATGAAACTATGACAGACTGTGATATTACGATGTTCATATATTCTTAAGAATGTTTCATGTACGTATATTACGTGCACTAATTCTATATATTACTAAGAACATGTATTTATTATAATACCTATTTCAAGTGTGCACGTTTAATATATAAAATTATCAGTTACAAAATCAAATTCAATAATGTTTTGACGTTTAGTCCAATTAACTCATTTAACGCTGACGTATATATTTTACCTTAATATGATTGATTATATTATAATTATTAGTGCTTCGTCTACTTAGCGTTTAGTTAAAAGAATCATGACAAATATTTTGTTATTCAATAAACGACACAAGAATATGGAGAAAAACAAGAAGAAAAATTAAAAGGAAAAAAAAAGGTAAGCACGGGATAAAAATATATAAAATATAAAAAGTCACCAGCGGGATAATAATTAGAAATGAAATTACCAGAAATGAAAGTAATAAATGGGTCTCCTGTCCACCAAAAAAAAATGAAAGTAAACCACAGGATCAATCCTCCGACTCTTTAATGTCATCCACTCCTCCAGCTCTTCTATCATCCACTCCCTATCACCTCAGATGACTGGTCCAGCACCATGAACCTGCTACCGTGACCTGCCATTGGACCAGCAGCTGAACGGGTCGTCTCATGACAAAGACCCGTGACAGGTGATTTATCCAGGGAATACATAAACAGCTTTCAGTTCCCCAACAAGTCCATTCCTCCCACTAAGAAATATGTCTCTTCCCACGCCTCATCTCTCTAAACTTGTACTCTTTCTTCCCTCAAAACTCCAATCCCAAAATCAGAAACTGGTTTCCTTCTTAGTGATTAAAAATAAATTCATCCCTCACCAAAATACGTCTTGTTCATTATAAATTAATAAAAACTAATCCTGATCGAGGAAGATTCCGGTGAAAATTTACATACAATAATAGAAGTGTCGTAAAAATAGTCAGTGATGTTTCACATAGATCTTTTATTCCACAGTGACTTTTCTAATTTCAGTTACACAACCTCCGTTATTTTGTCATTTCGTGCTGAGAATTAACAGTGTGTTCATTTTATGGCGGAGTTACCGAGTGATATTACGTAAAGATAATGATAAAAAAATTATTTAGTGGGAGGTTCTCATTTGCATTCATATAAAAACCCTCTTCATATAATTTTTATTCTTATATCTATATATATATATATATATATATATATATATATATATATATAGTATATATATATAATATATATATTTTATATATATATATTTATATATATATATATATATATATATATATATATATATATATATATATATATATATATATATATATATATATATATATATTGATATTTATATATATATATATATTTATATATATATATTTTATTTATATATATATATATTTATATATATAATATTTATATATATATTATATATATATATATTGATATTTATTATATATATATTTTATATATATATATTGATATTTATATATATATATATATATATTATATATATATATATATATATATGTATATATATTTATATATATAAACATATATATATATATATATATATATATATATATATATATATATAATATATATATATATATATATATATATTATATATATATATATATAAAATAAGTGGATAAAAGGCTTCAAGGAAGAATATTTGGATTTCTTCCTGAAGCTGTTTGAATATTCAACTTCCCCTACCACCCATCTTTTAGTATATTTTTTTTTTTACCAATAGGATATTTTTATTACATAATATGGTACAGAAGATTTAAGAGATACATTGTTGATATAAAGGTGGCATATAAGGTACATGTTGTTACGTGTGTGTCACCGATTATAAGGCGAAAATCTCATCCAGCTCCTCAGAGCTGGGGCGTGTGCCCAAAATACAGCAGGCATTACCCCGTTGTACAGCCGCACTGAGCCGCTGGAACAGAAAACTAGCTGCCCTGGGATCCCTAGTTACGCTGACGAGTCTTTTTCCCAGCCCCTTTAAAGGGAAATTTAGATGCAATCTTTCCCCATGAGCCAAGGGTCTCTGAGTCTATGGGAACAAACATATAATGATGGGCAAGTTCTCCATATTTTCTAGACTTTTGGGACTCCCTGAAGCTGGCAGCTGCCCCTCCTTCCTCCCTGGTGTATTGGAGATAGGTATCAGCCAAGGTAGATGCACATGTATAGTCCCACACCACCTGCTTCCCATCTGTCCAGGCTTGAAGGGTGATACCATCTGGACGCTTCTGGCTGCCATCAGATCTGCATAGTTGGGGTGGCTCCCTTACTGCTGGGCATCCAGCTGTTGTGAGGCTCCTCTTGATAATGTTATTATCCTCATGTCTTGCAATTTTTTCCCTCGGATTTACGGCACACAAGACCATGGTTTACCCGAATCGGTCTGCTGCTTCACTGCCACAAATACACCTATGTTCGGCGAGAATAGGGGCGGCAAGTCGAAGGGCAACACCGATGGGGATGGTCTGTGGGTCGAGGCGTGTGCCAAGGCTGGAGTTGGGAACAGCCAACAGAAAGTCCCCAGCATGAGGGGCTCTCACTGCCAGGAGGCGGGCTCTATCCTTCCCTGACACACACTGAAGCATTGTTGAGGCTATATTTTCCACTATTGGACCATCCCAGTGCGATTGTTTGTAGTTGTTGGGGGGAGCAGGTCTGGTTTCAGAGCCCGTTAGATTATCCCAGATCATTGCTCCGTCAATGGGAAATTTTTGGTCCTGGACTCCAATCTTGTCCCTAAGATGTTCAGGGAGAATCGCTGCTACAAGCTCTCTGGATGGAATACACGAGGACAGAAAAGCAGGTAAAGCAATCTGTGATGACTTGCGGACACCAATGCCTCCTAGTCCGACTGGAAGTGTAGCTTGGTTCCACTGCCCGTCTTCTAGAGTAAGGTTAAGTACTTTCGTAAAAATCTGCCTCAGAATACTGTCATATTAGTGCAGTATAGGGTTATCATATGAAGGTGCACATCTTAGGAAATATGTCAACCTGGGCAGACTCAAGCACTTTGTGAGAAGGTACAAGGCATCGTGGGTGTCCAGATTGCCTATTCGTTGTTCCATTCTCCTTAACTCTTCCAATTTCTTCCTGAGAATTGTGTCAATGGCATTGCTTCCCAGAGGTGCTCCTAGCAAGACACCATTTGTGGGGGCAATGACTGCTGCTCCTGGTAGTTTTGATCTCACTGCATTTATCACTTGTTGACTGAGATGATTTCACATTTGGATGGATTCAGGACGAGACCCATTTCCTGTCCCCGTGTCATTACCTGTGTAAGGTCATGTAGGAGGGACTCCTTTGTACCTACTAGTGTGCCATCATCTAGGAACCCGATGTTTAGCTCGCTGGTCAGTCTGACTGTGATTTCCCTAACTCCTATACAGAAGAGAAATGGTGCAAGAGGATCTCCTTGTTGGACACCCTCCGATGATGTGATTTCATGCTCTCCAAAGAGAAGCATTGATTCCTTGCTATACCCAGCTGAAACAAAAGGGAAGAGACCAGGGAAATGTTCTTGTACTGCTGCTAATACCACGTCTCTTTTCAGGAGATTGAACGCATTCTTGAAATCTAATTTTACCACTGCATTGTCCTCAGGCAGGTTGTTGATATACGCCCTTGTTGCATGAACCGCTGCTTCACTTCCTTGAGAGACCCCAAAGCCAAGCTGGTTTGGTTGAAGCATCATGGCTGCCTGTGCACGAATACTTCGGACAGCAGCTTTGGATACGAGGCGGCGTAACGTGTTGCCTACTGCAATTGGCCGAATTCCTCCATCCTTCTTTTTAAGTGCACAAAGTGTTGCACCAAAAAGAAAGGTCTAATTTCATCAGGAATCAGACAAGCCAAGGAATTGTTGACGAACCTTGTGATCTCTGAAAGCAGTGTCTCTGCAATTTCCCCAATAACTGGATTAACCATTTCCTTTAAATGCTGTGGCCTTATTCCAGTGTAACCCCCAGCAGAGCCAGATGGGAACGACATTATTGCTTTGTAAATGTCTGAGTCTTCCACAATCAATGGTTCCATAGTGGGGACAGAGGTGTTGGAACTGTTGGTGCCACTGGTTTCCCTGGCAGGGTGCTTTCCTCTAAGTGCTTCAGCCATGTCAGCATCCCTGGGAGCAACTGTATCTTCACTGGTAATAATTCTGATTGCCCCCACTGTGTTGCCCTCTTCAATTTTCTTGCTCACCTGGACTCTGACTTTTTCACTGTCAGTAGAGTGAGTGGGGGTTCTGCCTCTCCCTTTTTTGTGTTGACGGGGAAGGCGAATGAGGTTATCAACTCTAGGAAAATCTCTTAAGGATTTAATTATCATTGAGGCTAGCCTCTTTCCCCTTCTTTCCGGCACAGCTAAGCAGACATTGCCAAAAAGTAGCAAGTTGTGCCATGCCTTGATGGTTGGTGGAGCATTTAAGATAGTGGAACCATCGTTTACTTTTTTCAGGAGGTCTGTAAGTTTCCCAGTTGCGTGTAGACGGGCTGCTTTGGGAATATGTGTGAGTGTCCTCGTACCTGTTGCTTTAATTGCTTCCAAGAGATTGTCTGATGAGATGAAATCTGTTGGAGTGGGTTCAGGTGCCTGAGATGAGGTGGCTCTGGATCATCACTTTCCACAGGAGGACATCCTGACCCAGGGCAACTACCGTGTTTGCGGAGGAAACGATTAGAGTTGAGACAACGAAGCTGTAAGCATGACCAACACTTGCCTCTCCTAGTATTGCCAGCCGTGCCATTTCCCTGGCTGCTTGCTTCCTCCTGGTTGGCATCATATATATATATATATATATATAATATATATATATATATATATATATATATATATATATATATATATATATATATATATTTTATAATGTGCGTGTGTGTACGTACTCACCTAGTTGAGGTTGCAAGGGTCGATTCCTAGCTCCTGGCTCCGCCTCTTCACTGTTGCTACTAGGTCACTCCCTGAACCGTGAGCTTTATCATACCTCTGCTTAAAGCTATGTATGGATCCTGCCTCCACTACATCGCTTCCCAAACTCTTCCACTTCCTGACTACTATGTGACTGAAGAAATACTTCCTAACATCCCTGTGATTCATCTGTGTCTTCAACTTCCAACTGTGTCCCCTTGTTGCTGTGTCCCATCTCTGGAACATCCTGTCTTTGTCCATATTGTCAATTCCTCTCAGTATTTTGTATGTCGTTATCAGGTCCCCTCTATCTCTTCTGTCCTCCAGTGTCGTCAGGTCGGTTTCCCTTAATCTCTCCTCGTAGGACATACCCCTTAGCTCTGGGACTAGTCTTGTTGCAAACCTTTGCACTTTCTCTAGTTTCTTTACATGCTTGGCTTGGTGTGGGTTCCAGACTGGTGCCGCATACTCCAATATGGGCCTAACGTACACAGTGTACAGGGTCCTGATCGATTCCTTATTAAGATGTCGGAATGCTGTTCTTAGATTTGCTAGGCGCCCACATGCTGCAGCAGTTATTTGGTTGATGTGTGCTTCAGGAGATGTGCCTGGTGTTATACTTACCCCAAGATCTTTTTCCTTGAGTGAGATTTGTAGTCTCTGGCCCCCTAGACTGTACTCCGTCTGCGGTCTTCTTTGCCCTTCCCCAATCTTCATGACTTTGCACTTGGTGGGGTTGAACTCCAGGAGCCAACTGCTGGACCAGGTCTGCAACCTGTCCAGATCCCTTTGTAGTTCTGCCTGGTCTTCGACAGAATGAATTCTTCTCATCAACTACGTCATCTGCAAACAGGGACACTTCGGAGTCTATTACTTCCGTCATGTCGTTCAC
This sequence comes from Cherax quadricarinatus, assembly GCF_026875155.1. NCBI lineage: Eukaryota > Metazoa > Arthropoda > Malacostraca > Decapoda > Parastacidae > Cherax > Cherax quadricarinatus. The sequence continues at coordinate 12,544,323 of NC_069421.1, forward strand.
AAATTTCCCAGAAAGCCGGTCCTGGACTGCCCCCTGTGGGACCCCCGCGGTCACGGCGCCACTCGACACCTTCCCCCGTCCTGACTCGCTGCCCTCTTCCTGACAAATATTTCCGATCCCCTGTAAAATGCCTTCCTTGTTATCCCCGCTTGGTCCCCAGTTTTTGCCTAATCGTTTGTGGAACTGTGTCAAACGCCCTTTTATGTCCAGAAAATGCAAATTTTGTAGGGGTATGTGTATTTTATGGTGGAGGGGGTGTGTGGTGGTGTGGGTGGTTTTTGGGGTGTGTTTTGGGTGTGTGTGTGTGTTGTGTGTGTGTATTGTGTGGTAGTGTGTGTGGTGGTGTGTTGTGTGTGTGTGGTGGTTTGTGGTGTGTGTGTTTGGGGGTGTGTGTGTGTGTGTGTTGTAGATGAATGGTTCAGAGAACCGACATGTTGTTGAATTAGACACATGTGCAACTCTTGGCTGAGGGACTGATTACCTCATTCTCCTCCTGTTCTTCAAGTTTCTCCTTTGTATGGACTGATGAAGCCACTGTGTGGCGAAACGTTTCCTCAATAAAGATACCCAAGAGTTGCATATGTGTCTAATTCAACAATGTGTGTGTGTTAGTTACCATTTTGTCCTAGGCACATGTCGATTAGACACTAGGCCTGGTGTGTGTATGTGTGTGTGTGTGTTTATGAGTGTGTTTGTGTGAGTGTGTTTGTGTGTGTGTGTGTGTGTGTGTGTGTATATGTGTGCGTGTGTGTATGTGTAAGTGTATGTATATATGTGTATATGTGTATATATGTGTGTATGTGTGTGTATATATGTGTGTATGTGTGTGTGTGTATATGTGTGTGTGTGTGTATACTCACCTAGTTGAGGTTGCGGGGGTCGAGTCCGAGCTCCTGGCCCCGCCTCTTCACTGATCGCTACTAGGTCACTCTCCCTGAGCCGTGAGCTTTATCATTACCTCTGCTTAAAGCTTTGTATGGATCCTGCCTCCACTACATCGCTTCCCAAACTATTCCACTTGCTGACTACTCTGTGGCTGAAGAAATACTTCCTAACATCCCTGTGATTCATCTGTGTCTTCAGCTTCCAACTGTGTCCCCTTGTTACTGTGTCCAATCTCTGGAACATCCTGTCTTTGTCCACCTTGTCAATTCCTCTCAGTATTTTGTATGTCGTTATCATGTCCCCCCTATCTCTCCTGTCCTCCAGTGTCGTCAGGTTGATTTCCCTTAACCTCTCCTCGTAGGACATACCTCTTAGCTCTGGGACTAGTCTTGTTGCAAACCTTTGCACTTTCTCTAGTTTCTTTACGTGCTTGGCTAGGTGTGGGTTCCAAACTGGTGCCGCATACTCCAATATGGGCCTAACGTATACGGTGTACAGGGTCCTGAACGATTCCTTATTAAGAGTCGGAATGCTGTTCTGAGGTTTGCTAGGCGCCCATATGCTGCAGCAGTTATTTGGTTGATGTGCGCTTCAGGAGATGTGCCTGGTGTTTATACTCACCCCAAGATCTTTTTCCTTGAGTGAGGTTTGTAGTCTCTGACCCCCTAGACTGTACTCCGTCTGCGGCCTTCTTTGCCCTTCCCCAATCTTCATGACTTTGCACTTGGTGGGATTGAACTCCAGGAGCCAATTGCTGGACCAGGTCTGCAGCCTGTCCAGATCCCTTTGTAGTTCTGCCTGGTCTTCGATCGAGTGTCTTCTTCTCATCAACTTCACGTCATCTGCAAACAGGGACACCTCAGAGTCTATTCCTTCCGTCATGTCGTTCACAAATACCAGAAACAGCACTGGTCCTAGGACTGACCCTGCGGACCCCGCTGGTCACAGGTGCCCACTCTGACACCTCGCCACGTACCATGACTCCTGCTGTCTTCCTGACAAGTATTCCCTGATCCATTGTAGTGCCTTCCCTGTTATCCCTGCTTGGTCCTCCAGTTTTGCACCAATCTCTTGTGGGGAACTGTGTCAAACGCCTTCTTGCAGTCCAAGAAAATGCAATCCACCCACCCTCTCTCTCTTGTCTTACTGCTGTCACCATGTCATAGAACTCCAGTAGGTTTGTGACAGGATTTCCCGTCCCTGAAACCATGCTGGCTGCTGTTGATGAGATCATTCCTTTCTAGGTGTTCCACCACTCTTCTCCTGATAATCTTCTCCATGATTTTGCATACTATACAGTCAGTGACACTGGTCTGTAGTTTAATGCTTCATGTCTGTCTCCTTTTTTAAAGATTGGGACTACATTTGCTGTCTTCCATGCCTCAGGCAATCTCCCTGTTTCGATAGATGTATTGAATATTGTTGTTAGGGGTACACATAGCGCCTCTGCTCCCTCTCTCAATACCCATGGGAGATGTTATCTGGCCCCATTGCCTTTGAGGTATCTAGCTCACTCAGAAGCCTCTTCACTTCTTCCTCGGTTGTGTGCACTGTGTCCAGCACTTGGTGGTGTGCCCCACCTCTCCGTCTTTCTGGAGTCCCTTCTGTCTCCTCTGTGAACACTTCTTTGAATCTCTTGTTGAGTTCTTCACATACTTCACGGTCATTTCCTGTTGTCTCTCTCCTTCCTTCCTTAGCCTGATTACTGGTCCTTGACTGTGTTTTCCTCCTGATGTGGCTGTACAACAGTTTCGGGTCAGATTTGGCTTTCGCTGCTATGTCATTTTCATATTGTCTTTGGGCCTCCCTTCTTATCTGTGCATATTCGTTTCTGGCTCTACGACTGTTCTCCTTATTCTCCTGGGTCCTTTGCCTTCTATATTTCTTCCATTCCCTAGCACACTTGGTTTTTGCCTCCCTGCACCTTTGGGTAAACCATGGGCTCATCCTGGCTTTTTCATTACTCCTGTTACCTTGGGTACAAAACCTCTCCTCAGCTCCTTGCATTTTGTTGCTACATATTCCATCATCTCATTAACTGGCTTCCCTGCCAGTTCTCTGTCCCACTGAAACCCCGTTCAGGTAGTTCCTCATTCCTGTGTAGTCCCCTTTCTTGTAGTTTGGCTTCATTCGTCCTGGCCTTCCTGCTTCTCCCTCCACTTGTAGCTCTACTGTGTATTTGAAGCTTAAAACCACATGGTCACTGGCCCCAAGGGGTCTTTCATATGTGATGTCCTCGATATCTGCACTACTGAAGGTGATCTAAGTCCAGCCTTGCTGGTTCATCCTCTCCTCTCTCTTTGTAGTGTCCCTTACGTGTTGGTACATGAAGTTCTCCAGTACCACCTCCATCATCTTAGCCCTCCATGTATCTTGGCCCCCATGTGGGTCCAAGTTCTCCCAATCGATCTCCTTGTGGTTAAAGTCACCCATGATCAGGAGCTTTGCCTGCATGCATGAGCTCTTCTGGCCACTCTAGCCAGTGTGTCAACCATCTCTCTATTGCTCTCGTCGTACTCTTGCCTTGGCCTCCTGCTGTTCTGTGGTGGGTTATACATCATGCTATTACCACCTTGGGACCTCCAGAGTGAAGTGTTCCCACTATGTAATCACTTTCTTCTCCGCTATCTCCTCTCTCCAGCTCATCAAAATTCCAGCGATTTTTGATCAGCAACGCACTCCTCCACCCCCCTGTTCCCTCTGTCTTTCCTCAGGATTTGGTATTCCCGTTGGAAAGATGGCATCTGTTATCATACCTGTAAGCTTGGTTTCTGTGAGAGCTATGATGTCCGGTGATGCTTCTTTGACTCTTTCGTGCCACTCCTCCCACCTATTTGTTATTCCATCAGCGTTTGTGTACCATACCTTCAGTTTCCTTTCCAACACTGTGGTTTGGGGGGCCTGTGAGGGTGGGAGACCTGGTGGCATACTGTGGGATTCTATAGCTCAGTGTTGGGTGGAGGCTGTGGGTATGGATTGTAGTGTGTGTTGGGATGGTGTGATAGGTTGTATGGTTCTGAGAGTAGTTGTGTGTGTGCTTGCCCTTGCTGTTCTGTCCTGCTCTGACTGACCTCTGCTGATTCCCTCCTTGTCTCTTTTCCTAGCTCCTTTCGCTTTTTTGTCCTCTCCCTCAGCTGCTGTCGTTCTGATTTTGTTCTGTCTCTGTCTAGGAACATCCTCTTGTACTCTTCCGAGTATTTCAATCGTGGTTTCTCTTGGAGGATCCTGTTCCGCACTGTTTCCGTCCTGAGAATCAGCTTGATTGGTCGTTTTCTCCCTTCGAGTACCCCCCTATTCTCTGAAAATTTACTATCTCGTCCATCTCTTCACCTATTTCCGTGATGATTTTCTCAATCTCCTTTCTTTCTTCCTGCTTCCTTTCAGTGTGTGTCCTTTCCTCTCTCTCCTGAAGCCCATGGATAAACACTGATTTTGCCCTTTCTTCCTCCCATTGCCTCACCCTCTGTGACTCTGGATCCTGCCTGTATGTGGTCAGTTTCTCCCTTGATTTTTCCAGTGGCTCTTGATAGCCTTGTTGTGCCTCAGCATTCGACCTATCACCCTCTCCATCTGCAACAGCTGATCTTCCCTTTCACTTTCCCTTTGGTCCTCCTTGGCAGATTGATGTGACCTTAGCATAATTCATAATTCCTTCCTTCCTGTTCAGCCTCGCAGCTTCATATGCTGTGTCTTCTCTGGTCACTGCCCCTGTAACTCGCTTCAGCCTATTTATCTCAACTTCTAGGACCCTTATCTTGGCTACTGCACTTTCGACTTGTGCCTCCCAATTCTTTGTCTCCTTCTCCAACCTCCTGTGTGGTATGTGTGTGTGTGTGTGTGTGTGTGTGTGTGTGTGTGTGTGTGTGTGTGTGTGTGTGTGTGTGTGTGTGTGTGTGAGCGCGCGCGCTCACCTAATTGTGGTTGCAGGGGTCGAGATTCAGCACCTGGCCCCGCCTCTTCACTGAACGTTACTAGGTCCTCTCTCTCCCTGCTCCATGAGTTTTATCATACCTCATCTTAAAGCTATGTATGGTTCCTGCCTCCACTACCTCACTTTAGAGGCTATTCCACTTCCTGACTATTCTGTGGCTGAAGAAATACTTCTTAACATCCCTTTGACTCATCTGAGTCTTTAACTTCTAAGAGTGACCCCTCGTTTCTGTGTCCCCTCTGGAACATCCTGTCTCTGTCCACCTTGTCTATTCCATGCAGTATTTTGCATGTTATCATGTCTTCCCTAACCCTCCTGTCCTCCAGTGTCGCCAGGCCGATTTCCCTTAACCTTTCTTCATTGGACATTCCCCTTAGCTCTGGAACTAACTTTGTCGCAAACCTTTGCACTTTCGTACTGACGTACACGATGTACAGTGTCTTGAACGATTCCTTACTAAGGTATCGGAACGCTATTCTTAAGTTTGCCAGGCGCCCATATGCTGCAGCAGGTATCTGATTAATGTGTGCTTCCGGAGACGTACTCGGTGTTATATTCACTCCAACATCCTTGAGCGAGGTTTGTAGTCTTTGGCCACCTAGCCTATACTCTCTCTGCGGTCTTCTTTGCCCTTCCCCGATCTTCATGATTTTGCATTTGGCGGGGTTAAATTCGAGAAGCCAGTTGCTGGACCAGGTGTCCAGCCTGTTCAGGTCTGTGTGTGTGTGTGTGTGTGTGTGTGTGTGTGTGTGTGTGTGTGTGTGTGTGTGTGTGTGTGTGTGTGTGTGTGCGCGCGCGCGGGCGCGCGCGCTTGGACATTGAGGACATCACATATGAGCTAGTGATGACGTTTTTCTGAACTTCGAATACATAGTAGAGTTACAAGTAGAGAAGGTAACAGGAATAGGATGGGAAAAGCCAGACTGCAAAAGGGAGGACTACACAGGTATGAGAAACTTCCTGCAGGAGGTTCAGTGGGAAAGAGAATTGGTAGGAGGGTCAATAAACGAAATGGACTACGTAAGAACAAAATGCAATGAGGTAGAGGAAAGGCTTGTTCCCAAGGGCAACAGAAATAATGTGAAGACCAGAAGGACCCCTTAGTTTACCCAAAGGTGCAGGGAGGCAAAAACTAAGTGCACTAGAGAATGGAAAAAGTACAGAAGACAAAGGACCCAGGAAAATATAGATATTAGTAGAAGAGCCAGAAACGACGTAACACCGAAAGTCAAGTCTGACCCGAAACTGCTGTATAGCCACATCAGGAGGAAGACAACAGTCAGGACCAGGTAATCAGACTGAGGAAAGAAGGTGGGGAGCTCACAAGAAACGCCCAAGAAGTATGCGAGGAGCTCAACATTAGATTTAAGAATATTCTTTAATATATGACCCAGCAATTTATACTGTAATAAAGAGACAATGTGGTGTGTATACTAGACGATGTCAGATAAATTTTATTGATAAATTATAATAATACATCATAAAAGCAACTATAAATAATGTGTAATTTAACGTTCATGAGCACCAGGTAACCAGCTTGTACCATTGAGCCATGCACAGCAGCTGGGCGTCGTCCAGGACGATCTAAGCTCTTTGTTTTACCCTTATTTGTAGCCTGTTTCCCCAGTCATACCAAAGAAAAATGGGAGGGGTGGACTGTAGGAAATTAGAGAGCACTTAAATAGATATTCGTGCAGTTTTTCTAGACAGTAATACCCGTAGACTTACACTTATAATTAGTAAATTGGCCAAAAAAAAAAAAGCGATGCAGAGGGTAATTAGAAAGAAAGGCAAAGAGATAAACGAATGGAGTAAGCTGGTGTCAAAAGTCAACAGCAAACAAAAACAAATAACATTGAAGGGAAAAACATCACTTCCATAAAAGGTTAATAATTACGAGTGGTAGAATTTACAAAAATACAAAAATCTAAAACCGTGAAGGAACATACACAGATAACCTGCACTTGGAGAGTAGTTCAGGGGTTTTTCCATTAAAATTTGCTAATTTTCAATTATTTTCATTTGCTGTTATTAATATCATTTTGCTATCATATTCCCATGGGAGACTTAAGTCTCGAGACACTCCCCAAATAGGGAACCAAGGCCGGGTCACCACTACTTGGAAAAGACCCGGGCCGGGAGAATACCGGCGAATAAAAAAAAAAATGGCCTACTGGATTGATACCTTGCCTAACCCTTCTAGGGTAGGGTAGGTGCCTGAGCCCGAGCCTTTAGCTCATAAGACTGTCATTCCCATTAGCCCCCTTGGGGCGGGGATGGCAGACCAGAGAGGCCTAGCTTGTGGCTAGGCCTGGGGACAGTTGGTCCCAAAGATGAGGAGGTACTTGTGCCTCCTCCCATGGGAGACTTAGGTCTCAGACACTCCCTAAAGAGGGAGCCAAGGCCGGGCCACCACTTGGAAAAGGCCCGGGCCGGGAGAATACCAGCTAATCTTTAATAATAAAATAATGGCCTACTGAATGTGAAGGGAAATCGTGTGCAAATAAGCGACAATCCGGATTACCTGTAACGCTCTTAATTTAGACACTGCAAAAGCGATGAAGCTGGTTATACACTGCTTGTTTAAGGAATACAGTTAGCAAGGGCAGAACAATGCTACCTCACCAGAGGATTTAAAAGCCATCAGCGTACACAACGGTGTATCCAGGTGGATGCTAGTTCCAATTCCTTGGATCAAGAGCCTTTTACTATCAAGGCATCCTCCCCCCACCTAATGAAGGGTTACGTTTTAGGAGGGATAGAAATCGACGTCTGAGACTCCCAAAAAAGTAAAGTAGTATGACTTATTTCTGTTGGGAACCTTCAGGTGTTCTCTTCACCGAAGTATGACCCACAACACTCGAATTCTGAGAACCATCACAGAGCCAATCGAGAATCAACCTAGCGTTTTTTGCACAAACTTTATTTTACAATTTAAGTGCTGTGATCAAATCTCAGCTTACTATTTATTGTACTGCGATAAGGGGCGGTGTTAGACTAACCTATATATCTCACTCCCTGTGCGAGAGGAGCCTCCGTGGCACAATTGGTTAGCGCGTTCGGCTGTTAACCGAAAGGTTGGTGGTTCGAGCCCACCCGGGGGCGATGGTTTTCGTTTTTTTTCTTCATTGAAATTATAACAAATTTTGTCAACCAGTAACCTCAGTTTACTCAAATGATCCGATAAACAGAGACAACCGTTCTTGATATCGATGGAGATTACCAGTGCTCTGGTATCAGTAATACACATAATAACCCGCACATAAGAGAGAAGCTTACGACGACGTTTCGATCCGATTTGGACGATTTACTAAGTCACACTGCGACTTTGTAATTGGTTCTATGTGTGGGCTGTATATTGTTCCAGTCACTTTATTGTGATTTTTTTGGTTCTATATGGTACCAGCAATGCCTCCAAGCGGAATATGTCAACTGAATTATTCGAGCACAATCCAATTACCCGAGTATATAGTGTAACAACTCTTCGTGTTTCGTTGCATTAATTTATTAGAAGCAAATGTAAATGATGCAATATTACTGCTATACTTTCCATGAACAACACTCGGACGCCTCGAAAAGAGGAGAGGAACGAACTCTTGTAATTGTCCACGTTTGTGAAGGGAAAGGAGAGAAAACCTTTTAACAGTAGATTTATTATTTTCCTGTGTAAATATAGTGAAAGGCGACAAAACGACGAGAAAAAAATAATTCATTGGTGGTTTAATTATAACCTTAATTTTTAAAGGGATGGAGCGGGAAGCTAGCGGAAGACGTAGGTCACATGACAAAGTTCCATTGGCGGATCATCATGACTAAGACCGGCTTCAGGCAACATTTGTCCTGTTTCCTGACAAACCTTACGTTACGCAACCTAACCTATGACGAGAGACTGGCGGTTGTCCTGATCACTTTAAAACAGGAGGTGCTCGCTGAGGGTTGGGCAGGATTAGAAAACAGACGAGGAGAGGAAATGAGATGTGTGGGAAGAGAGAAGAGAGATGGGACGTCACAGTGATAATGAGATCATTATGAAGTTGTGGGAGTGAAGAAAAAAGATATAAAGGAACCTCTACCCTAGAAGCCGAATACAAGTCGGGGCCCTACATATCTAAGGAGGCTGGCTAGAGGTGGAGGCTGGAGACTCAAGAAGTAGAAGTAGAGCTACTGAAAGGAAACCTCAAGAAACTGAATTCAAATATGAAAGGATAGTGAAGAGAGTCATTTAATGTTCAAACTAAGAAGAGATCAAGTGTGTCCAGCCTTGTCCGAGGATATTTGCTTTTACATGCTTGCTCTCTTAAAAAGGGATATCCTTTTCAGTATAACAATTGGGCACTAATGTAAATAAAAAAGATGATCTACATAATAGAAAAACTGATAACTGAAGATAACTCTAAAGTCTCTACTTTGCAGATACAATACTGGTTGACGAACATTATTCCACTAGACGTCAAAATACCAGCAGCTTTAATCATGCTGAGGAACTACAATGAGCTCTATAAGGATAACTTTCAATTCGTTAAACATATATCTGTAGGAGGGGGAGGGGGGGGGGGGTAAATCGACTGCTAAAAAAAGTTTAGCGACGTTGCTATGAAATCACTATCTGCTATAATTAGGACAGACAAAAGTTTCGGCAGTGATAGACTAGTCTTCGGAATCGGTCACTCCCTGCATGCTTCTTATACTTCAAAAGAACCTACGGTAGAGCACAGGTCTGCGGGTTTAATGCAGTTAGTAATATTTACGAATCCTGACAGAGGTGTTAACATTAACTTGCGGGGTAGTTTGTGTACTGTGAACATGAGCCATGTTTAGTCCAGCCGAAGTAAGTTTGTCATCATCTACTAATTTTCCTTAAGTATTTTGGCCTTGAGTCGTGCACAAAGCTCTTTACATTTTACCAAAAACTTACAAGTGGCAACGAGAACCGGCGGAAGGACTTCTGAAAACAGGAACTTTGTTCTTACCGGTCTGAGTGGGTAAGTGTGTGTTTACAAACAGGACAACGGGATCTACTGTTCCACAACGGTGATTAGAAAACAGCTGCAGCAATTTAGAAGAACCCGGGCCAAGGTTAGAAAAATACAACGATTCGCTGAGCGCAATGTATGGTTTCCTCCCTTACATAATCTTTCTGAGAGGTGGAGGTGTTCAGAATTGCCTTCCTCTTACGGACGATGTTTACCGTGGAGGAGGAGCAGTTTTTTCTGGTCCCTCGCCAGAGACCAGTCGTGCATGGAAAACCCTGTTCAGGTAAGCAGTGCTGGCATAGTTCTAACGCACTGGCATGCCCAAGACACCCAGCAGTGCTTTCATTAACTTTTTCACAGATCAAGTCAGATCATTGAAGGCAATGTTAATCTCGTTAACTTTTTATTTGTGGCAAAGGGCGAATGTATCTTGGTTAGATTCCCTGGTGGGAAGAGACCTACGAGTAGATTTCCTTACACCTGAAGCCTATGTTCACTCATTAAATAATTATTTAAGTGTCGGGCAGCTGCTGTGGGTTGCATCCTGGGGAAGACCCGGAAGGACCCCAATTGTAATTAACCAAACTGCTCGACTTTCTTGGATTATTCTGTGTTAGTAACCTTCTTGGCCAGTTACCTGAAGAATATCATGAGTTTCAATTAGAAATAGCTAAAAATCTCACTGGAAAGACGAATTATGAAAATGGAACGGAATGACTGTCGCTATGACCTTTCACATCATGCTACAGAGTGATAATATCCCAAGGTATTGTTTTACAGTCGTTACGCATTGAGCAAGAGAAAAACTGTTACATAGCGAGTAGCATCCAACGAAAGTTCTAGCTGAAAGAACGATATAACTCTGACCTCGGCTGCGGTTCTTATTGACAGAGAGGGTCTTTCCTGTCGCATATTCTTGCAACTCTGCTACAACGAGAAAAAAAACTGAACAGGACGATACGAGACTTTTTTTTTTAACCATCATAAACAAACCACACTATGGATATCATTTACTGTGCACTTCAATACTTCCAACAATTCAGGAGTTTTCTCGCACTTTCGCCCAGAACGTGACTTGCAGTAGAGCTAGTTTTACACATGTATGCTTTACGGTAAGACCTAGAACAGAGAGCCGACTACAACTCAGATGAGTAATTTTACTGCCGAGTGAAAAACGTTCTGAAGAGGACTTTTCTAAAGACACAAACCCGGTAGATAATTACAGCGATGGTGTTGTTTAAGCTTAATTTTGTAAGCAGCAAAACTTTAAATTCGAATTGCGAATTATACATACGTGTAAAACACATACATGTATCACATTACATATATAATGTAAGAAATCACGAGATATCTTGGAAATTCACATATTTCAGATATATGTATGTATGTATATATATATATATATATATATATATATATATATATATATATATATATATATATATATATTATATATATATATATTATATTATATATATATGCAATAAGATCACAGTAAACAGGTGATTTCAGAATATGCAAAACAACCACTCTGAAAGAATAGAGAAATTCCAAGCGCTTTCGTGACTACTCACATTATCAAGGAACTATGAAAGTAAAGCATCCAAGGAAGCTATATAAGGGGTCTGGTCGGCACCTCAATATCAGATCCCACAACGGTTTAAACACGTGACGCGCGGCGAGCCAACTTGGAAAGGTCCTTGGCACAACTCACCCCACAAACTATTCTACCAAGAAATAAGAAATTTTAAAGATTATTTGTCCAGTGTATTATTAAATTCTTCCCAAATTCTATTAATTATAAATGGATCTAATTTATATAAACCAAAGGAAATATTCATATTATTGTCAAAACTGCTTTTTATGAAACAAGATTCAATTATATTCCTGTCGACCATGGACTTGCTTGATACTACTTTCTCAACTTTTTGAAAATCAATTGGATGGTTAAAATCTCTTACATGAATAAATAGAGCATTGGAATCTTGTCCAGTTCTAATGCTATATTTATGTTGTTTTAATCTTAGTTCGAGATAGTGAGGTGCCGACCAGACCCCTTATATAGCTTCCTTGGATGCTTTACTTTCATAGTTCCTTGATAATGTGAGTAGTCACGAAAGCGCTTGGAATTTCTCTATTCTTTCAGAGTGGTTGTTTTGCATATATATATATATATATATATATATATATATATATATATATATATATATATATATATATATATATATATTATACACACACAAACACATCGGTCGTTTCCCACCAAGGTACGGTGGCCCGCGATATATATATATATATATATATATATATATATATATATATATATATATACGTCGTGCGAATAGGAAAACCTTGCAACCCTTTTCTTGCCGAATATGACAATCGAAAATTTGTGTATGCAGTAATTTCACAAAAATAATTCTGAACCTAAAGAATAAAATATATTTCATTGTGTTTCTTATTAAATTATTGTAAAATTGTCTAAAACATATTTTAGTTTTCTAAAGTTCTTTTGGTACAAAATTAATTTTACATTAATATAAATGTAAAAAACTATATCTTTAAACGTATGAGAGAAAATTTTTATATTAAATAAATAAAAAAAAATGTATCTTTAAATATACAAAAGAAAATTTTAGAAAGGACTTAAATTTAAACGAGTTCTTGCTAATTTACTAGTTTTACCTATTCGGCACGACATTAAATCTATATATAAAGTACAGTAGCATGTGCGTGTGTGAATAAGCGTGCGTATGTATTTATAAACGGGTATGTGTGTGCATAAGCGTGCGTAGGTGAGTTGCGCATGTGCGTGTATAACTCAGATCACTGAGTCAGCCTTGGAGTTGACGGTAGAAAAGGGGGTCAAGGCGAGACATGAAGTAGGGAGAAAGGTATAATCGTGAGAGAAAGGGTAAGAAGAAAGAAAGGAAGGAATGAAGGAGGGGAATTTGAATATTTACATTCATCTGTGATTAATAATGTTAATTAGCTTATGCAGTTTAAAAGAAAAATATTCCTTCGTAAATTTAGTGCAACCTAAACACACTATGGAGAAGCAACTGACAATGTCCAAGCTTTATAGCAGACGCTCGCTCGCTCGCTCGCTCGCTCGCTCTCTCTCTCTCTCTCTCTCTCTCTCTCTCTCTCTCTCTCTCTCTCTCTCTCTCTTTTTATTTTTTTACACAGGGTTTGACAAGGTTAAGGATCCCTAGCTTTATTGACAGCTATATTACAGGTTAAGGATTCCTAACTTTATTGGCAAGCTAAGAGCTGTTACCTACATCAGCTCATTTGAAAGCATTTTTATTGTTATGAGACATACAAGTAGGGAACAGGATGAAGTTGGAGCCATCTGTGGGCCAGCATTTTCATTTGATCAACTGACTATCTTACCTGGAGTTTATCTGGAGAGAGTTCCGGGGGTCAACGCCCCCGCGGCCCGGTCTGTGACCAGGCCTCCTGGTGGATCAGCGCCTGATCAACCAGGCTGTTGCTGCTGGCTGCACGCAAACCAACGTACGAGCCACAGCCCGGCTGATCAGGAACTGACTTTAGGTGCTTGTCCAGTGCCAGCTTGAAGACTGCCAGGGGTCTGTTGGTAATCCCCCTTATGTGTGCTGGGAGGCAGTTGAACAGTCTCGGGCCCCTGACACTTATTGTATGGTCTCTTAACGTGCTAGTGACACCCCTGCTTTTCATTGGGGGGATGGTGCATCGTCTGCCAAGTCTTTTGCTTTCGTAGTGAGTGATTTTCGTGTGCAAGTTCGGTACTAGTCCCTCTAGGATTTTCCAGGTGTATATAATCATGTATCTCTCCCTCCTGCGTTCCAGGGAATACAGGTTTAGAAACCTCAAGCGCTCCCAGTAATTGAGGTGTTTTATCTCCGTTATGCGCGCCGTGAAAGTTCTCTGTACATTTTCTAGGTCGGCAATTTCACCTGCCTTGAAAGGTGCTGTTAGAGTGCAGCAATATTCCAGCCTAGATAGAACAAGTGACCTGAAGAGTGTCATCATGGGCTTGGCCTCCCTAGTTTTGAAGGTTCTCATTATCCATCCTGTCATTTTTCTAGCAGATGCGATTGATACAATGTTATGGTCCTTGAAGGTGAGATCCTCCGACATAATCACTCCCAGGTCGTTGACATCATTATGCTGTACGAATGTGTTCCATACTCGAGTCATCCTGGGTATGTATGATCTCAGATGGAGTGATGTTCTCTCCCTCTCTCCCTCTCCCTCTCTCCCTCTCCCTCCCTCCCTCTCCCTCCTTCCCTCTCCCTCCCTCCCTCTCTCCCTCCCTCTCTCTCTCCCTCCCTCTCTCTCCTCCTCCCTCCCTCTCCCTCCCTCTCCCTCCTCTCTCTCCCTCCCTCTCCCTCTCTCTCTCTCCCTCTCCCTCCCTCTCTCCCTCTCTCCTCCCTCTCCCTCCCTCTCCCTTCCTCTCCCTCCCTCTCCCTTCCTCCCTCTCTCTCCCTCCTCTTCCTCCCTCTCCCTCTCTCTCCCTCCCTCTCCCTCCCTCCCTCTCCCTCCCTCCCCTCCCTCCCTCTCCCTCCCTCTCCCTCCCTCCCTCTCCCTCCCTCTCTCTCCCTCCCTCTCTCTCCCTCCCTCCTCTCCCTCCCTCCCTCTCTCTCCTCTCCCTCTCTCTCTCTCCCTCCCTCTCTCTCCCTCCCTCTCTCTCCCTCCCTCTCTCTCTCTCCCTCCCTCTCCCTCCCCTCTCTCTCTCTCCCTCCCTCTCTCTCCCTCCCTCTCTCTCCCTCCCTCTCTCTCCCTCCCTCTCTCTCTCTCCCTCTCTCTCTCTCCCTCCCTCTCCCTCTCCCTCCCTCTCCCTCTCCCTCCCTCTCCCTCTCTCCGTGAATGTATAAACTAAAAACAATCTCAGGTTTTAAATTACGTAAAGACCGAGTCCAGATACATGTGTTACTTCATATGCTCTACAGCTGCTGATTAAAGCCATTCTTCAGATTGCTGGGCATAGCCGTCACGGGTCGACATAGAAAAATTTATACAACCCAGGATAAGAAGTGTTTAGAGCAGGACAGTCTTGCCTCTCATAACAGAACCTGGTTTACCCACAATGCTATACAACGAAAATGCTAACATGATATACACAGATACCTGGAGGTCGTTCCCAGGGTCAACGCCTCTGCGGTCCGGTCCTTGTAAAATTCTTACGTAAGTGCGATGGTGGTGTAACAGTACACAAAATACCCATGAAAAGGTAATACATGAACCAGTGGCAGGCAGGTATTTAATTTTAAAGAATCTCACCCAATGAATATTAGTAAATAAAGTGAAATCAAAGGTCTTATGAGTGGATAACCGTGTTGGTCCAGTAACAATACTCGCCGAAGCTCTATATGGTAACTGACGAATCACTTCATTGCGTTATCTCTGATAAACAATACACAAATATCTTCGAGGACAAAGAAATACGAGTGTAAATTACATTTTCAACTATTTCGCCGTGAAAGAAAAAATAAGGCTTAATATTTGGAAAAGTGAAAAATGCACTCTTAAGCCACTTGAAGGAGGTTTAGGTTAATTGTACGAGATCAGGAGTAAACAATGTTACAAGCCGACAGTCATGAAGAGAAAGGTTAAGAAAAACGAGTCGCTAGCATAGAGAGAACCTTCCAATCAAATGTGATGAATGGTTTAGAAAACCGACAAATTGAAGAATGAGACTTGTGCAGCATTTGGGAATCTTTGTGCAACACTTAACAGTAGTCTGAGGTACCTCCAAACTACTACTACTATTTTTTTCTACCATTCTTCTTTGTAATGGACTGATGAAGCTACTGTGTAGCGAAACGTTTCCTCAATAAAGAATCTCAAATACTGCACAAGTGTCTCAATCTTCAACTTTGGGAAAAAAAAAAAAAAAACATTTCCTTTAAGATACTAGTACTGTACACTAGAAGATCCATGTATAGCATGCAAAAATAACAATACTAGACTTTTTTTTTGCATGCTGTGGGATCCAACAGCGTGACTAATCTGGAAATCAGTCAGGAGTCCCTGGTCCGAGACTGGACCACGCAGCGATGACTTTAAAATACCATGCATGGAAGAGGGTAAGGTACCTAGGGATTGGCAGAGAGCATGCATAGTCCCTTTGTATAAAGGCAAAGGGGACAAAAGAGAGTGCAAAAATTATAGGGGGATAAGTCTGTTGAGTATACCTGGTAAAGTGTATGGTAGAGTTATTATTGAAAGAATTAAGAGTAAGACGGAGAATAGGATAGCAGATGAACAAGGAGGCTTTAGGAAAGGTAGGGGGTGTGTGGACCAGGTGTTTACAGTGAAACATATAAGTGAACAGTATTTAGATAAGGCTAAAGAGGTTTTTGTGGCATTTATGGATTTGGAAAAGGCGTATGACAGGGTGGATAGGGGGGCAATGTGGCAGATGTTGCAAGTGTATGGTGTAGGAGGTAGGTTACTGAAAGCAGTGAAGAGTTTTTACGAGGATAGTGAGGCTCAAGTTGGAGTATGTAGGAAAGAGGGAGATCATTTCCCAGTAAAAGTAGGCCTTAGACAAGGATGTGTGATGTCACCGTGGTTGTTTAATATATTTATAGATGGGGTTGTAAGAGAAGTAAATGCGAGGGTCTTGGCAAGAGGCGTGGAGTTGAAAGAGAATCACACAAAGTGGGAGTTGTCACAGTTGCTCTTTGCTGATGACACTGTGCTCTTGGGAGATTCTGAAGAGAAGTTGCAGTGATTGGTGGATGAATTTGGTATGGTGTGCAAAAGAAGAAAATTAAAAGTGAATACAGGAAAGAGTAAGGTTATGAGGATAACAAAAAGATTAGGTGATGAAAGATTGGATATCAGATTGGAGAGAGAGAGTATGGAGGAGGTGAATGTATTCAGATATTTGGGAGTGGACGTGTCAGCGGATGGGTCTATGAAAGATGAGGTGAATCATAGAATTGATGAGGGAAAAAGGGTGAGTGGTGCATTTAGGAGTCTGAGGAGACAAAGAACTTTGTCCTTGGAGGCAAAGAGGGGAACGTATGAGAGTATAGTTTTACTAACGCTCTTATATGGGTGTGAAGCATGGGTGATGAATGTTGCGGCGAGAAGGCTGGAGGCAGTGGAGATGTCATGTCTGAGGGCAATGTGTGGTGTGAATATAATGCAGAGAATTCGAAGTTTGGAAGTTAGGAGAAGTTGCGGGATTACCAAAACTGTTCTCCAGAGGGCTGAGGAAGGGTTGTTGAGGTGGTTCGGACATGTAGAGAGAATGGAGCGAAACAGAGTGACTTCAAGAGTGTATCAGTCTGTAGTGGAAGGAAGGCAGGGTAGGGGTCGGCCTAGGAAAGGTTGGAGGGAAAGGAGGTTTTGTGTGCGAGGGGCTTGGACTTCCAGCAGGCATGTGTGAGCGTGTTTGATAGGAGTAAATGGAGACAAATTTTTTTTAATACTTGACGTGCTGTTGGAGTGTGAGCAAAGTAACATTTATGAAGGGATTCAGGGAAACCGGCAGGCCGGACTTGAGTCCTGGAGATGGGAAGTACAGTGCCTGCACTCTGAAGGAGGGGTGTTAATGTTGCAGTTTAAAAACTGTAGTGTAAAGCACCCTTCTGGCAAGACAGTGATGGAGTGAATGATGGTGAAAGTTTTTCTTTTTCGGGCCACCCTGCCTTGGTGGGAATCGGCCAGTGTGATAAAAAAAAAAAAAGCATCACCGAGCCCATCGGACTCTCTACACTCTTGATATTTACCATTTCTTTCATCCCACTGACATTGTCTTTTCACAGGTTCATCGCTCTTGCATCTTGGTACTTCAAGTACCAAGATGTAAGATATCACCAAGATGTAAGACAGCACCAAGATGTACGACAGCACTAAGATGTAAGACAGCACCAAGATGTAAGACAGCACCAAGATGTAAGACAGCACCAAGATGTAAGACAGCACCAAGATGTAAGACAGCACCAAGATGTAAGACAGCACCAAGATGTAAGATATCACCAAGATGTAAGACAGCACCAAGATGTAAGACAGCACCAAGATGTAAGACAGCACCAAGATGTAAGACAGCACCAAGATAGGCTCTGTTTTGCCTGAGTCTCGCTCGCTGACCCTTCAAGTGTAATGCAGTCCTGTTTAAATACATTTTCTTCAATTTATTCACTTATAATAATATCCAAATATTAAATAATTTGCTCGTTGGGGGTTCAATAAAAGACTTAATTACCTTCATAATTCTGCGCTTCACTGTCGAAGAACGTGCTGGACGTACAGTGCACTGGGTGCTGTTAGCCACATTGAACAACCAGCTATTGGCCATTATGAACCAGCTGCTATTATATAATTTGTCACGTAACGCAGCCCAAGAGTCGGAGCTTAACCCATAGAAGCCACAGTTAGGCGAGAGAGAGCAATATAACTGCAGTACCGTTACTCAGATAAGCTTCGTTATCGGAATTAACTCTAATACGAGTTAACGGTGACAGGTATTTGGGGAGCGTAAGGGAAGTGGCTTTTTTTGAGCAGGGTAACGGGATGAAGAGAGGCGAGAGGGGAGTGGGATAGTGAAGAGAAGAGAGGAGCGAAAAGGAAGGGGAAAAAAGGATAGAAATAGAGGAAAATGTTAAGGTGGAAAAGTGGAGGGGATGAGAGATAAGGAAGAGTTGTAGAGAGAGAAAAGGGAGGGTTGGAGAGAGAAAATAGACGGGAGTAAAGAAAGAGGAGGAAGTGGGGGGGAGAAGTGGGAGGGAAAGGGAGTGCCCACCACATTATTGTGATTGTGGTTGTTGTGGTAGGAGAGGGAGTGGACGTCAAGTAAGGCGTTGTCTACTGGTTGTTACCATGTGGACCGGAAGTAAATAATACGCTTGCTTGCTCACCCACGTGTACACACACACACAAACCACGCCCGTACCTGCGATACACACACACACACACACACACACACACACACACACACACACACACACTTGAATCTATGATGCATAACTTTCAAATCATTATGTTTACGAAATGACGAGAATGAGAGAGGAAAGTGATATTTGCCCTTGTTGTCCCTTCCAGCAAGAAAGACCTAGAAACTCAGTATGAAACGCCCGTGAAAGTGATCACTAATTTAATTTTCTGTTACTTGGTGAAAGTAAACAAAGATATCTCAAAAAAAAAATAAAAAAAGATGAACATTTAACGGCACAGCTACAGGACAATTCATCCAGGAAGTGACAAAAACATTTCAATTAGAAGTGCAAAAAGTGAGTCAGTTCTGCACCAACCTGCGGGGAAAAGGGGCACTAGATGAAATGAACACATGGTTCAGTCAGCAATGAAAAGAAGTAAAATTATGAAACAAGCGTGGGAAAAGTGCAGATGAAAGCGATCTCAAGAGAACAAGGAAGTTAGCAAAGCCGGAGAATTTTATCCTCAGGTAAGAAGGGAAACTGAAAAAAAAATATTAAAATATCAAGGAAAACCCAATAACAAACAGCCTCATCAGATAGAAACTTACAGTATATGATCAAGATAATGAAAATTTTGATAAAAGATGCAGAAAAACTTGACTGTTTAGGAATGAAATAATAGAGGTTCACAAGAACTAAGCCAGAACAAAAGTATTTTTGTATATAAAACTGGTAGACGGGGAAGATGAAGAAGGAATATCAGGGTTAAAGTTCACAGAAACAGTAAGAGAGGCACAGAAATATATCCATTTCCTCAAACCAGCGTCTCCCGAATCCCGAAGCGCGAGACAACAGCCTCACCAGCAGCCCAGGCTGTGCTTGATCATAAAAGTGGCATTCAGTGACCTTGACAAAGACACGATCCATATACATAATCTAGTATACGAGACTCATTTTTGAGAATACATTGCTAGTGAGGTATAAACTTCACATAGTAAATCACACTGATGCCCCCAAAGAGAGCATCCAGATTGGAGACTTAAATCTGAGAAATAAGAATGTAGAAACAATGAACGAGTTAGGCCTCCCTTCATTGGTAGAACAAGGACGGAAATGAGCCATACGTACTCAGTGCTGGATGTGCAACGATTGTCTCTTCACACTGAGGTAACAAGATAGCACGGTTCAAAATTACACTCAAACGAGTCACTTCGAAATCAGAAAACTGAAGTGGAATGAGCTAAATGTCTGGAGATGCAAACTCCAAACACCGGGTCAAAATTAGATCCAAATCGGTTGGTCCAAATTTTTGAAGTGAAAGATTCTTCAGGAAACAGAATAAGTGTTTCCTGACGGGTGACTTAGTCATATGACGACCCGCCAGTGGAGCTTTTCGTCATCTGATCGAGGTCTTCCGCTGACTTACCGGTCCACCCCGGTTATAATTATAACCTATATATATATACCAAGAGATACAGGTTCCTCCCCGTTCCCATTTCCTGCAAGGAAAAATTGCATTAAAAAAAAAAAACACCCACATTCACAATTACAAGTACACAAGGACAGTTTCATACAAATAACTAGGTTTCAGGCTTGTAGAAACAGAAATAAACACGTCCGTTGCACACGTTATACTAGAATATCCTCATTACCACAACACACCAGAGACAAAGAACAAAAATACAAAGAGAACAATAAAAAAGAAAGAAAAAAGAAAAAGAAAGAAAAAGAGAAAGAAAAAAGAAAAAAAGAAAAAAGGAAAAAGGAAAGAGAAAGAAAAAAGGAGAGAGAGAGAGAGAGAGAGAGAGAGAGAGAGAGAGAGAGGAGAGAGAGAGAGAGAGAGAGAGAGAGAGAGAGAGAGAGAGAAACATACAGACAGAATCCAAAGTATCAGTAGACAGATGGGCCAGCAGCAAGATACTCTTGCAGAAAAATAAACAAACTTGTTCAGAATAAAAATATCCATCAGCAGCTACCTCTGAGTAATGCCACGAGATTTGCTCTCTCAAGGCACCGCCATGACTTAACTCGCATAAAAAATACCTAGATTCAGTACTAGATGTCACGCAACGCATTTGAACATGATTATAGCTATTACTCGATGACTCTGGTGGTACGGAACAGATTCTTGAAGGATATACAGACCATCGTAGGACAGAGGTTACTCTAGGATATATAGGATACCATAAGACACGTGGGTTATATACACACTTTCACAGAATATACAAGCTACCATACGATATACAAGCTATCATAGAACATCTCTAGAAGTCGAAACAGACGATATTTTATGTTTAGTCTGTAAATTGTGCTAAACCTGTGTTTATCATTCGGTTTAAAGACCAGTTAGGTCAGGCAAGACTCGTCAGGAGCCAGAACAAGAGTTTCCCTATGACCAGCCACTGGAGCTTTTGGTCATCTGACCGAGGCCTTCCACTGACTTACCGCTCCATTCCATTAAAATCTGAAATTAATAAACTAGTGGTCATGCTATTTCCAGGTAGTGAAATGAATTAGATCATAGATTCTTAAATCTATTTTGGGTTGCGTGCCACTATCGCAGCTGGTCATCACACCCTCCCTCCTCCCCTCTTTTATATAAAATTCTAATGTAAAAATTAAAATCCCTATTTAAATAGGAACAGTGAGAAACCAGCTTTAGTTTTTAACTTCATTACGTTTAATTATTCAGTTGAGTGTTGAAGGGGCAAATAGCAACCCTTTTCCCTGGAAATTACTCCACCGATCCCCTAGGGAGGAGGGGGGGTGTAAGCCCACGTTGGTCAAGAATCGCTGAATTAGAAAATGACAAGATATTTCATTGGTAATGACAAATAGTTAATCACAAATGGGTGTCACGCAAGCACTACACACAAGCAGCGACGTAGCCAGGCCCAAACCACAATGATCAGTTTATTTTTGCCGTGAAGAGGTACGAGCAGCTGCCTTTCCCACTGTAGAGAATGCAATACACGACCAAACTCTCACCATCAATCTATATATGACGATGTGTTGTTACCTGGAGACCTGATGCTGCAAGATCTTTTGCTCTCTGCAGCAACTGCCACGTCAAGATGATGTCATTGTTCATCCGTGGCAAAGGTTGTGTTATGCTCTAATATCCTGAGGCGCTTAATGACTTTATCGAATAGAAAGTCACAATACCGTGACTGGAACAATGCACAAACTTATGACGACATTTCGGTCCAACTTGGATCATTAGAAAGTCACACTGAAGCTAGGAGGGAAGGACGCCAAATATATATAATATATATAATATATATATATATATTATATATATATATATATATATATATATATATATATACATATATATGTCGTGCCGAATAGGCAGAACTTGCCATCTTGGCTTAAATAGCAACGCTCATCTTGCCATATAGGACAAGCGAAAATTTGTGTATGCAATAATTTCGCCAAAATCATTCTGAACCTAACGAAAAAAAATATATTTCATTGTGTTTGTTTAGTATTAAATTACTGTAAACAAATCTAAAATATATTTAGTTGGGTTAGGCTAAAATAAATTGTTCTTGTTACAATAAGGTTAGGTAAGTTTTCTAAAATTCTTTTGGAGCAAAATTAAAAATTTTTACATTAACATTAATGAAAAAAATATATCTTTAAACGTATAAGAGAAAATTTTAGAAAGGACTTAATTTTAAATGAGTTGTTGCTAATTGACCAGTTTCACATATTCGGCACGACATATATATATATATATTATATATATATTATATATATATATTATATATATATTATATATATATATTATATATATATATATATATATATATATATATATATATATATAATATATATATATATTATATACACACCTCTACCACCACCAGTATTACAACCACTACTACTACCTCCTCCTCTCGGTCTATCACTCCCTTTCCCTGCCCACTCTCGTACATATTCTGGCCTCTCTTCCCTTTTCTAGCTTCAATGTGACTTGTTAATGGTCAAAGTCACACCGAAACGTCGTCATAAGCTTCTGTCTCCTAATTGCGGGTTATCGGTGTAATGACTAATTGGTTTGCATAATTCTTTTTTATTTTACATTGATATTTTATTCATATCGCTGTAAATGTTGCAATATTTTATCTTTTACTATATGTGTCATGAGTTATAGTTATTGCAGTTAAGGTAATTAGTCAAAGCTTATTAGTAAGCATTTTATTTCTAATTTTAATGATCGAGGCGACATTTGCAAGTTTTCACTCCTGCAGGACCGTACCACTTTTAAAAACTTCTAAAGTTATTAATGGATTAATTACATTCGTCTTCAGTATATACGGAGAGCGCTGGTCAATCATGTTTCATTAATGTTCTCCCTAACATTTTATCACGACTGTTGACTCGAGCAAAATTCTGACTCCCTGCTAATGTACCATCGTGGAACAGAGGTACTAGAGGATGTACCATTGTACTGAATGGGGTACAGGGGTGGTTACTGTGCCATTGTGGTGAAAGTGTGTTGAAATTCCATTTCGTGGTACAAGGTTTCAGGGGTACGCACATTCCACGTGGCTCACCCGACATCGCACCAGCATGACTGTTCATACATTGTTATGGAATGACAATTGATGTGTTCCTTACTGTTTGATAAAAACGCTTGCAAAATGCTGCAACTAATGATGCCAATTGTTCGCCAAAAACTGACACTAAAGTTGGTGTTTCAGTTGGAGCAAAAAGCCAGTGATTATATTTGCTTTATTCAAGGCTGACGTCTGATAGGGAAGTGTTACACGCAGAATGTCTTAGAAAAAGCAATGTGCACAGGTTCTCTCTATTCTGTATTTATGTACCAGAGTTCCACAATATAATAACAGCGCTGCTCGAGTGTTTACCTACGCCACTAATGCCAGAGAACGGTACAAGCAATTTTAACTATTGCCAGGGGAAGGAATTACAGAATAAAGCAAAACACTGCGTCATTTTCATGAATGCACTCAAGTCTGTATTGACTTCGTATCTCAGGCGTTGAAGAAATGTCCTGAACTTTTAGTGATAACTGTACACGAATGATATTCTTAGAAAACGTTGTAAAAATGTTCGAAGCTGTGTGAAGGAAAAAAAGAATTTTGATTATCCGCTTTCCTAGCGAGAAATATGCACGAAATATTAACGGAAACTTGCTGGCTTCAAATATCTAAGCATATTTGATAATTCGTATTCAAGACACTGAATTCCCACGTTAACGTATGACAAGTCACAGACCACCACAAATACCTTGTGTGTCATCAACATTGTCCTTGGTAAATGGAACGCTTCGACCTTGTCCTAACCTTACAAAAAAAAAGGTGTTTTTTCTAATCTTTCCCCAGGTATTGCCATGGAGTCAGCGGGTTGTCCTTGTAAGCATATAGTTACCCTTCCCACAGATGACGGACAGTGTCCTTATGAACGCCAGCGCTCGTTCCAGCGATTGCCAGACGCTTGTAAGTAGATCATGGACGGTGTTAAGAACAGAGCTGGGTATTGTCCTTGTACTGATGCTATACACCAATGGAAACAGTCATCCTATATTTTAATCTATGTTTTTTTTTATGTGATTCCTTCCTTGCTAACTCCCTGCTTCGGCCATCTAAACTACCCACCGTATATTATATTTTTAGTTTCCACCCTACATTCCTTCATTCGTTTATCATTTCTTCTTCCATACTTCTTAACAGTTAATCAGTTATTACTGCAACACTGAGTCACTGTTTGCAGTGATACACAAAATTATCATGATGATTATCAGAGTTAAATAATTTATATAAATATTAAGTGAAACTGACTGACTTTTGTGTATACGCAGAACGAACTCTTAATATTTTCACATAAATAGTATGTAACGTTACATCAGAGATGAAACTACTTTTCCAGTTCGATGAACGTATCAAAAAAATGTTGGGTCCCTCTGGTTTGAATGCCAAAGCTTTTAAGTGTAGCCCTATCTCGTGCCCGGCCCACAATGGCTCTCTGGTAACTCTGGCAAATGCCAGTAAGGCTGCGACCTAAACGAGCCACTGGGCCAGCCCAGTTCACGATTTTAAAAAAAATGCAAAAAGAAACTTAAGATAATAAAATATATCTGTATTTCTACCAGTACACGTACAAGGTATACAGGCCTAGCTGACATCAATGACATACTACTACATAGAAAGCCGCTTTTTAATGCAGAGCATTTCGGGCAAATTGGGTCAGCTTTGTCCCAGGATGCGACCCACACCAGTCGACTAACACCCAGGTATCCATTATTAATGATGGGTGAACATGGACAACCGGTGTAAGGAAACACGCCAAATGTGTCTTCCCTTGCTGGGAATCGAACACGGACGGCTCACCGAGCGAAGCTAGAGCTTTTGCCACAGGCCACGGGGCACCGTCCAAAATTAACATGCTATGCAAATACTATAGAAATATATATACAACATTTATGGGGTATTGATTAGGGCCTATCAGTATTTATTTTTACGCCCGAACAAACACTGCTGGAGCAACAACTGTGGATAGCATCTATGATAAGCCATCAGACATACAAATGGAGAAAGCAGTGTCCTTCAGATCTACTAAATTGACTAGAATTCTATATCCTTTCTTTATGAGGTTCATTTAAGGCTTATTTCTAATAGCTGTGCTGGTGAAACATCGAATATTCTGAGTCAGAGGTGAAGTCAGAAGTTGGTTTCTCTCTCCATGCAAGGGTAAAAAGTGGGCCGGTCTGTTTTGAAGTCCAGGGCCGAAATTTAGCCTCAGGCCGACCCTAGCCAACAGGAAAAGGGTTATTTAAAAATCTATCACAGAAAGTAAATAGTAAACAGAGCGAGAACCAGTCTGAGCAAAGTAGAAAGTTCAATACCGCAAGGCATGGTGCTGGAACCACTGCCATTTCTCATCCTCACAGCAAACTGACAAAAACATTTAGAGCAGCTCGGTATTATCATTTGCAAACGATACCAGAGTAACAAGGAAAGTTACCTCGGCAGAATACACCGATAAAATAATCAAATCAGGAAAACTCTTCAACTCACTGGCAAACAAAAACGATGTGCAAATGCAACAAATTCCAGCTGTGTTGATGCGGAAGTCACAAATTCACAGAGAACCTTAATAGAATAGCCAGAGTAGAAAATGCATATAAGTATTTTTTCTAGAATGGCAAGAGCATGTAAACGACCCAAAAATATTATCAACATACATGTTATCACTTTAAAAAACACACGATAGAGTAAATGTACATGGTTCTCTCGAATAAAATTTTTGAGTTGAATTATTAATATCAATCAAAAATTTAATTATTAGTATCAATTCGATGCGATTCATACGAATTTGCAAGGAAACTGAAAGTGAAAGGAATGCTTCGTTAACATTCTACGTTGTGTTTATTACGTAATGCTTCTTATGCTACCGGATGGTCTCCGGGAGGTAAAGTACGAAACAATGAGAGTGGAGAATCGTAGGGACGAAACCCCAATGATACTAGCTCAAACACTCGACTATGTGGCCAAGATGAGATGGGAGGGTGTGTTGTGGACGTTGCTTAACACACTAATGCTCCTGGGTAAAGTGAAAGTGCTTCATACAGCTACACATACATATATTACCACGATTTGTTTTTATGTATTCTGTTTTGTGCTTTTTCCCAAAATTGTACGAGAAACAAGCGGGGCGACTCCCAATCTAACGCTGGAGTTCAGTAAAGATTTATCAAGAGAGATTATAGTATAACCCGTAAAACAACGTGTTGCCTACAAGTATAAAGTCAAAAAAAAAAAAAAACAGTCGCAGAACACGTTTACATCCGGAAAATGTTTCGCTCTGAGTAGACCTTTGCCAGGTCATCAAAGCTTTACTGAGCGAAACGTTGCCACAACGCGTCTCGAATCCGATCCGGAGTTTTAATTCTCCTATATCTAACATATTACACATCCAAAGCTCTAGTAAATTCTAAAGCCTATAGTAATTACCATCAAATACGACATTTCTTACTGCTAATACGTCGTCAATCTTACCAATGAAGTTTTGCTGACTTGCAAAAACTTCATTGGTAAGACTAGAGACGAGAAAGTCTTGCAACAAATCTTTCAAAAAATTCTTTCTGTCTACAAAATACCTCCGCATGTCGCTAAAGAGCACAAGTCTCCTCTCTATACGCAACGCCTAATAGTCGTCCAGTACAAGTCAGTCTCATCTTCAACCATAATTCCTCCATTTCTTGCTGTCACGGAGGAAGTTAGAAGGAACGGGGGATGAAAGTGATATTTGAGTTGACAGATGACCAGGCGATTACCAGTCGACTGTGTAGTGAACGGCCTCAACAAATGGTTTAACTCTCACTGGCTGACTAACCATCTGGCTGGCTGGCTGGGCTGGCTGGCTGCTTGACTAACAGGCTTTATTTCTAATTAGCTGGTTAATCTAGCTGACTGGCTTACGTGCTAGTTCTCTAACCATCTGACTGACCGCTTGACTAACTTGATTCTGGCTGGCTGACTGATTATTTCCTAACCAGCTATTTGGTTGGCTGACTGGCTTGATAATTTAATAATTCAATGATTCATTCCCTCCCTGACTGACTCCCAAACTTCTTGGTTGGCTTATGCAGTCCCTTGTTGGCTCATTAGACGAGAAACTCATCTTTTAATCCCCATCCCATTTACATCTGCCCCCAGCATCTACCCACTGTCGTCTCCCTCCCTCCCTCCTACTAACTCAGACCACACCTATTGAGATAAGGTGGATAAAATACTGAAGGTTTGTCTTTCTTCTGGCTTACGAGTCATCACACTGTTACTAGATGTGTTTCCTCTGTGTATGCAATAAAATCAATGTAATCTGAAAAACTTAATTCATTTGAAGTATTTTCTACCAGATCAAGATTTGCTCTGAGATATTGTACATCTCATCGTTGGACTGGAAATAGACAAGTAAACTGTAGTACACAGGAGTTCTGGGATAGAAGACAACCGTAACCAAACCCTAGTTAGCTAAACTGAATCCGTTTAACCGAGGTGCAGGTAATATATAACTACGTCTCAACAAGATGGTAATCCTTTCCCAAATGGATTATCCACGATGTACCAACTACTTCCATCAGGTCTCGCCATGAAGAAACACTGTACTACAAAAGAGGGTAGTTAGTCGATGTCAATGTTACACACAAGGGTGATATCAGGACGAACTGCACAAATGATTCCTCGCTGCAACAACCGCACACAACAGTTTATAACGGAACAATCACACACATGCCACAGAAACCACGGCAAAATTACTACAAACACTAAAGCCCTAGTTAGCCGAATCTCACTAACAGTTTTACCGAATAACAGTGTTAATACATTCCTAGCCAAGACAGTTTTCTATCAAAAACAGCACCACCACCAATGACATACATAGCCCCCAACACAATTCTCAGAATGACTTTGTGATACCCGAAGGTGAGCAACCAACACTGAAGAGTACTCGGTCTACCCGAGAACGAATAATGTTTAAAAACACAAAAACGGGTTGTGTGTGAAGATAATGTTTATCAACTTGGACAACGCTGAATAATTGACCAGGAATCGTCGACATTTGTGGCGTCCCAAACCCCAACAACTTCCAAGCCCAAACTCAGACATAAAGACGTAAGAATGACCTTCAGGAAAATCAAGAGCTTCACCAGGCCACTGACAACAGCCAGTCTAGGAGGATATCAACACCTGTACATTCTCTGAACTTCATATTTATTCTTACCGTCATTCAACCCTCAGATTTTATCACCCCTCGAATCCATCCTCAAATATTACTCTTCAATTCCACCTCTCTATGCCTCAATACTTACTCATTTATCCATTTCCATCCTGTTCACTCCGCCCTAGAGCATAAAACACTAAACCCTCCATTACCAAATGAGAAGGAAAGCATTATTAAAACTACGTAACAAAGCTTTGCTCCAGAAGCCATACTGGTCTGGTTCCCAAAGCCTATTTCGCTAGCATATTTCCAAATGTACATTATTATTTCATTCATAGGGGAATATTGGAATATTTCAGTCCTGGCAACTACACTGGAAGCCTCCCTAAAATATTACTCATCCATGATCAACTCATTTGTACTTCTATCCTCCTGATACCTCTCCCTCAGATTTTTTTTTATCACCTCAAAGGGCTCACACAGCGCAGTTCCAATTCCTTGGTTCAAGATTACTTCCCTGCCGTCACCGGCACTTGGATCCCTTGAGGAATTCAAGTGCAGAAAATTCATCAAATGCACAAAGCATCGGTACATCACAGCGGCTCAAATTTACGTTGATCTTCAGTCTTATAGAATGAAAGTTGCTTACAAGGTGTATGACTTGCACGCCACAGTTACATTCACTAATTTTTTTTTTCCGTTTTAGTGTCCTTGGTGTAACTTCCTGTAAGTTCCGATACTGTTCCCAGGGGTTTACTCACCTATTTGTACTCACCTATTTGTCTTTGCAGGGGTCTAGTCATAGCTCCGGGCCCCGTCTCTTTACTGATCTCAACTAGGTCTTCTCTCTCTTCCTGCTCCATGAGCTTCATCATACCTTGTCTTAAAACTATGTATGGTTCCTGCCTCCACTACGTCACTTGCCAGACTATTTCACTTCCTGACAACTCTATGGCTAGAGAAATACTTCTTAACATCCTTTTGACCCATCTGAGTCTTCAAATTCCAACTGTGACCCCTTGTTTCTGTGTCCCATCTCTGGAACATCCTGTCTGTCCACCTTGTCAACTCCTCGCAGTATTTTATATGTCGTTATCATGTTTTCCCTAACTCTCCTGTTCTCCAGTGTCGTTAGTGCGTTCGTTCCTTCGTTCGTGTGTGTGTGTGTGTGTGTGTGTGTGTGTGTGTGTGTGTGTGTGTGTGTGTGTGTACATACTCACCTATATGGTTGCAGGTGTAGAATCACAGCTCCTGGCCCCGGTGTGTGTATGTGTTGTAGGGGGTTCCAGTCCCCCTCT
>NC_069421.1:12574475-12611975 GCF_026875155.1 Cherax quadricarinatus
GGGCCCTGCCGGTTTCCCAAACCCCTTCATAAATGTTACTTTGCACATCAACAGCCCCCATTTTAAAAACCATTTGTCTCCATTAAACCCCTATCAAACACCTCACGCATGCCGCGGGAAAAGCCCCAACCCCCTCGCCAAAAAAAACCTCCTTCCCCCCCCCCCCCCAACCTTTCTAGCCGACCCCACCCCCCTTTCCCTTTCCCATAAGACTGATACACTCTGAATACTTTTTTCCTCCAATTTCTTACATGCCCGAACCACCCAACAACCTTCCTCACCCTCTGGAAAACAGTTTTGGAAATCTCGCACCCCCTCCTAACTTCCAAACTTCGAATTCTCTGCTTTATTCACCCCACATTGCCCTCAGACATAAAACCCCCACTGCCCCCGCCTTCTCCCCTGCAACATTCTCCCCATTTCACACCCATACGGAAAGGTTTGGAAAACTATATCTCATACATTCCCCTTTTTTGCCTCCAAGGAAAAAATTTCTTTGTCTCACAGACCCAAGTGCCCCGCCACCTTTCCCCTCATCAATTCTATGATTTACCCCATCTTTTTTGACCCCTCCCCTGAACCCCTCCCAAATTCGAAAACATTCACCTCCCCTACCTTTTTCCCCCCAATCTGATATCCGTCTTTCTCACCTAACTTTTTG
The DNA here is from genome assembly GCF_026875155.1 of Cherax quadricarinatus. Taxonomy (NCBI): domain Eukaryota; kingdom Metazoa; phylum Arthropoda; class Malacostraca; order Decapoda; family Parastacidae; genus Cherax; species Cherax quadricarinatus. The sequence continues at coordinate 12,575,137 of NC_069421.1, forward strand.
TTTCCTCATAAAATTTCTCCTTCCCGTATTCACTTTTAATTTTCTTCTTTTACAACACTAATATAAATATATATACATGTTATATATTTATTGCCTTGTGATTTTTGTGTGTTTTGTATTTAAAATCTTTTGCCGAATAGGTAAAACTTGCGATTTTGTCTAAAATGCAACGCTTTTTTTTCCCAATAAGGCAACGAAAATTTTTAGCAATAATTTCGCAAAATCTTTGGAACCAACGAAAAAAAAATACATTTCTTTGCGTTTGTTTTTTATTAATTATTTTTAAACTTATCAAAAAATATTTAGCTGGAGCAGGCAAAATTTTAAATTGCGCTTTTTTAAACAAGGTTCTGCAAATTCCCTCTACGAATGATGGATGCCCTTAAACATAAAAGGCCTAGAGGAAAAAGTCATTGCAAACAAGGAAGCCCTCTTCTATTCAAGCTTGATGACTGAACACATCGACTCAAGGTTGAGGACTAAATTACCTCTTTCCCCTTCCCTCCTTTTTTTAAATTTTTCCTCCTTTTTTCGTATGGATTTATAAAACCCCACTGTGGGGGCGAAACTTTTCCCTCAAAAAAGGGGAAAACCCAAGAGTTGCACATTGTCTAATTTATAAAAATGTCGGTTCTCTGACCATTAAACTCCTAGAGACTCCCCGCTACAGTTATTTGGGAAACCCTTTCCCCTAGGGGTTTTACCAGCATTATTTTGAAAATTTAAATGTGTTACCACAGTCATTTTTTTTTCCTGTTTAAAAACCCCAAAGGGAATTTTTCCCTGCTTTAAAAATTTCTTCATGATTCATTTTTCGTAACTCGGGAAATCTTTTTCCCCTTTCATAGTTTTAAAACCCTTTTTTAATATCACCACCTGGTAAAAAATTTTGGGCAAAATTAGTAAAAATATGTTTTAAAGCCTTTTTTCCCCTACATTCAAAAAATGATCTGGAATTTGGGGGATTTTGTGAGAGTCACATGGAACAGCACTGTCTTTCATGTCATTCTTCTTTTTTTGCCTCTACATCATTCTTTTTTAAAATTTCGTCTATATCATTTTTTGGTTATTTATTTTTAAAAATTTTCTTTTTTATTTACGCCTATATAAGTTTTTTGGGGGTTTTAAAATCTTATCTTTCTTTTTTATTAAATAATATTTAAAATATTTTATATAATATTTTTAAATATATATATATTATTATTTTATATATTAAAATATATGCAATAAGATCACAGTAAACAGGTGATTTCAAATATGCAAAACAACCCCCAAAGAATAGAAAAATTTCCCAAGCGTTTTTGGGGACTACTAAAACATTATCAAAGAACATGAAAAAAAAGCACCCAAATAAAGGGAAAAAAGGGGGGTCGGGCCCAACATTTCACTATCAACCCCACAAGGGAAAAAAACACCTGACCGCCCCGGGCCCCAACGGGAAGTCCTTAAAAACAACCCAAAAACCAAACTTTTTCCCTGCCCAAGAAAAAATTTTTAAAAAATTATTTTTTGTCCAGGTATTATTAAATTCCCCCCAAAATTTTTTAAAAAATAAAAGGGAAATCTAATTTATAAAAACCCAAAAAAAATTTAATTCATTTTTTTTGTCAAAACTGTTTTTTATGAAACAGATTTTTTTAAATTTTTCCTGTCAAACCAAGGACTTTTTTGGGATACTATTTTCTTAACTTTTTGAAAATAAATTGGAGGGTTTAAAAATCTCTTAAGGAAAAATAGAAATTGGAATCTTGCCCCAGTTCTAATGCATATTTATGTTTTTTTAAATTTCTTAGTTCGAGTTTTTTTAACCATTTTGGGCCCCGGTTAATAAAAATTTTATCGAAATTTTTTAAACAAGGAATCTTATAGACACACCCAAACAGCATTTTGGGGGGAATTTCTTTTAAAAATTTTTTTTTTACTGAATAAAAAATTTTTGAATAAAAACTTTAAAAATTAAAAGCCTTAAGAAAGGGGGGCATATCAAAAAGTTATCATGGAAAGGGGAAGAACCAACTTTTTTTTTATTTTGAAAAAAAGGCTGGTTGCCCTTTTTGGTTTGGGTTAAAAAGTATTTCCAGCAACTTTAAAAAAATTTTTTAAATTTTCCTTTTTTTGGGTTTTTTTTAAATCATTACCTATTTCAAAAAAATTTTGGATTTTTCCTCATCTACAAACCCCAAAGGACTACAAATTCTTTAAAGCTCCAAAAAAAATTTGATGAGAAAACAGACAGTTTGATTCTATCTTGATGCGAAGAAAAATATGGCCATAGGAACTTTTTTTGGGGTGGGTTTTCTGAAAATTTTTTAAAAATTTTAATTAGCGCTCCCCCCTGAAAAATTTTAAAATTTAAAAAAAAATTAAATTTTTTTAAATGAAAGCTAAAAGGGGGGGGAAATTTCCCCAGTCTTTTATTTTTGGGGGAATTCCGTTTGCAAGGGGGAATTTCCATTTTGGTTGGGGGGGAATTCCAGTTATTTATGGGGAATTCCATTCTTTATGGAAATTCCAGTCTTATGGGAATTCCAGTTTTAATTAGGGGGAATTTCCCAATTTTTAAAGGGGAATTTCCCAGTCTTTTAAAGCTAAATTTTTCAGTTATTATGCAAAATTTCCCAGCTCCTCTACTAGGGAAAAAATTCCCATGTCAATCTATTACAAAAAATTCCATGCCACCCGGGTTATGAAAAACCCATGTTAGCCTCTTCATTAAATATCAAAACCTTAACTCTATCGGGTTTTCTAGAAAATTCAGATTTTTTACAGTCAAAATATTTTTTAAAACTTTTGGAATTTACTGCCCATACATCCACTTCTTTTCTGAAGTTCAGCCCTTTTTATTCTTTACTTTTTTTCTTCTATATTTATTTTTTGTGTTTTGAAAACTTGGAGGGAAAGGGTTTTGGGTTTCCCTTTGTTTGGGGTCCACTAAAAATTTTTTTTCAAAATTTGTTTATTCCCCCTTTTTAAATATTTGTTATATATTTCTAGATTTTTTTTAAATCTCGGGAAAAGGTTTTTCTGTTTGGGCCCTTTATTTCTGTTGATTCGAAAGTCACTTTTTTTTCTTTTTTAAAAGCTCCCAACACCTTCCAGTAAACAAATTCTTGTTTTTTTTTAAAGTTTTTTTTTTAAGAAAAAACCCGTTTGATTCCATTTTCAAATTTTACAAAATGACAAAAACTTTAAAGTTATTTTTTTGCTGCCCCATTACTTTTTTTTTCCCTTTAGTTTCTCTAAAGTGCCTTTTGACAAAGAAAATTTTTTAATTTCGGGTTAACCCAGTCTTTCCCTTTGTTGATGGTTTATTTTAAATATCTAAAGTTATATGTACACTAAATTACACTAAACTCCCCAGCAGAACATTACAATCATGCAAGTGTTTTTTAAATTTTCTTCCTTTCTTTGGTACAAAATTTAGTCTGGTACTGCTCTGGGTAGCCTTATTTTACTTCGTTGCCTCTTTTATATGCAAATTCATATAAAAGGCATTTATATTTAAAAATTTGGGTTGTCATTTTTTTCATTTGAACCCTGGTAAAGTTTTAAAATTTTAATTTATTTGTGCTTAAACTCCCCAAATTTAAGGGATTTTTTTTCTTTCTTTTCGGGTACTTTTTCCACAGTAATTCCCTGAAGATTTTTTTGAAACCCTTGGTTTATGAATCTCTCTCTCTCTCTCTTTTCTCTCCCCTTTTCTCTCTCTCTCTCATCTAAAGGTAATTCCCTTAACTTTTTATAATTTTTTATCTCTACAATGGATTTTTTCAAAAAATATCTATATTATCTGGGTTTTAGATAAATTTTTTCCCGCAGCTGTGCTGTTTTTTTTTTTTTTTTTTTTTAAACCCCCTTAAAGCACTGTCAAATTCTTCAACTGTACTCACCAAATTTTTGGTTGCAGGGGTCGAGCCCAGCTCCTGGCCCCGGGCCTCTTCGCTGATTGCTACAAAGGTCCTCTCCTCCCTGCCCAAAAGAGCTTATCATTTCCCCCGCCTTTAAAAATATGTAGGTTCCCTGCCTCCCCACATTTAATTTCTAGGCTATTCCCGGCCTTTAAATACTTTTATTTTCTGAAGAAATACTTCCAAAAATCCCTTTGATTTTCCGGTCCCTTTAATTCCAAATTTTGACCTTTGTGTCGGTCCCATCTCGGAAAATCCCGTTTTGTCCACCTCGGGCTTTCCCCGCAGTATTTTTAAATTTGTTATCTGTCTCCCCTGCCCTCCCCCGGCCTTTCCCGTGTCGCGGGCCCATTTCCCCCAACCTTTCTTTTATAGGAAAAAACCCCGTAGCCCCTGGGGTAGTCCCTTTTTGGGAAACCTTTGCACTTTCTCTTAAAATTTTTTGAAAGTGCTTTACAGGGGTGGATTCCAAAACCCGGGGGCTGCATTCTCCCTATGGCCGACGTAGAAGGTGTACAATCTTAAACGAATCCTTACTGAGTATCGGGAAAAATAAACCGTAGGTTTTTCCCCCCCGTAGCTGCAGCAGTTATCTGATTGATGTGCCCTCAGGAAATAAGCTCGGGGTTATACCCACCCCCAGATCTTTTTCCTTTTTGTGAGGTTTGCAGTCCCTTTGGGCCAAACTTTAAAATATAATTTTTGTCCCGCGGTCTTCTTTGCCCTTCCCCAATCTTCCCTGACTTTGCATTTTGGGAGGGGTTTAAAATTTTAAGCCCCGTTTGGGCCAGGCTTTTAGCCTGTCCAGATCTCTTTTTAGGTCCCGCCTGATCCTCGTCCGATTCGATTCTTTTCATTAATTTACATCGTTGCAAACAAAAAAAATTCTGGGTCAAACCCCCCCGTTATTTGTTTACGAAAACCAAAACAGCAAAGGGGCCCAGGGCTGACCCCTGTGGGAAAACCCCCCCCTTTTCACGGCGCCCACTCTGAAAAACCCCCCTTTGCGTACCAAAACTCGTTGTTTCCCCCCGTCAGATAAATTTTCTGATCCATTGCATGCCCTTTCCCTTTAATTTTTTGGGGGGGTCCTTAGCTTTTGCAGTAACCTCTTGTTAGGAACGTGTCGAAAGCCCCTTTTTGCAGTCCAAAAAATAGCCGTCGGGCCCCCCCTTCCCCTCTTTTTCTTTCTTCTGTCAAACCCTTTTCATAAAACCCTATAGGTTTGTGACACAGGATTTTTCCCCCCTGAAAACCCTCTGGTTTTCAATTTTAAAAACTTGTTTCTTTCCCGGTGCCCCCCCAAATCTCCTCCCATGAACTTTCCATGACCTTTTCCTTCTATACCGTTAGAGATTTCAGGGCGTATTTTTTTGCCCTTTTTGTCTGTCTCCCCCTTTTTTAAAAAATTTGGGTACATTTGCCATTTCCATAACCCCAGGGAAATTGCCCAGTTTTTAAATGATGTGTTGAAACTTTGTTAAAGGGGTCACAAATATCTCCCGCTCCCTCTTTTAAAACCCAGGAGAATGTTTTCTGGTTTCCCCCCCCTTTGAGGTTTTCAAGTTCGCAAAGCAGCTTCTTCACCTCCCCCCTTGGTTATAGACCTTATCCCCACTTGCTGGGGTGCCCCCCCGGGTTTTGATTTCCCTTTGGGGTCCTACTGGGTTTTCCCCTGTAAAAACCTCTTTAAAAACTTGTGTTGAGCTCCGGGCATACCTCCGGTCGTTTCTTTTGAAAACCCCCCAAAAACCCCTTCCCCAGTTGATTTCCTGGTCCCCTTTCTGTTATTTTCCCCCCTGAGTGGCCCGTACAAAAAGTTCGGGTCAGTCTTTTCTTTTTATCAGTCATTTTCCTATTGTCTCTGAGCTTCCCTTCTTTTCTGTGCATATTCGTTTCTGGCTCTTCGGAATTTCTTTTTTTCCTGAGTTTCTGTCTTTTGTAAAATTTTCCATTCTCTATTACCCTAGTTTTTGCCCCCCTAAACCCTTTTTGGGGGAACCAAGGGGCCGTTTGTTCTTCCCATTAATTTTTGTTTCCCTTGGGAAAAACCTCTCCCCCTGCCTCCCTTTCATTTGTTCTACATGTCCATCATTTCTTGACGGGTTTTTTCCTGTCATTTTTCCCCCTCCCCCTTTAAGTCTTGAAAGGGAAATTCCCCCTGCCCGAGTATTTTCCCCCTTTTTTAGTTTTGGGTTTTTTCCCGCCTATTCCCCGCTACTCTCTCCACTTGGAGCCAACTATGTAGTCGAAGCACAGAAAACCCCATTTATCACTAGCTCCCCGGGGCCTTTCATACATGAAACCCTCCCATTCCGAAATACTCATGGTGAATACCCAAAGGGCCAACCCTTTCTGGGTTTATTTCCCCTTTCCACTCTTCTGGGAGTGTCTTAACATGTTTTGGGATGAGGTTCTCCAGTACCAAAATCCCCCATCCTTTGGGTTCCATGTTTCGGGGGGTTCCCATGGGGCCCCCGGGGTTTTTCCCCTCAAACTCCTTTTTGAAATTTAAATCCCCCCATAAAATTGTAAATTTTGCCCCCCCCCAAAGTGTGCTCCCTTGGGCCCCCTCGGTTTGTGTTGATCATTGCCTGTTGCTTATCGTATTTTTTTTTTTCTCTTGGCCTCCCGCGTTCTGTGGGGGGTTGGAAAATTACGCAATTACACCTTATTTCCTCAACTGGATTGTTCCTACTAAGTGTCCCTTTTGCCCAAAATCCATTCCCTTTCCCCCATTTTCTCAAAACCCCCCCGGTTTTTTTAAAGGGGCAGTGCAAATCCCCCCTCCCCCTTTTCCTCCCTCTGTCTTTCCGAAGATTTGATATCCCATGGAAAATTGGGAAACTGGGTTTTTTATTCTGGTGGTTTTGTTTTTTGTGAGTGGGTATTATGTCTGGGATGTCCTTTTTAAATTTTTTCGGGGCCCCTCCCCATACTTTTTTTTATTTCCCCTCTGCATTTGTATACCACACCTTCAAAATTCTTTTTTAAGAAATGTGGTCTGGGGAAAAAATATTGGGGTTGGGGAAGTGGGAGACCTGGGAAGGAACTATGGGGTTTTTGCTGTGGGGGTGAAAATTTTAATGAGTGGGGGGGGCATTGGAAAAAGGCTTTGGGGGTTTTTATTTAGAGTGTTTGGTTGCACTGGGTTGACCCCGGTTGGGAGGCTTCTATAGAAAGTTGTGAGGGAGGCTGTATTAGATCTTCTTCCTGGGTCTGGGATCTCCTGTCTGTCTTCTCCATCCCCTCTCTTTCCTCCTTTCGCCTTTGTACCATCTCTCTCAGTGTGTGTGTGTGTGTGTGTGTGTGTGTGTGTGTGTGTGTGTGTGTGTGTGTGTGTGTGTGTACTCACCTAGTTGTACTCACCTAGTTGAGGCTGTGGGGGTCGAGTCCGAGCTCCTGGCCCCGCCTCTTCACTGATCGCTACTAGGTCACTCTCCTGAGCCGTGAGCTTTATCATACCTCTGCTTAAAGCTATGTATGGAACCTGCCTCCACTACATCGCTTCCCAAACTATTCCACTTACTGACTACTCTGTGGCTGAAGAATACTTCCTAACATCCTGTGATTCATCGTGTCTTCAGCTTCCAACTGTGTCCCCTTGTTACTGTGTCCAATCTCGGGAACATCCTGTCTTTGTCCACCTTATCAATTCCTCTCAGTATTTTGTATGTCGTTATCATGTCCCCCCTCTCTCTCCTGTCCTCCAGTGTCGTCAGGTTGATTTCCCTTAACCTCTCCTCGTAGGACATACCTGTTAGCTCTGGACTAGTCTGATGCGAACCTTTGCACTTTCTCTAGTTTCTTTACGTGCTTGGCTAGGTGTGGGTTCCAAACTGGTGCCGCATACTCTAATATGGGCCTAACGTACACGGTGTACAGGGTCCTGAATGATTCCTTATTAAGATGTCGGAATGCTGTTCTGAGGTTTGCTAGGTGCCCATATGCTGCAGCAGTTATTTGGTTGATGTGCGCTTCAGGAGATGTGTCTGGTGTTATTACTCACCCAAGATCTTTTTCCTTGAGTGAGGTTTGTAGTCTCTGGCCCCTAGACTGTACTCCGTCTGCGGTCTTCTTTGCCCTTCCCCAATCTTCATGACTTTGCACTTGGGGGGATTGAACCCCAGTACCCAATTGCTGGACCGGGTCTGCACCCTGTCCAACCCTTTGTAGTTCCGTTTCTTCGATGAGTAAATTTTTCTCATCAACTTCACGTCTTCTGAAAACAAGACACCTCAGAGTCTTTTCCCTTCCCCGTCATGTCGTTAAACAAATACCAAAAAACAGCACGGGCTCTAGGACGGGCCCCCTGGGGCCCCCCGATGGTCACGGGGCCCCCCCCTTGACACCTCGCCACGAAAACCATGACCGCTGTGTTTTCCTGACAAAAATTCCCTGATCCTTTGTATGCCTTCCCTGTTATCCCTGCTTGGTCCCCAGTTTTTGCCCCAATCTCTTTTTGGGGAAACTGTGAAAAAAACCCCTTCTTGCATTTCCCAAAAAAAATTAAAACCCCCACCCCTCCCCTCTCTTGCCCTTCTGCGTCCCCATGTCATAGAACTCCATTATTTTTTGTGAACGGGTTTTTTCCGTCCCTAAAACCATGGGGGCTGTTGTTGATGAATCTTCCTTTCGGGGTGTTCCCCCCACTCTTTCCTGAAAAACTTCCCCCCATAAAATTTTGCACACTAAAACATGTCAGGGGAATTTTTGGTCTGTATTTTTAATGTTTTCATTCTGTCTCCTTTTTTAAAGATTGGGTTAATTTGCTGTTTTCCTTTCCTCAGGGAAAATCTCCCTGTTTCGATAGATGTTTTTGAATTTGTTGTTAGGGTTTAAAAACTTTAAGCCCCTTTGCTCCCCCCCTCAATACCCATGGGAATTTTTATCTGGCCCCATTGCCTTTGAGGAATCTAGCTCACTCAAAGCCCCTTCACTTTTTCCCCTTTTTTCCGGATTGTGGCACTGTGCCCCCAAAACGGGTGGTGTGCCCCACCTCCCGTCTTTCTGGAGCTCCTTCTTCTCCTCTGTGAACACTTCTTTGAATCTCTTGTTGATTTTTCCTCAATACTTCACGGCCCAATTACTTGTTGTCCCCTCCCCTTTCCTTTCCCTTAGCCGATTCCCTGGTCCTTGACGGTTGTTTTCCCCCTGATGGGCTGTACAACAGTTTCGGGTCAGATTTGGCTTTCGCTGCATGTCGTTTTTATATTGCCCTTTTGGGGCCCCCCTTCTTATCTGGCTTTTTCGTTTTTGGGTCTACGACTGCTTCCCCTTTTTTCCTGGTCCCCTTTTCCTTCTATAATTTCTTCCAAACCCCACACACTTTGTTTTTTTCCTCCCCGCACCTTTGGGGAAAAACCTGGGTCATCCTGGCTTTTTTTTATTTTTTCCTTTTACCCTTGGGTTTTCAAACCTTTCCCCAGCCTCCTTGCATTTTTTGCTACATATTTCCATCATCTCATTAACTGGGTTCCCCCGCCCGTTTTTCTGTCCCCCGAACCCCCGTTTTAGGAAAATTCCTCATTCCCTTTTAGTCCCCCCTTTTTTGTAGTTTGACTTCCCTTTGTCCGGCCTTCCCGCTTTTCCCCCCCCACTTGTAGTTTTACGTGTTTCGAAGCTTAAAACCCATGGTTTACTGGCCCCAAGGGGGCTTTTCATATGGATGCCTCGATATCTGCACCACTCAAGGGGAATACAAAGTCCCCCCCCTTTTCGGTTCATTTTATCTCCCCCTCTCTCTTGTAGTGTCCCCTTACGTTTTTGGGACATAAGTTTTCCAGTACCCCCTCCATCACTTTGCCCCCTTTTCCCTGTATCTTTTCCCCCATGTGGGTCCCAACTATCCCTTTGAATTTTCCCTTTTGGTTTTAAAATCACCCCTGATCCCGGAGCTTTTCCCCCGCATGCATGAGCCTTCTGGCCCTGACCCTGTGGGCAACCAAAGCTCTATTGGGTCTGTCGTACTCTTGCCTTGGGCCCCCTGTGTTCTGTGGTGGGTTATACATCACTGCTATTACCACCTTTGGGGCCTCCAGAGTGAAGCGTTCCCCTATGTAATCACTTTCTTTTTCCGCGTCTCCCCTTTTCCAGCTCATCCCAAAAATTTCCCGCGATTTTTGATTTAGCAATGCCACTCCTCCACCCCCCTGTTCCCCCTGGGCTTTCCTAGGGTTTGGTAACCCCTTGGAAAATTTGGGATTTTGTTATCATACCTGTAAGCTTGGGTTTTTGTGAAAAGCTATGATGTCCGGGGCTTCTTTGACTTTTTTTTGCCACTCCTCCCTTATTTTTATTCCCTCAGGTTTGTGTACCATACCCTTTAGTTTCCCTTTTTAACACTGTGGTTTGGGGGGGGCCGGGGAGGGGGGGGAAACCCGGTGGATATGTGGGGTTCATTTGCTCGGTATTGGGTGGGGGGTTTTGGGTAGGATTTGTTTTGTTGTTGGGGTGGGCTGATAGGTTGTATGGTTCTGAGAATAGTTGTTTTTGTGTGCTTGCCCTTGCCCGTTCTTTCTGCTCTGACTGACCTGCTGGTTCCATCCTTGTCTCTTTTTCCCAGCCCCTTTTGCTTTTTGTCCTCTTCCCCCAGCTCTGTCGTTCTGATTTTGTTCTGTCTCTTCTAGGAACCAACCCCCTTGGGATCTTCCCAGTATTTTAATCGTGGTTTCTCTTGGAGGATCCTGTTTCCCCACTGTTTCCGTCCCCGAGAATAGCTTGATTGGTTTTGGTTTCCCCCCCCTTCCCAGTATCCCCCTATTCTCTAAATTTACAATCTCGCCATCTCTTCACCTATTTCCGGGGAAGAATTTTTTCCCAAAACCCCTTTTTTTCTTTCCCGCTTCCTTTTTTAAATTATGTCCTTTCCCCCCTCTCTCCCCGAAGCCCTTTTAAAAAACAGATTTTTTCCCTTTCCCCTCCCCTTGCCTCACCCTCTTGACTCTGGATCCCGCCTGTTGTGGTCATTTTCCCCCTTGATTTTTCCCGTGGGTCTTGATTGCATGGTTTTGCCCCAGGGATTCGAACCCCAACACCCTCTCCATCTGCAACCAGCGTTTTTCCCTTTCACTCCTTTGGGCCTCCTTGGGGGCTGATATGGCCTTACATAATTCATAATTCCTTCCTTTTTTGTTTGGCTCGCAGCCCTTTAATGCTGTTTTTTTCTGGGGCACTGCCCCTGTTTAAATCGCTTAGCCCCATTTATTTTAAAAAATTCAAAACCCCTTTTCTTGGCTAAAATGCGTTTCGACTTGTCCCCCCCAAAATTTTTTTTTTTAAAATTTTTTAAAAAGAGAGTCTTTTCTCCATTTTTAAAAAGTTCCAATTTTTTCCCACCTGTTCCTTTTTTTCCCACTGCCCCTCCTCCTCCTCCCCAAGAAAATTCATTTCTTTTTTGGGTTTTGGGAGCCCCCTTTTTTTTTTTGTGGGAAGAGAGAAGGGAAAGGTGAAGTGTGTATCCCCCTTTGAGGTTCGGTCGTGTGGCTTGGCCTTTGGGGTTTTGGTTGTGGTTGTTGGTGTGTTGGGTGTGTGTTGTTGTATTTTTGGTGCGTGTGTGTGTGTGGTGTGTGTGTGTGTGTGTGTGTGTGGTGTGTGTTGTGTTGTATGTGTGAGTGCGTTGTGTTGGGTGTGTGTGTGTGTGTTGTGTGTTGTGGTGTGTTTTGGGTTTTTGGTTTGTGTGTGTTTGTGTTGTGTGTAGGTGTGTGTGTTGTGGTGTTTTGTTTGTGTGTGTGTGTGTGTGTGTGTGTGTGTGGGTGTGAAGGGGGTGGATAGAAGTGTATTATAAACCTGAGCAAAGTTAATTAATATTTCCCTCTTACTACATATTGTATTTTAAGTTTATATACCCCAGATTTTTAAATTTTTTGCGGAGCAAAGCTTCAAAAATAATATGAAGAAAATAATTTAATGCATCTCGGTTTTTTTTTTCCCAGCTGCATTTCACTTCTCTTCTCTCTGAATACATTTTTTTTTATATAAAAAGTATTTAACTCAAATTTTTAACACACTGAGCCCGTATTTCAAACAGCCTGGACAGATATCCCTTTTACGTGGATATAAAGAGTACGAAGACAGTATAGATGAAAAAAACAGGATAAAGCCCAAAGATGGGTTTTTCACATAAAATTTTCTCTTGTGTCTTTTCTTTAATGTATATTCCCTAATCAGCTTTTTTAACTATTTTTTTTTTTAAATTCAGAAGATTCTTAAAACCCAATTTTTTTAAACTTTAGTCCCAAAATTTTTTACAAATGAGGTTAAAGGGAGATAATGTGAAAATTATTTAATTTAGATTGATTAAAGCAGTGTGTGTTGGCAGTAAAACTGGAATAATTTCCACTTAAACTTCCGTTTTACAATAAATAAAAATTTTCCCCCCCCATTTTTCTAGAATTTCTCTCTCGTCTCGTATTCCGTATTACTCTGTTCTCCCGTATTTTTTTTTTTTTTTTTTTAAAAACAATATCAACGATAAATGATGGAATTCCAAAACTTACATGAACAGCACTGTGGAGGTCTTGGTCAGTACGGTAAGGGTTCATCCATAAAGTTGTTTTTATCCCCGACGACAGAGGAAACCTGAATGTAACTTTGACGACAGCGTTCCGGGCGACCCATGACTTCCCACCCCCCTTTCAGTCCCCACCCGGACCGTAGTTCCTTTTTAACGCTCTGTCAACCCCTTTTCCCTTTTTTTTTCTGCCCCCACCCCTTGTAAGCTAAGACCCAGGTGGTTTTTGGCTCTACTTGTAAAGTACATTCATTGACGTGTTCCTTCAACACTCACGAACGCAACCTTGTTTCTCTGTGCTGTTAAAAGTTGTCTTTTTTTTACGCTCGCTTCCACGAATCCTGAATTCTATATATCGCAAAAAAAGTCACTCAGTTGTTGGTTTCTGCTGCCCGGTTGGGCTTGAACCATTCCGGGCTTGCAAAGTAAGAATTGCAATTTATTACCAACAAGCAACTTTTGCTTTCATTTTTATTCCCCCAAATATGTATGTTTATTATGGTGAATGTTTGATTATAAACAAAAACAATAAATGCATAAAAATTGAAAGAGCAAACATTCATTTTTTGCACTATTTTTTCACTCCATTAAAAATATCCAAAATAAGAGTCAAAATATCATGGCTGGAACAATAAATTCACAAATAACCCACACTTAAGAGAGGAAACATTAGTCACCTTATGGTGCAAGCTGGGCCATTATCAAGTCACAACTCTGATTTCATAATGGTCCAGGATTGACCCGAACGTCGTCAAACGTTTCCTAACCTAATTGTGGATTATTTCTGTATTTTTTCCCAGAACAGACTGATGTAGGGCCAGGCTAAGGCTAGGTTAAAAGTACCTCTGACAGTTTGGGCATATACATAGATAATGATCACACTGCACTTACATTATGTGGTCAGCCTGATGCTCATTATCTCTAACACTAAGTTCTTGATCGTCCATGTATTGAGGAATATAGAGATATAGAGTATAGAGTATAATAACTTATGTGATATGTCAAGATATCTACTTAAGAAAAGTAAGATCCCAACATTACAGAAAATATCCTTAATTAACGTGCAGCAGGTGAAGCAAAATTATAAATATACATGTATATCTAGATGGAATTAACCCTGTTTTAGGGCCTTGTTCCCAGGCTTTTGTGTATCCGTATCCTCTTGCGCTACCGTGCACAGGATGCCTATGTGGGACAAAATAAACTAGCTGCATCGGCGGCAAAATCTAAATCCAAACTTGCTTCTTAGACTACGAAAAGTTGTACAAGGCTTGCATGCATTGTTTACTTTTTATGTTATGAAGAGCTCAATAACATTGCCCTTTTAGGTCGTTACGAGACACGCAAACGGCATATTAGAGCGTCATAGGACCGAATAGCAGTTTGGTCTCTAATTTTTTCCAAAATTATATGAAATAAGTTCGCAGAAGCTATAAACTGGTTACGACGCCATTGTGTTTAGTTCCGCCCCTTTGCTATGGTGTCAGTTAACTGGGTTCATAAAAGAAACTGGATATTACGGAGTGCGTGGGTGAAGGTGGTAGATTACTGGTACAGGAAGGTGGGAAAAGGTGGATGAATGGGTGTATGGTGGAGGATCAGCCTTTTTTCACGACCAAGGTGGGAAAATAGATAACAAAAGCTTCTCTCCCCACCCTCCATTATCTATGACCACTCTGTTGGATGACAATACGGTTAATGAAATTTTCCACGAAGTACTGAAACGCTTGCATGCGTGTATGATTAAAATGGGGGAAGTAGGCTTAACACTGCACTACTACTACTACTGCTACTACTGCTACTACTAATGCTACTATGCTACTACCACCACCCCACCACTATACTAATATACTGCTGATGGCACTTTTTTACTACAAAAATACTACTACTTCTACTGCTACTACACTACTATACTACTCTACTACTACTACCAAAATTACTACTGCACTACCACTACATACTACTACTTACTACTACTACTACAAATTTGCTCCCTGTGTATAACTACAACAACACTCTACTTTTACTACTTTACTACTACGTTACTAAACTGCTACTAACAAAACTTAACTACAACATTACTACTATTTACTATAACTACTATTCTACAATAACAAAAAACTACTATAAACACAACAACTACTTTTATTTTTTACAACAACAATACTACTACTTTCCTATTAATCACAGAACGGTTTTTTTGTTCGCCCCCTAAGATTCACGGGGCCAGTGGGGTTTAACCAGGGACCCCTGGCTCTAAAAATTTCACCCAACTAGATATATTTCATACACCTAGGGAGGTTAGTACCCCCCTGGGTTTCAAGTCCCAACCTTTCCCTGTTTTGGTCGCAATCGTGTTATTACCATGTCGAAATTTCATTATTTTTTTATTTTATTATTTTTTAATTTTATTATTAATTATTTATTATTTTTTTTTATTTTTGTTTTTTATTATTTTTTTTTATCATTATTAAAAATATTTTTAACTACTATGCTACTACTGTTGATACCACACTATATTACATTGTTTTTTGTGTTATACCCCTCTCTCCCCTTTTTTCTCTTTTCTTCTGCTTCTCTCTTTCTCTCTCTTTCCCCCCCCCCTTTCCCCTCTCTCTCTCCTTCTTCCCTCCTTCCTTTTTTTCCTTTCTCTTTCTTTTTTTTTTTCTTTTTCTTCTTTCCTTAAAAAAAAAACTTTTGATAAAAAAAGTAAAAAAAAAAATTTTTTATGACCTTTTTGGAAAGAAACAAATTTTTTTTTATAAGAAAAAAATTTCTTTTTTTAAGTTTTTGTTTTTTTACAAATATAAAGAGCTTTTCTGATTTGAAAAATTTTTTTTGATAAAAAAACTTTTTATATGTAAAAAACCTTTATTTTTTTTAGAAACTTTCTGATTTGAAGATTTTTGGACAAAACTTTTTAATATTTTAGATTTTTATAAGTTAAAAAAATTATTGATATTTAACTTTTTTAAGTTAAGAACTTTTTGTTTTTTTTTGAACATAACTGCTTGACTGGACATAACTAGCCTTGACTGAGACTAACTACCTTGATGAGACATAACTAGCCTTGACTGAAACAAAACTAGCCTTGACTGAGACAAAACAGCCTTGCCCCGAGACTAACAGCCTTGACTGAAACATAACTAGCCTTGACTGAGCATAATGCCTTGACGAGACATAACTACCCTTACTGAGACAAAAACTCCTTGGGGACTGAGACATAACTACCTTTGCCCGAGACAAAAACTAGCCTTGCCCCGAGACAAATAGCCTTACTGAGAATAACTAGCCTGGAAATGAGACAAAATACCCTTGGGACTGAGACATACAAACCCTTGCTGAGAATAAATAGCCTTGACCGAGACATAACTACCTTACGAGACATAACTAGCCTTATGAGAAAAACAGCCTTGACTGAGACAAAAACTAGCCTTGACTGAGAAAATAATAGCCTTGATTGAACATAACTACCCTTTGATGAGACATAACTAGCCTTGACTGAACATAACTAGCCTTGCTAAAGACATAACAGCCTTACTGAGCAAAAACTACCCTTGACTGGACTCCCCATAAAAATACCCTTTGACGGGAGACATAACTACCCTTGACGAGCATAACTTAGCCTTGACGAGACATAACTAGCCTTGATTGAGACAAAACACCCTTGAGGGACATAACTACTTGCCGGGGAACATACTGCCTTGACTGAGACATAACTAGCCTTGACTGAGAAAATTTAAAAGCCTTGCCCGGAACATAACTAGCCTTCGGAGACATAACTACCTTAAATGAGACATAATACCTTGACGAGACTAAACTAGCCTTTGACTGAGACTACTACCCTTGCTGAGACATACTAGCCTTGACTGAGACATAACTAGCCTTAACGACAAACTACCCTTTGACGAGACAAACTGCCTTGCCCCGAGACATAATAGCCTTGACTGAGAAAAAATTTTGCCGACTAGACATAACTACCCTTTACCGAGAAAAACACCTTGCCCGAGACATAATTAGCCTTGACAAAGACTACTAGCCTTGCTGAGACAACTAGCCTGACTGGGACATAACTAACTTGAGTACATAACTAGCCTTGACTGAGACAAATAGCCTTGACCGAGACATAATAGCCTTTGATGAGACAAACTAGCCTTGACTGAGACATAACTGGGCCTTGACTGAGACAAAAATGCCTTTAAAAACTACCCGGGAAGGAAACAAAATACCTTAATAAAAGTAACTAGCACCGGGTCTACCTTGACGGACAAAATAGCCTTGCCCCGGGGCAAACTTTCCTTTTGATGGGGAGTCTAGCCTTGACTGAGACTTAACTAGGTCTTTTGACTGAGACATTTTTACCCTTTGCCCGAGACATTTACCTTGACTAGACATAACTAGCTTGATTGTACTTTTAAACTACCCTTTGACTGAGACATAATACCTTGAGAAAAAAATAGGCCTTGCTGAGACATAACTACCTTGACCGAGACATAATACCCTTGACTGAGACATAACAGCTTGACTGAGACATAAATCTTGTTTGAACATAACTAGCTTGACTGGAAAACATAAACTCCCTTGACGAGACAAAACTAGCCTTGATGAGCATAACAGCCTGACTGAAATAACGCCTTGACTGGACATAATAGCCTTGCTGAGACATAATTACCCTTTGTGAGACATAATACCCTTTGCCGGACATAACTACCGCTGAGACAAAACTACCTTGACTGAGACGTAATACCCTTGACTGAGACTAACTGCCTTAAAGACGAGGAAAACAAGCCTTGTATATGAAGTAACTGCCCTTTGATGATGTTTTCGCTTATAAGTAAGAACGTTTTTGAATGGAATAAACTTTTGAAAAAAAAATAGTATTTTAAATAGAAAAAATTTTTTTTTAAACGAAATAGCAACTTTTTTTTCTTGCATTTAGATGGAACCACACATCAAATATCTCCCAACGAAAGTAATTTTTGTTTTTTGTTTGTCTGTTTTATGTTTGTCTCTTTTTCTGTTGTGTTTTTCTTGCTTTTGTGCTGTTTTGTCTTGCTTCTGCTTTTTTGTCTCTTTTCTTCTTTTTTTGTTCTGCTTCTGTCTGTTTTTGTCTTGCTTCTCTGTTCTTTTCTCTGCTTTTTTTTTGTTTTGTTCTTGCTCGCTTCTGTTGTCTTTCTCGCTTCGTCTGTTCTTTTCTCTTTTTTCTGTCTGCTGTTGTCTTGCTTTGTTGTTTTCTTGTCTTGCTTTGTTGTTTTGTTCTGTTTCTGTTGTCTTTTCTTGCTTCTGTCTTTCTTGCCCGCCTTTTGTCTGCTCTTGTCCTGCTTTGTTGTTCTTTTCTTGTTTTTTGTTGCTGTTGTCTCTGCTTCGTTTTTCTTCTTCCTTCTGTCTGTTTTTTTTGTTTCTGTCGTTCTGTCTCCTTTTTCTGTTTTTTTTGCTTCTGTTTTGCTCTTGGGCCCGCTTTGTCTTTCTTGTCTCTGCTTTTGTCTGTTCTTGTCTCTGCTTCTGTTGCTTTTCTTTCTTTTCCCGTTCTTGCCCCTGCTTTGTCTGTTTTTTCTCTGCTTGTCTGTTCTTGTCCTGCTTTGTCTGTTCTTTTTTGCTTTTGCCCGTTTTGTCTTGCTTAGTCCCGTTTTTTGTCTTGCTTTGTCTGTCTTTTCTTTTTGCTCTGCCCGTTCTTGTCTTGCTTCTGTCTGTCTTGTCTTGCTTTTGTCTGCTCTTTTTCTCTGCTTTGTTGTTTTTGTCTCTGCTTCTGTCTGTTTTTTGTTCTGTTCTGTTGTCTTGTCTTGCTTCTGCTGCTTTGTCTTGCTTCTGTTGTTTTTTGTCTCTGCTTTTGTTGTCTTTTCTCTGTTCTGTCTTTCTTGTCTCTGCTTCTGTCTGTCTTGTCTCTGTTTGTCTGTTTTTTCTCGCTTTGTCTGTTTTGTCTTGCTTCTGTTTCTCTTGTCTCGCTTCTGTCTGCTCTTTTCTCTGCTTCTGCTGTTTTTTCTTGCTTTTGTTGTTTTGTTTGTCTGTCTGTTTTGTCTCTGCTTTGTCTGTCTTGTCTCGTTTGTCTGTTTTTGTCTCTGCTTCGTCTGTTCTTGTCTCTGCTTCTGTTGCCTTGTCTTGTTCTGTCTGTTCTTGTCTTTCTTCTGTCTGCTTTTTTTGCTTCTGTTGTTCTTGTTTGCTTCTGTCTGTTTTTCTCTTTTCCCGTTTTTTCTGCGTTTTTTGTCTGTTTTTTTTTTTTTTGCCTCCTTTCTTTTGTTTTCTGTTTTTCGCTTCTTCGCCTGCTTTCGTGTCTGTTTTTTTTTTCTTGTTTGTTGTTTTGTTCTGGGGTTTGCCTTTTGTTCCTTTGCTGTTTTTTTTTGCCGTTTTTTAGTTTTCTTTGGGTTGGGCTTTGTTACTTTTTGGTTTTTGGTTTTTTTCTGTTGTTGTTTTCCTTTCTTTCCCCCTTTCCTTCTGTTGTTGTCTGTTTTGTTGTTGTTTTTTTGTTTTTTTCTTTTTCTTTTTTTTCTTTTTTTTTTTTCCCCCTTTCTTTTTCTTCTGTTCCGTTTTCCCCCCTTCCGCCCCCCCCTCCCTCGCTTGGGGTCTTGGCTCTGCTCGCGGATAAAAAGTGCTCTTCTTTTCCCCGCCTCCCCCGTTCACTTGTCTTTTTTTTCCTGTTCTTTTCTTGTTTCTCCTTCTTTTTCTCCCCAAAAAACCCCAAATAAAAACCATTTTAAATTTTTTTTTTGCCCCTTTTTTTTATTTTAAAAATTTGCCCCCCCTAAAAACAACCCATAATTTTTTTTTTACTTTTCCCCCCCAAATTTGATTTTTTTCTGGCGGAAAGAGTTAAAATTTTTAAAAGGGCAAGGGATTACAAAGGAAAATTTTTAAAAATTTCGGGGGGGAAAAAGTAATTACAAATTAACACCAAGGTGAAAGGGGGGGGGGTTTGATCTTTTTGGATGAAAGAAGGGCCTTTGACGCAGTTCCCACAAGAGATTAGTGCAGAAGCTAGAGCTCAGGCGCTATAACAGGAAGGGCATGCAATGGTCAGAAAATACCTGACGGGGAGGCAACAACGAGTCGGTACGAAAGGATGTATCACAGTGGCACCTGTGACGGCGGGTCCCAAGGGTGGGTCCTGGGACCATGCTTTTTTGTATAGGAAAACGACATAGGGAAGGGTTAGACTCAGAAGTGCCCCCGTTTGAGATAGTGAAGTTAATGAGGAGAATTAAAAATTGATGGGGCCAGGAGGACTTCAAGAGACCTGGACAATGGGCATTGGCAGCAAATGGCTTCTCGAATTTAATCCTTCCCAAAAACAAAGTCATGAAGATGGGGAAAAGGGGGACAGAAGCCACAGACAGGTTTTAGGCAGGTGCCAAAGACGCAAACCTCACTCAAGGAGGGAAAAATCTTGGGGTGAGTTTTAAAAAAACCCACATGTCTCCCGGAGCACACATCAATCAAAAATGCTGCAGCTATGGGCCCTGGCAAACCCGAGCAGCATTCGATTCCTTATAAGGAAAAATTCAAGACACTGTAACCCTGTTGTCAGGCCCTACTGGGGTATCAGCACCTTTGGAGCACTTGTAAGCACGTCAAGAAATAGAGAAAGTACAAAAGGTTTTTTTCGCAAGGTTAGTTCCCGACTAAGGGGAATGTCCCCATGAAGAAAGATTAAGGGAAAACGGCCCGACGACACTGAGGCGAAGGGTCAGGGGAGACATGATAACGACATAAAAATACGCGTGAATCGACAAGGTGGAACAAAGACAGGATTTTATCCAGGGAGGGGACACAGAAACAAGAGGCCACAATTGGAAGTTGAAGACACAAAATTGGATCAGAGAGATAGCAGGAAGTATTTTCTTCATCTTAAGTTGAACGGCATTTGAATAGCCTAGACAATGACGTATGGAGGCAGGACCATACACGAGTTTTAGACCGAGGGTTGATAAAGCTCAGGCGCGGGGAGAGAGAGAGAGGAACACACACCACACACACACACACAACACACCCACACACACACATACATACACACACTAAAACTCACAGCACACACAAAACACCCACAAAACACACACACCAACACACAAACACACACACACACACACACACACACCACACCACACACACACACACAACACTCACAACACATACATACACACACAAACACACACACACACACACACACACACACAACACACACACACACACACACACACACACACACACGACTCACACACAAACACACCCACACACACACACACACACACACGACACACACACACAGGCCATGAATACCTAGAAAGTGATGTGTGGAGGCAGGAAACCAAACATAGTTTTAAGGCGAGGTATGATAGAGCTCATGGGGCCGGAGAGAGAGGGGGCAAACCTAGTAGCAATCACCGAAGAGGCGGGGCCAGGAGCTGTGACTCGACCCCCTGCAACCACAAATAAGGTGAGTACAAATAGGTGGAGTACACACACAGCATCCAACACACACACAACACACAACACACACATACACACACATGAATTTAGATTTTTTAACATAAACAAAAAATATACACTGAAGAACAACAAAACCCATTAATGTTACAACGTTTATCTGCCTCAAAAGGAAACATTTAGACAGAATGATGTGTGAGGCCAGAGCCGGTCATACGTAAGGAGAGACATCGTGTGAGAGCATTGGTAAGGACCTGAGAGGAAACATTAGTAGCCCAGAACGACTCCAGAGAGATGTACAGGGTTGGGGAATAAAGAGGACTGGACAGAGAGAAGGAAGGGGAAGAATTGAGGAATGTAGAAGAGGAAAGGAATGAAGAGAGGGAGATAGAAAAAGAGAGAAGGATGAAGAGAGGGATATCGAAAAGAGGAAGATAAGACTTTTCTCTCCGAATTTTAACCCCGAGGTTAGCCCACCCAGGATAACTCTAAGAAAGTCATTGCGTCCAATCAAGACTGTCGGTCTTATTTCCATGGGGTCCTTAATCTTGTCCCCAGGATGCGACCCAACACCAATCGACTAACACTCAGTATCTAATTTGCTGCTAGGTGAACAGACAAACAGTTGTAAGGAAACACGTCGAAATGTTTCCACCCCGCCGGGAATCGAATCAGCGGGCCCTCCTATTTGTGAAGCGAGACTTAGCCACCAGGCCACCGGCCTGAAGGAGGGAGAACGGACAGTAGGTGTAATGGACAGAGAAAGGGGGAAAGGGAGAAAGAGGGAGATGACAAGAGTAAAGAAGGGAGGGAAGGCAGGAGAGAGAATTAGGCCAGGAAATAGGGACAGAGGGACGATGAGAGAAAATGCCAAGAGAGAAAAAATAAATGGTAGTAGGAGGGAGGGAGAGAAGAGAGAGAAGGAGAGAGGGAGGGAGGGAGGTTAGGAGGGAAGAAGAAGGGGGAAACGAAGAAAAAATGGAGAGAAAAATTAGAGATGAAAGAGAAGACGGAAGGAAAAAAATGGAGGAATGGAGGAAAGACAGGAAGAAGGAGGGAAATTCTTACAAACACAGAGAATATCCACATTCGCCTCGCCACACACTACCATCCCACCATCATCTGCAGCCAAGCTAGAAGCGGCGGCACCACCCAGCAACCCATCCTAGGTGTCCCAGGTGACCCTAGGCAGCCTGGAGACAGCCGGCCACCCTAACGATGGCGCTCTGACCACGCCCACTGGACAGTTGTGTAACTAGTTTTTCATTGCCTGCCTCTTACGTGGTAATGGCTTCATCAACAACCAGATTTTAACAAATCACTGGGTCGCACCTTTGGAATCACGGACCTCTAGATGGTTGTTTACTTACTCACTCAGTTTGTGAGTCTGGCTTGTAAATAGCCCGTCCTTGTATTGTTATACAGGACACAATATTTTCATGAGAGTATGTATAGAACATCTACAGAGTCCTGTCTCCTATTTCATACTTTTTCTAACAACAAAAGGTAACAGTAAATTGATTTTCTTCTTATGATAGCTTGAATAATAGAGCTTAGCACAGCCTCACTATGTTTAACCCTAACCATTTGCAATGTCAATATGTGCCACCTCTGGCCCATCACACATCAGATCGATAATCGTTCCGCTTATTGACCAACATAAATTTCCCGTGTGACTCTTGCGATGGACCATCATTTTATATTACAGCACGGAATGTTTTATGTGCCAGCTGCTGCTATCTAGAAAGCATAAGCCTTCACAAATTGCTATAGAAGAAATGTAAAAAGACGATATCAGGGACGCGTCTGGGATGGGGTGGCCATTTAATGGGCTTTCAACACCAATCCATCAGCCACGGAATTTTCATTTGCGATAATTGGCGCTATTATATGCGGTGTACTCTGCATTTTTCATCACTTTTACCATCTGTTATAATGACTTTTTTTGAATTCAAGAAAGGACTTGTGTCTCTCTTCTTTTGAGTGATTTCTGACATCGTTAGTGATGTATTTATATCACAACACAGTGCTGCAGGTCAGCAACACAGTACTGCATGTCTGCAACACAGACTGCAGGTCTGTAACACAGTACAGCAGGTCTGCAACACAGTTCTGCAGGTCTGCAACACGTACTGCAGGTCTGCAACACAGTACCTGCATGACTGCAACACAGTAAACTGCAGGACTGCAACACGTATTGCATGCCTGCAAAACAGTAATGGAGGTCCGCAACACAGTAGTGCAGGTCTGCAACACCGTATTTCGGCTCCACAACACAGTACTGAAGGTTTGCAAAACAGTACAGCAGGTCCGCAACACAGTACTGCAGGTCTGCAACACAGTTCTGCAGAACCACAACACAGTACCGCAGGTCTGCAACACAGTATTGCAGGTCTGCAATACAGTATTGCAGGTCGACAACCAAATTACTGCAAGTCTGCAACACAGGAGTTTGTAAAAGGGGTACAGAATGAGGTAAGGAGAGACGGAAGAAAGAAGGAATGGAAGGGAGACAAGGAAGAACGGAGGGAAGGAAGACGACAGAAGAGAGAGAGAGAGAGTAGAAGAGAGAGAGAGAGAGAGAGAGAGACAGAAAGAGAGTAGTTTACCGCATGTGTTTGTGGGTATACCACAAGGGACAAAATTCTTCTTAGATGTAAGGAGCCTACTTGTTCCAACTACTGCCACACAGTTTGCATTCCAGAAGAAGAATTTTGTTCACCATGTGAAAATTTCAGAAAATTTTAAGGATAACCATAATCACAGTGGTATATGTGGATACAAGCCTGGAGCTACAGGAGGAAAGGTTCAGAAGTCCTACTCCAGGGACTCACCCTGTTTACCAAAGATCAAGACTGCCCTCTTGGCTGTGTTTGTAAAGTTTGCAGGCTAAGATAATCCATCACAAGGGAAGCACTTCATAGCTCCTCAAATCAATAGATAACCTTCAAGCTATTGTAGAATGGCCAGTGCAAAGCCTACACAAGTGCCGTAAGCTGCTCAGCTTGATGTGACACTATTGACAAAGACTGGAAGTCCCAACCACTGAGCCTTAACTCAAGGGTAAACTACTGGTGATTCTGTCACGCTAAGGTCCCACAGACTGACAGAGTTCAACACACTACCTTTGGGAATCCCTAACACATTCCTCTGCCCACCACAGAGGGAAACAAATCCTCTTCCCAGCCACGAGGGAAGCCTTGGATCTTTCTGCTAATTGCTCCTATACACCTGACATCTCTGCTCAGCCAATGCCAGTCGACTTGACAGGCACCATACCATCTCTGATCCTACACTGTAAGCACACCTGCCGATACTAAATCAAGAATCTGTATTAGTGCTATCGACAGCACGTTCTGAGCCATGAGTTTTCTCCACCAGAGAACGGTGCATATAATGATCAGGAACTATCACTGCACCTGATCACCTACTGCGCCGAAGTATGAACAGCGGGGACCATCTGTCAGAACTGGTAGAGGGACGGGGCAGGAAGGTCGTGAGAGGTCGTGGAGAGGAAGACATCTACATCCGTCCACCCCCCACTAACACAGTTTCAGCGGCAGAATCCTGAGGACAAATCTCAACTCCCGGAGTGCAACAAATCCTAGTCCACCCCCCAAGCACCTAGGCTGCGCCTCGCAGTCACCGAAGGGGCACACTGCCACAACTGCAATGCGAGATACCAGGTGTAATTATGCTACAAGAAAGACATAAGGAGGACCAGTGTCGGAAGAAAAAGGAACTTGACCAGACAGGGCCACCTGTTAGAGACCTGTTCACAGAACAAACCAGCAGGATCTCTGAATTGGTGATCACTCTCCCACACGTCACCCACTTATGCTACTCCTATCCCAGCCCAGCAGTGGATTTGCGCCTTATACAAGACCACAGACCTACGATCCCTGCAGCTGCCTCAGTATACCCTAACCTCTCTCAAGGGCAGGCACTTTACATTCCTACACACCCACCACCTCAAGCTTGACAACTTCATCATGAGAACCAGTCTATCAGCATCCTGTCGTCCAACATTAGAGGTTCATTACAAATGTTGGATAACTCACAATATAGTTTTGTGAACACTCGACGTCCCGACATGATAGCTGTTGTTGAAACATTTTTTGGATGAGAGGACTCCAGAAAATTTTGCAAGAATTTGGACCCTTTTTTGGCTACACTCATGGATGAGAAGAGACAGGCAAGGGCAAGAGAGGTGTTTGCTGTGTCTTCTCTAAACGTGTTCATGCCCAGCACATTGATGTTGCAACCCTATCACATCCTTGAAAATGATTTTCTTCAAGCTCTTATAAACACTATACCTCTGTACAAGCATGTGCAATGTACAGACCTCAGTGCAAACATGCAGACCCTATCAACTTCCTAATGGAAAATATTGACGCCCTACTGCTACAACACAACTGTCAGCATATTATAATTGTTGGTGACCTCAACCACACCTTATACAGAAGGGACGCCTGAATGACAGTCTTGGCGTGTTTTGACATGAGAAACTTGTTGAATTCCCTACTCATTTCTTGGCACCTCCCTTGACCCATAGAGAGTGATCTGGCAGAAGGCAAAGTCACTTGTCAACCCTCGGCTATGATTGGATCGTCTGACCACAAGGCATGTTTTTACACACTTAAGATCCCAACAGAACGAAGGTGAGGAGTCCACACGCACAACCTGCTATGGAAAGAGGTAATTGGCCAGCCTTTGCTCCTTAGCTCGCCACCACCGACTGGAATGCTCTTCTCCAAGGGGATGTTTTGACAACCAAGGTGAAAGTCCCCCCCCTTTCACTGACACCATCCTTAACTACAACAAGAACACATTCCTCACCGACAATATGTGATCGAAGCCTACAGATCAGCCTGGTTTGGCTTTCGTTGTAGAGAGGCGCTACTGCTAAGTAACAAAGCATGGCGAAGGTATAGAGAACATCCTACCACCTATAACAGGAACTTGCACATCAAGCCGTATCATATGGTGATGTTACAAAAGTGGCCATTGCTAAAATGTTCGAGATAGGTGGACACTAAAAGAAAGTTAGCATCAGTAGGTAGGCTCCAAAACTGGTGGTCCCTGTCAAGGACAGACAAGGTTATCCTGCCCTGATGAACTTATTCCACCTCAAAACGACCAGGATGGGACCACGCTGACTAGTAGTCAATAGAAGGCGGACCTCTTGCTGAACACTTTGCTACCAAAATCAATGCAAGTTCCAGATCCAGCAAGGGACCCTCCTTGGCTACTGCAAGAACTGTGTCAAAACTGTCAGTGTGACAATAAAGGGCAGGAGTTGGAGCATTCCTTACTTAAAAATCGCTTGAACCAAGAAAAGCTGTGGGCCCAGACAAGTTGAGCCCAAGATTTTAGAAGAATGTGCAGACCAGCTAGCTGCTCCTCTAAACTCGCATCTTTCCGCACGGCCTAGTACAAGTGTAAATGGCCCTCTTCTATGAAAGAGGCGAATGTATCTCTAGTTCACAAAAAGAAGAGCAGAGCAGAAAATCAGCAACAACAGACCAGTGTCACTCCTGTAAATCCACTGGTAAGGTCCTTGAGACAAATAATCCTCAAGACAAATGACAGAGTTTTTTGACTACCAACTCACTCACAACTTTGGTGATCGCATATGGCTTCAGGAAAGGTTACTACTGCTGCTGTTCTGTTGATAAACCCTCTCCACAAGTGCACCAGTCACTGGATGAATCCCAAGTCAGCTGTGTGGTAGCACTGGACATTGCTGGCGCTTCGAACGGGTGTGCACCAGGCCTCATAGCAAAACTTCAAGCACGGGAATTGCAGGACTCACCTATGTCTCCTCAGTGACTATCCCTTCATGGTAGATCTCTAAGTGTAGTTTCCACAGGAACGGAATCAGCAAGACATTCATTGGGGCAAGTTGTTCCACAAGGAACGTGCTGGGTCCATTGTTATGGAATGGTCCTCCTTCAACGATCTGCTTCATCTCATCCCAGAATCAAATGCAAATCAGACGACTGTAACACCTGACAACACTATCTCTCCAAGAGAAAGAAATGCCAGCTGCCTAAGCTACATCAATCACCAGAAAGATCTATATCAGCTTGGGAAATAGATGCAATAACATTTAGCTGACTGAGAAAAACGCAAATGGATGATCGTCTCTAGGCACCATGAATGTAATGCTGGTGCAGTAGTAAGATAATGGAGGATGTTGGCACCTGAGAAGAAGTTGATATCCTTGGGGGAAATATGACTCCAAACTAACCATGAAAGAACCATGTTGTAATCTTGCAAACAAGGGCATCCAGGAAGCTTACAGCCACTGTCGCCGTATCTCCCATCTGCTAGACAGTATGGGTTTGCAATATCCGTACGAGGCACAAAGTACGCTCGCAACCTTGAGTATGCTCCACTTTCTTGGCTTTTCCTGCCACCCCTCTCATCTCGACTGCTTTGACAAGTAGAGAACAGAGCAAACGTCTCAACACTCGCCCTGCCCACCTGGATAGACTGTCATTTCAGCAGAGCCTTCAACACAAAGGGTTGTGTGTCCTTACTGTTATGTACAAGGCCCAATATTGTCAAACTACCACACTTGGATCCCACTTTTTCGAGGACAGCGTGAAACAACTTTTATGCCACAATACGCATAAAGCAAGCAACTTCACTCTGGTCTGTAACCCATCTCCAGAACACACATCCATCTGAGATCAAACATACCCAGATGACTACCGTATGAACACATTCGTACAGCAAATGAAGTCAACGAGATTAAAGTCAGTTTGATCAAATGAAAATGCTGGCCCACAGATGGCTCCAACTTCATCCTGTTCCCTACTTGTATGTCTCATAACAATAAAAATGCTTTCAAATGAGCGATGTAGTAACATCTTCTTACTTTGCCAATAAAGTTAGGAATCCTTAACCTCTAAATAGCTTGTCAATAAAGCTAGGGATCCTTAACCTTGTCAAACCCTGTGTAAAAAAAAAAAAAAAAAAAAAAAAAAGAGAGAGAGAGAGAGAGAGAGAGAGAGAGATAGAGAATATAAACTCAGACCAAAACATTAAGAATAAAATATATAATATCCACAACAGTCTGGTTTACCTGTCCTAACCGCCTAAGGAAAGCAAAAAAAAAAAAAAAAAAAAAAGAAAACTTTTTTTTAAGGAAACTAAACAAATTCTGTTCTCAGCTATTTCGAAATTCAAGAAAAAGTAATTAGAATTTTTATATCAAACTTAGAGTTAAGACACAGTGAACTGAATAATAATAATGAGAAAAAATGATTCTGGTAACCACTGACATGTATACCGAGAGAAGAATATCTCTGTTTATGTACATTAAGAGGTGTATATCTCGGTTTATATACATTGACAGAAATGTATCTCTGTTTATATACACTGAAAGGGGTGTATCTCTGTTTATATTCATTAATAGGTGTGTATATCTCCTTACATATATCACTAGGTGTGTATCTCTGTATATATACATTAAGAGATGTGTATTTCTGTTTATATACATTAAGGCGTGTGTGTGTGTCTCTGTTTATATACATTAAGGCGTGTGTATGTCTCTGTTTATATTAAGAGGTGTGTTTCTCTGGTTATACACATTAAGAGGTATATATACCTGGGTACATACTTTAAATCTTGGACACATAATATCCAGGGTAACAGCATGAACACATTAAGAACCACTGAATACACGTCCCTCAACATTATACTGATGGTATACATTACTGACGAATTGATAAATAAAACATGTGCAGCGCTTGGATATAAAAATAAATGGTATAAAATACCGACACAATGGAAATATAAACACATGTGCAGTATAATGTGATCCTTTATTGACAACGTTTAGGCCACAGAGTGGGTTT
The DNA here is from genome assembly GCF_026875155.1 of Cherax quadricarinatus. Lineage (NCBI taxonomy): Eukaryota > Metazoa > Arthropoda > Malacostraca > Decapoda > Parastacidae > Cherax > Cherax quadricarinatus. Next base: position 12,603,840 of record NC_069421.1, read on the forward strand.
TATCAAGTCGCAAACAGATCTGTTTGTGACTTGATAAAGCCCACTGTGTGGCGAAACGTTGTCAATAAAGGATCACATTATACTGCACATGTGTTTAACTTTCCAGCACCAGGGTATCTTTATTACCGAAACGTTTCTCCTGCACGGCAGGCTTCTTTAGTCGAATACAGGCGAATGATCAACTCTGGAGACAGTGGAAGAAGTAAGTCTGAGGTGTTCAGTCCCTTAGACTAGTAGTTGAGATCAGTCCCTCAGCCTTGAAGGAGGAAGATCACCCCTCACCTTGACAGGAGAGAATCAGCCCCTCATCCTTGACACAGGAGTGAATCAATCTCTCATTTAAGGGACGAGGGACAGATCAAGCTACCTCAAACTCACTCCTCTACTGTCCCAGAGTTACATTAACCAGTATCGACCGAAGAAGCCTGCGCAGGCGAAACTTACCGACAATAAAGGCACCCAAATATTACACATACGTCTTATGCATCAAAGATGTACCCAAAGGCGGTAAAGCAGCAGCAAGTGCAGGGTGAAGTAGGTGGGTCAGGTGATGCCAGTGTTATAAGTTCGTCTTCCCAAGCAACCAGAGCCACCGGTGTCTGTGCTTTCCTCCTTAGTATGACACGTAAAGGTGTAGCATGACATCTAGGGTGTTACATAAATCTTAAGAGTGTAAAAGAATGACGCTTGTGTGAGTGTCACGGCACTCCAGGTAGAGTGTTACTGTTACTATTAATAATAATAATAATGATAATTATCATAATGATGATGATAAGGCATTAATTTGAGAAGAGAGTTAATTTTATATTCATCCATTTGCACACATATAATATTAAAAATCACCAACATAATATGCAAATATCATAAAAACACAAAATATAAAATTTCGAACACACTAAACATCATTACACACATACACCCAAACACACTATTAAACATACACAACAATACAACCAAAAATATCAAACTCAATTACACTACCCAGTGTCACTGGCCCCGAAATGTCCACAAACGCAATCACAACAAAAACAATTCCAAAACACACAAACACACACCACACTAACACAATGCACCACATAATACAACATTCACAATTCAGCAAGCACAATCCACCCGCAAAACAACAACCCACAACACAGTAAACACAACACCCACATACAAAACACACAACATACAACCAAAGACATCAAAACCTCAATGTGAAAGCTGTGTGTGTTGTGTGTACGTGTGTGTGTGTGTGTATGTGTGTGTTGTGTGTGTGTGTGTGTTGTGTGTGTGTGTGTGTGTGTGTGTGGTGTTTGTTTGTGTGTAAATGTGTGTGAGTGTTTTTGGTGGTGTGTGAGAGTGTGTGTGTGGTGTGTGTGATGTGTTTGTGTGTGTGTGTGTTGTGTGTGTGGTGTGAGAGTGTGTGTCGTGTGGAGGTAATACAGGCCTGTGCACATTGCTCAACTGCTCTCTTGTTTCTATTACTGACCACAACTCACGCTAAGAACAGCTTAAGCAGATAGCAGCGTGCAAATGTTCTGAAAAAGGAAAGAAGAGTGTGTAATGGATGAGGAATGGGAAGCAAAGCAAGTCAGGATTAGAGGGAGAACATGGAAGGGGGTCGGAAGGGGGGGAAGTAAAGGGAATCAATAATGATGAATGAAAGAATGAAGTGAAAGAAGAAGGAAAGGAAGAAGGGAGGGAAGGAAGAAGAAGGGAAGGAAGGAAGGAAAGAGAAAGGAAGGAAGAAGGAAGGTAGGAAGGAAGAAGTAAGAAAGGAAGGAAGGAAGGAAGAAAGGAAAAAAAGGAAGGAAGAAGGAAGGAAGCAAGCAAGCAAGCAAGCAAGGAAGCAACAAGGAAGACAGAAGGAAGGAAGGAAGGAGCAATAAAGTAAGAAAGGGAAAATTAAGAAAGAAGGACAGGAAGAAGGAAGCGGAAATGGAAGTGGAAAGTGTGGAAAAAGGAAAGGGACGAAGTGGTATTGAGGTGACAGGAGAAAAAATTGGACACAAGGGAGAGACAGGAATAAATTATATATATATTTAGAGAAAAAAAATGTTATGGGAGGGTAAGGAGGAGAGTAGAGAGGAAGTGAGGCAGAAATGAGAAGCAAGGGAAAGCGAGAGAGGCATGTAAATTAGGTAAGGAGAGGTAACAGAAGGGTAATGGGAACCAGGCAAGAGGAGTGGAGGAAGGTCAGAAACAGAAATAAAAAAGTAACAGGCCGGAAAGGATGGCATAAGAAAAGAGAAAGAGAAGGCAAAGAGAAAGAGGGAAGGTGCATGGACGAGGAAATCTGATTAGAGACAGATGCGAAAGGGAGAAAAAGAGGGACAACAAGACTGGAGTGTGGAAGTCTGGGAAGACGGAAGACGCAACAATCACCATGAAATCGACATTGGGTACATAAAAACAACGTATTCGCACGGGGCATGAGGGAGGGGACATGGGAATGGGAATAAAGGTCGGGCCACAAAACTGAGGTAGGAGCAGACACTCACTGAATTCGTCATGTCATAAAACATTCCAGAGAAAACTAACTGGAATATTTTTTCTTACCACACCACCACACATTGCAACAATACCACCCCGCCACACACGATGGTGCAACACCCACCACACGATGGAGCAAACACCGCAACCAAACGATGCGGCAACACCCAGCCACACGATTGGTGCACCACCCCCACCACACATGCTGCAACACCCACCACAACGATGCTGCAACACACCCCATCACACGATGCTGCATAATCCCACCACACGTGATACAACACCCAACCACACGCTGCTGTCAACAAACCCCACCACACGATGCTGCAACAACACCCAACCACACATCTGCAACACAACCACCACACGATCTGCAACACACCCCACCACACGATGCTGCAACACCCCACCACACGATGCTACAACACCCCACCACACGATGATGCAACACCTCACCACACAATGCTGCGATACCCCACCACACGATGATGCAACACCCCACCACACGATGCTGCATAATCCTCACGACACGATCCTGCAGCACCCCAAGACACGATGCTGCAACACCTCACGATACGATGCTGCAACACTCTACCACACATGCAGCAACAACTCAAACCACTCATGCTGCAAAACCCCAACATCTCGATGCTGCAACACCCACGACACGATGCAGCAACACCCCACCACCGATGCCTGCAACACCTAAATCACCCAACCCACACGATGCTTGCAACACCCCACCACAGATGTGCAACAACCCCATCACACGATGCAGCAACACCCAGCCACACGATGCTGTAACACCCAACCACACGCTGCGCAAACCCCACCACACAATGCCAGCAACAACCAACCCCACCACACGATGCTGCAACACACACCACACGATGCCGCAACACCCCACCACACGATGTTGCATAACCCTCAAGACACGATGCTGCAGCACCCCACGACACGATGCTGCAACACCCCACGATACGATGCTGCAACACTCTACCACACGATGCTGCAACACTCCACCACTCGATGCTGCAAAACCCCAACACTCGATGCTGCAACACTCTACGACACGATGCTGCAACACCCCATCACACGATGCGCAAACCCCTACCCCACCACACGAACTGGCAACAGCCTACCACACGATGCTGCAACACCCCACCACACGATGCTGCAACACCCTACCACACGATGCTGCAACACCCCACGACACGATGCTGCAACACCACACCACACGATGCTGCAGCACCCCACCACACGATGCTGCATAACCCTCACGACGCGATGCTGCAATACCCCACGACACGATGCTGCAACACTCGACGATACGATGCTGCAACACCCTTCGACACGATGCTGCAACACTCTACCATTCGATGCTGCAACACCCCATCTTTCGATGCTGCAACACCCTACGATACGATGCTACAACACCCCACGATACGATGCTGTAATATCCCACCAAACGATGCTACAATATCCCGCCAAATGATGCTGCAACACCCTAGCACACGATGCTGCAACACCCCGCCACATAATGCTGCAACACCCCACCACACGATGCTGCAACACCCCACCACACGATGCTGCAACACCCCACCACACGATGCTGCAACACCCCGCCACACGATGCTGCAACACCCCACCACACGATGCTGCAACACCCCATCACACGATGCTGAAATAGCCGACCACACGATGCTGCAACACCCAACCACACGCTGCTGCATCACCTTACCACGCGATGCTGCAACACCCCACCACACGATGCTCCAACACCCTGCCACACGATGCTGCAACACCCCACGACACGATGCTGCAACACCACACCACACGATGCTGCAACACCCCACCACACGATGCTGCATAACCCTGACGACACGATGCTGCAACACCCCACGACACGATGCTTCAACACTCCACGATACGATGCTGCAACACCCTTCGACACGAAGCTGCAACACTCCCCCATTCGATGCTGCAACACCCCAACTCTCGATGCTGCAACACCCTACGACACGATGCTGCAACACCCCACGATACGATGCTGCAACACCCCACCAAACGATGCTGCAACACCCCACGATACGATGCTGCAACACCCCACCAAACGATGCTACAGTATCCCGCCACATGATGCTGCAACACTCTAGCACACGATGCTGCAACACCCCACCACTCAATGCTGCAACACCCCAACACACGAGGCTGCAACACCCCACCACACAATGTTGCAACACCTCACCACACGATGCTGCATGACCCCACCACACGATTCTGCAACACCCCATCACACGATGCTGCAACACCCCACCACACGATGATGCAACACCCCACCACACGATGCTGCAACACCTCACCACTTGATGCTGCAACACCCCTCCACACGATGCTGCAACACCCCACCACACGATGCTGCAACACCCTACCACATGATGCTGCAGCACCCCACCAGTCGATACTGCAACACCCCACCACTCGATGCTGCAACACCCCACCACACGATGCTGCAACACCCCATCACACGATCTGCAACACCCTACCCCGATGAGCAAAAACCCCACCACTCGATCTGAAACAACCCAACCACACATGCTGCAACACCCCCCCACTCAATGCTGCAAACCCCCCCCTCAAAGCTGAAACATCCCACCACTTGATGCTGAAAACCCCCCCCACCTGCTCAACACCCAACCCAGAGGCTTCAATAGCCCCCACCGATGCGCAACACCCTACACACGTGCTGAACACACCCCCACACATGCTGCAAAGCACCACCCCAAACACAAACTGCAACACCCTCCCCAAGGATGCGCAACGCACCCCCACACGAGCTGAAAAACACACCCGCGAAAACCCGGGCCCCTGCAAGACCCACCACCAGCGTCATATACCCATTCTGACATCAACCGCCCTCCCACCTGACATCACCCGACTTCACCTTACATCACCCGATTTAGGGCCACATACAAACTGAACCAACCCACTCCCAACCTGAACATAACCCCCATTAACAACTTAAATACAATACACACCAACCAAAATTTACATCCAAACCATTCCCAACCTGTTTTTTTCCATTTTTTCCCCCCCAAAAACCTATTTCCATCCTCCCCTCACCAACCTGATGTTACCTCCTACCATCACCCCCTGATTTACCATCCTACATCCCCAACCTGATTTTTACCACCCCATCCCCAAAAACCTATAACCAACCTACCATCACCAATAAATTACCACCTACTCCCCAACCTGATTTAAAACCTCCTCCTCACCCCAACCTGAATTACCCCTACCATCACCAACCTGATATTACCATCCTTCACCCCAACCTATGTTACCTCCTCCCATCACCAACCTGATATTACCATCCTACACCCCCAAACCTATTTACCATCCTACCATCACCAACCTGTTTACCATCCCTACCATCCCCAACCTGTTTCCATCCACCATCACCAACCTGATTTACCATCTACCACCCCAAACCCGATTTTCTATCCTATCACCCCAAACCTGACATAACTTTCCAAATCATCACCCACCTGACATTACATCTCTCATCCCCAAACCTGACTAATATCCTATCCCCCCAACCCATTACCACCTACCATCACCAACCTACATTCCCTCCACCATCACCAACCGACTTACACCTAACATCACCAACCTACATCAGTGGTTCCCCTGCCTCCAAGATCTCTTCTGCCTACAAAATATTCAATCGGTCATCAGGGTCGTTATTAGGGTTTCGGGGACCCTGCGGGGGAGATAAACGGTAAAACGCAGCAGTGATAAGCGTTTCATTTTTACACTTAAATGAGTATCATTATAACATTCACATCATCCCCAATTACACAATAAAATTTGCCATCGACTTAAAAATACTTCAAATTTGTAAATTTTTAAAAAAAACTTAGCAAGAGTAATCCAAAGAACAAAAAGGCATAAAAACCTGGCTGGAACAATACACAAATAACCCGCACACAGGAGAAAAACGCTTAGACGACATTTCGGTCCGACCTGGACCATTTACAGAATCACACTAACACAAAAGAGAGAGAGGGAGCCAGTATATATAGGTGCGGGGGACAGGACGAGACCAAGAGAGGAAGGAAAGGAAGTAGTGGTAGTGGAAAATCTGGTAGTGGAAGTCTGGTAGTGGAAAATCTGGTAGTGGAAAGTCTGGTAGTGGAAAGTCTGGTAGTGAAAATCTGGTAGTGGAAAGCCTGGTAGTGGAAAGTCTGGTAGTGAAAAGCCTGGTAGTGGAAAGACTGGTAATGGAAAGTCTGGTAGTAGAAATCTGATAGTGGAAAACTTGGTAGTGGAAAGCCTGGTAGTAGAAAGTCTGGTAGTGAAAAGCCTGGTAGTGGAAAGGCTGATACTGGAAAGGATGGTAGTGGAAAGTCTGTTAGTGGAAAGTCAGATAATGGAAAGGCTGGTAGTGGAAAGTCTGGTAGTGGAAAGCCTGGTATTGGAAAGCTTGGTAGTGGAAAGTCTGGTAGTGGAAAGCCTGGTAGTGGAAAGCCTAGTAGTGGAAAGTCTGGTAGTGGAAAGCCTGGTAGTGGAAAGCCTGGTAGTGGAAAGCCTGGTAGTGGAAAGCCTGGTAGTAGAAAACCTGGTAGTAGAAAGCCTGGTAGTGGAAAGCCTAGTAGTGGAAAGCCTGGTAGTGGAAAGCCTGGTAGTGGAAAGCCTGGTAGTGGAAAGGCTCGTAGTGGAAATTATTTATTATAACATTATATATTAGTATTAACAAATTAATTAAGATAATTAACTTATTTAACAACGTATCTGAGGCATAAGCACAAAATAATTGCAATTAACTACACGCCTGTGTGTGTGTATTTTTAATTACTGGTGCATTTCTAGGTGTGCGGGAGCAGAGGTTGACACGCTGCTGTCCGTGGTAATGAACCGGTTACTTTCAGACAGTAATGATAATGATCTGTTTTAATTTAAACCCAACAACTGACACGACCACTTTTTGACTCCATTACGAGTTTATATGTTAACAAAAAATCTGGCCGCTGATCGAAGTGTGATTAACAATATGAATTATTATTAGTATCATTCTTCTTCCTATTTTCATTATTATTATTATTATTATTATTATTATTATTATTATTATTATTATTATTATTATTATTATTATTATATATTATTATATTATTATTATTATTACCCTGAATAATAATAATAATTATACAATATTTGTATAATAATAATATCGTGTCTATAGTGAAGAGAATTCAAACAGTGTTTAAAATAATTTATATTTAAACGTATACGTATACGTGAATATATATAATTATATAATATATAATATATATATATATAATATATATATATATATATATATATAATATATATATATATATGTATGTATATATATTATATATATATAATATATATATATATATATATATATATATATATAATATATATATATTCTTTCTTTCATCACACCAGCCATATCCCACCGAGGCAGGGTGGCCCAAAAGGAATAACGGGAAGTATTCTCCCTCTCTTCTACACACCCTAACCTGAGCCTCACTATCCTCATAAAAACTCTTTACAGCATTTAGTAACTTACCACCTATTCCATATACTTGCAACATCTGCCACATTGCTCCTCTATCCACTCTATCATATGCC
>NC_069421.1:12616975-12621975 GCF_026875155.1 Cherax quadricarinatus
TTAAGAGCTTGGTTATTTCTTCTCCGGACGGAGCACCGCTGACCCTGGGAATCAGCTATAGGAGAATGCCTTTCTGGCTCGATTTTAAATTTACTCTCTCTTTTTCTATGTCTGTCTGTCTGTCTGTCTGTCTGTCTGTCTTCTGTCTCTGTCTTTGTCTCTGTCTCTGTCTCTCTGTCTCTCTGTCTCTCTGTCTCTCTCTCTCTCTCTCTCTCTCTCTCTCTCTCTCTCTCTCTCTCTCTCTCTCTCTCTCTCTCTCTCTCTCTCTCTCTCTCTCTTTCTCTCTTTCTCTCTCTGCTCGCTTAGCCGTTTGAGTGGGTTGAGGTCCAGCTCCCGGCTCTGCTATTGACCTAGCTGCCATTGAACCTAGCGCTCCCTCACTGACAATTAACTCCCACTCTCTTTCAATCTTACCCCTCCCACGCTTTCACAAATCACTCCCACATCTGATCAATTAATTTCACCCCTCCCCCCATCGCTGTAAAACTCCTCATACACATACATACACACATACACACACACACACACACGCACACACACACACACACACACACACACACACACACACACACACACACACACACACACACACACACACACACACACACCTAAAAGGAACGATCTCATCAACAGCAGCCAACATGGTTTCAGGGACGGGAAATCCTGTGTCACAAACCTACTGGAGTTCTATGACATGGTGACAGCAGTAAGACAAGAGAGAGAGGGGTGGGTGGATTGCATTTTCTTGGACTGCAAGAAGGCGTTTGACACAGTTCCACACAAGAGATTGGTGCAAAAACTGGAGGACCAAGCAGGGATAACAGGGAAGGCACTACAATGGATCAGGGAATACTTGTCAGAAAGACAGATGGTACGTGGCGAGGTGTCAGAGTGGACACCTGTGACCAGCGGGGTCCCGCAGGGGTCAGTCCTAGGACCAGTGCTGTTTCTGGTATTTGTGAACGACATGACGGAAGGAATAGACTCTGAGGTGTCCTTGTTTGCAGATGACGTGAAGTTTTGTAGAAGAATGGTTCAGAGAACCGACATGTTGATAAATTAGACACATGTGCAACTCTTGGGTATCTTTATTGAGGAAACGTTTCGCCACACAGTGGCTTCATCAGTCCATACAAAGGAGAATCTTGAAGAACAGGAGGAGAATGAGGTAATCAGTCCCTCAACCTTGAGTCGATGTGGTCAGTCCATCAATCTTGAATAGAATACGGCATACGTGCTGAGAAGGAGCTTATAAACCGTTGGCAGGAGAGGTGCAGCAGTCATAGGTCGTGTAACAATTGTTCAATGTTGAAGTAGGTCGTGCCCAAGAGTTAGGCAAGTGAAGAATTCCCAAGTATTAAGATCCCAAGAAGTTGCAGTGTCTGACAGATTTGTCAAGATTGATGGACTGACCACATCGACTCAAGGTTGAGGGACTGATTACCTCATTCTCCTCCTGTTCTTCAAGATTCTCCTTTGTATGGACTGATGAAGCAACTGTGTGGCGAAACGTTTCCTCAATAAAGATACCCAAGAGTTGCACATGTGTCTAATTTATTGACGTAAAGTTGATGAGAAGAATTCACTCGATCGAAGACCAGGCAGAACTACAAAGGGATCTGGACAGGCTGCAGACCTGGTCCAGCAATTGGCTCCTGGAGTTCAATCCCACCAAGTGCAAAGTCATGAAGATTGGGGAAGGGCAAAGAAGGCCGCAGACGGAGTACAGTCTAGGGGGTCAGAGACTACAAACCTCACTCAAGGAAAAAGATCTTGGGGTGAGTATAACACCAGGCACATCTCCTGAAGCGCACATCAACCAAATAACTGCTGCAGCATATGGGCGCCTAGCAAACCTCAAACAGCATTCCGACATCTTAATAAGGAATCATTCAGGACCCTGTACACCGTGTACGTTAGGCCCATATTGGAGTATGCGGCACCAGTTTGGAACCCACACCTAGCCAAGCACGTGAAGAAACTAGAGAAAGTGCAAAGGTTTGCAACAAGACTAGTCCCAGAGCTAAGAGGTATGTCCTACGAGGGGAGGTTAAGGGAAATCAACCTGACGACACTGGAGGACAGGAGAGATAGGGGGGACATGATAACGACATACAAAATACTTAGAGGAATTGACAAGGTGGACAAAGACAGGATGTTCCAGAGATTGGAAAACAGTAACAAGGGGACACAGTTGGAAGCTGAAGACACAGATGAATCACAGGATGTTAGGAAGTATTTCTTCAGCCACAGAGTAGTCAGTAAGTGGAATAGTTTGGGAAGCGATGTAGTGGAGGCAGGATCCATACATAGCTTTAAGCAGAGGTATGATAAAGCTCACGGCTCAGGGAGAGTGACCTAGTAGCGATCAGTGAAGAGGCGGGGCCAGGAGCTCGGACTCGACCCCCGCAACCTCAACTAGGTGAGTACAACTAGGTGAGTACACACACACACAGACACACACACACACACATAGGCAAAAACAAAGTGCAATAGAGAATGGAAAAAGTACAGAAGGCAGAGAACACACGAAAATAGGGAGATCAGTCGCAGAGCCAGGAAAGAGTATGTACAGGTAAGGAGGGAGGCCCAGCGACAGTATGAAAATGACATAGCATCGAGAATCAAGACTGACCCGAAACTGTTGTATAACCACATCAGGAGGAAGACAACAGTCAAAGACCAGGTGATCAGATTAAGGACAGAAGGTGGAGAACTCACAAGAAATGATCAGGAGGTATGTGAGGAGCTGAACAGGAGATTTAAGGAAGTTTTTACAGTAGAGACAGGAAGGGCTGTGGGAAGACAGCACAGAAGGGAACATCAAGAGGGAATATACCAACAAGTGTTGGATGGCATACGAACAACTGAGGAGGAGGTGAAGAAGCTCCTAAGTGACCTTGACACCTCAAAGGCGATGGGACCGGACAACATCTCCCCATGGGTCCTTAGAGAAGGAGCAGAGATGCTGTGCATGCCTCTAACCCCAATCTTCAACACATCCCTTGAAACTGGGCAACTACCTGAGAAATGGAAGACAGCTAATGTAGCCCCCATATTTAAGAAAGGAAACAGAAACGAGGCGCTAAACTACAGACCTGTGTCTCTGACATATATTGTGTGCAAAGTCCCTGGAGAAGATTATCAGGAGGAGAGTGGTCGAACACCTGGAAAGGAACAAGATTATAAATGAAAACCAGCATGGGTTCATGGAAGGCAAATCTTGTATCACAAACCTCCTGGAGTTTTATGACAAGTAACAGAAGTAAGACACGAGAGAGAGGGGTGGGTAGATTGCGTTTTCCTGGACTGCAGGAAGGCCTTTGACCACAGTTCCCCAAAGAGATTAGTGCAGAAGCTGGGGATCAGCGCATGTAACAGGGAGGGCACTGCAATGGATCGGGGAATACCTGACAGGGAGGCAGCAACGAGCCCATGTATATAAGAGTATCACTGTGGGCGCCTGTGACAGGGGGGTTCCACAGGGGTCAGTTCTAGGACCAGTGCAAATTTTTTATATATGTGAACGACATGATGGAAGGAATAGACTCTGAAGTGTCCCTATTCGCAGATGATGTGAATTTAAATGAGAAGAATTAAATGGGATGAGGATGGGGCAGGACTGCAAAGAGACCTGGACAGGCTGGACATGTGGTCCAGTAACTGGCTTCTCGAATTCAATCCTGCCAAATGCAAAGTCATGAAGTTTGGGGGAGGGGCAAAGAAGACCGCAGACAGAGTTATAGGCTAGGTGGATAAAGACTACAGACCTCACTCGGGGAGAAAGACCTCGGGGTGACCATAACACCGAGCACATCACCGGAGGCACACACAACCAAATAACTGCTGCAGCATACGGGCGCCTGGAAAAACCTGAGAATAGCGTTCCGATACCTTTTAATAAGGAATCGTTCAAGACACTGTACACTGTGTATGTTGGGCCCATACTGGAGTATGCAGTACCAGTCTGGAACCCACACCGGGTCAAGCACGTCACGAAGTTAGAGAAAGTACAAAGGTTTGCAACAAGGCTAGTCCCGGGGCTCAGGGGAATGTCGTACGAGGAAAGGTTGAGGGAGAACGGAAACTGACGACACTGGAGGACAGAAGGGTCAGGGGAGACATGATAACGACATACAAGATACTGCGGGGAATAGACAAGGTGGACAGAGATAGATTTCCAAGAGGGACACAAGGACAAGGGGTCACACTGGAAGCTGAAGACTCAGACGAGTCACAGGGACGTTAGGAAGTATTTCTTCAGTCATAGAGTTGTCAGGAAGTGGAATAGCCTAGCAAGTGAAGTATGGAGAACAGGAACCATACATAGTTTTAAAAAGAGGTATGATACAGCTCAGGAAGCAGAGAGAGAGAGGACCTAGTAGCGATCAGTGAAGGGGCGGGGCAAGGAGCTGAGTCTCCGACCCCTGCAACCACAATTGGGTGAGTACAATTGGGTGATACACACACACACACACACACACACATACACAAACACACACACACACACACACACACACACACACAAAACACACACACACACACACACACACACACACACACAGTGGGAACAGGAGTTGGTAGGAAAATCAGTAAACGAAATGATGGGCTTCATAACAACAAAATGCAAGGAGGCAGAGGAAAGGTTTGTTCCCAATGGTAACAGAAATAATGGGAAGGACAAAACGAGCCCTTGGTTTACCCGAAGGTGCAGGGAGGCAAAAACTAAGTGCTCTAGAGAATGGAAAAAGTACAGAAGGCAAAGGACTCAGGAGAATAAAGAGATTAGTCGACGATCCAGAAACGAGTATGCACAGATAAGGAGGGATGCACAGCAGCAGTATGAAAATGACATAGCATCGAGAGTCAAGTCTGATCCGAAACTACTCTACAACCACATCAGGAGGAAGACAACAGTCAAGGACCAGGTAATCAGGCTGAGGAAGGAAGGTGGGGAACTCACAAGAAACGACCAGGAGGTATGTGAGGAGCTCAACATG
>NC_069421.1:12626975-12666975 GCF_026875155.1 Cherax quadricarinatus
CTCCCACCAAAAGACCCCACCCGCGACATTCCCAACGCAACTGAGCAACCTATACTCCAACCCACTCACTGTTCCCTCTGCCACCAACCCCCATATCACAAACCTCACCCCAACAGCTGTCCCTTATGGGCATTCTGACCCCACCCCCCCCAACACATACCCCACCTACACCACAGCCCCATATAGGCCCCCACCAAGGCTCTCCCTCCCCCAACCCCAATATACTTGCATGACCACAATGATAGAAAAGAAACTAAAGGTTTGGTACACAAATGCGGATGGAATAATGAATAAACATGAGGAGTGGAATGAAAGAATCAGTGAAAAATCCCCAGACATCATAGCAGTCACAGAAACAAAACTCGCTGAGATAATAACAGACACAATCTTCCCAACAGGATATCAGATCCTGAGGAAAGATAGAAGGAGTAGAGGGGAGGAGGGGTTGCACTGCTCATAAAACACCAATGGGGATTTGAGGAAATGGAAGGCATGGACATAATTGGAGAAAGAGACTACATTGTAGGTACAATTCAGTCCGGAGAACATAAAGTAGTCATTGGAGTGATGTATAACCCACCACAGAACTGCAGGAGGCCAAGAGAGGAGTACGAAAAACAACAGGGTGATGGTGGACCACACTGGCTGAGGTGGCAAGAAGAGCTCACTCGAGCAGAGCAAAGTTACTGGTAATGGGCGATTTCAACCACAGGAGATCGACTGGGAAAACCTGGAGCCACATGGGGGTCCCGAAACATGGAGAGCAAAGATGATGGATGTGGTACTTGAAAACCTCATGCATCAACATGTCAGGGACACAACCAGAGAGAGAGGGGAGGATGAGCCAGCAAGACTGGATCTTGTGTTCACCCTGAGCAGTTCAGACATCGAGGACATCACTTACGAGAGGCCCCTTGGAGCTAGCGATCATGTGGTTCTGAGTTTTGACTATATAGTAGAGTTACAAGTGGAGAAGGTAACAGGAACTGAAGGGGACAGGCCAAACTATAAAAGGGGGACTACACAGGTATGAGAAACTTCCTGCAGGAGGTTCAGTGGGACAGAGAAATGGTAGGAAAATCAGTAAACGAGATGATGGAATATGTTTGGGAACAAAGTGCAAGGAGGCAGAGGAAAGTTTTTGTTCCCAAGGGAAACAGAAATAATAGGAAGACCAAGACGAGTCCTTGGGTTTACCCGAAGGTGTAGGGAGGCAAAAGCTAAGTGCAACAGAGAATGGAAAAGGTACAGGAGGCATAGGACCCAGGAAAACAAGGAGATTAGTAGAAGAGCCAGAAACGAGTATGCGCAGATAAGGAGGGAGGCCCAGAGACAGTATGAAAACGACATAGCATCGAAAGTCAAATCTGACCCGAAACTGCTGTATAGCCACATTAGGAAGAAGACAACAGTCAAGGACCAGGTGATAAGGCTGAGGAAAGAAGGTGGGGAACTCACAAGAAACGATCAAGAGGTATGTGAGGAGCTCAACACGAGATTTAAGGAAGTATTTACAGTAGAGACAGGAAGGACTCTGGGGGACAGACCAGATGGGGACACCAACAAGGAATACACCAACAAGTGTTGGACGACATACATACAGATGAGGAGGAGGTGAAGAAACTGCTAAGGGACATCGATACCTCAAAGGCAATGGGACCGGACAACATCTCTCCATGGGTCCTTAGAGAGGAGCAGATATGTTGTGCGTACCACTTACCACAATCTTCAACACATCCCTGGAAACTGGGCAACTACCTGAGGTATGGAAGACAGCAAATGTAGTTCCCATTTTCAAAAAAGGAACAGAAAAGAGGCACTAAACTATAGACCTGTGTCATTGACGTGTATAGTATGCAAAATTATGGAGAAGATTATCAGGAGGAGAGTGGTGGAGCACCTGGAACGGAACAGGAGTATAAATGCCAACCAGCACGGATTCACGGAAGGCAAATCCTGTGTCACAAACCTTCTGGAGTTTTATGATAAAATAACAGAAGTAAGACAAGAGAGAGAGGGGTGGGTTGATTGCATCTTCTTGGACTGCAAGAAGGCCTTTGACACAGTTCCTCACAAGAGATTAGTGGGAGAAGCTAGAGCATCAGGCGCATATAACAGGAAGGGCACTGCAATGGATCAGAGAATACCTGACAGGGAGCAACAACGAGTCATGGTACGTAATGATGTATCACAGTGGGCACCTGTGACGAGCGGGGTCCCACAGGGGTCGGTCCTAGGACCAGTGCTATTTTTTGGTATATGTGAACGACATGACGGAAGGGTTAGACTCAGAAGTGTCCCTGTTTGCAGATGATGTGAAGTTAATGAGGAGAATTAAATCTGATGAGGGCCAGGCAGGACTTCAAAAGGACCTGGACAGACTGGGCACCTGGTCCCCGCAAATGGCTTCTCGAATTTAATCCTGCCAAATGCAAAGTCATGAAGATAGGGGAAGGGCACAGAAGACCACAGACAGAGTATAGGCTAGGTGGCCAAAGACTGCAAACCTCACTCAAGGAGAAAGATCTTGGGGTGAGTATAACACCGAGCATGTCTCCGGAAGCACACATCAATCAGATAACTGCTGCAGCATATGGGCGCCTGGCAAACCTGAGAACAGCATTCCGACACCTTAGTAAGGAATCATTCAAGACACTGTACACCGTGTATGTCAGGCCCATACTGGAGTATGCAGCACCTGTTTGGAACCCGCACTTGATAAAGCACGTCAAGAAACTAGAGAAAGTACAAAGGTTTGCAACAAGGTTAGTTCCAGAGCTAAGGGGAATGACCTATGAAGAAAGATTAAGGGAAATCGCCTGACGACACTGGAGGACAGGAGGGGCAGGGGAGACATGATAACGACATATAAAATACTGCGTGGAATAGACAAGGTGGACAAGGACAGGATGTTCCAGGGGGGGGACACAGAAACAAGAGGCCACAATTGGAAGTTGAAGACACAAATGAGTCAGAGAGATAGTAGGAAGTATTTCTTCAGTCATAGAGTTGTAAGGCAGTGGAATAGCCTAGAAAATGACGTAGTGGAGGCAGGAACCATACACAGTTTTAAGACGAGGTTTGATAAAGCTCATGGAGCGGGGAGAGAGAGGGTCTAGTAGCAACCGGTGAAGAGGCGGGCCAGGAGCTAGGACTCGACCCCTGCAACCACAAATAGGTGAGTACAAATAGGTGAGTACACACACACAAACACACACACACAACACACACACACCACACACACACCACACACACACACACACACACACACACACACCACACACACACACACACACACACACACACACAACACACACACACCACACAAACACACACACAACACCACACACACACACAACACACACACACACACACACCCCACATTCTCATTCCTCACCTTTCTCCCTCGTAGAACTACAAAAATTATGCAATACACTTCCATAAATAACTCACTTCAGGAAACTCGCAGCTTCCCTTCTATGCATACACTACTCACTCCCACACATCTACAACTCACTCCTACTCATCTACAACTCACTCCCACACATCAAACTCACTCCCACACATCTGCAAACTCACTCACACACATTTACAACTCACTCCCACACATCAAACTCACTCCCACACATCTACACCTCACTCCCACACATCTACAACTCACTCCCACACATCAAACTCACTCCCACGCCACGATAACTTTCCCATCCTTGCAACCTACTTTTAAAGTTTCTGCATAATTAAAACTCCCTTAACTCTCTCACACAATATACTATAGCCTAACACTCAATGCATTAGTTTTCAGGCTTCTTCAATGTGTCCTGGACCTTCCTGGTGGTTAAGAAATTACAATGGTTATGGCACAAGTGGCTTGCTTAGCTAACATAGTGTTGGGCTCCAGCTCCTCGACTCATTACGTACTTTTTTAATCGTTTTGAGTACCTTCCACAGGATGAGTGTCAGGTGCTCAACGAAGTTCTCATTATAACGCTCCTCTTAATGCGCGCTCAATTATAGGTGAGGATTGGAAAACTGGATAAATGAAAGAAGGAAGAATGAAAGAGGGAAGATTAGTGTAACGAAAAATAGGAGAAGAAAGGTTGGGAAAGAGAAGATGGGAAGAAAAGAGACGGTGGGCAGAATTTGATATTCGAAGAAGGAAGACTGAACGAAGAGGGTTATTATTATTTACATTGTATGTGATGCGTTAAACCCATGTGGCTCATTCAGCACAAGAAGTGGTGGAGGTTCGATTCTCCGTCCGCTAATCGTCAGACGCACCAGCTACTCTTGCTGCCGTCCAAGCTAAGGGAAGAATAAGGAACGGAAAATAATGAAATACTTAGGAGAGTATTCCAACCATTGCTCCTCTCGTGAGATACAGTGTGGTAAGAGGTAAGGGATATCATCCTAGATAAGACGTGAAGGATATCCCTAGATTACCAAGATATATCCCGAGACTACCAGGATATATCCAGTTAATAACGACTCCGTCGCAAGTAAAGTCTGTTAAGTGCTGGATACGAGTGAGGAATACTCAACAGAGTGAGTCACATTTCTCATGCAGTTAATGTTGCAGATGTACAATGCCTCGGTTAAGCTATTGTGCTGCTGTCACTGTCGCCCAGTTGCTGTCGCTGTTGCTATGATGCAATCACTGTTGTTATGTTGATGTCACTTTTCTCATGTTGCTGTCACTGCTGCTGTGTCCCTATCACTTCTCTTATGTTGCTGTCACTGTTGCTGTTCCTATCACATCTCTTATGTTGCTGTCACTGTTGCTATGTTGTTGTTACTGTGTTGCTGTCACTGCTGCTAGGTTCCTATCACTTCTCATATGTTGCTGTCACTGCTGCTAGGTTCCTATCACTTCTCATATGTTGCTGTCACTATTGTTATGTTGCTGTTGCTGCTACTGTGTTGCTGTCACTGCTGATATGTTCCTATCACAATTCTAATGTTGCTCTCGCTGTTGCTATGTTGCTGTCGCTACTACTGTGTTGCTGTCACTGCTGCTATGTTGCTGTCGCTACTGTGATTAATATTCAAGCAGCAATATAACGCATTGTGATCAATACTTTTTTTTCCGGTCCCTCCCATAAGCCAAACACGCAACAGTTAGAAGAATAACGTGCTATTCACCCTCCCGCTGGGCAGGTCTCAGGAGCACTCGCAGACAAGAACGAAGAAGAACTGAAAACATGTTAATTTAGGAACTAGGATCACTCGTAGATAAGAACGAAGGAGAACCAAGAACAAGTTAATCTAGAATGTAGGATCACTCGTAGACAAGAATGAAGGAGAACTGAAAACATGAAATCTATGAACTAGGATCAATCGCAGAGAAGAATGCAGAACTCAGACATGTTAATCCACGAACCAGAATTACCTGCAGACAAGCTCAGCGGAGAACTCAAAATATTAATCCAGTAGCCGGGATTTCTTTGCAAACGAGCAAGAAAATAGACTGATTTAGGTGACAGGAAAACTTCCACACAAACGTGAATCATTTTGATAGGATCAAAACATTGGCTCCGACAGAGATGTAGACGTGTATGAAACAATGGTCTGAAAAGGACTGCAAGAAACAAGCAATAAAAGACGAAGAGCAAATAATAATAAAAAGGCAAGTAACATAGAACTAAAAGTGCAGGAAAATGAATGATAAAAAAAGGCAACTGCAACAATTTGCCAACAATTATAATTTGTGTAAATGAACTTAATTCCTGTAACAAATCAACAAAAATTCTCAATCAAGAACAAATCGCCAGCAATAATCACATTATGTCATCAATAGCCTCAATTCATCAAAAGCAAAAATTCCCCCCCAAAAATAGCTAAAACGAATTTTTCTCAGTATTATTAAACCAAAAATGCGACATTTTAGATATAGACTTGAACAAGTTGTCAAATACAATGTAAGTTTTAAAAAATGGGAGAGGTTTAAGACAAAGGATATATATATATATATATATATATATATATATATATATATATATTATATATATATATATATATATATATATATATATATATATATATATATAATATATATTATATATATATATATATATATTATATATATATATATATAATATTATAAAATATATATATTGTATTGTTTGTTATATATAGATTATATATATAATGTGTGTGTGTGTATGGTGTGTATGAGTGTGTGTGTGTGTACTCACCTAATTGTGGCTGCAGGGGTCGAGACTCAGCTCCTGGCCCCGCCTCTTCACTGATCGTTACTAGGTCCTCTCTCTCCCTTCTCCATGAGCTTTATCATTCCTCGTCTTAAAGCTATGTATGGTTCCTGCCTTCACTACCTCACTTGCTAGGCTGTTCCACATCCTGACAACTCTATGACTGAAGAAATACTTCCTAACATCCCTTTGTCTCATCTGAGTCTTCAAGCTTCCAATTGTGACCCCTTATTCTGTGTCCCCTCCCTGGAACATCCTGTCTCTGTCCACCTTATCTATTCCACGCAGTATTTTGTAAGTCGTTTTCACGTCTTCCCTGACCCTCTTGTCCTCCAGTGTCGTCAGGCCGATTTCCCTTAACCTTTCTTCGTAGAACATTTCCCTTAGTTCTGGAACTAGCCTTTCTGCAAACCTTTGCACTTTCTCTAATTTTTTGACGTGCTTGACTAGGTGTGGGTTCCAAACTGGTGCTGCGTACTCCTGTATGGGCCTGACGTACACAGTTTACAGTGTCTTAAACGATTCTTTACTAAGGTGAGTGTGTGTGTGTGTGTGTGGTGTGTGTGTGTGTGTGTGTGTGTGTGTGTGTGTGTGTGTGTGTGTGTGTGTGTGTGTGTGTGTGTGTGTGTGTTTCAAATATGATGATAAATAAATATTTATCAATTATTTAAGCTTCAGGATTCCGTAAATAAGGCATTACAGAGAAGCGCGACAATTCCAGAGGCTTGGTGTCAGGGAATGGCTTTTGATCCAAGGAATTGGAATTACATGACATTTAAGAAATTGCTGCATGATTCATGCGCGTTAGCATCTTTCCCATGAAAATAATATTAATAATAATAATAATAATGATGATAATTATAATAATAATTATAATTACAATAAAAAATAAAAAATAATAATAATAACGAACTAATAAAAATAAAAATATTAGTAATAACAATAACAATAATAATAATAATAATAATATTAATAATAATGCATCATCGTCATCATGATCATCATCATAATAATAATAATAATAATAATAATAATAATAATAATAATAATAATAATAATAATAATAATAATAATAATAACATAAAATAATAAAAATAATGAAGAGAAAGAAGAGAAGGAAGAAGAAAAAGAAGAAATAATGCATGACCTGCCGTAATTACGTAAGTTTTATTAGTTTCAAAAAACTTTAGAAGTGTCAATACAGTGACTTAGTTTTAATACTGTAAGAGCATTGTATTCGCACTTATATAAAACAATTGGTGTTCCAACTGAAGCCTATTTCATTGTTATAATTAATATACCTTCTTCTCCTTACAAAAAAAAAAAAAAAAAAAGAAAAAAAAAAAAAAAAAGCGTTTTTACAAAAAAAAATCCTTTGAAGTGTAGATATTCATATATGTATATAATATATATATATATATTATATATATATATATATATATATATATATATATATATATATATTATATATATATATATAATATATATATATACATATAAACATTCTCTTCATAACATGTGTGAATGCTCGACGGAGGTTTTAGGTTTGCTCAACTTGGTGTCTCGGTCTCGCTGAAGAGAAGTATAAATATATTTCTCCTTGACCTTGGAGAAGTATATAATACTCCACTTACCTGACCTTGAAGAGGGAGGAGAGAGTACGAGACTCTTCTTCCTCGACCATCAAGAGGTCGAGTACGAGATTTCCTGCTCGACCATCAAAAGGTCGAGTACGAGACTTCCTCCTCGACCATCAAGAGGTAGAGTACGAGACTGCCTCCTCGACCATCAAGAGGTCGAGTACGAGATTTCCTGCTCGACCATCAAAAGGTCGAGTACGAGACTTCCTCCTCTACTATCAAAAGGTCGAGTACGAGACTTCCTCCTCGACCATCAAGAGGTCGAGTACGAGACTTCCTCCTTGACCATCAAGAGGTCGAGTACGAGACTTCCTCCTCGACCATCAAGAGGTCGATACGAGACTTCCTCCTCGACCATCAAGAGGTCGAGTACGAGACTTCCTCCTCGACCATAAAGAGGTCGAGTACGAGACTTCCTCCTTGACCATCAAGAGGTCGAGTACGAGACTTCCTCCTCGACCATCAAGAGGTCGATACGAGACTTCCTCCTCGACCATCAAGAAGTAGAGTACGAGACTTCCTCCTCGACCATCAAGTGGTAGAGTACGAGACTTCCTCCTTGACCATCAAGAGGTCGAGTACGAGACTTTTTCCTCGACCATCAAGAGGTCGGGTACGAGACTTCCTCCTCGACCATCAGGAGGTCGAGTACGAGACTTCCTCCTCGACCATCAATAGGTCGAGTACGAGACTCTTCCTCCTCGACCATCAAGAGGTAGAGTACGAGACTTCTTCCTCGACCATCAAGAGGTCGAGTATGAGACTTCCTCCTCGACCATCAAGAGGTCGAGTACGAGACTTCCTCCTTGACCATCAAGAGGTCGAGTACGAGACTTTCTCCTCGACTATCAAGAGGTCGAGTACGAGACTTCCTCCTCGACCATCAGGAGGTCGAGTACGAGACTTCCTCCTCGACTATCAAGAGGTCGAGTACGAGACTTTCTCCTCGACCATCACGAGGTCGAGTACGAGACTTCCTCCTCGACCATCAGGAGGTCGAGTACGAAACTTCCTCCTCGACCATCAGGAGATCGAGTACGAGACTTCCTCCTCGACCATCAGGAGATCGAGTACGAGACTTCCTCCTCGACCATCAGGAGATCGAGTACGAGACTTCCTCCTCGAGCATCAGGAGGTCGAGTACGAGATTTCCTCCTCGACCATCAGGAGGTCGAGTACGAGACTTCCTCCTCGACCATCAAGAGGTCAAGTACGAGACTTCCTTCTCGACTATCAAGAGGTCGAGTACGAGACTTCCTCCTGGACCGTCAAGAGGTCGAGTACGAGACTTCCTCCTCGACCATCAGGAGGTCGAGTACGAGACTTCCTCCTCGACCATCAAGAGGTCGAGTACGAGACTTCCTCCTCGACCATAAAGGAGGTCGAGTACGAGACTTCCTCCTCGACCATCAGAGGTCGAGTACGAGACTTCCTCCTCGATCATCAAGAGGTCGAGTACGAGACTTCCTCCTCGACCATCAGGAGGTCGAGTACGAGACTTCCTCCTCGACCATCATGAGGTCGAGTACGAGACTTCCTCCTCGACCATCAGGAGGTCGAGTACGAGACTTCCTCCTCGACCATCAAGAGGTCGAGTACGAGACTTCCTCCTCGACCATCAGGATGTCGAGTACGAGACTTCCTCCTCGACCATCAAGAGGTCGAGTACGAGACTTCCTCCTCGACCATCAGGAGGTCCAGTACGAGACTTCCTCCTCGACCATCAGGAGGTCGAGTACGAGACTTCCTCCTCGACCATCAAGAGGTCGAGTACGAGATTTCCTCCTCGACCATCAAGAGGTCGAGGACGAGACTTCCTCCTCGACCATCAAGAGGTCGAGTACGAGACTTCCTCCTCGACCATCAGGAGGTCGAGTACGAGACTTCCTCCTCGACAATCAGGAGGTCGAGTTCGAGACTTCCTCCTCGACCATCAGGAGGTCGAGTACGAGACTTCCTCCTCGACCATCAGGAGGTCGAGTACGAGACTTCCTCCTGGACCATCAGGAGGTCGAGTACGAGACTTCCTCCTCGACCATCAGGAGGTCGAGTACGAGACTTCCTCCTGGACCATCAGGAGGTCGAGTACGAGACTTCCTCCTGGACCATCAGGAGGTCGAGTACGAGACTTCCTCCTGGACCATCAGGAGGTCGAGTACGAGACTTCCTCCTCGACCATGAAGAGGTCGAGTACGAGACTTCCTCCTCGATCATCAAGAGGTCGAGTACGAGACTTCCTCCTCGACCATCAAGAGGTCGAGTACGAGACTTCCTCCTCGACCATCGAGAGGTCGATACGAGACTTCCTCCTCGACCATCAAGAGGTCGAGTACGAGACTTCCTCCTCGACCATCAAGAGGTCGAGTACGAGACTTCCTCCTCGACCATCAAGAGGTCGAGTACGAGACTTCCTCCTCGACCATCGAGAGGTCGAGTACGAGACTTCCTCCTCGACCATCAAGAGGTCGAGTACGAGACTTCCTCCTCGACCATCAAGAGGTCGAGTACGAGACTTCCTCCTCGACCATCAAGAGGTCGAGTACGAGACTTCCTCCTCGACCATCAAGAGGTCGAGTACGAGACTTCCTCCTCGACCCTCAAGAGGTCGAGTACGAGACTTCCTCCTCGACCATCAAGAGGTCGAGTACGAGACTTCCTCCTCGACCATCAGGAGGTCGAGTACGAGACTTCCTCCTCGACCATCAGGAGGTCGAGTACGAGACTTCCTCCTGGACCATCAGGAGGTCGAGTACGAGACTTCCTCCTGGACCATCAGGAGGTCGAGTACGAGACTTCCTCCTCGACCATCAAGAGGTCGAGTGCGAGACTTCCTCCTCGACCATCAAGAGGTCGAGTACGAGACTTCCTCCTCGACCATCAAGAGGTCGAGTACGAGACTTCCTCCTCGACCATCAAGAGGTCGAGTACGAGACTTCCTCCTCGACCATCAAGAGGTCGAGTACGAGACTTCCTCCTCGACCATCAGGAGGTCGAGTACGAGACTTCCTCCTCGACTATCAAGAGGTCGAGTACGAGACTTCCTCCTCGACCATCAAGAGGTCGAGTACGAGACTTCCTCCTCGACCATCAAGAGTTCGAGTACGAGACTTCCTCCTCGACCATCAGAGGTCGAGTACGAGACTTCCTCCTCGACCATCAGGAGGTCGAGTACGAGACTTCCTCCTGGACCATCAGGAGTTCGAGTACGAGACTTCCTCCTCGACCATCAAGAGGTCGAGTACGAGACTTCCTCCTCGACCATCAAGAGGTCGAGTACGAGACTTCCTCCTCGACCATCAAGATGTCGAGTACGAGACTTCCTCCTCGACCATCAAGAGGTCGAGTACGAGACTTCCTCCTCGACCATCAGGAGGTCGAGTACGAGACTTCCTCCTCGACCATCAGGAGGTCGAGTACGAGACTTCCTCCTCGACCATCAGGAGTTCGAGTACGAGTCTTCCTCCTGGACCATCAGGAGGTCGAGTACGAGACTTCCTCCTCGACCATCAAGAGGTCGAGTACGAGACTTCCTCCTCGACCTTCAAGAGGTCGAGTACGAGACTTCCTCCTCGACCATCGGGAGGTCGAGTACGAGACTTCCTCCTCGACCTTCAAGAGGTCGAGTACGAGACTTCCTCCTCGACCTTCAAGAGGTCGAGTACGAGACTTCCTCCTCGACCTTCAAGAGGTCGAGTACGAGACTTCCTCCTCGACCTTCAAGAGGTCGAGTACGAGACTTCCTCCTCGACCTTCAAGAGGTCGAGTACGAGACTTCCTCCTCGACCATCAAGAGGTCGAGTACGAGACTTCCTCCTCGACCATCAAGAGGTCGAGTACGAGACTTCCTCCTCGACCTTCAAGAGGTCGAGTACGAGACTTCCTCCTCGACCATCAAGAGGTCGAGTACGAGACTTCCTCCTCGACCATCAAGAGGTCGAGTACGAGACTTCCTCCTCGACCATCATGAGGTCGAGTACGAGACTTCCTCCTCGACCATCAAGAGGTCGAGTACGAGACTTCCTCCTCGACCATCAAGAGGTCGAGTACGAGACTTCCTCCTCGACCATCAAGAGGTCGAGTACGAGACTTCCTCCTCGACCATCAAGAGGTCGAGTACGAGACTTTCTCCTCGACCATCAAGAGGTCGAGTACGAGACTTCCTCCTCGACCATCAAGAGGACGAGTACGAGACTTCCTCCTCGACCATCAGAGGTCGAGTACGAGACTTCCTCCTCGACCATCAAGAGGTCGAGTACGAGACTTCCTCCTCGACCATCAAGAGGTCGAGTACGAGACTTCCTCCTCGACCATCAAGAGGTCGAGTACGAGACTTCCTCCTCGACCTTCAAGAGGTCGAGTACGAGACTTCCTCCTCGACCATCAAGAGGTCGAGTACGAGACTTCGTCCTCGACCATCAGGAGGTCGAGTACGAGACTTCCTCCTCGACCATCAGGAGGTCGAGTACGAGACTTCGTCCTCGACCATCAGGAGGTCGAGTACGAGACTTCCTCCTCGACCATCAAGAGGTCGAGTACGAGACTTCCTCCTCGACCATCAGGAGGTCGAGTACGAGACTTCCTCCTCGACCATCAAGAGGTCGAGTACGAGACTTCCTCCTCGACCATCAAGAGGTCGAGTACGAGACTTCCTCCTCGACCTTCAAGAGGTCGAGTACGAGACTTCCTCCTCGACCATCAAGAGGTCGAGTACGAGACTTCCTCCTCGACCTTCAAGAGGTCGAGTACGAGACTTCGTCCTCGACCTCTCTAAGGAAAAATTGCGACTTATCAAAAGTTTCTTCTTCATAAAGTATGAAATTCTTGGTTGTAAAAAGTTTACTATTTTAAACAATGTATTTTGCCCGGTGTGTGTACCTCGGAAATTTTCTGATCATTAGGAATTCTAATTCTCTCTCTCTCTCTCTCTCTCTCTCTCTCTCTCTCTCTCTCTCTCTCTCTCTCTCTTAATCACAATTGTGAGATAAGCCACTTGAGCACAACATCTAATAATGCTTACACTTAAGTGACAAATCGTCTGATAACTCTCTCATTTAAGGGACATCTTCCACCACCTCCTTGACACTATACTCATAAAAGAAAGTTCAACCCGCTAATACAAGTATTATCCTTAACGAGTTATCTTCTCGTGTAATTCTTTGCAAAACCATAACATCATTCATCCAACTTTTATCCCTCACGTTCGCGGAATTTTCATCTTCTCGATGAATAGATCGCCCGCTAGTTTACTCATTACCTGCTTTTGTTAGCAGCGTCGCTTCCTGTGAGGGTAATTACTGGTTCCTTCGAGACTACAGGTTTATTGACTGTTGAGTGAACACGTAAACAGTTCCCGTTGTTTAGGAGAGGCTAACTTTAGACACCTTTTCTTTTGTAGACAGGAAACATTGGCTGTTGTAGGTATATTGTAATCACTGACTATTGTAGGTAGATAGCAACCTATTGTAGATATCATATCCAGGGGAAAGGGTGGAGATCGATTCCGTGAGTGGGTGAGTATTTTATTGGTAGATAGGTGGGTGGGACAGGTGTTTTATTGTTGAGTCTGCTTGGTGTTTTGTTGCTAAGTGGGGCGGGTATTTAGTTCCTGGATGGAGCGGGTAGCTAGTCACTTGACGGGGTCGCTATTTAAGTAAACGTTACCATCCTGGGAATTAAGCTTGGAGGGTGGACCAAGAACAGGCACACAGACAAAAACACACCAGCAAACCCGCAGCTGTGTTCAACTTGCAAGGATGCCACTGTAGGGGTAGGTAATGCTTCTCTTGCGCGCTTCGGCCCAGCTACTGCTGGCTAGTAGTCTGGCTCAATAGCGTGAGTTAATGTTCCCTCTTAAATAGCCATTACACGGTTACTGAGTTCTTTCCTCTCCCCAACGCTCATTAGCCTCGCAGATTTTCCAGGACGTGGGAGTCGATCGAGTGAGCATTTTCCTGCCTGTGTGTCATGACCACTTACTCCAGGAGAGGAATTTAGAGTCAGGAAGGAAAAGAAAGAAAATTAGGCATAAGAAGTTTATGGAAAACGAATTTATCGCATCTATAGCATGAAATCTTTCTCTCTCTCTCTCTCTCTCTCTCTCTCTCTCTCTCTCTCTCTCTCTCTCTCTCTCTCCCTTCTCTCCTCTCTCTCTCTCTCTCTCTTTCAGACAATAATCAAAGCAAAGAAACTTTAAATTCTAATGAATGAACGTCTCTTTCTCTCTATCTGATGTAACTTTCAATGGCTTCTGGCAGTCTAAGTAAGATTTTTGGCATTCTGGTATATCTGTTATGACATTCCCCGTTTTCTTAGAATGCCTGTTCATCGAGGCACTTTTGTTATTCTGGCATTGCCATATTCCTTGAAATTCCTGTCATTCTGGCATTCCTGTTACTTCGGCTTTCCCATTACATTGAAATTATTGTTACTTTGACATTTATTTTACTTTTGCCATTCTTGTTACTTTGGCATACCAGTTAAAATGGCATTCCTGTTATTTTGTCACTTCTCTAAGCTTAGAATTTGCTGATCCTTAGGCATTCTTATTGCTTTGGAATTGTGTTTGTTATGCTGGAATTACCGCTACCGTTGAATTACTGTTGTCTGGACACTAAGGATCCAACCCTCACTGGTCTTGACTACCGGACAGTTTGCACCTAGAAGGCTTCAGTTTGTTTCCAAGGTATCGAGTGTGCATGATAAACACAGCTGGCTCGTGCTACGTGCTACTGTGCTGCCTGGTTTTTACTGGCGCTGAGTGTGTGTGTGTGTGGTTTATATTGGTGCTGAGTGTATTATATTGGTGTTGCGTGGTTTCTGTTGGTTTGTTTGGTTTCTAGTGGCACAGTGCTGCATGGGATCTGTTAATGCCGTGGGTTTCTGTTGGTGCTGTGTGTTTTCGACTGGCGCTGTGAGGTTTCTGTTAATGCTGTGTGGTTAATGCTGTGTTGATTGTTTGTTTCTGTTACTACTGCGTGTGTGAATTCTATTGGCGCTATTTGAGTGATTTCTTTGGAAGTAGTGAACGTGGGTTCTATCGGCGTCGCGTGCACGTCTACCGGAGAGAGTCTGCAGTCACGCGACTCTAGCGGCTGTTTCCGACATTTTGTCGGTATAACACTCCGTCTTCACTTAGTAGCCACTGGGTTTTTAAAAAAAACTTTAGAGCCAAAGCCTGTCACTATCGAGACCATGCATATTCCATTAGTATATATACGAACGCGATGCAAGTTATTGATTTAACACAGCAGTAACTACGGCTTCATATATGAAACTGTAGCCGATTTTATAGTTTCTGACTCCCTACCCTCATTTAGGACTGTATATACGCTGAGAGTTAACTGAAATCTTTGTTTTAGGGATTAAAGTTTTTTTGATTGTTAGAAAATAGGTTTCGTTCATCCTTAATGGCTCTCGTGTGGTCCACAGGCTTTCAGTCCAACCATCATCATTACTTGCGAATTCTCTCTCTATTAGGCCAGAGGGAGCATGATTATGTCAATGCCTTGGCAGAATTTTCAGTAAGGAAATAGAATTTCAAATATAATTTTGATTTCCCAAACAAATTTAAAAGCCATCGTTAGTAAAGAATTAACAAACGGTTTTGAGGAACAGAACAGTGTAACTAGGAACCAGCGTTTCCATAGGCAGTCACAAAGAGATGTGTCAAGTAATACATGTCTGTGTGAAACTGAGAAGATTTGTAGTGTATAAGGTGTTGTTATTGCTTGACTAAGTATCTATGGCAGTTAATTTTATATGGAGAGAAGCAGACACGCACTAGAACATTCAATTTTAGTGCCCAAATATCCACTCATTTAGAGACTCGTCCAGACAAACCATACAGGAAAAATTAAACCCATTCATTGTTGATGAGAAGACATCTGAAAACATAAGATTAATATCCACACTTTGCGCCGGATGAATGAACTTGTTCTGTGAGTCTAACTTGCTAACTTTTGAGACTGAAGCTGTTTGACAAAACTGGAGTCATACTGGAGCCAGACTGGAGATAAACTGGGAGTTTCCTTGTTATAGCTACGAGTACGTCAGATTTTGGAATATTAAAGGGAAATATTACCATATCTTAAAACTTATCAAAGAGTCTTTTATTTCCTTATAGAGTTATCTGTTTAAGTTCACATAACCTAGCAAGTGACCAAAGTTTATAGTAGTAACGACAAGTTTATAAGACTGTATTTGAATATTAAAATGAATGGATGAATATCTGCAGAATCTTAATAATGTAATAAATGTACTCAGTGAAATAGAATAGTGGCCCATTGTGACCTCTGTAATACTCTTGCTTGCTCTTCCACTCACAGCTTGAGTTGTTATGTAATGTGAACATATTACTAATGAAATATATTGTATCAGAGCTCCAGAATTCTCGAAAAAAAAATAGATTTGTGCATACTTTCATTATATTTTTTTTTTATCACACCGGGCGTCTCCCACTGAGGTAGGAGAAGGGGTTACTAGCACCTTGCTCCCGGCATTTTAGTCGCCTCTTACGACACACATGACTTACGGAGGAACTATTCTTCCCCACTTTTCCAAGGAGACTTTTATTATTATTATTATTATTATTATTATTATTATTATTATCATTAGAAGTAGTAGTAGTAGTAGAGGTGGTAGTGGTCACAGCATTGGTATTAGTAGTAGTAGTAATAAATGTAGCAGTAGTAGTAGTAGTAATGGTAGTGTAGTAGCGGTAGTAGTAGTAGTAGTAGTAGTAGTAGCAGTAGTAATAGTAGTAAAAGTACTCTATTAAGCATTAAATAACACTGTTTTGTTGTGACTCGGTAGTGGTAAACACAGCAACACTGGCACACACTTGCCCGCCACAAGTGCAAACTATTTGCGCTATGCGGTTTCTATTCGACCAGCTTTGCGGTTTCTAATGGACTTGCATTAGTGGTGTACGCACATTAGTAGTGCACGCGCCTTAGAAGCATAAAGTTCAAAAACAAATGCTCACAGATGAATGTAGAAGTCACTATCTGGGTCTGACCACAATTCCGTTGCATGGACAAGCCAAAACTATCATACAGATAGAGACAAAATATTACACGATCTTTCGATCAGCTACTTGATAATGGTCAAGGATGGATCGAAACATCGTCGAGAACTTAAATATAAGCAAAAAAAATAATTTCATAAATGAAGAACAGTGGGTTATAAGTATGAGAAGCTCAAGCCACTGAGAATGCCTTTGTTGGAAAACAAGAGACAAGACATGGAAAAGGCAGAAGGATCCAGCAACGCTGTGCGTTGTTGGATCCGTGCTGGGAAATCCCTCCAGTGTCAGAGTTGGGGCAATACCTGGAATGGGGTTAAGCAAGTAATATTATTTCGAAATCAATGGATATTTTTGAAAGCTCTAACAATATAGCATGACTGAAAAACTGGACACCACGAGTATAAGCTCTTTTCATTAATTTCTTTTTGGGGGGATTTGCATATATCCCTCCCGACGGGGAAGGGATATATTCGGCGGTAGTAAGTGTTACACCCATTGGATTTTTTGTGTGTGTTTTATAATATATAAATGCTTAAGATGACGATACCATCAACACACTTCTTCTGCTGTAGACACAAACACTGAAGACGGAGCACCACCAACACAACTCTGCTGTAACTACAAACACTGAACACTGAGCACAACCAGCACAACTCTGCTACTGTATCTACAAACAATGAAGACGAAGCACAACCAACACAGCTCTGCTGCTGTAACTACAAACATTGAAGACTGAGCACCACCAACACATCTATCTACAACATATGAGACTGAGCACACCACAACTACTGCTAAAACACTGAAGACTGAGCACCACCAACAAATCTCTACTAGCTACAAAACACTGAAGACTGAGCACCACCAACACATCTCTACTGGTACAAACACTGAAGACTGAGCACCACCAACACATCTCTACTGCTACAAACACTGAAGACTGAGCACCACCAACACATCTCTACTGCTACAAACACTGAAGACTGAGCACCACCAACACATCTCTGCCGCTACAAACACTGAACATGGAGCACCAACAACATATCTCTGCTGTTGTAAACACATGCTATTGGATATGCTTCACCACACCAAAAAATCCAACTTGGATGAAAAGATATATACGTAATACTTAGTTATAATAACGTTTCGTTCTTTGTAGAGTTTGTGATGACTTGATAAAGCTCTGCACAGAGAGAAATGTTGTCCTCTTCACTCCCCCCCCCCAAAAAAAAAGCTCGCTCTACAACCTGTGTGTTTCTTCAGTGGGTCAAGAAAGGACTAGTGTGGCTCAATAATCGAAAAGGTTAAGGCTATTTGTGGCCCTATTCATAATAGAACTGGCGTAATCCCGAATGGATTTCACCGTCAACGTTGAATTATTAATGGGATCTGTATCGATAATTTGCTTTATATAGAAGTAATGTCATGGAGTGGAAGGGACAGGTGGCAGAGCCAGCTTATCTTTCCGTGTAGACCTTTATCTCTGTATGCTGTCGGCATTAAGTAAGGGTAACACTTTCCAGTTTTCATTGGGGGTATTTTGCATCGTCTGCCGAGCCTCTTGCTTCCGTAAGGAGTGACACTAGTGTAGAGAAACCACGGAACGAGTTGGCTTCTGGACCCATGACAAATGAGTGGTAAAACTGGTGTAGAGATTTGGGATCAGTCCCTTCAAAACTTCCCAGGTGTGAATTATGATGTATGTTTCTCAGGCACGTTCCCAGGAATACAACTCGAGGGACTTTAAACATTCCCAGTAATTTAGGTACTTAACTGAATTTATACAATGTGGTTCTTACGACACTGCATTGGGCGCCATCAAAATTCACTTATCTGAATTACTATATCCGAAGCGTAAAATCCCGAGGGATCTTACATCGAATGGAAATGGGAGGAAATCACGCTTGATCCAAGGAATAGAAGGATAGGCCAAGAATAGTTCTGAAGCTAAATTCTACTGATTATAGTGCCAGACCTCATTTGTTCAGTTGGGGGGATGTGATACGCTGATCGATATGTCTAATGGCACAGATCATTTTCTTGTTTACTAAACTGAGTTTGCTATATCAGCAGAGTGTTGCTACCAAACTCAGCAACAGTTACACAGTGGGAGCCAAAGATAGCTGTCTTTTCCTGTCATAGACCACCATTCAGGACGGGTTCCCCCAGTCATCTTTCATTACACAGAATGTGTTCCCCCAGTTATCTTTCATTACACAGTAGAGGGTTCCCCCAGTCATCTTTCATTACACAGAATGAGTTTCCCCAGTCCATCTTTCATTACACAGAAGAGGTTCCCCAGTCATCTTTCATTACACAGTAAGGGTTTCCCAGTCATCTTTCATTACACAGTACAGGATTCCCCCAGTCATCTTTCATTACACAGAATGGGTTTCCCCAGTCATCTTTCATTACACAGAATGGGTTTCCCCAGTCATCTTTCATTACACAGTAGAGGGTTCCCCCAGTCATCTTTCATTACACAGAATGGGTTTCCCCAGTCATCTTTCATTACACAGTACAGGGTTCCCCCAGTCATCTTTCATTACACAGAATGGGTTTCCCCAGTCATCTTTCATTACACAGAATGGGTTCCCCCAGTCATCTTTCATTACACAGAATAGGTTTCCCCAGTCATCTTTCATTACACAGAATGGGTTCCCCCAGTCATCTTTCATTACACAGTACAGGGTTCCCCCAGTCATCTTTCATTACACAGTACAGGGTTCCCCCAGTCATCTTTCATTACACAGTACAGAATTCCCCCAGTCATCTTTCATTACACAGACAGGGTTCCCCCAGTCATCTTTCATTACACAGAATGGGTTCCCCTAGTCATCTTTCATTACACAGTACAGGGTTCCCCCAGTCATCTTTTCCATTACAT
Organism: Cherax quadricarinatus; assembly: GCF_026875155.1. Taxonomy (NCBI): domain Eukaryota; kingdom Metazoa; phylum Arthropoda; class Malacostraca; order Decapoda; family Parastacidae; genus Cherax; species Cherax quadricarinatus. The sequence continues at coordinate 12,646,731 of NC_069421.1, forward strand.
TTCAGTACAAGGGTTCCCCCAGTCATCTTTCATTACACAGTACAGGTTTCCCCAGTCACTTTCATTACACAGAATGGGTTCCCCAGTCATCTTTCATTACACAGAATGGGTTCCCCCAGTCATCTTTCATTACACAGAATGGGTTCCCCAGTCATCTTTCATTACACAGAATGGGTTTCCCCAGTCATCTTTCATTACACAGAATGGGTTCCCCCAGTCATCTTTCATTACACAGAATGGGTTCCCCAGTCATCTTTCATTACACAGAATGGTTCCCCAGTCATCTTTCATTACACAGAATGGGTTTCCCCAGTCATCTTTCATTACACAGAATGGGTTCCCCCAGTCATCTTTCATTACACAGAATAGGGTTCCCCCAGTCATCTTTCATTACACAGTACAGGGTTCCCCCAGTCATCTTTCATTACACAGAATGGGATTCCCCAGTCATCTTTCATTACACAGAATGGGTTCCCCCAGTCATCTTTCATTACACAGTACAGGGTTCCCCCAGTCATCTTTCATTACACAGTACAGGGTTCCCCCAGTCATCTTTCATTACACAGAATGGGTTTCCCCAGTCATCTTTCATTACACAGACAGGGTTCCCCCAGTCATCTTTCATTACACAGTACAGGTTCCCCAGTCATCTTTCATTACACAGAATGGGTTCCCCCAGTCATCTTTCATTACACAGAATAGGGTTCCCCAGTCATCTTTCATTACACAGAATGGGTTCCCCCAGTCATCTTTCATTACACAGTACAGGGTTCCCCCAGTCATCTTTCATTACACAGAATGGGTTCCCCCAGTCATCTTTCATTACACAGAATGGGTTCCCCCAGTCATCTTTCATTACACAGAATGGGTTCCCCCAGTCATCTTTCATTACACAGTACAGGGTTCCCCCAGTCATCTTTCATTACACAGAATGGGTTCCCCCAGTCATCTTTCATTACACAGAATGGGTTCCCCAGTCATCTTTCATTACACAGTACGGGTTCCCCAAGTCATCTTTCATTACACAGAATGGGTTCCCCCAGTCATCTTTCATTACACAGAATGGGTTCCCCAGTCATCTTTCATTACACAGAATGGGTTCCCCAGTCATCTTTCATTACACAGAATGGGTTCCCCCAGTCATCTTTCATTACACAGAATGGGTTTCCCCCAGTCATCTTTCATTACACAGAATGGGTTCCCCAGTCATCTTTCATTACACAGAATGGGTTCCCCAGTCATCTTTCATTACACAGAATGGGTTTCCCCAATCATCTTTCATTACACAGAATGGGTTCCCCCAGTCATCTTTCATTACACAGAATGGGTTCCCCCAGTCATCTTTCATTACACAGAATGGGTTTCCCCAGTCATCTTTCATTACACAGAATGGGTTCCCCCAGTCATCTTTCATTACACAGAATGGGTTCCCCCAGTCATCTTTCATTACACAGAATGGGTTTCCCCAGTCATCTTTCATTACACAGAATGGGTTCCCCCAGTCATCTTTCATTACACAGTACAGGGTTCCCCCAGTCATCTTTCATTACACAGAATGGGTTTCCCCAGTCATCTTTCATTACACAGAATGGGTTCCCCAGTCATCTTTCATTACACAGAATGGGTTCCCCCAGTCATCTTTCATTACACAGAATGGGTTTCCCCAGTCATCTTTCATTACACAGAATGGGTTCCCCCAGTCATCTTTCATTACACAGAATGGGTTTCCCCCAGTATCTTTCATTACACAGAATGGGTTTCCCCCAGTCATCTTTCATTACACAGAATGGGTTTCCCCAGTCATCTTTCATTACACAGAATGGGTTTCCCCAGTCCATCTTTCATTACACAGAATGGGTTCCCCAGTCATCTTTCATTACACAGAATGGGTTCCCCAGTCATCTTTCATTACACAGAATGGGTTTCCCCAGTCATCTTTCATTACACAGAATGGTTCCCCAGTCATCTTTCATTACACAGAATGGGTTGCCCCAGTCATCTTTCATTACACAGAATGGGTTCCCCCAGTCATCTTTCATTACACAGAATGGGTTCCCCCAGTCATCTTTCATTACACAGGATGGGTTGCCCCAGTCATCTTTCATTACACAGAATGGGTTCCCCAGTTCATCTTTCATTACACAGAATGGGTTCCCCCAGTCATCTTTCATTACACAGGATGGGTTGCCCCAGTCATCTTTCATTACACAGGATGGGTTGCCCCAGTCATCTTTCATTACACAGAATGGGTTTCCCCAGTCATCTTTCATTACACAGAATGGGTTCCCCCAGTCATCTTTCATTACACAGGATGGGTTGCCCCAGTCATCTTTCATTACACAGAATGGGTTTCCCCAGTCATCTTTCATTACACAGATAGGTTTCCCCAGTCATCTTTCATTACACAGGTGGGTTCGCCCCAGTCATTTTTATTACACAGACATGGGTTTCCCCAGTCATCTTTCATTACACAGATAGTTCCCCCATTCATCTGTTCATTACACAGTAGGGTTCGCCAGTCATATTTCTCACAGACTGGTTCCCAGCCATTTTCGTTAGCACAGATGGGTTTACCCAGTCATTTTCCATTCACAGGAATGGTTTCGTCATTTCATATAACAGAAGGACATATCTTCGGTAGAGCTAGAGGATAGGTTAGCAAGTCAACTTCGTTAACAGAACTGGGTTTCCTCGTTTTTCATAAAGAATGGGTTTCAGCACTGGTTCATTACCAGGAAGGTTTGTCATTTTTACAAGAAGGCCAGTATTTTCAATACAAGAAATGGATTTCAGACGCATTATCTTATAAAGTAATGGTACAGATACATTTATTACCGTGAATGGCTGTTGAGAGGATTACAAGGGTCAGTCACTTCAGTTAACATGGAGCTGACCCGAGTATCCTGTCAGTAAAGAATGTGGTTTAGTTCTCTTTCTACAAGGGAGGCAATCTTTCATTACATGGCAAGGGTCAGTCATCTTCATTCTCTAGTACGTGATCCATGTCTTCTGTACCGATGTCCGTCATCTTTCTTCACGGTCGGGTTCCTCTTCATCTTCATTACACATGCTGTCCCATATCTCTCAGTACCGTCATATGTTCCCATTCTCTTCTCTCTTTCTTCTCCATCATCTCTCTCTCTCGTCGTCTTCTCGCTTTTCGTCCCCTCTCTCTCCGCTCATCTCCCCATCTCTCTCTTCTCTCTCATCTCTCATCTTCTCTTCTCTCTCTCTCTCTTACTCACTCTCTCTCTCTTTCTTCTCTCTTCTCTTGCCACTCTGTTCTCTATCTCCAGGTCATTGTCATTTTTAAAGATGGCCTATTCTCTATGCAGGGAAAGTGGAATTTATGACGGCATCATCATTATAAAGAAAGAAAACAAAATTGATTCTCGGTGAAGGAGCTGTTGAGAGGAAAAGGGAGCAAAGACAATTCAGGTCTGAACATGGAGACCTAGACCGTGTTTCCTGGGGTAGGTGGAGAAAATAATGTCCAGGTTGGTGTAGTTTGCTCTGGTTTGAACAAAGAGAGAGAGAAAAAAAACATGGTGCAAGGAGCAGACACTTATAGTGTTTTGTGTACGATGATACAATATTTATGTGTACGTATGTGTACTGTTGTGAGGGTCGGGCGGCTCTTACCTTGGCACTGTAATGCTGGCAGTGACCCGAGTATCCGTCAGTAGTTGTTTTATGTATCTCTTTCTCTCTTTCTTTCTCTCTCTCTCTCTCTCTCTCTGTCTGTCTGTCTGTCGTCTTCTTCTCTCTCCTCTCTCTCTCTCTCTCTCTCTCTCTCTCTCTCTCTCTCTCTCTCTCTCTCTCTCTCTCTCTCTCTCTCTCTCTCTCTCTCTCTCTTCTCTTCTCTCTCTCTCTTCTCTCTCTCTCCTCTCTCTCTCTTCTCCTCTCTCTCTCTCTCTCTCTCTCTCTCTCTCTCCTCTCTCTCTCTCTCTCTCCTCTCTCTCCTCTCTCTCTCATTCTTCTCTCTCTCTCTTCTCTTCTCTCTCTCTCATGCTCTCATCTGCTCTTCTCTAATTTTCTCTGCTCTTCCATTTCTTCCGCAGACCGCATTGCATAGCTGTCACTAAATTTTCTGTCTGATGGGCAAACTTTTAACTTGAGGTGGTTGCTCGACACAGCCAGAGAATCACATCGTAAACTGCTTCGTTACCCAAGAATATCTTTCTGTAGCGAAGATTTACGACCTATTTCTTTCTTTCCCAGCTAAAACAGTGCTCCTTCACAATGTTGAAATTTATTGATACTCATACTATTATTGCTACTACTACTACTACTACTATAGCTACTACTACTACTACTACTACTATTACTAATACTACCATCACTACTACTACTACTACTACAGGGATAACTATTCCTATTAATATTTTTTGTAAATTCTGCTATTCATATTACCACTAACATTTTCACCTCCTCTAATGTACTTTTTTTTGTGTGTGTTTCTCTGGTGTTCTTGTTGTTGCTGCTGCTTCTGCTGTTTCTTCATTTTCTGCTGCTGCTGCTGCTATTGGTGCTGGTGTTTTTTACGAATTTTGATGCTACTCCCAGTGCTGCTGCTGCTGTTCATGTTGCTAGTGGCGCTGCTAGTGTTGCTGTTGCTGGTGCTACTGCTGTTGGTGTTACTGATGTTGTTGATGCTGCTGACTCCGCTGCTCCTGCTGGTGATGCTGGTGTTGCTGCCGCCACTGGGTCACTACGCTACGACTAAGACTCACGTTACGACCACTGTGAAATTCATCATTAGACTACGACCCACGTTATGACCAGTGAGTTGGTCATCACATGATTACGACCCAAGTTATGGTCAGTGAGTTGGGTATGACATAACTACGACCCAAGTTATGACCCATGAGTTGGTCATCACATAACTACTACCCAAGTTTTGACCAAAGAGTTGGTCATATAAGACTACGACCCACAATACGACCATTGATTAGTTCATCACATGACTACGACCCACGTTACGACCAGTGAGTTGGTCATCACATAACAAAAAGCCCATTTTTCTCTCCAGAGAAAATTTCGCCTAGTCTCTAATATCTGAATAGATGGTTATTAAGTGCAACTGTGAGTGTACGAGTATTCTGAGAGTTACCAGCAACTGTGTGTACATGTGCGTTCAAGAGTACCTCAGCTCCACACCTGCTCTAAATAACTATGATTCATGCTCACCTCTTCAGTAACGGCAACCCCCTTTTTTCAGGTGTTATGCATGCTTTTTTCAGGTTTCGTTCGAATTTTCAGGTGTTGTCCATGTTCTTATTGTTCAGATTGCTCGACGGGGTCGTACTTACATTCCTGGTCTACTTGAAGCTCTCACTCGACGGACAAAACTAAAACAAAACTCTAAGCGTTCTAAACTTTCTCCCGGAGTCAATAATCAACATAAATATCCGGAACATTGGTGTTTTTTGGGGGTTGAATTTCTGAACTGATTGAAGCTTTGGGAGGAAATATCAGCTTTCTAGTTACTTAACGAATCAAAAGGGGATTAGAGTCACAGTGAAAGAGAGTCAGGGAGACAGCCGGTGGCACTCTCACCTGCCCACAACCGCTGCTGACCTGGCACTGGCTGGCACTCCAAGCCTTACCCTGCAAGCCTCGTACGTCCGCCAGCGATGGCACGACGGCCTTGTGATCAGTTTTCGTACCTATACAAACACTTTGATTATTTCCCCTGAGGCATTAATTTACATACATGTGTGAATTACATTCACACTTTAATATATTATTTCGCTTAAAGTTAATTCGCCATTCCCGTAATAGTAACAATTGTAAAATTTATCATTCGCTTGTGATTAACAACCAAAGAAATGGCAGAAGGATTTCAACATACCAGTATCACAGTACAGGTATACATAAATTACGTATACATGGAATGGTAAATATAGAAAGTATGATTAATGATAAAAAAATGTGGGCTTATGAAGAGAAGGGGACGTGTGGGTTAAGTGTTTTCCTGAAACATGTTAGTGAACAGTTTATTTGACAAGGATAAGAAACTGTTAGCTACAGTTAATGATGTGGGAAAAGGCATAAGAAAGGGTGGCTAAGAAAGCTGTGTGGCGGGTGTTGCTAGGGAAGCTGTGTGGCGGGTGTTGCTAGGGAAGCTGTGTGGCGGGTGTTGATAGGGAAGCTGTGTGGCGGGTGTTGATAGGGAAGCTGTGTGGCGGGTGTTGCTAGGGAAGCTTAGTGGCGGGTGTTGCTAAGAAAGCTGTGTGGCGGGTGTTGATAGGGAAGCTGTGTGGCGGGTGTTGCTAGGGAAGCTTAGTGGCGGGTGTTGCTAAGAAAGCTGTGTGGCGGGTGATGCTAGGGAAGCTGAGTGGCGGGTGTTGCTAGGGAAGCTGTGTGGCGGGTGTTGCTAGGGAAGCTGTGTGGCGGGTGTTGCTAGGGAAGCTGAGTGGCGGGTGTTGCTAAGAAAGCTGTGTGGCGGGTGATGCTAGGGAAGCTGTGTGGCGGGTGTTGCTAGGGAAGCTGGTGGCGGGTGTTGCTAAGAAAAGCTGTGTGGCGGGTGATGCTAGGAAGCTGTGTGGCGGGTGTTGCTAGGGAAAGCTGAGTGGCGGGTGTTTACTAGGGAAGCTGAGTGGCGGGTGTTGCTAGGGAAGAACGAGTGGCGGGGTGTTGCTAGCGAAGCTGAGTGGCGGTGTTGATAGGGAACTGTGTGGCGGGTGTTGCTAGGGTAGCTGTGTGATGGGTGTTGCTAGGGAAGCTGTGTGGCGGTGTTTGCTAGGGTAGCTGAGTGGCGGGTGTTGCTAGGGAAGCTGTGTGGCGGGTGTTGCTAGGGAAGCTGTGTGGCGGGTGTTGCTAGGAAAGCTGTGTGGCGGGTGTTGCTAGGGAAGCTGTGTGGCGGGTGATGCTAGGGAAGCTGTGTGGCGGGTGTTGCTAGGGAAGCTGTGTGGCGGGTGTTGCTAGGGTAGCTGTGTGGCGGGTGTTGCTAGGGAAGCTGATTGGCGGGTGTTGCTAGGGAAGCTGTGTGGCGGGTGTTGCTAGGGTAGCTGTGTGGCGGGTGTTGCTAGGGTAGCTGTGTGGCGGGTGTTGCTAGGGAAGCTGAGTGGCGGGTGTTGCTAGGGAAGCTGTGTGGCGGGTGTTGCTAGGGTAGCTGTGTGGCAGGTGTTGCTAGGGAAGCTGTGTGGCGGGTGTTGCTAGGGTAGCTGTGTGGCGGGTGTTGCTAGGGAAGCTGAGTGGCGGGTGTTGCTAGGGAAGCTGTGTGGCGGGTGTTGCTAGGGAAGCTGTGTGGCGGGTGTTGCTAGGGAAGCTGTGTGGCGGGTGTTGCTAGGGAAGCTGAGTGGCGGGTGTTACTAGGGAAGCTGAGTGGCGGGTGTTGCTAGGGAAGCTGAGTGGCGGGTGTTGCTAGCGAAGCTGTGTGGCTGGTGTTGATAGGGTAGCTGTGTGATGGGTGTTGCTAGGGAAGCTGTGTGGCGGGTGTTGCTAGGGTAGCTGTGTGATGGGTGTTGCTAGGGTAGCTGTGTGATGGGTGTTGCTAGGGAAGCTGTGTGGCGGGTGTTGCTAGGGTAGCTGAGTGGCGGGTGTTGCTAGGGAAGCTGTGTGGCGGGTGTTGCTAGGGAAGCTGTGTGGCGGGTGTTGCTAGGGAAGCTGTGTGGCGGGTGTTGCTAGGGAAGCTGTGTGGCGGGTGATGCTAGGGAAGCTGTGTGGCGGGTGTTGCTAGGGAAGCTGAGTGGCGGGTGTTACTAGGGAAGCTGAGTGGCGGGTGTTGCTAGGGAAGTTGAGTGGCGGGTGTTGATAGGGAAGTTGAGTGGCGGGTGTTGCTAGGGAAGCTGAGTGGCGGGTGTTGCTAGGGAAGCTGTGTGGCGGGTGTTGCTAGGGAAGCTGAGTGGCGGGTGTTGCTAGGGAAGCTGAGTGGCGGGTGTTGCTAAGGAAGCTGAGTGGCGGGTGTTGCTAGCGAAGCTGAGTGGCGGGTGTTGATAGGGAAGCTGTGTGGCGGGTGTTGCTAGGGTATCTGTGTGATGGGTGTTGCTAGGGAAGCTGTGTGGCGGGTGTTGCTAGGGTAGCTGTGTGGCGGGTGTTGCTAGGGAAGCTGTGTGGCGGGTGTTGCTAGGGAAGCTGTGTGGCGGGTGTTGATAGGGAAGCTGTGTGGCGGGTGTTGCTAGGGAAGCTGTGTGGCGGGTGTTGCTAGGGAAGCTGTGTGGCGGGTGTTGCTAGGGAAGCTGTGTGGCGGGTGTTTGCTAGGGAAGCTGTGTGGCGGGTGTTGCTAGGGAAGCTGTGTGGCGGGTGTTGATAGGGAAGCTGTGTGGCGGGTGTTGCTAGGAAGCTGTGTGGCGGGTGTTGCTAGGGAAGCTGTGTGGAGGGTGTTGCTAGGGAAGCTGTGTGGCGGGTGTTGCTAGCGAAGCTGTGTGGCGGGTGTTGCTAGGGTAGCTGTGTGACGGGTGTTGCTAGGGAAGCTGTGTGGCGGGTGTTGCTAGGGTAGCTGTGTGGCGGGTGTTGCTAGCGAAGCTGAGTGGCGGGTGTTGATAGGGAAGCTGTGTGGCGGGTGTTGCTAGGGTAGCTGTGTGGCGGGTGTTGCTAGCGAAGCTGAGTGGCGGGTGTTGATAGGGAAGCTGTGTGGCGGGTGTTGCTAGGGTAGCTGTGTGACGGGTGTTTGCTAGGGAAGCTGTGTGGCGGGTGTTGCTAGGGAAGCTGTGTGGCGGTGTTGCTAGGAAGCTGTGTGGCGGGTGTTGCTAGCGAAGCTGAGTGGCGGATGTTGCTAGGGTAGCTGTGTGGCGGGTGTTGCTAGGGAAGCTGTGTGGCGGGTGTTGCTAGCGAAGCTGAATGGCGGGGTGTTGATAGGGAAGCTGTGTGGCGGGGTGTTGGCAGGGTAGCTGAGTGGGGGTGTTGCTAGGGAAGCTGAGTGGCGGGTGTTGCTAGGGTAGCTGTGTGACGGATGTTGCTAGGGAAGCTGTGTGGCGGGTGTTGCTAGGGAAGCTGAGTGGCGGGTGTTGCTAGGGAAGCTGTGTGGCGGGTGTTGCTAGCGAAGCTGAGTGGCGGATGTTGCTAGGGTAGCTGTGTGGCGGGTGTTGCTAGGGAAGCTGTGTGGCGGGTGTTGCTAGCGAAGCTGAATGGCGGGTGTTGATAGGGAAGCTGTGTGGCGGGTGTTGCTAGGGTAGCTGAGTGGCGGGTGTTGCTAGGGAAGCTGAGTGGCGGGTGTTGCTAGGGTAGCTGTGTGACGGATGTTGCTAGGGAAGCTGTGTGGCGGGTGTTGCTAGGGAAGCTGAGTGGCGGGTGTTGCAAACACATGAAATATTCTGTAAGTAGTTAAAAACCGTGACGAGTTTATATGAGACTCGTAAGACTTGCACTGTATGACATAACAGTTACCCTAAAACCCGAGCTGAATCGGAAAACGGGTTTGAAACGGGATTCAAGGTAATAATAAAGAACGGTTCCGATCTGTGGGCTAAATCTGGAAGTGTGACATCTCTGTTTGTTATTCTAATACTATTCTCCTTTTAAGTTCGTTTACATAAGCGAACAGCAACGAAAGTGTCTGTACCCGTTAAGCTTATCTGGCCAGTGAGCTCATGTTAAATTTATTTAGCGAATGCTGAAGTTGGTTAAAACCGTGTTAAATCATCTGAACCCGTGGTAAGAACCACTGAACCCGTGTTATACCTAATCGAAGATTTGATTTCTTGAAGCCTCGGAAGCTCCTCTCAATCTTCCCCCGAAGCTGCGTTTAAGTTTCTGATCCTATGATAATCATATTTAATTAGTGTTAAACCTACTAAACTCCTGTTAAATCCACTAAACCCTTGTTAAACCTAGTGAACACGTGTTAAACAGACTGAAACCATGCTACTCCTATTCAACACGTTTGGCCTGTGGCTTAACGCTAGTTTAACACCTGTTAAACTCGTTTTAAGCCTACTAAACACGTCATAAACCTACCGAAACCATCTTAAACCAATTAAAACCCTGTTAATAATAATAATATACAATTTAAGAAAACTGTTTTTATTAGCTTTATTTTTTCATGGTATGCTCACTAAAATAATTAAACCAATAAATATATTAAAACACTCAGTTTATTAAACCCCAAAAATCTTCTAAAACAACTCCATCACGTTTTTTTAAATACTTCATTACGTGAAACAGCCTCAAATGTCCTGTTTTTTCGCGAAATTAGTGGATTTTATTACCATAATTTGGGATAATGAGCCTTGTTTGTGTTTAATTTTAACCGCAGTTTTTTTCAGAAAAAATACCAATTTAAGTCATTATATCTCCCCATCACCACCATCATCACCACCAGCACCACCAGCAGCACCACCAGCACCACCAGCAGCACCACCAGCAGCACCACCAGCACCACCAGCACCACCAGCAGTATCACCAGCAGCACCACAACCATCACCACCACCACCATCACCACCATCATCACCACCACCAGCAGCACAGCAGCACCACCAGCAGCACCACCAGCAGCACCACCAGCACCACCACCAGCACCACCAGCAGCACCACCAGCACCACCAGCAGCACCACCAGCACCACCAGCACCACCAGCAGTACCACCAGCAGTATCACCAGCAGCACCACAAACCATCACCACCACCACCATCACCACCATCATCACCACCATCACCACCATCACCACCATCATCACCACCACCAGCAGCACCAGCAGCACCACCAGCAGCACCACCAGCAGCACCACCAGCAGCACCACCAGCAACCACCAGCAGCACCACCAGCACCACCAGCAGCACCAGCAGCACCACCAGCAGCACCACCACCATCACCACCATCATTCACCACCATCACCACCATCATCACCACCATCACCACCACCAGCAGCAACCAGCAAAGCACCACCAGCACCACCAGCACCACCACCAGCAGTATCACCAGCAGCACCACTACCATCACCACCACCACCATCACCAGCAGCACCACAACCATCACCACCACCATCATCACCACCATCACCATCACCACCATCATCACCACTATCACTACCACCACCACCATTGCCACCATTAACCACCACCATCACTACGACCCCCACCACCAATCACCACCACCACCATTGCCACCATACCACCACCAATCACTACGTACGACCCCCACCACCATCACCACACCACCACCACCATCACCAGCAGCAACAACAACCATCACCACCACCATCATCACCACCATCAGCACCACCATCATCACCACCATCACTACCACCACCACCATTGCCACCATTACCACCACCATCACCACGACCACCACCACCATGACCACCACCACCATCACCACCACCACCATAACCACCACCATTATCACCACCATCACCAATATCTCCACTATGGGACTCGCAGAGAAACTACAAATGTCTGAATAAAATCTACATCCCTGAATAATCTGAACCGTAAGTGGGCAAGATACATCATAATTTACACCTGCAAGATCCTGAGGGATTGGTCCCAGACCTGCACACTGAAATCCCTCCCGATGAGAGGAAGAGGCGAGACGGTGGCTGAAAAATCTCTTCCCAATAGAAATGGTTATAATCATAACCATAATTTTTAAAGAGATGGACCGGTAAACCAGCGGAAGGCCTCGGTCAGATGACCAAAAGCTCCAGCGACAAATGTTTCCTGACCCACGTCAGGAAACACTTGTCCTGTTTCCTGACAAACCTTAGCTAACCTGGCAGGTGCACAATACCTGGTTACAATATTCCAAAACATGGTTACAATATTCCTACCATCCCCCATCCCCTTAGTATAAGCCTTGAGACGACGTGGAACACCTTCAAGGAATCACTGTGGTGATCTAGTAGCCCAAGTTGAAAAATATTACTTGTACGGTAACTTCTCTTATAAAGCTCCTTCATGTAGTGCCATTTTTTATGGGTAAATGCGATTGAAAAAATGTATAAAAAAATAATAGTACATGGGAAGGCCTCCATGGTGCTCGTTATTCTATTCTGATTGTTCTCTTTCACTCTCATTTAGAAAACTACACTATGTGAGAGGAGCTTTATAAGAGGGATATTTGACGAAGAAACCTGTATTTATAGTAAGTACGTTGCTCTAAGTGAAATTTTCTTAAGCCTTCATAAAGCTCTGCTTAGAGCGAAACGTCATTTGAAAATAAATATCTACTCTAAGAGTGGTTTATTTTCGCCTTATTTGTCTACAAGTCTTGCCATGCAACATGGCAGTAGTCAAGAGAGCGGTTTGACCTCAGGTCAGGCTGGAAGGGTAAGAGAAGCACCACAAAACCCGTCACAGGTGTGTCACAGGAATGTTACATGTACGTGGCGGGAATACTACAAGTACGTCACAGGAATGTTACCGGTATATCACAAGAATGTCATAGGCACGTCATAGGTACAGTATATAACAGACATGTCACTGTTATGTCACATCGAGAATCAGCGTGAAAGGATATTTTTTTACTATCTTCGGAGAATCCGATGTCGCAAAAACAAAATGATAAAGATTTTGATACTCCGGAAAATTATGCCTTATATAGACGACCGTGTAGATTCGAGTGAATTTATATTAATGAGGAAGCCCGAAATCCGTAAGGGTCATTCAGATATGAGGGATGAGAGGCAATGAGGGGAAGGTAACTCCAGCTGCTGTAACAATTCACAACAAACCCGCGAGACACAATACTCTGACAGGAATAATTTAAAAACAGCCTAAAGTTATAATTCTGTACTGGAGCAGTTCACAAGTAATCCACAAGACATAACACCATGACTGGAACAATTTAGAATAATGCCATAAGTCATAATATTGTGTAAGAATAGTTTACAACTAGCCCAAAAAACTTAACACTCAACCCTTCAGTGATAATACGGTGCTGGAACAATTCACAATTAATCCACAAGACACAATACCGTGCTGGAACAATTCACAACTTATCTACAAGGCGCAACACTGTGGTGAGAACTATTCACAATTAACCCACAAAACCATAACTAGAACAATTTACAACTACACAACAAATTTACCATTGCGACTAGACGACCTTCCAGTAGGACCTGGAACCCTGCCACTCAGTAACTCTTGTGAAGTAACTGATTCCATGCTGGGTAATGTGATGCTGCTCGTTTATCCTCGACACTGAGAACAATAGCAAGTTTAACTTCTGATGAAACCTTCGTAAACAACGGATGTTTAAGGGGGAGTTTGTGTGTGTAGATTTCTGTGTGTGTGTGTGTGGTTTTGTGTGTGTGTGTGTGTGTGTGTGTGTGTGTGTGTGTGTGTGTGTGTGTGTGTGTGTGTGTGTGTGTGTGTGTGTGTGTACTCACCTATATGTACTCACCTATATGTACTCACCTATATGTGGTTGCAGGGGTCGAGTCATAGCTCCTAGCCCCGCCTCTGCACTGGTCGATACTAATTCACTCTCTCCCTGCTCCATGATATTTGTCATACTTCTTCTTAAAGCTATTTATGGAACGTGCTTCCACTACTTCACTCTCCAGATTATTCCAGTTCCTGACAACTCTAAGACTAAAGAAATACTTCCTAACATCCCTATGACTCATCTGGGTTTTCAGTTTCCAATTGTATCCCTTTGTTTCTGTATCCCATCTCTGAAACATTCGATCCCTGTCCACGTTGTCAATGCCTCTTAGTATTTTATACGTTGTTATCATGTCCCCTCTATCCCACCTATCCTCTAGTGTCATCAGGTTGAGATCCCTTAACCTCTCCTCATAAGACATACCCCTCAGTTCCGGGACTAATCGTGTTGCAAATTTTGCACTTTCTCCAATTTCTTGACGTGTTTGACTAAGTCAGGGTTCCATACTGGCGCTGCATATTCCAGTATAGGCCTTACGTACACTGTGTACAATGTCGTGAATGACTCCTTACTCAGATGTCTAAACGCCAATCTCAGGTTTGCCAATCTCCCATATGCTGCAGCAGTTATTTGATTGATGTGTGCCTCAGGGGACATGTTCGTTATAATGCTTACCCCAAGATCCTTTTCTTTAACTAACGTTTGCAGCTGTTGGTTTCCTAACCTGTACTCCGTCTGCGGTCTTCTGTGTATTTCCCCAATCTTCATGACCTTACACTTACTGGGGTTAAACTCCAGGAGCCATTTGTCCGACCATACTTGTAGTTTGTGTGTGTACTCACCTATTTGTACTCACCTATTTGTGGTTGCAGGGGTCGAGTCCTAGCTCCTGGCCCCGCCTCTTCACCGGTTGCTACTAGACCCTCTCTCTCCCCGCTCCATGAGCTTTATCAAACCTCGTCTTAAAACTGTGTATGGTTCCTGCCTCCACTACGTCATTTTCTAGGCTATTCCACTGCCTTACAACTCTATGACTGAAGAAATACTTCCTACTATCTCTCTGACTCATTTGTGTCTTCAACTTCCAATTGTGGCCTCTTGTTTCTGTGTCCCCTCCCTGGAACATCCTGTCCTTGTCCACCTTGTCTATTCCACGCAGTATTTTATATGTCGTTATCATGTCTCCCTGACCCTCCTGTCCTCCAGTGTCGTCAGGCCGATTTCCCTTAATCTTTCTTCATAGGGACATTCCCCTTAGCTCTGGAACTAACCTTGTTGCAAACCTTTGTACTTTCTCTAGTTTCTTGACGTGCTTTATCAAGTGCGGGTTCCAAACAGGTGCTGCATACTCCAGTATGGGCCTGACATACACGGTGTACAGTGTCTTGAATGATTCCTTACTAAGGTGTCGGAATGCTGTTCTCAGGTTTGCCAGGCGCCCATATGCTGCAGCAGTTATCTGATTGATGTGTGCTTCCGGAGACATGCTCGGTGTTATACTCACCCCAAGATCTTTCTCTTGAGTGAGGTTTGCAGTCTTTGGCCACCTAGCCTATACTCTGTCTGTGGTCTTCTGTGCCTTCCCCTATCTTCATGACTTTGCATTTGGCAGGATTAAATTCGAGAAGCCATTTGCTGGACCAGGTGTCCAGTCTGTCCAGGTCTCTTTGAAGTCCTGCCTGGTCCTCATCAGATTTAATTTCCTCATTAACTTCACATCATCTGCAAACAGGGACACTTCTGAGTCTAACCCTTCCGTCATGTCGTTCACATATACCAAAAATAGCACTGGTCCTAGGACCGACCCCTGTGGGACCCCGCTCGTCACAGGTGCCCACTGTGATACATCATTACGTACCATGACTCGTTGTTGCCTCCCTGTCAGGTATTCTCTGATCCATTGCAGTGCCCTTCCTGTTATATGCGCCTGATGCTCTAGCTTCTGCACTAATCTCTTGTGAGGAACTGTGTCAAAGGCCTTCTTGCAGTCCAAGAAGATGCAATCAACCCACCCCTCTCTCTCTTGTCTTACTTCTGTTATTTTATCATAAAACTCCAGAAGGTTTGTGACACAGGATTTGCCTTCGTGATCCGTGCTGGTTGGCATTTATACTCCTGTTCCGTTCCAGGTGCTCCACCACTCTCCTCCTGATAATCTTCTCCATAATTTGCATACTATACACGTCAATGACACAGGTCTATAGTTTAGTGCCTCTTTTCTGTCTCCTTTTTTGAAAATGGGAACTACATTTGCTGTCTTCATACCTCAGGTAGTTGCCCAGTTTCCAGGGATGTGTTGAAGATTGTGGTAAGTGGTACGCCAAACATATCTGCTCCCTCTCTAAGGACCCATGGAGAGATGTTGTCCGGTCCCATTGCCTTTGAGGTATCGATGTCCCTTAGCAGTTTCTTCACCTCCTCCTCATCTGTATGTATGTCGTCCAACACTTGTTGGTGTATTCCTTGTTGGTGTCCCCATCTGGTCTGTCCCCCCAGAGTCCTTCTGTCTCTACTGTAAATACTTCCTTAAATCTCGTGTTGAGCTCCTCACATACCTCTTGATCGTTTCTTGTGAGTTCCCCACCTTCTTTTCCTCAGCCTTATCACCTGGTCCTTGACTGTTGTCTTCTTCCTAATGTGGCTATACAGCAGTTTCGGGTCAGATTTGACTTTCGATGCTATGTCGTTTTCATACTGTCTCTGGGCCTCCCTCCTTATCTGCGCATACTCGTTTCTGGCTCTTCTACTAATCTCCTTGTTTTCCTGGGTCCTATGCCTCCTGTACCTTTTCCATTCTCTGTTGCACTTAGCTTTTGCCTCCCTACACCTTCGGGTAAACCAAGGACTCGTCTTGGTCTTCACTATTATTTCTGTTTCCCTTGGGAACAAAACTTTCCTCTGCCTCTTGCACTTTGTTGCCACATATTCCATCATCTCGTTTACTGATTTTCCTACCATTTCTCTGTCCCACTGAACCTCCTGCAGGAAGTTTCTCATTACCTGTGTAGTCCCCCCTTTTATAGTTTGGCCTGTCCCCTTCAGTTCCTGTTACCTTCTCCACTTGTAACTCTACTATATAGTCAAAACTCAGAACCACATGATCGCTAGCTCCAAGGGGCCTCTCGTAAGTGATGTCCTCGATGTCTGAACTGCTCAGGGTGAACACAAGATCCAGTCTTGCTGGCTCATCCTCCCCTCTCTCTCTGGTTTGTGTCCCTGACATGTTGATGCATGAGGTTTTCAAGTACCACATGTGTGTGTGTGTGTGTGTGTGTGTGTGTGTGTGTGTGTGTGGTGTGTGTGTGTGTGTGTGTGTGTGTGTGTGTGTAAGTCTATGTGTGTGAGTGTGTACTCACTGAGTTATGTTCTGCAGGGGTCGAGATTTAGCTCGTGTCCCCGTCTCAAAATTAACCTTCATTTACTAAATTCTGACCTCTAGCGCCCTATCGTACCTATTCTTGATGCTGTGAATGAAATCTGACAAACCTCCTCCTCAACCAGGTGATTAATTACATTTGTTTACCACCATTGGACAGAAGAAGTATTTCCTAATAATACACTGAGTCATCTACAGTACATTCTTAGCTTCCGCCTTTGCCCCATCGCCTCTGTGCCTCGTATTCCAATAGTCTTCGGAGTACCTTGACCTAATTCATCATGTCCTCTCTTGCAAGACTGTTAGGTTTAATTCCCTCAGATTTTGCTCATGATTAAACTCTCTCATTTCGTCACCAACTTTGTTTACTAACCTTTGTACTTTATCTTTTGAACTTTCTCAGGGGTGGACTCTATATTGGTACCGTATATTAGAAAACTGTCCTGACTTATGTCATGTACACAGTCTTCAAAGATTTTTTACTGAGGTATTCGAAAACAGTTCTAAATTTTGGTAACCTTGGATGCAAAGTCGATGTTAATTGCTGTATATGTAACTCGTTACATTCTCGTTACATTGTTTTTCTTCAATGTTCATACTCTTCATCCGGTTGTTAGCCATCCTCTCCGATTTTCTTGTCCTTGTTCTTGTCTGAACTGGACTTCAGTAGCTGCTTGTTTAATCCCTCCTGAAGCTGGTCCAAGTCTCCTTCTTCACCTCTTTTTTTTTTCTTTTTCATTAGGATTGTGTTATTAACAAATAATAATATACAGGATTTGATTCCTTCAGGTAGTTCACTTTTGTACATTAGGAAAAAAATAAGAGAACTAATCTTGGGGTACCCAACTTCTTGCTCGTTCCCTTGCTGACGTATTTTTTCTTGAGTCAATTTCTCTCCTCTGCTTGTTATGCGCTGTCTGATCCATTTGATGACCTTTGCTTGCACTCCTACCTCGTCATCCAGTTTATGAATAAATCTTTGGAGTGATAATATGTCAAACTTCTTCCCACAGTTATGGAAATGTAGTCATTTTAACCATGTATCTCTTGTTTAATTTGCAATATTTTATCACAGCAGGTTCTTGAGGCTGGATTTTCCTTCACTGTATCCATGTTGGTTCTCTGTAACGAAATTCCACGTTCCAAGTGCATCAGATATCTCATTTAGATTATCTCTTCCCTCCCCTCACAGAGTATAACATGTCAGTGATAGCGGCATGTAATTGAGTGTTCCTTGCCATTCCCCCTGCTTATATATAGGGATCTCATTTGCAATTTTCCAATTATTCTGTAGTTGCGCTAAAGCCAGTGATTTGTCATATAACATCGTAACAGGCTCTCCCAGTGTATCAGCCCTTTGCTTCAGTACCCAATGAGATGTATTGTCATGTCCCATTGCTTTCGTGGTATCAAATTGTTTCAGTATCTTCTTAAAAGCCAGGGTAAGGGTGGGGTTAGAACCCATGACGGGTGAGTCATCAAGCTCCAGACCAGTGCGTGAGTAGCTTCATCGCTGTCTTCTTTGACGTCACTATTTTATCCAGTTATAGAAGACTAGTACAAATAATACTTCCCAAAGTGGAACACCACGAGCATCGCTCTGTTCTTGCGACGAGAAAAATGTATTAAAAGACGAGAAATCACACATTACCTGTCAGTCACGCAATCTCCAACGTATTTACCCTTACATTTAGTGGCATAAAGGGGCATGTGCCGCATCAGAGACGACACCATTCATTACGCTTTCGACACCTTCATGAGCGGTACTCCGAGGCAAACTTATTGTTGTGTTAATGGTATGTGAATATGATCAATAGGGTATTGTCTATAATTTATATATATATATATTATATATATATATATAATCATATATATATATATATCATATATATATATATATATTATATATATATATATAATATATTATTATATATATAATATATATATATATTATATATATATATATATATATATATTAATATAATATATATATATATATATATATATATATATATATATATATATATATATATATATAATATATATATATATATATATATATATATATATATATATATAGGTAAGACACACATGCAACAGTTAGGCAACTTTATTCCGAAACGTTTCGCCTACACAGTAGGCTTCTTCAGTCGAATACAGAAAGTAGGCAGGAACAGTAGAGATGTGAAGACGATGTAATCAGTCCATCACCCTTGAAGTCGTAGAATTTGAGGTTGTCAGTCCCTCAGCCTGGAGAAGTTCAGTTCCAATGTCAGGAACTGTCTGAAGATCAAGCGACAGTGCGGAGACTTAAATACTGTCGGAAGGAGAGGTGCAGAGTAGTAGTAGTAGTAGTAGTAGTGAGAATGTAGCCACTGAGAGGTCATGTCCCTCTCAGATTCAACAATTCTCACTTGAAAAGGTTGTCCAAGGTGTTTTCTGTACCAAGATGCCATGTGTTGCAGTGTCTGACAAGATGAACATCAAAATGGTATACAACACCGACAGGTTGGTAGGTAAGACACATAGGCAACAGTTAGGCAACTTTACTCCGAAACGTTTCGCCTACACAGTAGGCTTCTTCAGTCGAATACAGAAAGTAGGCAGGAACAGTAGAGATGTGAAGACGATGTAATCAGTCCATCACCCTTGAAGTCGTAGAATTTGAGGTTGTCAGTCCCTCAACCTGTCGGTATTGAATACCATTTTGATGTTCATCTTGTCAGACACTGCAACACATGGCATCTTGGTACAGAAAACACCTTGGACAACCTTTTCAAGTGAGAACTGTTGAATCTGAGAGAGACATGACTTCGCAGTGGCTACATTCTCACTACTACTACTACTACTACTACTACTCTGCACCTCTCCTTCCGACAGTATTTAAGTCTCCGCACTGTCGCTTGATCTTCAGACAGTTCCTGACATTGGAACTGAACTTCTCCAGGCTGAGGGACTGACAACCTCAAATTCTACGACTTCAAGGGTGATGGACTGATTAGATCGTCTTCACATCTCTACTGTTCCTGCCTACTTTCTGTATTCGACTGAAGAAGCCTACTGTGTAGGCGAAACGTTTTGGAATAAAGTTGCCTAACTGTTGCCTGTGTGTCTTACCTACCAACCTGTCAGTATTGTATACCATTTTGATGTTCATATATATATATATATATATAATATATAATATATATATATATATATATATATATAATATATATATATGATATATAATATATATATATATATATATATATATATTATATATATTATATATATTATATATATATATATATATATATATATATATATAATATATATATATGTAATATATATATATATATATATATTATATATATATATATATATATATATATATATATATATATATATATATATAATATATATATATATATATATATATATAATAAAAAGTCTAGTAGGCAATTTTCTCTGGTAGCGTGATAAAATATAATTCGTCACAGGTAAGAAACAACCCTCAGGTGTTTTCTTGAAGTTGTGCGACCTGTACACACGCACAAACACACACACAAACACACACACACACACACACACACACACACACACAACACACACACACAC
>NC_069421.1:12671975-12691975 GCF_026875155.1 Cherax quadricarinatus
AGGAGGAATGATAAGGCTCGTGGATCAGGGTGGGGGGGAGAGTGGACCTAGCAGTGACCAGTGAAGAGGCGGGGCCAGGAGCTATGATTCGATCCCTTCAACCACAATTAGGCGAGAATTAGGTGAGTACACATATAGTGTGTGTGATAGTGAATAGGTGGGGAGCAATGAATCGATCCCTGAAAACACAACTAGGTGAGTACATGCAGGTGAGTACAAGCAGGTGAGTACAAGCAGGTGAGTACAATCGAATGAGGACACAAAAATAATCATATTAAACGAATGCATTTCAAATTGACTTTATGCACAAATTATAAAAATTCTGACAGACGTAGTTCTCTCTTTAGAATGAACGTTCATGGCTTTCATCCATGTGAATGTTTAAAGCTGCTATTCATGAAACTAGGCGTGCAATATACTGCACTGCACACCCGCTAGTAGCATGCGCCATGTGCATCAGGCTGGGTTATCAGGCAAGTGCAACTCATTGAGCTTATTGTTAGAGCATTGCTACTGTATTCCACGTGCCCAGTAGGTTAGGTTAGGTAAGATTCGTCAGGAAACAGGACAGTTGTTTCCTGGCACTGGTCCTAGTCATATAACGACCCTCCATTGGAGCTTTTATTCATTTGAAAGAGGCCTTCCACTGGCTTACCCATCCACCATGTCATATCAACCTTGGTAGGGGGCGGTTGGAGCTGTCTGATGTTTCAGGGGAAGGTCTGGTGGTCTTTGGTAAGGGTTACCTCTCATCTTGGAACAGTGCAGAACATCAGATCCTCTCGTGCCTCGAGCTGGCTAACACCATATCAAATCTGTTTTCCTATATGGTTGGCTGATGGCTGTTGTATCTGAAGTGTCCTCGTTTTCAACTCTAAAACTGTGTTCATTATTAGATTTAATGTGGCCCTAAACTCTCAATATGACTGTGTACATTTGTGCATATGTTCTGGTGGTGGGAAGTGATGTTAAGCCAAACTATTCTACTGAAAATGTAGATAAACATGCAAATAATTGGATGTGAGAAGATAGTGGTGGTAGTGGTGGTGGTGGTGGTAGTGGTTTGGGGGGTGGTGGTTTGGGGGGGTGGTGGGGTGGTGGTGGTGGTGGTGGTTAGTGGTGGTGGTGGTGGGTGGTGGGTGGTGGTGGTGGTGGGGGGTGGGGGTGGTGGTGGTGTGGTGGTGGTGGTGGTGGTAGTGGTGGGGGTGGGTAGTGGTGGGGTGGGTTTTAGTGGTGGTGGTGGTGGGTGGTGGTGGGGGTGGGGTGGTGGTGGGGGTGGGGGTTTGAGGGTGGGGGTGGTGGTGGTTGGTGGGGTGGGGGTTTGGGGTGGGGGGTTGTAGTGGTGG
Organism: Cherax quadricarinatus; assembly: GCF_026875155.1. Taxonomy (NCBI): domain Eukaryota; kingdom Metazoa; phylum Arthropoda; class Malacostraca; order Decapoda; family Parastacidae; genus Cherax; species Cherax quadricarinatus. The sequence goes on from NC_069421.1 coordinate 12,673,322, forward strand.
TGGTGGGGGTGGGGGTGGGTGGTGGTGGGGGTGGTGTGGTGGTGTGGGGGTGGGGTTTGTAGGGGTGGGTGGTGGTGGGGTGGTGTGGTGGTGGGGGGGTTGGGGGGTGGTGGTTTTTTGGGGTGGTGGTGGGGGGGGTGGTGGTGTGGTGGGGGGGGTGTGGGGGTGGTGGGGGTGGGGTGGTGGTGGTGGGGTTTGGGGGTGGGTGGTGTGGGGGTTTGGTGGGGGGGTGGTGTGGTGGTGGTGGTGGTGGGGGGGGGTGGGGGTGGTTGTTTTAGTGGGGGTGTGGTTGGGGGTGTGGTGGGGGGGGGGGTGGTGGTGGTGGTGGTGGTGGTGGTGGTGGGGGGTTGGGGGGGGGGGTGGTGGGGGGTGGTGGTGGTTGGGGGTGGTGGGGGGGGGTGGTGGTGGGGTTGGGTGGTGGTGGTTGGGTTGGTGGGGGTGGGGGTGGTGGGGGGGGTGGTGGTTTGGGGTTGGGGTGTGGTGGTGGGGGTGGTGGTGGGTGGGGTGGTGTGGTGGGTGGGGGTGGGGTGGTGGTGGTGGTGGGGTGGTGGGGGGGTGGGGTGGTGGGGGTGGGGGTGGTGGTGGGGGGGGGTGATTGGTGGGGGTGTGGTGGTGGTTGGTGGTGGTGGGGTGGGGGGGGTGTGGTGTGGTGGTGTTGGGGGTGGGGGTGGTGGTGGTGGGTGGGGGGGTGGTGGTTTGGGGGGGTTGGTGGGGTGGTGGGGTTTTTATTTGGTTTTTATGGTTGGGGTGGGGTGTGTTGGTGGGGGGGGTTGGGGGTTGGGGTGGTTTTTTTGTTGTTGGGGTGGTATGGTTTGGTGGTGTGGGGTGGGGGTGGGGGGTGGGGGGTGTGGTGGGGGGGGGGTGGGGGGGGGGGAGTGGTGGGTGGGGGTGGGGTGGTGGGGTGATGGGGGGTGTGAGGTGAGGGGAAAAGGGGAAAAAGGGATAAGGGGAGCAGTAAAAAAAATTTTGAGAACAAAAAAGGGAAAAAGGGTTGAGGGGGAAAAAAAAGAGGGAAAAAAGAAGGAAAAAATTTTAAAAAAAAAACCTTTTGACTTTGGGGGGTGGGGGAGGAGAGTAAGGGGAAAAGGAGGGGAGGTGAGTGGAGGGAGGGAGGAGAAAAGGGGAAAAGTGGGGGGAAAGAGTAAAAAGGAGAGTAAAGGGAGTGAAGGGAATGAAGGAGGGAGGGGGGGGGGGGGAGAGTAGGGGGGAGTAAGGGGGGGGGAAGCGGGAGGGGGAGGAAAAGGAAGGGGAAAGGGGGGGGAAAGAGGAAGAAGGAGTGGGGAAAAGGAGGGGGAAAGGGGAAGAAAAAAGGGGAAATGGGGGAAAGGGGATAATAAAAGGAAAATGGAGGTGGGGGGAGGGAGGGAGGAGGAGTGAGGGGGGGGGGATAAAGAAGGTGGAAAAGGTGGAGGAAAGATAGGGAGTAATGAAATAATGGGGGGAAGGAGTAGGGGGGGTGAAAGTGAGGGGGGGTGAGGGGAGGGGGGGAAAGAAAAATTATTGAAAAAAAATGGTCAAAAATTTTGGAGTATGGAGTGTTTAGTGATTAGTGATGGAGTGTTAGTAATGAGTGATGGGGATGGAGTGATCTAGTGTGGAGTGGAGGTCTAGTAATGGTTAGAAAAGGGTCGTGGGAGTAGGAGTGATTAGTGATGGAGGGGTCTTAGGGAGTAGGGAAAAATGTGGAGTGATCTAGTGATGGAGGGTTAGTGATGGGTGATGAGTGATGGAGTGTTAGTTTTTAAGGGGTTAGTGATGGAGGGGTCTAGTAATGAGTGTGGGGGTAGGATGAAGTGGGGAGTTTAGAAATGAAATTTTATGGAGTTATGGAGGGGTCTAGAAATTTTTAAAAGGTGTGGAGTGATGGAGTGTCTATTTATGTAGTGAGGGGAGTGATCTAGTAATGTAGGGGAAGAAGTGGAAAACTAGAAATGAATACGGAGTATGGAGTGATCAGTAATTTAAGTGATGGAGTGTGGATGATCTAGTAATGAGTGATGGGGGTTTAGAATGTATAATTGATTTTGAATTGAGTGTTTTCTAGTAATATGTGTGGAGTATGGATGATCTAGTAATGATGATGGGGTCAGTTTAAATTAGTGATGGAGTGTTTTAGTAATAAGTGAGGGTGAGGAGTGATCTAATGAGTGATGGAGTTATGATTTATTAGGTAATTATTGGAGTGAGGAGTGATTAGTATGTAGTGATGATGATGGAGTGATTAAAATGTAGTGAGGGAGGTGGAGTGATTAGTAAGTAGTGAGGATGATAGTATTAGTAATGAGTGATGGAGTGATGGAAGTGTTTAGAAATGGAGTGATGGATTGTCTAGAAATTAGAAAAGGGAGTGATGGGAGGGTTTTAAATAATGTATTGAGTGAGGGAGTGTCAGAAAATGTAGTTGGAGGGGGAAGTGTCAGTAATGAATAGGGTGAGGGGATGACTAGAAAAGAGTGATGGAGTGTCTAAAATTAAATAATGGAGTGATGGAGTGATCTTAATGGGTATGGAGTGTCTTTTTTATTATGAGGGAGTGATGGAGTGTTTGTAGGGAGTGATGGGTGATCAGTAATGTATATGGAGTGGGGAGTGATCAGTAAGGGAGTGATGGAGGTCTAGTTTTAGGGGTGGGGGTTTGAGGGGTTTTAGGAGGGGTCTTTTTTTGGGAGTGATGGGTGATGGATATTAGTGGGGAGTGAGGAGTGATCTAGAAAATTAGTGATGGAGTGTGGGTGATCTAGAATGTAGTTGGAGTGATGGATGGATCTAGAAATGTAGTATGGGTGAGGGAGTGATCTAGTAAGTGTGAGGATGTGGTGATATAATGTATGATGGAGTGAGGGAGTGATCAGAAAATTTTGTGATGGAGTATGGAGTATTATAATTAGTGGGAGTGATGGGTGTTTTAGTAATTTAGTGATGGGGGGGGGGGGGTTTTTAAAGGGATGGGGGGGTCGAATGTATAATGGGTGAGGGAGTGATCAGTAATTAAAAACGGAGTGATGGGTGATTAGTAATTTTTAATTGATAGGAGTGATCTAGTAATGTAATAGGGAGGATGATGATCTAGTAATTAGGTGGAGGATCTGTAATGTAATACGGGGTGAGGGGAGTGATCTAGTAATTAGTGGCAGGATGGAGGGGTGTAGTAATGTAGTAAGGAGTGATGGAGTGATCTAGTAATGTATGAGGGAGGGGTCTAAAAAGTATGATGGAGTGATCTAGTAATGTAGTGATGGAGGGGTTTAAAATGTAGTGAGGATGATAGTAATGTAGTGATGGAGTGTCGTAAGTAGTGATGGAGTATGGAGTGGGTAGAAATGTGTGATGGAGTGGTTAGTAAGAGGGGAGGGGAGTGGTTAGAATGTATGAGCATGATGGATGGTTATAATGTAGGAGGGGAGTGGTCTAGAATGTAGTGTGGAGTGGTCTAAAAATGAGTGATGGGTGATCTAAAAATTTGGATGGAGTGCAGAATGTAGTGATGCGTGATGGGTGGTGTAGTTTATGAGGAGGGTCATAATAAGTGATGGATTTCAGTAATGATGATGCAGTGATGGAGGGTGTGTAATGTGTGTGGAGTGTTCTAGAAATGTAGTGATGGGGGTTAGTAATGTAGTGAGCAGGATGGATGGGTAGAAATGTAGTGATGGGTGTTGTAAGTAGTGATGGGTGGTCTAGAAATGTGTGATCAGTGAGGAGTGGTCTAGTAATGTAGGAGGGAAAAGTGATCTAGTAATGTAGTGAGGAGTGGTTAGAAATGTAGTGATGGAGTGACTAGTAATGTAGTGATGGAGTGGTCAGTAATGTATGTGGAGTGATTGGGTAATGTAGTGAGGAGGACAGTAATGTATGAGGAGTGTCTAGTAAGTAGTGATGGGGGGTCTAGTAATGTTGATGGAGGATCTAGAAATGTAGTGATGGAGTGATTATAATGATGTTGGAGTGATCTATAATGTAGTGTGGATGGTCAGTAATGTATGATGGAGTGATCGTAATGAGTGAGGAGTGGTCTAGAAATGAGTGTGGAGTGATCTAGTAATTATGAGGGAGGGGCTAGAAATGTAGTGATGGAGTGGTCTAGTAATGTATTGATGGAGGGGTCTAAAATGGAGGAGGGTATCAGTATGTAGTGAGGAGGATCTATAATGTGTGTGGAGTGGTGTATAAGGAGTGTGGATGATTAGAAAATGTAGTGATGGAGTGGTTAGTAAGTAGTGATGGAGTGATCTGTAATGTAGTAAGTAGTGATGGAGTATCTGTAATGTAGTGATGGAGTGATCTAGTAATGTATGATGGGTGGTCTAGTAATGGTGATGGAGTGGTCTAGAAGGAGTGATGGATGACGTAATGTAGATGGAGTGACTAGAAATGTATGATGGAGTGCTAGTAATGTATGAGGAGTGATAGAATGTAGAAAGGGTTTGATGGATGACTAGTAATGTAGTGATGGGGATCTAGTAATGATAATGGATGATGGGTGTCAAGATAATACTAGTAGTTAATACAGACTACATAAATCACATATGCTTTTAAAAAGACGTTTTTTAAAGACGTTTCGCCACTTTAAACCACCAGGGGCAAAAGGGCCCCCCAGTAGATGCTTGATTATCATATGGGTCATGATGAAATGTCGAAATGATAGGGGGAGGGAGGAAGTGATGGAGTGAGTGAGGGAGTGTTAAAGGGATGGGTAATGGATGATGGAATTACGAACTGACTGGGGAAAATGGTGTCCCCCCTGAAACCCCCCTTTCCCTTTCCCTTTCCCTTCCTCCCCTTTCCTTCCTTCCTTCCTTCCTTTTTTCCCTTTTCTTCCTTTTTTTCCATCCCTTCCCCCTCCCTCCTTTCCTTCCCTCCTAAATATCACATCTTAATAAATAAAAGAAAGGATGACCTTATCCATCATCAACCCTTGTATTGTGTGTGGTGCGTGTGTGGTGTGTGTGTGTGTGTGTGTGTGTGTGTGTGTGTGTGTGTGTGTGTGAGTGTGTGTGTGTGTGTGTTAGTGTGTGTGTGTGTGTGTACTCACCTATTTGTACTCACCTATTTGTGGTTGCAGGGTCGAGTCCTAGCTCCTGGCCCCGCCTCTTCACCGGTTGCTACAAAGGCCCTCTCTCTCCCCGCTCCATGAGCTTTATCAAACCTCGTCTTAAAACTGTGTATGGTTCCTGCCTCCACTACGTCATTTTCTAGGCTATTCCACTGCCTTACAACTCTATGACTGAAGAAATACTTCCTACTATCTCTCTGACTCATTTGTGTCTTCAACTTCCAATTGTTGTGTGTGTTTTGTGTGTGTGTGTGTGTGTGGTGTGTGTGTGTGTACTCACCTAGTTGTACTCACCTAGTTGAGGTTGCGGGGTCGAGTCTGAGCTCCGGGCCCCGCCTCTTCACTGATCGCTATTTAGGTCACTCTCCCTGACCGTGAGCTTTATCATACCTCTGCTTAAAGCTATGTATGGATCCTGCCTCCACTACATCGCTTCCCAAGCTATTCCACTTACTGACTACTCTGTGCTGAAGAAATACTTCCTAACATCCCTGTGATTCATCTGTGTCTTCAGCTTCCAACTGTGTCCCCTTGTTACTGTGTCCAATCTCTGGAACATTCTGTCTTTGTCCATCTTGTCCCAAATTCCTCTCAGTATTTTGTATGTCGTTATCATGTCCCCCCTATCTCTCCTGTCCTCCATGTCGTCAGGTTGATTTCCCTTAACCTCTCCTCGTAGGACATACCTCTTAGCTCTGGGACTAGTCTTGTTTGCAAACCTTTTGGTGTGTGTGTGGTGTGTGTGTGTGTGTTTTGTGTGTGTGGGGTGTGTGTGTGTGTGTGTGTGTGTGTGTGTGTGTGTGTGTTGTGTGGGGTGTGTGTGTGTTTTGTGTTCTGTGTGTGTGTGTTGTGTGTGTGTGTTGTGGTGTATGTGTGTGTTGTGTGTGTGTGTGTGGTTTGTGTGTGTGTGCGTGTGTGGGGTGTGTGTGTTGTGTGTGTTGTGTGTGTGTGTGTGTGTGTAAGTGTTGTGTGTGTGTGTGTGTGCGTTGTGTGTGTTGTGCGTGTGTGTGTTGTGTGTGTGTGTGTGTGTGTGTGTGTGTGTGTTGTGTGTGTGTGTGTGTGTGTGTGTGTGTATGTGTGGTGTGTTGTGTTGTGTGTGTGTATGTGTGTGTTGTGTGTGTGTGTATGTGTGTGTTGTGTGTTGTGTGTATGTGTGTGTTGTGTGTGTGTGTGTGTGTGTGTGTGTTTTGTGGTGTGTGTGTGTGTGTGTGTGTGATTGTGTGTGTGTGTGTTGTGTGTGTGCGTATTACTCGACCACAAATTGGTGTCTCTTAAAAATCTTAATTGGAGGTCTTAAAATGCACACCAGCCTGTCACTCTTGCTTAGGACTTAGGTATAGACCTCTTCGTTGACATGTGTATACATTACACACACACACACACACACACACACACACACACACACACACACACAGACTGGACACCTTGTCCAGCAAATGGCTTCTCGAATTTAATCCTGCCAAATGCAAAGTCATGAAGATAGGGGAAGGGCACAGAAGACCACAGACAGAGTATAGGCTAGGTGGCCAAAGACTGCAAACCTCACTCAAGGAGAAAGATCTTGGGGTGAGTATAACACCGAGCATGTCTCCGGAAGCACACATCAATCAGAACTGCTGCAGCATATGGGCGCCTGGCAACCTGAGAACAGCATTCCGATACCTTAGTAAGGAATCATTCAAGACACTGTACACCGTGTATGTCAGGCCCATACTGGAGTATGCAGCACCTGTTTGGAACCCGCACTTGATAAAGCACGTCAAGAAACTAGAGAAAGTACAAAGGTTTGCGACAAGGTTAGTTCCAGAGCTAAGGGGAATGTCCTATGAAGAAAGATTAAGGGAAATCGGCCTGACGGCACTGGAGGACAGGAGGGTCAGGGAGACATGATAACGACATATAAAAATACTGCGTGGAATAGACAAGGTGGACAAAGACAGGATGTTCCAGGGAGGGGACACAGAAACAAGAGGCCACAATTGGAAGTTGAAGACACAAATGAGTCAGAGAGATAGTAGGAAGTATTTCTTCAGTCATAGAGTTGTAAGGCAGTGGAATAGCCTAGAAAATGACGTAGTGGAGGCAGGAACCATACACAGTTTTAAGACGAGGTTTGATAAAGCTCATGGAGCGGGGAGAGAGAGGGCCTAGTAGCAACCGGTGAAGAGGCGGGGCCAGGAGCTGGGACTCGACCCCTGCAACCACAAATAGGTGAGTACAAATAGGTGAGTACACACTCACTAACACACATACACCACACAAGGTGTACTGGAGGCTCGATCTACCGTCCTCTTATCGTGGCCTCGGTCTGTGACCATTCAGGCTGTTAGTTACTGCCTCTGGCTAATACAGACCATTAAACTTCACTCTCAACCTCATTTGAACGCTGTCTAAAAAAAAAAGTTTTCTCTTCGTCATCAGTCTAAAATAAAGTTAACTCTAGAGAGGCAGAGTCTAAAATAAAGTTAACTCTAGAGAGGCAGAGTCTAAAATAAAGTTAACTCTAGAGAGCAGAGTCTAAAAATAAAAGTTAACTCTAGAGAGGCAGAGTACTAAAATAAAGTTAACTCTAGAGAGGCAGAGTCTAAAATAAAGTTAACTCTAGAGAGGCAGAGTCTAAAATAAAGTTAACTCTAGAGAGGCAGAGTCTAAAATAAAGTTAACTCTAGAGAGGCAGAGTCTAAAATAAAGTTAACTCTAGAGAGGCAGAGTCTAAAATAAAGTTTAACTCTAGAGAGGCAGAGTCTAAAATAAAGTTAACTCTAGAGAGGCAGAGTCTAAAATAAAAGTTAACTCTAGAGAGCAGAGTCTAAAATAAAGTTAACTCTAAGAGGCAGAGTCTAAAATAAAGTTAACTCTAGAGAGGCAGAGTCTAAAATAAAGTTAACTCTAGAGAGGCAGAGTCTAAAATAAAGTTAACTCTAGAGAGGCAGAGTCTAAAATAAAGTTAACTCTAGAGAGGCAGAGTCTAAAATAAAGTTAACTCTAGAGAGGCAGAGTCTAAAATAAAGTTAACTCTAGAGAGGCAGAGTCTAAAATAAAGTTAACTCTAGAGAGGCAGAGTCTAAAATAAAGTTAACTCTAGAGAGGCAGAGTCTAAATAAAGTTAACTCTAGAGAGGCAGAGTCTAAAATAAAGTTAACTCTAGAGAGGCAGAGTCTAAAATAAAGTTAACTCTAGAGAGGCAGAGTCTAAAATAAAGTTAACTCTAGAGAGGCAGAGTCTAAAATAAAGTTAACTCTAGAGAGGCAGAGTCTAAAATAAAGTTAACTCTAGAGAGGCAGAGTCTAAAATAAACTCGAAGTAGAACACAGACTTTGCTCCAAAATAAATGCTAGCACTCATATTTTTTATTTGGTTTAGAGAATGAGAGAGAAACAGTCGGATAGAGACAGAGGGAGAAACTGAGGGAGAAAGAACGACAGGTAGAGAAGGAGTCGAAGACATGAGAATTGATGGAGGGAACTGAAATTAATTCAGAGTTATGCTGAAAGACAGGTAGAGAAAGGGGAGAGCGAACGAGCGAGCGAGAGAGGAGAGAGAGAGAGAGAGAGAGAGAGAGAGAGAGAGAGAGAGAGAGAGAGAGAGAGAGAGAGAGAGAGAGAGAGAGAGAGAGAGAGAGAGAGAGAGAGAGAGAGGGAGAGAGAGGAGAGAGAGACGGACAGACAGAGACAGAGACAGAGACAGGACCTTGTACACATTTAATCAAGACAAACCTCAGTGGACAATGGCAGCCATGGACCCGCATGCAAAACCCAGGAAGCTCGCTGAAGAAAAGTCAAGAGAGCGAAATGGAACTGAGTGCATGAGTGAGAGAGGAGAGAGAGAGAAGAGAGAGAAGAGAGAGAGAGAGGAGAAGAGAGAGATGAGAGAGAGAGAGAGAGAGAGAGAGAGAGAGAGAGGAGAGAGAGAGAGAGAGAGAGAGAGAGAGAGAGAGCTGTTATAGCCTGGTCATGACACTCTACTCTCCCGTCTGGGATGTCTGAGACTCGAATCTACTTCGATACACTTACACTGTTATTTAATTTTAAGCACTTGTAGTTTTTGGCTCTGCACTGCACCTCCTTAGTGTTTTCCTTCAATCTAAATCGTCTAAGAGTAACTCTCAATGGAGCAGAGTCTACTAGCCACTCATTCGGTGCCGGTGTTCCACAAGAATATGTGTTTGGTCCATTGTTATGGAAGGTGTAGTTCAATGACCTCTCGTTCCAGAATCCCAAGCCCATGCCGATGACTATTCTCTAGACAGCATGATAATGATGGAGGTGTTGTAATAACGAATGGAAGATTGTTAGGGTTCGGGGCAGTGGATATCCTGGGTGTGAAATCTGATTCCAAAATGTCTGTGAAGTATCACGTGGTAAATCTTCCAAGAAAGGCAGTCAAGAAGAAATGTTACTGTTTATTCTACTATGTATTATGAAAACTGCTTTAAGGTTACATAATTCTTATAGAAACTTGATAGATAATGTTAGGGAAGGCTTTCACATCAACTGAGGGAAGTAACAGCTCTTAGCTTGTGAAATTAGATATCATAGCTTAGCTTATATTGTAACACCATTGTGTAAGAGAGAGAGAGAGAGAGGAAAATATTTAAAATTTAAACAATACACGCACCTTCTCAGATGCACAATGGCTCTGCTTCCAGCAATTAATGCCCCCCAGTGAAATAGTCTCCAGTATTAAATATTCAAGCAATTTACTAAACAATCTCTTATCTTTGTACAGTGTATTCCGATAAGTAACGATATTTTCCTACGCAGTAACTGTCGTAACTTTTCTAGACATAGACACAGATATGGAAACTGATTTATAGATATGTTCACTTTCATCTCAGATTTTTCTAGTGGAAGGAATATACCATGACACAGCAAGACAGAGATTGAAAACAGGAAATTCCACTATATACTCCAGATAAAATAAATAAAATACTTGACAGTGGGTAATCAGGGGTGAGAACTTGGATGGGAGAAACACACTGGTCAGAGGTGAGAGGAGAAAAGTTCCTACAGTTAGGCGTTGTGAAAATATGGAAAAAGACGTAAATATGGAAAAGGACGTATATTATAGGAGACGTTTCGCCACGAGTGACTTGTTCAGTCCAAATACAGAGACAACTGAGAAACGAGTTTAAATAATGGCAGGAGTCAGGTGGAAAGCAGCGAGGGTAGTAGTAGTAGTAGCAGCAGCAGCAGCTGCAGGAACAGTAGTAGTAGTAGTAGCAGCAGCAGCAGCTGCAGGAACAGTAGTAGTAGTAGTAGCAGTAGTAGTAGCAGTAGTAGTAGTAGTAGTAGTAGTAGTAGTAGTAGTAGTAGTAGTAGTAGTAGCAGTAGTAGAAGTAGTAGCAGTAGTAGTAGTAGTAGCAGTAGTAGTAGTAGTACAACTTTGGCAAGCTTTCCATCTGACTCCTGCCGCTATATAAGTTCGTCTACTAGTTATCTCTGTATTAGGACTGAATAAGCCACTCTGGGCGAAGCGTTTCCAATAATAAATGTCCTGAACTGTAAATATGTAATTGTCTTTTTCCACATCCTGTCGGTATCACCAGACCATTTCTCAGCTGTGAAATTAGTTCAAAAAGTTGTGGTTGATTCTTCGTACTTCCCCGTGTGATGTATACATAGTTTTGTACACACAGATAAACCAGACATCCAACTGCGTGTGTGATGAATTTGATGACTTTGAAGTACATTTTTCCTGTATGTTCTCTTACTTTTGACATCTTGACCAGGCATTTGGTCTCTTTACTTCACCCACCACGTCTCGCTTGATCACGTAAGCTGTCATACACAATATTGCGTTATTTTGACTTTTACTGTGTGATATTAACATTTGTTAATATCACACAGTGTGATATAAACATTTGTTAACCAGCTGTTACTTTGGCCATCAACGGAGGTAATTTTGACAACCAGTTCTTTTGGCTGTCACTCAGTGTGATATTCTCAGGCAGCGCTGTGTGACCCTTACGGCTTTAGCGCTTAATTTGATAATTTAATAATAATAATAATAATAATAATAATAATAATAATAATAATAATAATAATAATAATAATAATAATAATAATAATAACAAGCTTCTGTTTAGTATGGGTAACTTACTGTGAGTGTAAACCAGGACGACAATTGTTTCATCAATGGAAGGAACTACTGTCCTTTGGAACAGAATCCCCTTCTGAACACAACTATTCTCTGATTAATTGGCATCTTGGATTTGATTCAGTCTTCCAGGAAGCCAGCACTGGATGGAAATTTGATGTCCCAGCAACAACAAGTGTCGGATCTTGGCTCAGATTATTCCTCCTTGACTGGACGTCATCCAGGTGTGGCTATTCATGCTACAATATATTATCACAATTTTAATAGAAACTGCTGCTACAGTTGCATTTTATGAGTAAAAGTATTCCAAATCATATTATTATATTTCAAGCAGAAAAAAAATTAATTGTTTTGTACGATGATTTATATAGATATTTCAGCTAAACATTGAGATATTTCTGAAAATACTGCAAACCGAACTGAATCTTCAAATCATCTAATGTCATCTTCCAGCACTGTACACCTCGCCCATCCATCTTCCAGCACTGTACACCTAGCCCCCTCCATCTTCCAGCACTGTACACCTAGCCCCCTCCATCTTCCAGCACTCTACACCTCGCCCATCCATCTTCCAGCACTGTACACCTAGCCCCCTCCATCTTCTAGCACTGTACACCTCGCCCATCCATCTTCCAGCACTGTACACTTAATCCCTCCATCTTCCAGCACTGTACACCGTCCTCGCCCACACCCCCACCCTTCCAGCACTGTACACTTAATCCCTCCATCTTCCAGCACTGTACACGTCGCCCATCCATCTTCCAGCACTGTACACCTAGCCCCCTCCATCTTCCAGCACTGTACACCTAGCCCCCCCTCCCATCTTCTAGCATCATTTTACAACCTCAGCCCTCCATCTTCCAGCACTGTACACTTAATCCCTCCATCTTCCAGCAATGTGCACCTAGCCCCTCCGTCTTCCAAACACTGTACACCGAATCTCTCCATCCTCCAGCACTGTACACCTAGCCCCTTTATCTTCCAGCAATGTGCACTTAGCCCCTCCATCTTCCAAACACTGTACACTTAATCCCTCCATCTTCCAGCACTGTACACCTAGCCCCCTCCATCTTCCAGCACTCTACATCTAGCCCATCCATCTTCCAGCAATGTACACCTAGTCCCTCCATCTTCCAGTAATGTACACTTAATCCCTCCATCTTCCAGCAATGTGCACCTAGCCCCTCCGTCTTTCAAACACTGTACACGAATCCCTCCATCTTCCAGTACTGTACACCTAGCCCCTCCATCTTCCAGCAATGTGCACCTAGCCCCTCCATCTTCCGCTACTTTAGCTTAAGTGTAAAAGCCGAGACTGTAAGCTTTTACACTGTCACCGGAACATCCTGGGTCACCATTATTTCTTATGTTATACTTCATTTGTCTTTTTTTTATTTCTGGGTAGCTCTTTCTTTAGATCATATTTATTATTGAAGAGATAAAATAATATCTGTTGGTTTCTCACCAAGTTATTAATATATTCTTGTTTTTTCTAAACTCATTTTCTTTTCAATTTACTTATTTTCATCACGGCTGGCACGCGCGCGCGCACACGCACACACACACACACACGCGCGCGCACACGCATACACACACACACGCACACACACACACACACCACCACCACAGCCACACACACACACACACACACACACAACCACACACACACACACACACACACACACACACACACTCACACACACCAAAACACAAACAACAAACCACAACACACCACACACACAACACAACACCACACACAACACACCACACACACCACACACACACACTCCACACACCACACACACACACATACACACACACACACACACACTCACCACACACACACACACACCACACACACACACACACACACACACACTCACACACACACACACACACACACACACACACACACACACACTCACACACACACACACACACACACACACACCACACACACACACACACACACATAAAAATACTCGTGGAATAGACAAGGTGGACAAGGCAGGATGTCCAGGAGGGGACACAGAACAAGAGGCCACAATTGAATGAGACACAAATGATCAGAGAAGCTAGGATATTCTTCATCATAGTTCGTACACAGGAAACAAAATGACGTATGGAGGCAGGAACCTACACAGTTTAAGACGAGGTGATAAAGCTCATGGAGCGGAGAGAGAGGGTCTATAGCAACCGGTGAAGAGCAGGCCAGAGCTAGACTCACCCCTGAACACAAATAGGTGAGACAAAAGAGACACACACACACACACACACACACACACACACACACAGGGGAGGGACACAGAAACAAGAGGCCACAATTGGAAGTTGAAGACACAAATGAGTCAGAGAGATATTAGGAAGTATTTCTTCAGTCATAGAGTTGTAAGGCAGTGGAATAGCCTAGAAAATGACGTAGTGGAGGCAGGAACCATACACAGTTTTAAGACGAGGTTTGATAAAGCTCATGGAGCGGGGAGAGAGAGGGCCCAGTAGCAACCGGTGAAGAGGCGGGCCAGGAGCTAAGACTCGACCCCTGCAACCACAAATAGGTGAGTACAAATAGGTGAGTACACACACACACACACACTCAACACACACACACACACAACACACACACACACACACACACTACACACACACACCACCACACACACACACACAACACACACACACACACACACACACACACACACACACACACACACACACACACACACACACACACACACACACACACCCTGCCTGCCTGACTTGTCAAAATCAGTAGAAAGTAATTTAGCTAAACGAGGAAATTTCGGAGAAAAGTTTTGTTCTACGGGAGAAGAAAGAAATAATTTCCATTGTCTGACAAATTAATTATCAGCCTAAAGTTGCAAACATATTTTAAATTAAGATGATGGAGATTATTTAATTAGTGGGAAACAGCAGGAAACAAAGCGTAATTTAAATTTTATGTTACAAAAGTCAATATTTGCATGGATATATGTTATTATTTATGTTAGGTAAGAGGGCAAAAGTGACATTTAATAAGACCAAGGTTCGCTTTTTCGTAATGTATAATTAAGAGTCGGTGTCAGGAGCTGTGATTCGACCCCTACAACCCCAAATAGGTGAGTACAAATAGATAAGTACACACACACACACACACACACACAGGGGCCAGGAGCTAGGACTCGACCCCTGCTACCTCAACTAGGTGAGTACACACACACACTATTCGTACCGAATAGGTAAAATTGGTAAATTAGCAAGAACTCATTTAAAAGCCCTTTCTAAAAAAATTTCTTATACGTTTAAAGATATATTTTTTTCATTTGAGTTAATGTAAAAATTAATAATTTTGTGCCAAAAGCACCTTAGAAAACTTACCTAACCTTATTATAAGAAGCGAAATTTAATTTAGCCTAATCCAATTAAATATAACTTGACTCACGAAATCGTAATGACACGATTGCAAACAAACCATACCACGGGCGGGATTTGAACCCGCGGTCAGAGAGTCTCAAAACTCCAGACTCTCTGACCGCGGGTTCAAACCCGCCCGTGGTATGGTCAATTAAATATATTTTAGATAAGTTTACAATAATTTAATAATAAACAAACACAATGAAATATATTTTTTCTTTAGGTTTAGAATGATTTTTGCGCGATTATTTATATACACAAATTTTCGCTTGCCTTATTGCATGCACAAGCTTTCGCTTGCCTTATTCGGCAAGAAGAGCGTTGCTGTTTAAGCAAAAACCACAGGTTTTACCTATTCGGCACGACTATATATAATAATATATATATATATATATATATATATATATATATATATATTATATATATATATATATATATATATAAATATATATATATATATATATATATTATACACACACGCAGACCGCACAAACATCAATTTACTTGTATCCTTCCCCACCCACTAGTTCATTTATCCGTTTACGTAACGTCACAGCCTAAAAGGTTCGTAAGTTCACCTTAAAAGCATCAAGGTCACCTTATGCGTGGAACAGAGGCTATGAACTGACATTCATGGTTACATGTGTGGGCAGCTGCTCTAACCAGACCTTCAAGGTCACATCATGTGTAGGCAGAGGATGCTGTGATCTGACCTTCAAGGCGTCAGACTCCAGGCAGTGAAGATAATCAATTCTCTCCGCAAGAGTTCGGGTTGAAGGAATGTATTTTTGTGGAGCAACTATGTGTAACCTTTTCAAAAGTTTCCATTTATGTTATGTATGTGTGACATAGCAATATATATATATATATATATATATATATATATATATATATATATATATTATATATATATATATATATATATATATATATATATATATATATATATATATATATCAATAAGATCACAGTAAACAGGTGATTTCAGAATATGCAAAACAACCACTCTGAAAGAATAGAGAAATTCCAAGCGCTTTCGTGACTACTCGCATTATGAAGGAACTATGAAAGTAAAGCATCCAAGGAAGCTATATAAGGGGTCTGGCCAACACCTCACTATCAGATCCCACAACGGTTAAACACCTGATGCGCGCCGGCCCAACTGGACAGGTCCTTTGCACAACCCACCAACAAACTATTCTACCCAAGAAAATTTTTAAAATTATTATTTTTCCAGTGTATTATTAAATTCTTCCCAAATTCTATTAATTATAAATGGATCTAATTTATATAAACCAAAGGAAATATTCATATTATTGTCAAAACTACTTTTTATGAAACAAGATTCAATTATATTCCTGTCGACCATGGACTTGCTTGATACTACTTTCTCAACTTTTTGAAAATCAATTGGATGGTTAAAATCTCTTACATGAATAAATAGAGCATTGGAATCTTGTCCAGTTCTAATGCTATATTTATGTTGTTTTAATCTTAGTTCGAGATTTTTACCAGTTTGACCGTAATAAACTTTATCGCAAATTTTACAAGGAATCTTATAGACACATCCATCAGCATTTTGGGGGGAATTCTTTATCAAAAGTTTGTTTTACTGTATCAAGATTTTTGAATACAACTTTAATATTTAAAGTCTTAAGAAGAGAAGGCATATCAACCAAGTTTTCATGGTAAGGGAGAACCAACATATTTTTAGTTGAATAAGGCTGGTTGTCCCTTTTTTGATTGTAAAAAGTATTTCTAGCAACTTTAAAAGATTTATCAATTACATTTCTTGGGTATTTTAAATCATTACCTATTTCATAAATTTTGGATATTTCCTCATCTATGAACTCAGGACTACAAATTCGTAAAGCTCTCAAAAACATTGATGAGAAAACAGACAGTTTGACTCTATCTTGATGCGAAGAATAATAGTGGACATAGGAACAGTTATTTGCAGGTTTTCTGTAAATTTTAAATTTGAATTAGCGCTCCCCCTGATTAATGTAAAATAACAAAAAATAAATTCTTTGATTGAAAGCTTTATATAATGTGGGGAATTCCAGTCTATTTGAATTCATTATTACCCTTAATAATTAATTGGATGCTTTACTTTCATAGTTCCTTGATAATGTGAGTAGTCACAAAAGCGCTTGGAATTTCTCTATTCTTTCAGAGTGGTTGTTTGCATATATATAATAATATATATATATATATATATATATATATATATTAATATATATATATAATATATATATATATTATAATATATATATAATATTATAATATATATATTATATATAAAAATATATATAGAGAGAGAGAGAGAGAGGGAGAGAGAGAGAGAGATTTTAGTGATCTTTTTAAGAAAAATTTATTTGCAGCTGGTTAAAAAAAATCATCGTAAATCACTGGTATTGTTATGATAGCAATTAGTGAGTGATTTACGCGAGGTGAGGTGTACTCCAAGCTGCTGAAATTACCTTAGAAGAAAATGGAAGAAATAACACTAGCATCTCTCTTTATCTCTTTCTCTCTCTCTCTCTCTCTCTACTACAAACATTTAGGATTCTTCTCAACCTTCACCATTTCTCTCTCTTTTTTTTTTTAAATACCGAGGTTACCTGTTTATCTAGACATTACTGAGAAATCTCATTTCGTGGACAGAAAGGACGGAGACATGCTTAATATATACTCTTACAAAGGTCATCCTACGTCTGTATAGTATTGAAAAAAGGGTACCAGGTGCTTCCTCGGGTCCTTAAACATCTCTGTTGAGAGTTTTATTGAGATCTATAAAATACAAGGTGCCTATCCGTGTCTTTTCTGTATCATTTATGTACCGTTTATGTATGGGTTATGTATCTTTTATGTTCTTGTTGTGTACCTGTGATGTACCTGGTCTTTACCTGTTATGTATCTGTTATGTAACTGTTATGCACCTTTTAAGCACCGCTTATGTACCTGTTATGTAACTGTCATGTACCTGTTCTGTACCTGTTATGTATCTGCTATGTACCTATTATGTACCTATCATTTACTTGTTCTGTACCTGTTATGTATCGTATCTGATATGTACCTGTTACGTACCTCTTAAGTACCTGTTATGTACCTGTCATGTACCTGTCATGTACCTGTTCTGTACCTGTTCATGTATCTGCTATGCACTTGTTACGTACCTCTTAAATACCTGTTATGTACTTGTCATGTACCTGTCATGTACCTGTTCTGTACCTGTTATGTATCTGCTATGTAACTGTTATGTACCTGTTACGTACCTGTTACGTACCTGCTGGTCGATTAATGCATTTAAATACACGATTTAACTGGTCTTAAATAGCGTTTCAGAGGAATTTCTTTTTACACATATTTCAGATGTTTTATCAACCACTGCCTAATTGCTTTTCTCAGAGTTTTTAAACAGCGGATCAACAAATGAGTTTTACGAAAACACGTTACAGTAATGGGATGGTCTGCAGGTGTTGGATACACTGTGAGGATGGTAGTGCAGGTGTTGGCTACACTGTGAAGATGATACTGCAGGTATCTTGACAAATTAAGAATTCGGAACTTTGTTGACAAGCTAAGAGCTGTTACCTACATCAGCTCATTTGAAAGCATTTTTATTGTTATTAAAAATAGGGAAAAGGATGAAGTTGGAGCCATCTGCGGGCCAGCATTTTCATCTGATCATCTGACTTTATCTCGTTGACATCATAATGCTGTATGAATGTGTTGCAGACTAGAGTCATCGTGGGTATATATGATCTCAGATGGAGTGATGTTCTGGAGAAGGGTACAGCCAGAGTGAAGTTGCCGCTTTCTGCCCGTCTTGTGGTATAGAAGCTTGCTTCACGCTGTCCTTGAAGTGGAGCCAAGTGTGGTACTTTGACAGTGTTGGCCTTGTATATAACAGTAAGGCCACCCACATCCCTCCTGTGTTGAAGGCTCTCTAAGGGTCCACTCTCTCTCTCTCTCTCTCTCTCTCTCTCCTTCACTCCACTTCAGGTCTGTGCTCCTTCAAGTCTCTCTCTTTAAATGCTCACGACAGATCTGAAAAATTTAACAGTTGGAAATGTGTCGTGACTCTT
>NC_069421.1:12696975-12704475 GCF_026875155.1 Cherax quadricarinatus
TCGTCTTTTTTTGTCTTCTTTGTTGCTGTCTTCTTTTTCTTTGTCTTCTACGTTTTTTCTTTAATTTCTTTGCCTTCCTTGGCTTCTCCGCCTTCGCTTCTTTAGACTTATTTGTCTTCGTCTTCTTTATCTTAGTCTTCGGCTCTTATTTCATCGATTTCTTTACATCGATTTCTTTGCCTTTCTCGGCTTTTTCTTCGTCTTCTCTATCCTTCATTTTCTTGGTCCCCGCTGTTCTCCCTGACAACCGGCATTACACGAAGCTCGTAAAGTCTTCCCCCACGACACGCGCTCCGGTTGCAATAAGGATCCATTGGCCCTTCAAAATAGGGAGGGGTAAGGTCCAAAGATTTTGGGAGGAGAGTTACCTCTCGAGTGAAACCTGATTCCTTCCATTTCCCACGAACTGTTTAATTCCTAACGAGATTAGGACCTTACCCTTGAATGAATGATGGTGAAAGAGTTTCGCTTTGTATCCAATTTCATAATTTTTTAAGGCGTGGACCGGCAAGCCAGCTGAAGGCCTAACTCAGATGACCGAAAGCTCCAGCTGCTGGTTATCATATGACTAAGACCTACGTCAGGAAACTTGTCCCGTTTCCTGACAAACTTTAACCTAACCTAACCTAACCTAACCTAACCTAACCTAACCTAACCTAACCTAACCCAACCTAACCTAACCTAACCCAACCTAACCTAACCTAACCTGAAGAACCTTACCTAACCTAACCAACTCTTTTGGTCACTGTCTTGGTGGGAAACAGCTGGGATTGGCTTATTCTGCTAGAGAGGGCCTAGCTGAAGAAACCTAGATGACATAAATATACGAGAGGCCTAGCTGCTATTATAATTATTATTTTTTAGTAATATTATTAATAATAATAATAATAACAATAATAATAATATTATTATTATTGTTATTATTCACTGAGAAGCGCCAAACTCATAGGGGCCCTTCAGCATCTCTAGTATGTGAGGAAATTAGGGTTAACAAGGGGAAAAGTAGTTCAAATGCTTGGTCAAAACCCCTTCACCAGCGTAAAATGCAAGCCCCCTCTTATATTTTTTTTTGGGGCCTCAAATTAGCTTCTGCTTCCCCTCACCTTTCCCCTCTTTACTGCCTCATCTGAGGAAACCTAATCACATTGCGATTCCAAAATGTTTTTTCTGACGTCATTTTCGCCTGTTTGCGTTTGACGCTGAATTGAGGAAGGAGAGAGTTTGTGTTATGTCTAAGGAGAGAGGGGTTTGATGTTGAGGGGTTGGGGAAGGAGAGAGTTGACTCAGGTCTACAAAGCCTATGGTAAGGATTCGCGAAACGTGATGACTCAATTGTAATCAAAGCCGGTTAATGGTTAGATGCCTAGCAAAAAAGGTTAAAAACGTAGCGGCCAAACCCCTAAAACCACTTTACAAGGAAATTTTAAAACGCGAAATTAAGGATTAAAGATGGGGGGGGATCAAAGACAAATTTGTGTAGCAATACGACAAGAGAGCGACAAAATGAAAACTTTTTTGGGGGTAAAAAAAAAGTCTCCGTTTTGCTGTTTTTCTCTGTCATTATAAGATGTAAAAAAATTTTGCCCACGTTGTGTATGTGTATATCCCTATTTTTGGTTGCAGGGTTCGGTCACAGTTCTGGCCCCGCCTTTTCGCTTGTCACACTGGGCCACTCTTTCCCTGTTCAAAAGCTTTTTCGTGCCCCTTTTTTAAAGGTGTGTGTGGTGTGTGTTCTGTGTGTGTGTGTGTGGTGGTGTGGGGGTGTGTGTGTGGTTGTTGGTGTGGTGTGTGTGTGTGTATGTGGGTGGGGTGTGTGATGTGGTTTACTAGATTTTAAAAACGACGAATGTTGAAATCCCCTGAGTCCACAGGTCCACAGTCCACCACCACACACACACACACACACACGCACAACCCAAAACCACACCACACACACACATACACACACCACAACACACACACACACACACACACACACACCCCACACAACACACACACACCACACACCCCACACCACACACACACACACACACACACCCACACACACACACACATGCAGCCTCATTTCCACTTCATCTCAGATGAAGCCACATCAAATATTTAATTCCTAAATTTTGAAACAAGAATCAGAAATTCACCAATTGCTTTGTAATTAATGAACATGAGCAAAAATGCAAAAATTTTCCTGCAATATGCAAGCTTTTTAGATGAAAGGGAAACGATGAAACAAATTTTTCGGAATTCTGTATATGGAATGAAGTGCTGTATTGTCGACAAAAATAAAAACAAAAGCAGTTTACAGAGCAAGCTTTGACTGGGACATCAGTTCGCTCTGTGTAGAGCTTTACCAAGTCATCGCCCGATAAAGCTCTACACAGAACGTAACGTTATTTCTAAAAGCATCACGTATGTTTGCCATCATATCTGTACATAGAGTTAGGTGAAACTGGCCCAGGATATCTGATAAGGAGCGATAGCCGAATTAATATTGATAATAATACTAATAGAAATAGTGTACAATACTGAAGGCTTATATTACGAGACTTCTGTAATCTCGCTTCAGTCTCAGAATGTACAGTTATGGGGTGTCTATACTGAAGCACCCTTAACGTCATTTTACTGAAGAACTATACTGTTTAACGTAAGATCTTCAATGTGACAGGATATTTATACCAAAAATGTCTATGTCTGTTAGCGTATATTCATTATGAAGAGTATCTCCTAAATATACCACGATGTGTATAGCTTTCAGAATATATACACAATGATGTATATCTCTGTGTACATATACGAAGATATGCAAATATCTCAGTGAATATACATTATGATGTGTATATCTTTTGGTATATGTACTGAGAATTAACACAAGTCCTTATATTTAAGAGTATTCTTATTCTTGGAACAGATATACTGGTGAAGGCTTCTTAGTGCTACCCTCCTTTTCCATATATATAGTTCCCGAACGCTTGAGAAACGTGGTAGGAGCTCAAGACCCCAGGTTTACTGAAGCAGCGATTCGGTGGGACACCCTTACAGATTCCTCCAGTAGACCAGCTCCTCCCAAAGAGCACAAACAGTCCCACTGGGACAAACCGATCATGGAAAAAATCGCCAACACAATGCTCTCCAACGCCTCAGGAAAGGACAAAGCTCGTCTCCTGGCAGTGAAGGCACCACACTCAGGAGATTTCCTGTTAGCTGTTCCCAATTCCCCCCTGGGCACTCGACAGGCCATTCAGATAGGTGTTGCTCTTCGCCTAGCCGCCCCCATCCTCACCGAACATAGATGTATTTGCGGCAGGGCGACAGCTGATCAATTCGGACTTCATGGTCTCGTGTGTCACACAGCAGAAGGGAAGTATGCCAGGCATGAGGAGGTCAATGACATCATAAAGAGAAGCCTCGCCACAGCCCGTTGCCCAGCTCAACGGGAACCCCAAGTGCAGAGGTCTGACGGAACTCAAAAGCATCCTGATGGAGCCACTATGCTACCTTGGAAGGATGGAAAGCAGATTGCCTGGGACTACACCTGTGCCGCCACATTGGCAGACACCTACTTGCCATACTCCGTAGTGGAAGAGGGTGGAGCTGCCAGCCACAGGGAGATCCAGAAGATCCGCAAATATGAAGACCTTCCCCCTTGCAATAACTTCATCCCAATAGGATCGGAGACCCTTGGAGCATGGGGCAAGTATGCTATAAATTTCCTAATAGAGCTGGGTGAAAAGCTCATCACAGAAACCAAGGACCACAGGGTGACCAGCTTCCTCTTTCAGAGACTCAGTGTTGCGATCCAGAGAGGAAATACCTGCAGCATTCTGGGCACGCGGCCCACCACCGGGGAGCTGGACGAAGTATTCGAGATGTAGCTCTGAGTTACCTATGTTGTTTTACTTTCTATTGTATCTTTGTGAATGTTTTGTCAATGTATTTTGTCTTTAAATATATATATTATATATATATACATATATGAGATGATAGCAAGAGTATTGCTTCCATTGAGATATTTCGGGGAACTGAATTTTACTTGCAAATCCTCTATAATTAATATCGACATAATCTGTCACAGTTCCCTCATGAACGATCTTCATGTATTATCACTCGACGGGAGTCGCTGAGCAAGGAAGGGGGAGGGGGAGGGGAAGGGGAGGGGGAGGGGAAGGGGAGGGGGAGGGGGAGGGGAGGGGGAGGGGGATGTGGGGGAGGAGGAGGAGGCTGAGATCTTTTCTTGTTAAGAAGGAAGTTTGGCCGTTTGGAAGTCATCTTGTACGAGGCATAAGGCGAGTGTGTTGGGGTCGTTTGACACTCTTTTTAGCAGTCACATTTTACGATGGACTATGAGTTCGTCATATAGTCAGTCGTTTCATCTCGATCGAATGATCTAGTTAGAGAGATTGAGAAGTTCTCATAGCAAAGCTTAAAAAGAATGAAAAGGCTGTCTTAGAGAGAATGGACAGTATTCTCTGCGAGTCTGAAAAATCGAAAGGCTGTCTTAGAGAGATTGAATAGTATGCCCTCCCCGGCCGAAAGACGGAAAAGCTGTCTCAGAGGAACTGGGCAGTACTTCCAGCGAGACAAAAAGAAAAGAAATCGACGTGACCAAGGCTGTAGTTAGACTTTTGTTTTCTCCTCTTGGAAGTGGTTAAGAGGAAAGACTCTACAAAGCTGTTGGAAGAGGCTGAGTACCACCAAGTCCTCGAGTAAGTTTTCAAGAGGACTACGTTGTAAGCTAAGAGCTTGGCCTTAGAAATAATGGCGTGGATGGTCAGGGAAACTTAAGTAGAAGGGATTGAGTAGAGAGAGAGAGAGAGAGAGAGAGAGAGAGAGACAGACAGACAGAAGAGAGAGAGAGAGAGAGAGAGAGAGAGAGAGAGAGAGAGAGAGAGAGAGAGAGAGAGAGAGAGAGAGAGAGAGAAGAGGGGCATAAAAGAGACCTGAATGAGTGTACACAGCACAGGGTAAGATAGTTATCTCGTTCAGTGAATGCCAGACTACAGTGTGAAGGATTAAAATCCACAGTACGTGGATGAAACAATTCACAACTAACCCACAAACTGGAAATGAAAATGGTAGGACTTTACTAGTAATGGTCCAGGAAGGACTGAAATACAGTCCAGTTTATATTTCTGTTTCTTGGGGAGAGTCCTGAACTAACACTCGAGCACCACGGGATATATTACTAACACTCGAGCACCATGGGATATATTACTGACACTCGAGCACCACGGGATATATTACTGACACTCGAGCACCACAGGATATATTACTGACACTCGAGCACCACGGGATATATTACTGACACTCGAGCACCACGGGATATATTACTGACACTAAACATCCAGAAGATATATTACTGACACTAACACTCCACAAGACATATTACTGACACTAACACTCCAGAAGATATATTACTGACACTAACACTCCAGAAGATATATTACTGACACTAACACTCCAGAAGATATATTACTGACACTAACACTCCACAAGATATATTACTGACACTAACACTCCACAAGATATATTACTGACACTAACACTCCACAAGATATATTACTGACACTAACACTCCACAAGATATATTACTGACACTATCACTCTCCACCTAGAGCTCCACGGGATATAGTACCGATACTTTCCACCTGAAGCTCTACGAGATATATTACTGACACTTTCTACTTGGAGCACCATGGAATATATTACTGACACTCACCACCTGGAGCACCGCGAGATATATTACCGACACTCACCACCTGGAGCACCGCGAGATATATTACCGACACTCACCACCTGGAGCACCGCGAGATATATTACCCACATCACACCACCTGGAGCACCGCGAGATATATTACCGACACTCACCACCTGGAGCACCGCGAGATATATTACCGACACTCACCACCTGGAGCACCGCGAGATATATTACCGACACTCACCACCTGGAGCACCGCGAGATATATTACCCACACTCACCACCTGGAGCACCGGAGATATATTACCGACACTCCCCACCTGGAGCACCGCGAGATATATTACCGACACTCACCACCTGGAGCACCGCGAGATATATTACCGACACTCACCACCTGGAGCACCGCGAGATATATTACCGACACTCACCACCTGGAGCACCGCGAGATATATTACCGACACTCACCACCTGGAGCACCGCGAGATATATTACCGACACTCACCACCTGGAGCACCGCGAGATATATTACCGACACTCACCACCTGGAGCACCGCGAGATATATTACCCACACTCACCACCTGGAGCACCGCGAGATATATTACCGACACTCACCACCTGGAGCACCGCGAGATATATTACCGACACTCACCACCTGGAGCACCGCGAGATATATTACCGACACTCACCACCTGGAGCACCGCGAGATATATTACCGACACTCACCACCTGGAGCACCGCGAGATATATTACCGACACTCACCACCTGGAGCACCGCGAGATATATTACCGACACTCACCACATGCAGTTTACTCTTCTATCTACAAGTTTAATATACATTATCATTCATTGATTTATTTTAATTAGGAATTTATTAAAAGAATATTTTTCACCAAAAGGTCACACTTTGGTGAGGAACTTTATGACGACCTTCTCGGTCCTGGACCACTGTGACTGGACAATGGTCCAGGACGTTTTGGTACTACCCTCCCTTTCCATGAATCAAACGATATATATATATATATATATATATATATATATATATATATAATATATATATATATATATATATATATATATATATATATATATATATATTATATATATATTATAATTATCCATAAATAATTTCTCCCGTTTGCGAAGCGTTAAATGCATATATATATAACGTGTGTGTGAACTGGAAAAAACACTCTTGATGACTTTAAATTTAACATAATTCTCCTAATGTTTACCTGCTATACGGAAGAGACCGCTGGAAACATAACACAAACAGGTACAATTTGCCA
The DNA here is from genome assembly GCF_026875155.1 of Cherax quadricarinatus. Classification (NCBI taxonomy): domain Eukaryota; kingdom Metazoa; phylum Arthropoda; class Malacostraca; order Decapoda; family Parastacidae; genus Cherax; species Cherax quadricarinatus. The sequence goes on from NC_069421.1 coordinate 12,703,956, forward strand.
TAACCACAAAATACCTGGTGCTGGCCTGCCCAATATTGCCTTCATGAAATATTCAGGAGTTTCCCTCCGTGAATTTGGGCCTTCAGGAATTCAATTATCAGAGCTTCAGCATGCCTTCCCAAGGGGCCAGTTCTAAGCTGTCTAGAATCATACATACTTTTTTTTAACCCCACCCCCCCTTCCTTTAGCTGTTTATTTAAATTAATATTTTAGTTTTCTTTAGGAAGATTAGAGAGAGAGAAGAAAACTGGGGAAGGATAAAATGATTGATCCGTGTCATGTTAGGTACAGTTGCGTCTTGTTAGGTTCAATCGCGTCTTGTTAGGTTCAGTTGCGTCTTGTTAGGTTCAGTTTCGTCTTGTTAGGTTCAATTGCGTCTTGTTAGGTTCAGTTGCGTCTCGTTAGGTTCATTTGCGTCTCGTTAGGTTCATTTGCGTCTTTTAGATTCAGCCGCGTCTCTCTTTAACCAGTCTCATTTACCATAGAATTAATTCACAAATAACCCACACATGGGAGATTG
>NC_069421.1:12709475-12784475 GCF_026875155.1 Cherax quadricarinatus
CCTTCATCGCCTTCAAGAGAATACTTTTTTTCCTAGTGCTTTACGAGTGAGCGTGTTCATCACGTCTTGTATACCGGTGAGAATCTATTAAAGTTCGGAGTCTTCAAGGAAGGGAGGGAGAAGGGGCATTTATTTTGGTGAAGGGCTCTTGATCTAAGGCATTTAGGTACCATCTCTTTTACTCAGACTGAACCTAATTGCTTCCCATTCCCAAGGTTCTGTATGACTGTAAAGTGTTGAACGCTTTCCTATGAAAAATATTAATAACAATAATCATGGCGGGATCCTAATTCTAATGTGTCTAGGATTGTTTTTACTGCAGCTAGGATTCTGCTCCTCCTAGGATCCTATTTGCTAGTCCATTGGGATCCTATTCCTTCTCTGACCTACTACTCCTGGGGATACTGTCCCTACTGTCTGAGAGGACACTGGCAGCTGGAGTCCTCCAGATCCGGCACTGACCTGAAGAGAGGAACGCTTCACGTACTTCTTGTATTTTTATGCTGAGTCATCGGGCGAGGACATGGTTTTTTTATACGCCATATTTTCTCGGGGGCAATTAGGGTAAGCGTGTGTATATGTTGGGGAGAGGTGGAGGCATAGGAAGGGTGAGCAGGGGTCCTCCAGCTCTTATATCCAGTGAAACTATTAGACACTGATCGTCTCTTTACGTTGGGTATTATCGCTGGTACTCAAATGGCAGCGTTAAAACTGTCCGCCCCGGCGTTTTCGTACTCTCTGCCTCTGGCAGTGTGTCATCATGGCTCTAAAATAGCGCAGGGCATCTAGATGTTCCTTTTCTACCTTTGTGTTATCATGCTCTAACTTTGCCTTATCAATGTTCTAACTTTGTGTTATCATGTTCTAACTTTGTGTTATCATGTTCTAACTTTATGTTATCATGTTCTAAGTTTGTATTATCACGTTTCTTCTTGACCCTATATCAATTCTGTGTTATCTGTATCCTCCAGAGTATCCACATGACCCTGGCTTAGGTCTATGTTATCATGGCCTTGAAAATGTTCCTATGTAGCAATTGTGATATCATGGTCCTAAAATATCCATATGTATCCACAACAAGCTTTCACTTAGTTTTGTGTTATCAGGGGTAAAAAATAATAATATCAGTGTATCCACGTAATGTGTTATACATTTTTGTTGGTCCTCTGCATCATGGTATCCCTCTCTTAGTTATGTTATCACGGGTCTAAAATGCTACAGTGTGTTCCAATGGTCCTGTCTGAGACTGGTATTTTCATGGTCCAGAAAGGCCATGACTTTCCTTCAGTCGCTGTTTATGGTCCAGACTGCTTCCTTATTCAGTTTTTACAGCCTGTGTGGATTTTCGTTCGTTTTTACAGGCTGTAGGAGTCACTCTCACTTGTTTTTATGCCGTGGTTCATGGCCTCGCTGGCGGTTATGCTAGGCTGTTGGTGTTGGTAGATTGCGCTGTTGAGTGGGGATGAGTGTGTGTGTGTGTGAGAGAGAGAGAGAGAGAGAGAGAGAGAGAGAGAGAGAGAGAGAGAGAGAGAGAGAAAGAAAGAAAGAGAGAAGGTGAAAAGTAAACTGGATTAGGCAGAGGCGTCAAAGTGATAGGCATGTGCGATTGACACCCATTCCCTATTTGTTAATTTTCCTATTTTTTTTTACCCCATCATGAGAAAAAAATCTTGAAGAAGCCAGAAGAACAAGAACGCCATAACTGGTAAAAGAGCGGTGCTCAAAGAGCGCTGCTAAAGAACGATGCTCAAAGAGCGATGCAAAAGACTTATACGAACCCACCGCTTGTCGTCAATGATCTGGTTTAACCTACTTCCTCAGCTCACAAACACAGAGTGTGTGTGTGTGAGGCGCTTGCCGCTCTCATCTAAGCTAATTAGTGCTGAGTATCGAACGGGAGCGGAATCGAGGGCGTTAAATTGAACTACTGAGCCAACACTCTCTAATTTCCCCTTCTGTCTTGCCAAGTGTCTATTTCTGAATTAATTTCTGTCTTATTCTCTTCTTTTTTGTCTAAAGAAGCATCCTGAAAGAAATAGATTCAGAACCTCCTGTTTGACTGTCCTGATGTCATCTATGCCAACAGGAGAGGTATTTGTCTACGCAGAAGAATCTATGCAGGAAAATCATTTGTCTAGCTTGAGAGGTATTACTCTTAGACAAGAGAGTGTGTGGAGGTGATGGAAGTATTGGTTAAAAGGATAAATGTAAAGATAGCCAGACAGGAGAAGTAGAGACACGGAAGGTTGACACAGGTTGACACAGTGAATATATTTAGTTAGGCCGAAGACAGGTACACAGGAATGTAAATATTTAGACAGGAGACGTAAAGATATCCAGATAGCTAGATAAGAGCAGTGTCATACAAATAAACTTTTATGTAAGGAGCCGCATGGCTTCTCTATATATTTTCTGGAATACAATACACATTAGGAAAATGTGGAGAGATATAATGAACATTAGATTAACCATAAAACACGTACATTTATACATAGACTTGGCAAGAATGGACAGGAAAGAACCAATAATCAAACCACAGCACAATATTTGTCTTCGCAACCTCCTGGACACCCTCTTAATCGTAGACCCTTAAGATACAGGTCTGTGGATAAATATTTACAACGTATACAATATTTTCGTCAATGTGGTTTAATACATTGCAAATAAAGTAGATCATTATGTTTGATTTAGTTGTTGTCATTTCATTTTTGGCTCATTTGAGATTGTTTGGGGGTCCTAAATTTTTTTTTTATAAATTCCAGGTACTGTGCCCTTTGTGGCTAATTGATAATATAGGATTGCTCATATTCTCTCATTAGCTTATGCAAGGATGGACAAATACAATCTAATTATTAATTATCTAAATTTTAAGTCAGGAGATTGCCCTGGGCTGAAGGAAGCAGAGATCGTCTTGCTTCTGGTTTAGGTGTTTCCACTACTCAGAAGCCATTAACACTCATCCTCGGGTAGATTGAATACCATCAGCCAAAGACATCTTAATCCTTTAAATACTGACCAAAGAAAACCTTTTTTTTTCAGTGTATTTACATCGACAGACGTAAAATTTACAGTGTACAGGCGACCAGCTGGGGCAAGGTCTATTTCCTTGTTAGGTAAGAAAAAAGTCTGATAACAAAAGGTTTCTTATCGCTGATAATCATTCCTTGAAACTGTAGAATTGACTATAGCGGCTGAAAACTGTATTGACAAATACCCTAAAGTATATACTTTATAAATGATAAAAGTGTCCAGGTAATATGGAAAGTAAACCAGCTAATATGTACAAAACTATTACATGAATACGAAGGTACAGTAATACTACCTTGTGTTAAATACTATGTATAGAGCCACGCCATGTAGACATGAAGGGATATATCGACGCCCAGTCAGAATGCCACAGACATGGACAAAGGACACTACTTATAAAAACACTAGTTATAACAAACAACAGCAGTTAGGTTTGCATACAGAAGACTACCTTTCTGTGGAAGGTAGTTTTAATTCACTGATTGAATAAAAGATGTCAATAAAGTTGAGGAGCAAAGTAAAGTAACTAAATTTATACTATCATTAAAATAAAAACAATATGAAGAAAGACTTTAATCACTGGACCTGTTGTCACTCAGAAGCTGGAGGCTACGAGGTGACATTATACGAACCTTCGGAACACTAAACAAATTTGCCAGACACGAACATGAAGAACTTTCTGAAAGGCAGTTTGATACAATTATAGAAAAGAACTGTATGAAACTCCAAGGCGAGCGTTTTAATGCAAAAGTGAGTAATGGCTTTTAAACAGAGCTGTGGTGCACTCAAATAGTCTACCCAGTTCATTATCTTTAAGAATCAGCTGGACAAATACTTTGCAGATAATGAAGTCTACTAGTCACAGTCCAGATGCACTGGCATCTTGGCTGATATTTCGGAACTGCCCAGAATGCTTGGTTAGTTAGCATCAGCTAACCCATCTCCCCAAATATCCTCTATGTGAAGTGTAAAAGTCCTTTGCTATCTGCCCTTTCCATGAACTCTCATGCATTACCAAAGGAACACCAGTAAAACACTTTGTTGATTGAACCAATATGTCTCGTGTTCCATTCCATCTGAAGCCAATAATAACGGAACTGCAGCACCAATCTAAACCTCTTTTCTTCTCTCTCCATCTGCGATTGATTCCTCTAGGTAAGACCTCAAGGCTCGCAAGAATTTGGAATTTCGGAGATTGTCATTAAGATTAGGAAATATGTCTGGGAATCAACACACGAGAAGCAATTTTTGCTGAGGATCATGGTGGATCCAAGTTCCATGGAGAGAGAGAGACAGAGAGAGAGAGAGAAGAGGAGAGAGAGAGAGAGAGAGACAGAAAGACAGACGAGACAGAGCGAGAGAGAGAGAAGAGAGAGAGAGAGTGAGAGAGAGAGAGAGAGAGAGAGGAGAGAGAGAGAGAGAGAGAGAGAGACAGACAGACAGACAGACAGAGACAGAGACAGAGACAGACAGACAGACAGACAGAGACAGACAGAGATAGAAACAGAGAGACAGACTGACAGAAACAGAGAGGATTTTCAGTGATAAATGGATACTTGAGAAAACATTTTTAGTGCCCTCTTTCCTCTCCCTCTCTCACTCTCCTCTCCGTCTCTCTTTCTCTCTCTCTCTCTCTCTCTCTCTCTCCTCCTCTCTCTCTCTCTCTCTCTCTCTCTCTCTCTCTCTCTCTCTCTCTCTCTCTCTCCCTCACACTCTTTCTCTCTCTCCCTCACACACTTTCTCTCTCTCCCTACCAAACGTTCCCTGTCGCCTCTGACAGCCTCCACCACTCGGTTTACTTGACGGGTAAAGCAGCTGGGACAGGCAGGTGACAAGATGATAATGGTATAGGAGAAGACACTCGTCCCTCCCTCACCCACTAAACCCCCAGCAACCCATCCCTCCCCGTCCCATTTACATCCACCACAACAATACGTCACTAACTACATGTTGACTGAAATTATCAGAACAAATAGAGAAGGCTCTACTTGTATGAGCAGAAGCCATATTACGTTTATATATTGATAGGAACTAAGAACGAAAGTTGCACTAGTTACCAAAGATTATTACAGCGAGTTTTATTAATGCATATATTGGTAAAACTCGTAATTCTTTAGTAGACACTTCCAAAAAACTGCTTCTCGTCGCATTATTTTAATACTCCAATCAATTTTTTCAGTTACTTAACAGACTCGGTAAATCGTTCCGCTACTTACGCTCTGAAGTAAATAACAGAATTATCTTTAAATTATATAATACCATTAATAATTTTTTTTAGGAAAAAGTCATATTCCATTAAACACTGCGTTCTCTGTTGCATAGAAATACACCTGTGAGTGCTGTTAGGCCTTTGCATGTTAGTAAGATGAAGAGACATGTAATTACTGGAAGCCTCGAACACGATGGGATATCATAGCTGAACGAAAATTAACGTAACTGAACAAGTGTTTTGCATCAACATGACACACTCCCTTACAATGGATTACCTCACAGTTTTAACTTTGGCTTCTCAGTCATTGCTCGTGGTCACCAAAGTTTTCACCTGGGCTTTTCAGTTATTATGGAGCAGCTGAAGACAACAGCATGTATACCACAAACCCGGTACAGGTGGCAACGTAAGTTTGGTATAATCATTATGTGTCTAGGTATGTGTCTAGGTATGTGTCTAGGTATGTGTCTAGGTATGTAGGATGAGAATTAGTTGTACCGAATTTCTTTCTTTTTTTTTTTTAAATGTTGTGTTTTTTGTTGCTGAATTATTTTTGCAACATTTTCAGCATTGTGTTTCTTGGTAAACTAAACGTGAGTTCTTATACTTAGATGCTTTTTTTTTTTTTTGGGGGGGGGGATCACTTTGAATTTTAGATTTCCGTTAACGGGATCTTTATTTTTCTTGTCATCCTACTTTACAGGTCATTGTTATTAAACTTAACTTTATCACATTTTGGAGTTATCTTAACTTAGTCAATTTTTGTCATTTTAATTTCATTTTGCCTATATATCAGTAATTTTAATTCCATGTTTTACTCATGTAATAGATCTTTATCCTACACATACACACACACACACACACACACACACACACACACACACACACACACACACACACACACACACACACACACACACAACATATATATATAAATATATATAACTATATATATACAGTATATAATATAATATATATATATATAAATATATATATATAAATATTAATACAAATATATATTAATATATATAATATATCGCTGAACACGTACTGTCCCCACGGGAAGTGTCGCAGGATCTACTCCGCTGCGCAGTTTGGTAAAGATACAGTACCACATGTATCGTGGTTTCACTAATAATATATATATATATATATATATATATATATATATATATATATATATATATATATATATATATATATATATATATAAAGAAAGAAGAGTAGAGAGAGTGACTTTCATCAGGTTCCCTCTTGACTTACGCACATTTTGTTCCTGTCCTGTTCTTTCCTCCGTTATTTTTCTGCCACTCCTTATCCATCTGTCCTCTACACCACTCTCGCAAGAGGGAAGTCAAGCCATGTTTGGAGAATCACCTTTTAATGAGGGTTGAATTTTGATGTCTCCTGCTGCTGTGTTAAGGTCGTGTGTGAGGGGAAAGTGAAAGAGAGATGGAAAAGAAATGAGCAAAGAGAGAGGGTAGTAAGAAATTGGTAAGGGGACTGAGGAAGATGGAAAAAGGGAGGAAGGGGAGAGGAAGGTATGTGTACGTACTTTCCTGTTCCTGCTTTGTTTCGTTGCTTTTTGCCCACTTTCTTCCTCTTTCTCTCCTTCTGTTCGTATTTTGTATATCAACTTTCTATCTAAAATTCTCTCTGTCCTTTCTTCTGGTCTCTCCATTGTTGTGTGCGTCTCTTTCTCTATCCTTTTATGTGCTTGTCTATATGTGCCTATATCTACATATTTCTCTCTCTCTTAGTAGTACCTCTCTCTCTCTTTCTCTCTGCCTCTCTTGTGTGTGTGTGTCTCTCTCTCTCTCTCTGCCCCTCTAATAACAGGAACCAGTACGGATTCCACAACAATAGATCTGCCTGACACAGTAACCATAATTTTTCATTTATATAAAAAACTGATGCAGTATATCTACATTACCAGAAGGCATTCGACAAGATACCCCATCCAAGATCGATAGTCAAAATAAAAGTGCGTGAATATATGGTATAGGAGATAAGCGTCATGGCTAGAAAGTACTTGGCTCTCAGAAAGCCGGAGAGTGGTACTCAGCGGAGAAGTGTCTGAAGGGCAAGTCTGTACAGAAATGTGAAAACCATAGAGTGACGAGTGGCGTAAATATAGTGACGAGTGGAGTACATAGTGACGAGTGAGTACACAGTGACGAGTGGACTACATGGTGAGTTCAGTATATAGGAAGCAACAAAATTAGCGAGGAACCGACGCGTACGTCATAGTTACTTGAACAAGAAGCAATGAGACTCGCCAGGACACGGATTCCACCTGAAGAGTGGAGCTCCTAGGGATCGGTTTCTTGGTTCATTTCTATTCACTGTACTCTTTAATGATCGCGAGGTAGGATATACATCTAAGATGTCGAAATTTGTTGAAGACACCAAATTGTGTAAAAGTTCAGATCAAAAAGTAGACGGAGTATTTAGAGTATTCTTACATTGTTGGCGATGTGGTCGGAGACCTAAAAGATAAATTTCAACGTAAATGCAAAATAACAACATCCAACATGAATACAAAATATGTTTGGCAAAACTAGGAGGAGTAATCATTAGCAACGACCTGAAGAGTACAAAACAAGACTAATCTGCGAACAGCAAAGCTTAAGACTCCCAGCAAAAAACACCTGACACAATATTAGACTGCTTCTTGAATTTTACCCTCCAGTTTTCGACTCCAAATTAAATAAAAGCAAAAAACATTCTTGAACAGGGTACAATAAAAAGTTACCAAACTCGTCCTATCACTCAGAAACAAACATACTGTATACAGAAACTCATTCAGAAACTCATTCGAGAAAATCTCATTCAGTCCTTTAAGATAATAAATAACTTAATGTTATATGAGATAATAACAGTACTAATTACGTAGTATTTATGGCCCTTACCTTCTATCCGCCTCTATCTCTACTGTAAATTCCACGAATTTGTTTTCCAGTATGGTATGGTATTTTTCCCCTCAGTTTTCATGCCGATAGTGACCGGAGAGAGTGGAAGGTGGGAGAACAACCTGCTTGAATCTTGCGCCTATAAACATAAACTGCGCCACATAATCACAATAACCTGCTTGAATCATGCACCTACATAATACACAGTAACCTGCTTGAATCATACACCTACATAATACACAGTAACCTGCTTGAATCATGCACCTACATAATACACAGTAACCTGCTTGAATCATACACCTTTCACAATACCCACATAAACACCTAGCTTGAATCATACACCTACATAATACACAATAACTGCTTGAATCATACATCTACATAATACACAATAACCTGCTTGAATCATACACCTACATAATACACAATAACCCGCTTGAATCATACACCTACATAATACACAATAACCTGCTTGAATCATACACCTATATAAGATACAATAGCTCGTAATCTAGACAGACATAGAGAGTTCTCAGCAGATAGCCTCGGTGTGGACTTTCAAGTCTTCTGCTATCTGCTGTTCCTGTTTTCTCATATCTGTCTGTCTGTCTGTCTGCCTCTCTCTCTAGCCTCTCATATATTCGTCACACACTTTCACCCTGAACACCCACTCAGGAGGCTTCCATTGAGGCATGAAGCGGGTCTCAACGATTCCTTCAAGTTCACTGAACCCCACAATTTCATCTTTCTCAGGCTTCAGTCACACGAGGTCTCACTCATTTGAGAGAATATTTTCCACTTAAATACTTGTGTATGTGTGTGTGTGTGTGTGTGTGTGTGTGTGTGTGTGTGTGTGTGTGTTGTGTGTTGTGTGTGTGTGTGTGTGTGTGTGTGTGTAGGGTTTTGGGGTTAAGAAATAAAACTCCTAATAACGTAACGGAATACGGAAGTCACTTTATTTCCATTTGTCGTTTTTTACCTACCACCTGTCTACCTACCGTAGCAGTATGTCTGCCTGGGAAAAAAAGTGGCGTCAAGCAGTATGTTAAGGATACGTTCTGAAGGGTAATGCCATCCTAAAGTGCAAGAACTGGTATGTTAATATCTGCACTTGCACTGGTTCAAAAATTAAATTGTTTATATTATTGTCAATGAAAAAAATACCTCTCAATCTGTAATAGAAATTTCGGAAAAGTACAATGTTTAAGGGAGCTCAGCCTATTCGGCAGAGAAAGAGAAAGATCGCAGTCAGCAGGATTCAAAACCACGAATTTTATATCAGTAGCCACGCAGAAACAAGAAAAAGATCGCAGCCAGTTTCCTTGTAGTAGGATCGAATCCTGCTGACTGCGATCTCTCTCTCTCTCTCTATCTCTCCCCTCCTCTCTCTCTCTCCTCTCTCTCTCTCTCTCTCTCTCTCCTTCTCTCTCCTCTCCTCTCTCTCCTCTCCTCTCTCTCTCTCTCTCCTCTCTCCACAAACAGATGATATCAGAATATGCCCAAAAAAACCACTGTTTAAAGAATAGTGAAATTACAAGCGCTTTCGTGACTTCTCACATTATCAAGGCACTATCATAGTTTCCCTTTATAATGTGAAAATCACTAATGCGCTTGGAATTTCACTATTCTTTCACAGTGGTTATTTCCCATATCTGATAGCAGCGCTATCAGATATAGGAGACCGTTTACGTAGTGGGTGTAGTGGGTGTCTTGCGTTGATGCTGGTGTAGCCGTTACGGGTTTAGCATTTCTTCCAGTAATATTTTAAAACAATAATGCAAAACAGCCGAACAAAAATCCTACTTGAAATAAGAGTCTTCAAGCACCTGGCCATGCTTAGGGAAATACCTTTTATTAAGGACTGAATTTTGAAGTCCCTTGCTACAGTGATACAGTCGTAGGTGAGGAGAGACAGAATAAAATGGAAAGGGAGTGAAGAAAGAGAGAGAGGAAGTAAGAAATTGGTGAGGGGACGAGGAAGCTGACTATAAAAAGAGTACAGAGAAGAGAGAGAGAGAGAGAGAGAGAGAGAGAGAGAGGAAGAGAGTGGATGTCTGTGCATTTCTGTTCAAGTTCCTGCTGTGTCTAGCAGCATTTGTGCATTTCCCTCTCTCTCTCTCTCTCTTCTCTCCTCCCCCCCGCTTCTCTCTCTCTCTCTCTCCCGCCTCTCTCTCTCTCTCTCTCTCTCCTCTCTCTCTCCCTCTCTCTCTCCTCCCTCTCTCCTCCTCTTCTCTCTCTCTCTCACACACACACACACACAACACACACACTGAGAAACGTCACAAATCAATCACTTACCTGAAGTATCATCCACAAACACTTCTTTTCCCTTCATTTCCCAAGGCTGAAAAACCTTCTCTGATGGTCGGACGATCCCACATTTTTTTCATCTCTCTAATCCATCCCAAACTTCTCTACCTCTGCCAATTAATGCTCAGACTTGAGCTTGATTGGCTATCCATTTTTTTTTCTTTTTATGTATTTCGGTATCCTCCTACGCTTTGCCTCGCTCAGTTAATTAATTCAGCCGATTTTGCATTTGTTACGGGTGGGTTAAGTTGGACTTGATGTTCGCATAGCCAGTTGTTTGACACTGTTTTTATTTGATGGGTGATAGATATCTGGGGAGATTTGGAGGTGAATTTTGCAATAGCTGATTTTGTTGCAATCACCTGGATGGGTACTACGAACATCAATTACTTCTACCACTACTACTACCACTATTACTACTTCTGCTATTACTACTGCTTCAAATAATAATAATAATAATAATAATAATAATAATAATAATAATAATAATAATAATAATAATAATAATAATAATTAAAAAAAAAACAGGTAAAAGATTATACAGTTAATGTGAGGAATCCGCAACGTAGTCATTAATACATTCATTAATAAATTCAATTAATCATTCCAAAGTTATTAACTACATTGAGGAGTTTCAGCAAGTGACTTCTAATTGATCTATCTTGATTTAAATTGAATCCATGTTAAAGGCTGTGGTGGCGCTGTGTGTTTGGAAGTTTGTGTGTGTGTGTGTACTCACCTAATTGTGGTTGCTGGGGTCGAGACTCAGCTCCTGGCCCCGCCTCTTCACTGATCGCTACTTGGTCCTCTCTCTCTCTGCTTCCTGAGCTGTATCATACCTCTTCTTAAAACTATGTATGGTTCCTGCCTCCACTACTTCACTTGCTAGGCTATTCCACTTCCTGACAACTCTATGACTGAAGAAATACTTCCTAACGTCCCTGTGACTCGTCTGAGTCTTCAGCTTCCAGTTGTGACCCCTTGTCCTTGTGTCCCCTCTCTGGAACATCCTATCTCTGTCCACCTTGTCTATTCCCCGCAGAATCTTGTATGTCGTTTCATGTCTCCCCTGACCCTTCTGTCCTCCAGTGTCGTCAGTCCGATCTCCCTAAACCTTTCCTCGTACGACATTCCCTTGAGCTCTGGGACTAAAACTTTTGCAAACCTTTGTACTTTCTCTAACTTCTTGACGTGCTTGACCAGGTGGGGGTTTTCCAGACTGGTACTGCATACCCCCAGTATGGGCCTAACATACACAGTGTACAGTGTCTTGAACGATTCCTTATTAAGGTATCGGAACGCTATTCTCAGGTTTTGCCAGGCGCCCGTATGCTGCAGCAGGTTATTTGGTTAATGTGTGCCTCCGGTGATGTGCTCGGTGTTATGGTCACCCCCAAGTCTTTCTCCCTGAGTGAGGTCTGTAGTCTTTGTCCACCTAGCCTATACTCTGTCTGCGGTCTTCTTTGCCCCTCCCCAATCTTCATGACTTTGCATTTGGCTGGATTGAATTCGACAAGCCAGTTACTGGACCACATGTCCAGCCTGTCCAGGTCTCTTTGCATCCTGCCTCATCTCATCCGATTTAATTCTTTTTCATCAACTTCACATCATCTGCGAACAGGGACACTTCAGAGTCCATTCCTTCCATCATGTCGTTCACATACAACAAAAATAGCACTGGTCCTAGAACTGACCCCTGAGGGACCCCGCTCGTCACAGGCGCCCACTGTGATACCTCATCACGTACCATGACTCGTTGCTGCCTCCCTGTCAGGTATTCCCTGATCCACTGCAGTGCCCTCCCTGTTACATGCGCCTGATCCTCCAGCTTCTGCACTAATCTCTTGTGGGGAACTGTGTCAAAGGCCTTCCTGCAGTCTAGGAAAACGCAATCTACCCACCCCTCTCTCTCGTGTCTTACTTCTGTTACCTTGTCATAAAACTCTAGGAGGTTTGTGATACAAGATTTGCCTTCCATGAACCCATGCTGGTTTTCATTTATAATCTTGTTCCTTTCCAGGAGTTCGACCACTCTCCTCCTGATAATCTTCTCCATGACTTTGCACACAAAACATGTCAGAGACACAGGTCTGTAGTTTAGCGCCTCGTTTCTGTTTCCTTTCTTAAATATGGGGACTACATTAGCTGTCTTCCATTTCTCAGGTAGTTGCCCAGTTTCAAGGGATGTGTTGAAGATTGTGGTTAGAGGCACGCACAGCATCTCTGCTCCTTCTCTAAGGACCCATGGGGAGATGTTGTCCGGTCCCATCGCCTTTGAGGTATCAAGGTCACTTAGGAGCTTCTTCACCTCCTCCTCAGTTGTTCGTATGTCATCCAACACTTGTTGATATATTCCCTCTTGATGTTCCCTTCTGTGCTGTCTTCCCACATCCCTTCCTGTCTCTACTGTAAAAACTTCCTTAAATCTCCTGTTCAGCTCCTCATATACCTCCTGATCATTTCTTGTGAGTTCTCCACCTTCTGTCCTTAATCTAATCACCTGGTCTTTGACTGTTGTCTTCCTCCTGATGTGGCTATACAACAGTGTCGGGTCAGTCTTGATTCTCGATGCTATGTCATTTTCATACTGTCGCTGGGCCTCCCTCCTTACCTGTGCATTCTCATTCCTGGCTCTGCGACTGATCTCCCTATTTTCGTGTGTTCTCTGCTTTCTGTACTTTTTCCATTCTCTATTGCACTTTGTTTTGCCTCCTTACACCGTCGGGTAAACCAGGGGCTCGTTCTGGTCTTCCCGTTGTTACTGTTGCCCTTGGGAATAAACCTTTCCACTGCCTCCTTGCATTTTGTTGTTACATATTCCATCATTTCATTTACTGGCTTTCCTGCCAGTTCTCTGTCCCACGGGACCTCCCGCAGGAAGTTCTTCAACCCTATGTAGTCCCCTCTTTTATAGTCAGGCTTTTCCCATTCAACTCCTGTTATTCTCTCCACTTGCAGCTCTACTATGTATTCAAAGCACAGAACCACGTGGTCGCTAGCTCCTAGGGGACTCTCGTACTTGATATCCTCAATATCTGAGCTGCCCTGGGTGAACACAAGGTCCAATCTTGCTGGTTCATCCTCCCCTCTCACTCTGGTAGTGTCCTTAACATGTTGGTGCATGAGGTTTTCCAGCACCACGTCCAACATCCTGGCTCTCCATGTTTCGGGACCCCCATGTGGCTCCAGGTTTTCCCAGTCAATCTCCCTGTGGTTGAAATCCCCCATAACCAGCAACTTTGCTCTGCTGGAGTGAGCTCTTCTTGCCACCTCAGCAAGTGTGTTCACCATTGCTCTGTTGCTCTCTTCATATTCCTCTCTTGGCCTCCTGCAGTTCTGTGGTGGATTATACATCACTGCAATGACCACTTTGTGTTCCCCAGACTGAAGTGTACCTGCTATGTAGTCTCTTTCTCCCGTCTCATCTATTCCTTCCATTTTCTCGAATTTCCATCTGTTTTTTACGAGCAGAGCAACCCCACCTCCCCCCCTGCCCCTTCTATCTTTCCTCGTGATCTGGTATCCTGGTGGGAAGATTGCATCTGTTATTGTCTCCGTGAGTTTTGTTTCTGTAACTGCTATGATGTCTGGGGACTTCTCATTAATTCTTTCTTGCCATTCCTCATGTTTATTCGTTAATCCATCTGCATTTGTGTACCAAACCTTCAACTTCTGTTCTAATACTGTAACTGTGGTGCGGGCGATGGAAACAGAAGGATCGGTGTGTGATGGTTGGTTTGGATTGTTCAGTTGCCTTGGGGGTGTCGTGGCTGGAGTCCTTCTGCAGGTGTTTTTGGGGGGTGCACTTGTCCTTCCATTTGATCCTGGGTTATTCTGCTCTCCTTTTTCATTTCCTCCCATTTCTCCTTTCGTTTTTGAACTCTCTCTTTCATTGTCTTCCTTTCGTCCTGTGTTCTGTCTCGATCGAGCTACACACTCCGGAACTCCTGGTTGCCTCTCAGCCGTGCTTTCTCCTGCAGGATCATGGTTCGGGTTGATTCTGCCTTGAAAATTACTTTGAGAGGCCGATTCCTTTTCTTTGTGAACCACCCAATTCTCCGAAAATTTGCCACCTGGGTCATGTCCCCCTCGCCTATCACCTTCATGATATCTTCAATCGCTTTTTTCTCCTCCTGCTTTCTTTCATCATAAGTTTCCCCTTTAGCTTCGTCTAGCCCATAGACAAACACGGATCTCTCCCTTTCCACCTCCCACTGTGACTCCCATTGCATCCTCTGATGTGTGTGTATGTGTGTGTGTGTGTGTGTATAACTATATATATAACTATATATGTTCTTTTCCTCCTTTCTTTTATTCTTATTCTTATAGAATATACTATAAGCATGTAAATACGACTCACATTTCTGGTTATGGCGTTTTATTGTGTCGACTTACACCAGGGATTTATCACTTGATAAAGTCCCTGTGCGAAACGTCTTCACAGTGAGATGCTAAAATCCGCGTTGTGCTGATTTTAGCATCTCACCTACACACACACACACACACACACACAACACACACACACACAACACATCACACACACACACACACACAACACACACCACACACACACACACACAAATTATTATTATTGTCGTCATCACCAACATTATCATCATTCCCCCCCGTCATCCCTTCATATGTATCTTTCATTTTCCCAAATAGAATTACCGCAAATAAAATAGGTCCACAAGACTCTGAAGAAAAGTAGTTCCCTCCTGTCAGGTGCCTTTTAGTGCACCAAACAGTGTAAACAACGAGCCACACTCAGATATCCACACCCTGTGACATGCTTTTAGTGCACCAAACAGTGTAAACAACGAGCCACACTCAGATATCCACACCCTGTGACATGCTTTTAGTGCACCAAACAGTGTAAACAACGAGCCACACTCAGGCATGCACACCCTGAGGCATGATTTTAGTGCACCAAACAGTGCAAACAACGAGCGACACTCAGCATGCACACACCGTGAAGCTGTTTGTTTAGAGCGTAAACACAAACACCGCTAAAACGGGTTAAGTCTTCACTATAGGCGCTAGGAATTTCTCACTGTCCACCATAATAAAGTGGAATCTGAACGGTATCCTGATGACGATAGTGATGAAAAATCATTTTGCAGAACAAGCATAGATTGGAACAAGAGCGAAACGTTGTCGTAGTCAAAGATTTTGTCTCCAAAATGTGTCCTTTTTCTTCAGCTTCAAGGGGGGTGTGCATGGTTCCTTGTTAATGGGACTCTCGTCTTCAGTGACGGTGGAAAATTTGGAAATTCGTGAAGATTCTTGTTAAAAACCTCAACAGAACTGAAAATACGTCACTTCTTCACTGAATCTCGTGAATAATTACCTGACGGTACTTAAAACTTTTTTTTTTGTGGACCGCTTGCTATGTTTTAACCTTACCTGACCAGGTACTCATGCAATAAGCTGCTCTGTAATTCCTTGGATCAATAGGCCATCGCCAGCATCAAGGAACTCTCCCCTTGAAGGAGGTACGAGAAGAAACCTGATAGATGGTTGAGGTATGGAAGGAGACCTGAGTGTGGGGGAGGGCGGAGGGAAGGACTAGCATGATTTTAGCAACATTCAGATGACTTACATTCTCCTGGGAAATCAGATCTGACAGCAAGCTCCTATGCACGTCTGGGCCAGACAGGTTCTTTATAGAGCAGCAAGGATCAACACACAACACACGAGACTAGCAGGATGGTGGTGGTATTTTCCTTGTCGGGAGAGATGAAAAAGGAAAATTTCTCCTGGTATGGACCTTAGTCGATGAAACCCTTACTTGGAGCTGCGAGTCATGTAACCGAGACCATCCATTAGCTTACAGGTCCACAACCCCCGTAAAAAAGTATATTACATCATAAGAAGTGTTTTTTTTTCTGAGTTCGCAAAATTTTTTTTTTTTTCGTTTGAACAAACATAGTACAGCCTCTGGAGCCCTACACAATAACCCGCACGTAGTGGAGAGAAGCTTATGACGACGTTTCAGTCCGACCTGGACCATTGACTAGTCACGCTAACATACGAAGATGAGGGAGTCAGTATATATAGGAGAGGACGACAGGGACTGGACATAGAGAGGAAGAAAGAAGGAAGTAACGGAGTCATTTCTGTTGAGTGAGGAAGACTTGAACGTGTGTCTTCAAAATTAAAGTAGATAACCGACTCAGGGAAACAGTTTTGTTAACGAACGTTTCAGTTATTCTACAAGCATTTTACTAGCATAAAAGAATAAATATATTTAAGTTTTATTAGCTCGTGAAGTCGTATGAGCGGGCAACAAATTTGTATAATTCAGAATCTCAACATGCTTCCTAGTAGCCAGGACACAGTGAACTGAGAAAGAAAACTGAGAAAGCATGAAAAGAGGGAATGGAATACAAAATCGAGATAAGGGTGAGGGAATGACTAGAAGAAGACTGGCAAAAGGGAGAAAGAACGGGGCAGGAGGGAGAAAGAGAGAGAGAGAGAGAGAGAGAGAGAGAGCGAGAGAGAGAGAGAGAGAGCAAGACGTCAAAAGCTCGAACGGCCTCACTAGGGATCACAAGAGGACACTTGACATGTTTGGCCTCATGCGTGAGAGGAAACTACATTTTGAATTTTCGTTTTCAGACTTTTTCTATACATATATGTATTTATGTTATTAAATTGAGAGTTAGAGGTATTGAAGATGGAAGGAAATAATTTTGAGGAATTGTTAAATGTAGATGAAGATAGGAAGCTGGATTTTCGGGTATAGGGCCAAGGAGGAATAACATCTTGTAGGAGTGAGGGGGGGGGGAAAGAGCCAGGTTGTGAGTGTGGGGGAAGTTTCGTTAGGCAGTGGTAAAATGAAAGGGGGTAAGGCAAGCCGGGATTTGATGGGAAAAGATATAAATGTTAAAAGCATGTGGGGATATAGTTTTTTGAGTGGTTGGTGCAATTATTAAATAAATGAATGGAAGAGGGTAAGGTACCTAGGGATTGGCAGAGAGCATGCATAGTTCCTTTAGTATAAAAGGCAAAGGGGATATAAGAGAGTGCAACATTCTAGGGGGAAAAGTCTGTTGATGTAACTGTAAAGTGTATGGTAGAGTTTATAATTGAAAGAATTAAGATAAGACGGAGAATAGGATAGCACGAATGCACAAGGAGGCGTTAGCTAAGGTAGGGGTGTGTGGACCAGGGATTTAACAGTGGAAACATCTAAGTGAACAGTATTTATATAACTAAAGAGGTTCTTGTGGCTTTTATGGATTTGGAAAAGGCTATGACATGGTGTATAGGGGGCAATGTGGCAGATGATGCAAGGTAGGGTGAGGAGTTATGTACTGAATGCAGTGAAAGAGTTTTACGAGGAAAGTGAGGCTCAAGTTAGAGTTATGTCGGAAAGAGGGAAATTATTTCCCACAAAAGTAGGCCTTAGACAAGGATGTGTGATGTCACCGTGTTGTTTAATATGTTTTATAGATGAGGGTAGTAAGAGAATAAATGCGAGGGTCCTTGGCTAGAGGCTGGAGTTGAAAAGATAAAGAATCACACACACAGTGGGAGATGTCACAGCTGCTCTTTGCTGATGAACACTGTGCTCTTGGGAGAGTCTGAAGAGAAGTTGCCGAGCATTGGTGGATGAATTTGTAGGGTGTGCAAAAGAAGAAAAATTAAAGGTGAATACAGAAAGAGTAAGGTTATGAGGATAACAAAGATTAGTGATGAAAGATTTGAATACAGATTGGAGGGAGAGAGTATGGAAGTGAACGTATTCAGAATATTTGGAGTGGACGTGTCAGCGGATGGGTCTTATGAAAAGATGAGGTGAAAATCATAAATTGATGAGGGAAAATGAGTGAGTGGTGCTACATAGAGTCCGTAGGAGACCAAAGAAATTTGTCCTTGAGGCAAAGAGGGAATGTATGAGAGTATATTTTTACCAACGCTCTATATGGGTGTGAAAGCGTGGGTGAATGATGTTGCAGCGAGGAGAAGCTGGAGCGTGAGATGTCAGGTCCTGAGGGCAATGTTGTGTTTAATAATAATGCAGAGAATTCGTAGTTTGGAAGTTAGGATGGAGTGGCGATTACCAAAACTGCTGTCAGAGTGCTGAGGAAGGTTGTTGAGGTGTTCGGACATGTAGAGAGAATGGGAGCGAAACAGAAAGACTTCAAGACGTGTAACATTCTGTAGTGGAAGGAAGCGGGTAGGGGTCGGCCTAGGAAGGGTGGAGGAGGGGGTAAAGGAGGTTTGTGTGCGAGGGCTTGACTTTCCAGCAGCATTCGTGAGCGTGTTTGATAGGAGTGAATGGAGACAAATGGTTTTTAATACATACGTGCTGATGAGTGGACAAAGTACTTTATGAAGGGATTCAAGGGAAACCGCAGCCGGACTTGAGTCCCTGGAGAGGGAAGTACAGTGCCTTCACTCTGAAGGATTGGTTTAATGGTTGCATTTAAAAAACTGTAGTGTAAGCACCCTTCTGGCAAGACAGTGAAGGATGAATGATGGTGAAAGTTTTTCTTTTCGGCCACCCTGCCTTGGTGGGAATCGGCCGGTGTGATAATAACAAAAAATCAAAAAAAAAAAAAATAATATAAGTCTGGTGGATTCTATTGATTTGTAAATAATAGAAAGATTTTTTATCAATCATTTGTCCTTATAGAAATGCCAGCTGCTCTAAGCTACATCAATCACCAGCTAAGAGCTTAATCAGCTTGGGAAAAAGATGGTAACATTTCACCTGAGAAAACGCAAATGATGATGGTCTCTAGGCACCATGATGGTAATGCTGGTGCAGTAGAAAGATGAAAATGGGTGGTGTTGGCACGTAGAAGAAGTTGATATCCATGGGGTGAAAAATTTGAACTCCAAACTAACCATTGAAGAACCATTTGTAAATCTTCATACATGGCAGCCATGAAGCTACAGCAACGTCGCCATATCTTTCATCTGCTATGACAATAGCGGTGTGCAAGATTCTGTACGAGGCACATGTACGCTCACACCTTGATATGCTCCACTTTTCTGGATTGCCAGCGCCCCTCCCCCCCCCCCCTTAACTGCGACTGCATGACAGAGAATAACAGAGCATGACTCTCATCTCTCGCCTGACCCATCCTGATAATCTGTCATTTCATCAAGCCTTCCAACACAGGAGCATGTGGGTGGCCTTACTGTTATGTACAAGGCCAATATTGTCGAAGTACCACACAAGCTTTTATGCAACAAGACGGGCAGAAAGCAGCAACTTCACTCTGGTTGTACCCTTCTCCAGAACATCACTCCCAGCTGAGATCCTATATACCCAGGATGACTCGAGTATGGAACACATTCGTACAGCATTATGATGTCAACGAGATAAAGTCAGTTGATCAAATGAAAATGCTGGTCCACAGATGGCTCCAACTTCATCCTGTTCCCTACTTGTATGTTTCATAACATAAAATAGCTTTCAAATTGCTGATGTAGGTAATACGAGCTCTTGCTTGCCAATAGAAGTTAGGAAATCTCTACCCCTGTAAATAGCTTTGTCAAAAAAGTTTAGATCCTTAACCTGTCAAACCCTGTGTAAAAAAAAATTGAAGCATTTATTTTTGAAAAGAGAATGAGAGAGAGAGAGAGAGAGAGAGAAGAAAGAGAGAGAGAGAGAGGAGAGAGAGAGAGAGAGAGAGAGGAGAGAGAGAGAGAGAGAGAAGGAGAGAGAGAGAGAGAGAGAGAAGAACTTCACAATAGTCTACTTTACATTGTTCATATTTATAAAAAAGTTCTTAAATTGAATACGTAGATTATTATTTATTCTTATTATTATTAATATATTATTATTATTATTTATTATTATTGCGTTAGTATTATAATGGCTAAGAAGCTAAGCCTGTAGGGGAAGGGGGTTCATGCATCCTCCTATTTTAAGACTCAGATTTTGACCAGAGAAGAATGGCAGTCTGCTTCGGAGTCTTGGAAGACAAGCCCATCACCAGCCTCCTCGTATGAATGCTTTCCTCTCTCTTTCTCCCGAGTCAGGTCCCAGTCTCGCTCTGGTCTGAGTCAGTTCCCAGTCTCGCTCTGGTCTGAGTCAGTTCCCAGTCTCTGTCTGGTCTGAGTCACAAACCAGATTTCTCGGTCCACCAAGAGGCTTTGCATATGAAATTCCCCGTCAATAATAATTTTGAGCTGGATTCAATTTCTCGCACATTTCCCCATCCACATGATGGTCCTTGACTTGGACAAAAGTTTACCAATCTCTGAGATGCTGTATCAAAGCCCCGTAATTGTGTAAATACTAATATTAGAGTTTTACTTCCTGCCAAGGAAGAACTTGTGTGCGTGTGTGTGTGTGTTTGTGTTTGTGTGTGTGTGTGTGTGTGTGTGTGTGTGTGTGATTGTGTGTGTGTGTGTGTGTGTGTGAGTATGTGTGTGTGTGTTGTGTTTTGTGTTTGTGTGTGAGTGTGTGTGTGTGTGTGTTTGTGTTTGTGTTTGTGTGTGTGTGTGTGTGTGTGTGTGTGTGTGTGTGTGTGTGTGTGTGTGTGTGTGTGTGTGTTTGTGTTTGTGTGTGAGTGTGTGTATGTGTGTGTTTGTGTGCGTGTTTGTGTTTGTGTGTGTGTACTCACCTAATTCACCTAATTGTGGTTGCAGGGGTCGAGACTCAGCTCCTGGCCCCGCCTCTTCACTGATCGCTATTGGGTCCTCTCTCTCTCTGCTTCCTGAGCTTTGTCATACCTCTTCTTAAAACTATGTATGGTTCCTCCCTCCACTACTTCACTTGCTAGGCTATTCCACTTGCTGACAACTCTATGACTGAAGAAATACTTCCTAACGTCCCTGTGACTCGTCTGAGTCTTCAGTTTCCAGTTGTGACCCCTTGTCCCTGTGTCCCCTCTCTGGAACATCCTATCTCTGTCCACCTTGTCTATTCCCCGCAGTATCTTGTATGTCGTCATCATGTCTCCCCTGACCCTTCTGTCCTCCAGTGTCGTCAGTCCGATTTCCCTCACCTTTCCTCGTACGACATTCCATTGAGCTCTGGGACTAGCCTTGTTGCAAACCTTTGTACTTTCTCTAACTTCTTGACGTGCTTGACCAGGTGTGGGTTCCAGACTGGTGCTGCATACTCCAGTATGGGCCTAACATACACAGTGTACAGTGTTTTGAACGATTCCTTATTAAGGTATCCGAACGCTATTCTCAGGTTTGCCAGGCGCCCGTATGCTGCAGCAGTTATTTTTTTGATGTGTGCCTCCGGTGATGTGCTCGGTGTTATGGTCACCCCAAGGTCTTTCTCCCTGAGTGAGGTCTGTAGTCTTTGTCCACCTAGCCTATACTCTGTCTGCGGTCTTCTTTGCCCCTCCCCAATCTTCATGACTTTGCATTTGGCTGGATTGAATTCGACAAGCCAGTTACTGGACCACATGTCCAGCCTGTCCAGGTCTCTTTGCAGTCCTGCCTCATCCTCGTCCGATTTAATTCTTCTCATCAACTTCACGTCATCTGCGAACAGGGACACTTCAGAGTCTATTCCTTCCATAATGTCGTTCACATATATCAAAAATAGCACTGGTCCTAGAACTGACCCCTGTGGGACCCCGCTCGTAACAGGCGCCCACTGTGATACCTCTTCACGCACCATGACTCGTTGCTGCCTCCCTGTCAGGTATTCCCTTATCCATTGCAGTGCCCTCCCTTTTACATGCGCCTGATCCTCCAGCTTCTGCACTAATCTCTTGTGGGGAACTGTGTCAAAGGTCTTCCTGCAGTCTAGGAAAGCGCAATCTACCCACCCCTCTCTCTCGTGTCTTACTTCTGTTACCTTGTCATAAAACTCCAGGAGGTTTGTGATACAGGATTTGCCTTCCATGAACCCATGCTGGTTTTCATTTATAATCTTGTTCCTTTCCAGGTGTTCGACCACTCTCCTCCTGATAATCTTCTCCATGACTTTGCACACAATACATGTCAGAGACACAGGTCTGTAGTTTAGTGCCTCGTTTCTGTTTCTTTTCTTAAATATGGGGACTACATTAGCTGTCTTCCATTTCTCAGGTAGTTGCCCAGCTTCAAGGGATGTGTTGAAGATTGTGGTTAGAGGCACGCCCAGCATCTCTGCTCCTTCTCTAAGGACCCATGGGGAGATGTTGTCCGGTCCCATCGCCTTTGAGGTGTCAAGGTCACTTAAGAGCTTCTTCACCTCCTCCTCGGTTGTTCGTATGTCATCCAACACTTGTTGGTATATTCCCTCTTGATGTTCCCTTCTGTGCTGTCTTCCAACAGCCCTTCCTGTCTCTACTGTAAAAACTTCCTTAAATCTCCTGTTTAGCTCCTCACATACCTCCTGATCATTTCTTGTGAGTTCTCCACCTTCTGTCCTTAATCTGATCACCTGGTCTTTGACTGTTGTCTTCCTCCTGATGTGGCTATACAACAGTTTTGGGTCAGTCTTGATTCTCGATGCTATGTCATTTTCATACTGTCGCTGGGCCTCCCTCCTTACCTGTGCATACTCATTCTTGGCTCTGCGACTGATCTCCCTATTTTGTGTGTTCTCTGCCTTCTGTACTTTTTCCATTCTCTATTGCACTTTGTTTTTGCCTCCTTACACCGTCGGGTAAACCAGGGGCTCGTTCTGGTCTTCCCGTTGTTACTGTTACCCTTGGGAATAAACTTTTCCACTGCCTCCGTGCATTTTGTTGTTACATATTCCATCATTTCATTTACTGGCTTTCCTGCCAGTTCTCTGTCCCACTGGACCTCCCGCAGGAAGTTCTTCAACCCTATGTAGTCCCCTCTTTTATAGTCAGGCTTTTCCCATTCAACTCCTGTTATTCTCTCCACTTGCAGCTCTACTATGTATTCAAAGCACAGAACCACGTGGTCGCTAGCTCCTAGGGGACTCTCATAATTGAAGTCCTCAATATCTGAGCTGCCCAGGGTGAACACAAGGTCCAATCTTGCTGGTTCATCCTCCCCTCTCACTCTGGTAGTGCCCTTAACATGTTGGTGCATGAGGTTTTCCAGCACCACGTCCAGCATCATGGCTCTCCATGTTTCGGGACCCCCATGTGGCTCCAGGTTTTCCCAGTCGATCTCCCTGTGGTTGAAATCCCCCATAACCAGCAACTTTGCTCTGCTGGAGTGAGCTCTTCTTGCCACCTCAGCAAGTGTGTTCACCATTGCTCTGTTGCTCTCTTCATATTCCTCTCCTGGCCTCCTGCAGTTCTGTGGTGGATTATACATCACTGCAATGACCACTTTGTGTTCCCCAGACTGAAGTGTACCTGCTATGTAGTCTCTTTCTCCCGTCTCATCTATGCCTTCCATTTTCTCGAATTTCCATCTGTTTTTTACGAGCAGAGCAACCCCACCTTCCCCCCTGCCCCTTCTATCTTTCCTCATGATCTGGTATCCTGGTGGGAAGATTGCATCTGTTATTGTCTCCGTGAGTTTTGTTTCTGTAACTGCTATGATGTCTGGGGACTTCTCATTGATTCTTTCTTGCCATTCTTCATGTTTATTCATTAATCCATCTGCATTTGTGTACCAAACCTTCAACTTCTGTTCTAATACTGTAACTGTGGTGTGGGGGGTGGAAACAGAGTGATCGGTGTGTGATGGTTGGTTTGGATTGTTCAGTTGCCTTGGGGGTGTCGTGGCTGGAGTCCTTCTGCAGGTGTTTCTGGGGGTGTGCTTGTCCTTCCATTTGATCCTGGGTTATTCTGCTCTCCTTTTTCATTTCCTCCCATTTCTCCTTTCGTTTTTGAACTCTCTCTTTCATCGTCTTCCTTTCATCCTGTGTTCTGTCTCGATCGAGGTACACACTCCGGAACTCCTGCTTGCCTCTCAGCCGTGCTTTCTCCTGCTGGATCATGGTTCGGGTTGATTCTGCCTTGAAAATTACTTTGAGAGGCCGATTCCTTTTCTTTGTGAACTACCCAATTCTCCGAAAATTTGCCACCTGGGGCATGTCCCCCTCGCCTATCACCTTCATGATATCTTCAATCGCTTTTTTCTCCTCCTGCTTTCTTTCATCATAAGTTTCCCCTTTAGCTTTAGTGTGTGTGTGTGTGTGTGTGTGTGTGTGTATGTGTGTGCGTGTGTGTGTGTGTGTGTGTGTGTGTGTGTGTGTGTGTGTGTGTGTGTGTGTGTGTGTGTGTGTGTGTGTGTGTGTGTGTTAGTTACCAGTGTGTGAGTGTGTGTGTGTATGTGTGTGTGTGCGCGCGCGCTGTGCATCTTAAGTAAGCCTCTATACAAGCAACAACCACAACAGCAGCAGCATCAATAATGATAATAATAACAATTATAACAGCAACACTCAGGCAATAACAGCAATACCAATCCAACAAATTCAAGAACAACACCAACAATGCTTCAACAACAACACTACTACTGCAACAAAAACAATACTGTAACAACGACAACAAAATCAGACATGCGTGTGGGTCGCTTCAGTGCCAGTCATAGAAGGAAACCATGAACTGTAGACTCTCAAGCTGATGGAAATTCGTGGAAGGAATTTTTTCCCACTCGGAACCCCGAGAAAGTTGGGAGGCGGAGCCCAGGTGACCTCTGAGAGCCACAGACCGTGGTTTATTATGTTTGGGAGACACATCCTGAGGTTTATTATGATGTGGGTCCCAGCCTGTGGTTCACTATAGTGGAAGATACCGACTGTAACTTACAGCGTCGTCAGCTACAAGCTCCTGATTTAAGTTGCTTGTAAATGCTGCTTGTGATTTTGCAGTTTTATAGCTACGAGGTACTAATTTAATATGCTTATTGCTCGCAAAAATTATATTGCATTTTTTGTTTTATTTTTGTCTGCCATTGGTAGATCTTATAATTTACAATAATTATGGAGAGAGTGGAGAGAGAGAGAGAGAGAGAGAGAGAGAGATGGGGTAAAGGAAGATGTGGGAACAGAGAGAGAGAGGGAAGAAGATAAAAATATTGAAGGTATGAGAGGGGAAGTAAAGGGGCGTCTTGTGTACAGTAATAGTACTTCATTTTCTTTATTCATTTATAAATTATTTTATTGATTTAACATTTTGTTGATTCAACATTTAACCCACTAATTAGTAACTGTTACGTACAATTGTGCATCATTTAGTTTATATTTGTATAGCGTTGAAATAGAAATATTAATGTTAGTTTTGTGCTATGTTGCAGGTGACCTGTTACTGCCTCTCTGTTGAGCAATGACCAGATCCTCTGTTGTAATAATCCCTATTATTTTCTCTATATTTACAATTTTTACAATCATGAATGCATGATACCTGGAGGTTATTCCGGGGATCAACGCCCCCGCGACCCGGTCCATGACCAGGCCTCCCGATGGATCAGGGCCTGATCAACTAGGCTGTTACTGCTGGCCGCACGCAGTCCAACGTACGAGCCACAGCCCGGCTGATCCGGCACTGACTTTAGGTATCTGTCCAGCTCTCTCTTGAAGGCAGCCAGGGGCTTATTGGCAATTCCCATAATGCTTGGTGGGAGGCTGTTGAACAGTCTTGGGCCCCGGACACTTATGGTGTGTTCCCTTAGTGTACCAATGGCGCCCCTACTTTTTATTGGGGGCATTTTGCATCGCCTGCTCAGTCTTTTACTTTCGTAGGGAGTGATTTCTGTGTGCAGATTTGGGACCATTCCTTCCAAGATTTTCCAAGTGTAGATTATGATATATCTCTCCCTCCTGCGTTCCAACGAGTACAAGTCAAGTGCTTCCAAGCGTTCCCAGTAGTTAAGGTGCTTGACAAAACTTATACGTGCAGTAAAGGATCTCTGTACACTCTCTAGATCTGCGATTTCACCTGCTTTGAATGGAGATGTTAATGTACAGCAGTATTCCAGCCTAGAGAGAACAAGTGATTTGAAAAGGATCATCATGGGCTTGGCATCTCTCGTTTTGAAAGTTCTCATTATCCATCCTATCATTTTCTTTGCACGTGCGATCGTGGCACTGTTGTGATCCTTGAAAGTGAGATCCTCAGACATTACTACTCCCAGGTCCCTTACATTATTTTTCCGCTCTATTGTATGGCCGGAGTCAGTAGTATACTCTGTTCTAGTTATTATCTCCTCCAGTTTTCCATAACGGAGTAGTTGGAATTTGTCCTCATTGAACATCATATTGTTTACCGTTGCCCACTGGAAAACTTTGTTTATATCTTCTTGGAGGTTAACCGCTTCCTCAGCAGATGACAGCCTCATGCAAATCTTAGTATCATCCGCAAAGGATGATACGGTGCTGTGGTGTATATCTCTGTTTATGTCTGATATGAGGATAAGTCTGATATTACTATTAACACGGAGTGAGCCAGTGAGGAAGATTCTGGCTCTGCCTTACTGCATCTACTACATAACAACCATGGATAGGACTTTACCCTTTGCTGCCATCCCCATAACTCACTCTCTCTCTGACGTCAGTTAACGGTTTTGTTGCCCATCTTAGAATTTCTGAGCATTGTCTTTTGTATTTAAGGTGGTAGTCTGATGGTCTGTTGCACCCAGTCGTAAATCAGTCAGCAGGGAGAAATTATCAGGGCAAAGCGAGAACAAAGCAAACAAGCTAGAGTGGATATCTTTACCCGTGTACAATGTAATGCAAGAGAGAGCAATACAGATTGGAAATGTTGCAAATAAGAGTCACTCAAGCGCCACTGGACACGACCAGAGGTAAGTGTAAGTCTGCCTCAGCAAGGTGCGATGATGACGTCACCTTTGCTGATTTCGCTGATAAGCCAAACAGTGGGGCCTCAACCTGTGTATGTTCTGAATTGCTAGTTCACTGGTAGAGAGGGCTTGCCCAAGTGGGCATGACGCAGGTAAAATAAAATGTAACATACTCGGAGCACGCCAGTCTATTTCCATTTTTGGATACTTCTGGAAGCCTTGGCTGTCCATGCACTTTTCTGTGTGTGTGTGTGTGTGTGTGTGTGTGTGTGTGTGTGTGTGTGTGTGTGTGTGTGTGTGTGTGTGTGTGTGTGGTCTTAGTCATAGGTTGTCATGTCCATTGCTGAACTTAGGTATTCTCTTTGCTTAGGCCAGTTTTGAGTACAGCT
Source organism: Cherax quadricarinatus (assembly GCF_026875155.1). Lineage (NCBI taxonomy): Eukaryota > Metazoa > Arthropoda > Malacostraca > Decapoda > Parastacidae > Cherax > Cherax quadricarinatus. The sequence goes on from NC_069421.1 coordinate 12,736,964, forward strand.
TCTGGGAGCAAGGGTAGCAAGTCTGTTTTCCAGAGTATCTATAACTTATCACACAAACACTTTCTCTCTAACTGATTTTGTCTTGTGTGAGCATTGCAGAATTAGTAGTAAGCAGACATAGTACATTAGTTGCTCAATTTTGGGGGAACTCGGTCTACGCTAGTATTGACCGGATTTTGTTTCTGCCTTGTCATTGTTTACACACTGTATTGTGTTGACCTGTTAACCTACCCTTTGACTAGAAGGTATTTGTACATTCACGTACTATGTGGTCTTTGGAAAGGTGCTAGTCAGTTGCACACTTTGATACTTGTACGAGTCTTAAGAGATTCGATGTGACGTATCACTTACATGATTTGTCCAGCTTGAGACTTAAAATAATTATAATTTAGGGGTTGATTAACTTCTGGTATCCGCGTTCATTAACTTGTAAACAGGTAGTTCTTCAATTATGTCTTCCCTGTGGCTATAATCTTTCATATCTTCATTGAATGAAAGTCAAACATAGTACACTTCGTGAGACACCAAATCCCAAGACTGGTGTATACAAGTCATATTTTTCAGTTTATAAATAAGATTATTTTACCTATAATAGACCCTACTTCGAAAGCATTTCTTACAGTTACTCAAATTCCCATAAATTCCCATAAATTCTGACGAGTTACTAAAGTGAAAATTAAGAAACTCAAAAGATATTTTCCGGTCTCAAAATTTCCAGCACTTACTTCGTTCAGAACGATGCCGTGATTTAATTCATATCCAGCTCATCTGATTTGAATAACTTGATATTAATTGATTAAGGCAGAGTGGAAGGATTTAATGCGTACGTGTTCGTCAGTGCCACAGACCAGGGAAGCTGAGAGGTGCCACAGACCAGGGAAAATGGAGAAAGGTATGTCTTTGTAATTGACTTTTGTTATTGGCACAAATGGGTATCCAGATGGAGGTATTATGTGCTAGAAGCACATATTCCAAATCCACACACTGCCATATCAACATACTGGAGTGAGAGATATGGGAGAAAGTGTACAATAAACCCAGTGAGGAGCAGGGGTGCGGTGGGGACAATAAGGGAACACTGTATCAACATCCGGGGCCCCAGACTATTCAACATCTTACCAGAAGATATCAGAAACACGACTGGAACAAGTGTAGCCTTCAAGAGGAAACTGGACAAGTATCTTCACCAGGTGCCGGATAAATCTGGCTGTGATGGATATGTGGAGCAGCGGGCCTCTAGCAGCAACAGCCTGGTTGACCAGGCAAGCACCAGACGAGCCTGGCTCATGGCCGGGCTCCGAGAGTAGTTAAACTCTCGAAACTCTTCAAAGGTATATCATAGCTAGGAACCGGGACACCACCAGCATAACTAGGAACCGGGACACCACCAGCGTAACTAGGCGCCGGGACACCACCAGCATAACTAGGAACCGGGACACCACCAGCGTAACTAGGAACCGCGACACCACCAGCGTAACTAGGTGCCGGGACACCACCAGCATAACTAGGAACCGGGACACCACCAGCGTAACTAGGAACCGGGAACAACACCAACGTAACTAGGCGCCGGGACAACACCAGCATAGCTAGGAACCGGGACACCACCAGCATAACTAGGAACCGGAACACCACCAGCGTAACTAGGAACCGGGACACCACCAGCATAACTAGGAACCGGAACACCACCAGCGTAACTAGGAACCGGGACACCACCAGCGTAACTAGGAACCGGGACACCACCAGCGTAACTAGGCGCCGGGACACCACCAGCGTAACTAGGCTCTTGTTGCTACAAACAGATAAGGGCGAGTGGCTAAAGCTTTACACACAGTGAAAGTTGCCTTGACAAAAAGCTTCCTCCGCAATATGTCTTTTTCTCACTATTCTCTGCAGTAAGACATTTATATCCCATGAAGACGTAAAAACATGCACACACAAATCCACTAAAAAAATGCTGCAACGTGTTGCATATTATCAATACTTCGCTTGGAAGCTGCAGCTGAGCGATAATTATTCAAAAGCTAAAACTTTGCATGTATACGAGCACAGGAAAGTACGAAAGTAGTTAGATAACTACGAAAACAGTGATAAAATTACGAAAAACAGTGAGAAAGTTACGAAAACAGTGAGAAACTTATGAAAAATAGTGAGAAAGTTAAGAAAACAGGTAGAAACTTACGAAAATGGTGAGAAATTTATGTAAACAGTGAGAAACTTAAGAAAAACAGTGAGAAAGTTAAGAAAACAGGTAGAAAATTACGAAAATAGTGAGAAACTTAGGCGAACAGTGAGAAACTTACGCAGCATTAAGAGAAAGTTAGATGAGAAAAATAATAATTCCTGGTGAAAGGCTAATCTTAAACTTCAGTGGAGTGTTGGTCTTCTCCCTCATTATGAAAGTTAAAAGTTTGGTCAATTTTTACACCCCCGAGAAAAAGTTTGATCCACGAGAAATAATGGTAATCCTATAATTGAATTATGCTTCCCCGAGCCACTACTCTAAGGTCTGTCAATAATCAAGGATTATTTTACAATCGTTGCTAAACGAGTAATCGTTGCACAATGATTAAAGTGATTTTTTTTACCATCAGTCATAACTCAACGACCAATCACTCCTCTCTCAGTCACGACCCTGAAGGAACAATTTATAATATTTAGTAATGATATTTTCAGACGTATGAAATATGTTTCCCTCTGGAAACATATGTATCCATGTATATATTATAATATATATATATATATATATATATATATATATATATATATATATATATATATATATATATATATTATATATATATATATATATATATATATATATATATATCATTGAAGAAGAGTGATGAAAAAAAAGATTTTCATGTTTAATAAATAGAATATACGTATAAGTTCTAACATAAAGCGTTAAACACATGTGGGCTATTATATTCTACCTGAGTCAATACTCCTCTTCAGTCTATCTACACAGATCAATTTCACCTGTATTTCGTTTTTCTGTCATTGTAGTTCCTCACATTTCATTGTCCCATCAATCGTACCTTAATCTGTATTGCCTTTTATCAGTGATTGCACAGGTAGCGACGTTAACTCAGGATGGGTTGTAATAAACGACTGTCACTTAATAAACAAAAGAATGAACGGGAACTCGAACCGTGGTTCTTGTAGGTAGGTACATATTAAAAATAAGAGAAAGGAAGGAAGGAACGAAAATAAAGAAGAAATAATAATTTCTCGAATATAAAGAATAAGAGAGTAAAAGAAATAAGACTCCAGGTAAATAAATAAGGAACAAATCTAATAAGAAGCAAGAAGCCGAACTATGGAGGATTGGGAAGATAATGAAGTTAGGAGGGAAAGAGGAGGAAGGAAGGGATGGGAGGGGGTTAGGAAGAGTGATGTGGGTAGGAAGAGGAATGGAGAAAGGAAGACGGAGATCAAGAAGGAAGGAGGGAGGAAGGGAGGAGGGTAGTAGAAGGAAGGTAGAAAGGGAGACTTGAGGAAGAAGGAGAAATGGGGAAAAATGCAGGAAGGAAAGAATGGAGAGGACGAAAAGATGATGAGAAAGGAATGAGGTAAGGTGAGAGAAATGTGAAAGACAAACAGACAAGCAGACAAACAAGATAAGCAAAAACAAACAATTTGTTGAATTTAATAATTTCTAATTTGGGTTCTCAGGTCTGACCAGAATTAATCAAGCGACAGCATCAATTAGCTGAGACGGTTAATTGGTCTTTCCATTCTCTGGGAAGACTTTATGATGATGTCCTCAGCACACACAAGGCCTGGGTGTGAGTAGAACCCGCCTAGCACTGGCAAGTCCATAGGCCTACACCAGCGGTCCTTAGGTCTTCCTGCAGCGGTTCTTAGGTCTTAAATGTGTATGTTGAAAGCGTATACATATGGATTTTATTCATTTATAGAGGATAAATACTCAAGTATGTCATATAGTTTTTATTGTTGATAGTAATTAATAATTATAGAAATATTAATAAAAAAATTTAATAATAAAATAATAATAATAATAATAATAATAATAATATAATAATAATAAATAATAAATAATAATAATAATAAAAATAATAATAATAATAATAATGAAAACAACAACAACAATAAAATAATAATAATAATAATAATAATAATAATAATAATAAAAACAACAACAACAACAACAACAACAACAACAACAACAACAACAACAACAACAACAACATACTACTACTAATAATAATAATAATAATAATAATAATAATAATATTATTATTATTATATTATTATTATATTATTATTATTTATTATTATTATAAGTAGTAGTAATAGTTTTAGTTACATTATAATAATTTTTTAATAGCCATCATCATTATCATCATCAAACCGGGTGAAGTTCTGCAGTCTGCGATTGAAATAAATATGGAAATACACACCAGTAAATACATACGTAGTAAAGACGAGTCAATGTACTGAAAGAAACTCAGAAGCAGACAAAAACACAGAGTCAATAAGATACTTGATCTTTTGATTTCCGTCGAGGAACGAAATGCACAATCTCACCCCACTTTTGTTGTCTTGAATTGAGTTTCCGCCTACATGTGGGGTTTTCCTCAAACTTTATACACAATAAATTTCCTCAGAGAATGTATCATCTTTTGAGGATTTGGCTTATATTTTTAAGATACTATCTTGCCTTTCCGGAAGCCTGGGCTCATTTTATGTATATTATTCAGTATATTCTCTAGGAATAATATACGTAATATATATATATATATATATATATATATATATATATATATATATATATATATATATATATATATATAATATATTATATATATATATATAATATATATATATATATATATAATATATATATATATATATATATAAATGCGGATGAGGAAGGAGGCTTCAGAGTGGGAAGGGGATGTGTAGATCAAGTGTTTACATTGAAGCATATATGTGAACAGTATTTAGATGAAGTTAGGGAAGTTTTTATTGCATTTATGGATTTAGAAAAGGCATATGATAGAGTGGATAGAGGAGCAATGTGGCAGATGTTGCAAGTATATGGGAATAGGTGGTAAGTTATTAAATGCTGTAAAGAGTTTTTATGAGGATAGTGAGGCTCAGGTTAGGGTGTGTAGAAGAGAGGGAGACTACTTCCCGGTAAAAGTAGGTCTTAGACAGGGATGTGTAATGTCACCATGGTTGTTTAATATATTTATAGATGGGGTTGTAAAAGAAGTAAATGCTAGGGTGTTCAGGAGAGGGGTGGGATTAAATTATGGGGAATCAAATTCAAAATGAGAATTGACACAGTTACTTTTTCCTGATAATACTGTGCTTATGGGAGATTCTAAAGAAAAATTGCAAAGGTTAGTGGATGAGTTTGGGAATGTGTGTAAAGGTAGAAAGTTGAAAGTGAACATAGAAAAGAGTAAGGTGATGAGGGTATCAAATGATTTAGATAAAGAAAATTGGATATCAAATTGGGGAGGAGGAGTATGGAAGAAGTGAATGTTTTCATATACTTGGGAGTTGACGTGTCGGCGGATGGATTTATGAAGGATGAGGTTAATCATAGAATTGATGAGGGAAAAAAGGTGAGTGGTGCGTTGAGGTATATGTGGACTCAAAAAACGTTATCTATGGAGGCAAAGAAGGGAATGTATGAAAGTATAGTAGTACCAACACTCTTATATGGATGTGAAGCTTGGGTGGTAAATGCAGCAGCGAGGAGACGGTTGGAGGCAGTGGAGATGTCCTGTCTAAGGGCAGTGTGTGGTGTAAATATTATGCAGAAAATTCGGAGTGTGGAAATTAGGAGAAGGTGTGGAGCTAATAAAAGTATTAGTCAGAGGGCAGAAGAGGGGTTGTTGAGGTGGTTTGGTCATTTAGAGAGAATGGATCAAAGTAGAATGACATGGAAAGCATGTAAATCTATAGGGGAAGGAAGGCAGGGGAGGGGTCGTCCTCGAAAGGGTTGGAGAGAGGGGGTAAAGGAGGTTTTGTGGGCGAGGGGCTTGGACTTCCAACAAGCGTGCGTGAGCGTGTTAGATAGGAGTGAATGGAGACGAATGGTACTTGGGACCTGACGATCTGTTGGAGTGTGAGCAGGGTAATATTTAGTGAAGGGATTCAGGGAAACCGGTTATTTTCATATAGTCGAACTTGAGTCCTGGAAATGGGAAGTACAATGCCTGCACTTTAAAGGAGGGGTTTGGGATATTGGCAGTTTGGAGGGATATGTTGTGTATCTTTATACGTATATGCTTCTAAACTGTTGTATTCTGAGCACTCTCTGCAAAACAGTGATAATGTAGTGATGTTGTGGTGAAGTGTTGAATGATGATGAAGTAATATATTTAAAATATATATTGTTAAGAGTCATATATAATATATATATATAAAATATATATATTATATATTCACTTATGTACTATGATATATAATATATATATGATATAATATATATATATATATATATATATATATATATATATATATATAATATATATATATATATCTAGCATTAGTATAACTGTTTTCCAAGCTGTCGTAAGTGTGGCTAACTCCTCAGCATATTCTTAGGACCCTCAGGCATGTATTTAACTAACGATGCAAATTAGCAGTTTTTCTCACACCAGCAGAGGATTAGTGTGCAAAGCAGCTAAGTGTCTCACACGAATTAAATTCTCAAATTCTTTCCAAGAACTACGCTCTTTAAAACGTCCAGGACAAACCCAGCATGTTAATTGCTCACTCTCGATCTCGCCTGTGATAATTATAATTCAGAACGGTATTTACACTACTTTACATTTATCAACTTTATCAGCATTAAACGAAAGACACACGTTGCAGAATAATCTTTGATTGGGACGAAGTTTCGTTCCGCTGTTGTGCTTAATAAATATCTGTACAGAGCTAAACATTGCCCAATAAATGCATGCTCAGCATCTTTGTCTTTACTGCTGTCTGTAGTACAGCATCTGGATACAATTTTTCAAGTATTTTGTTAGTGTCCAGTCGTAAGATACTTTAATGTAGTAAAAGGTAATCTGGTAATGTTTTCAGCGGTTATAGAACAATAAACACTATGCATATGAGCTCTTAAATAGTGTCACCCTCGTATTATGCTCATTCATGATGTTTATATATTCATTATTAAAGTTTCTTCCAGCTAAGTCTTAACTACTGTGTCAGGAGCACAGTACAAGAACGATTTAATTACTGAAACTTTAATGCCTTTAGAGGAATTAATTTTTAAGCACTGCCAGAATATCCATTTAATAACAGTCTTCCCTGAATAACACAATAAAATGTTTATTTTCTTACGACGTTCACGAGGTTTCATGTCTTTACTAAAAAAAATATAAGGCAACTTATTTACATCAGAACATAAGACAGGAGGAACACTGCAGAAGGCCTGTTGGCCCACTGCCTACCCTATTGCTAGGGTAGAACTAAAGTGGGTTGGGCAAATATTCTATTAGTGGGTTGGACTTGTGAAGGACTAGCCCAGTATGGGCCAACAGGCCTACTGCAGTGTTCCTCTTTTCTTATGTTCTTATGTTGCCTTACCATGAGACAGTCCCACGACCATCACAAGTCTTACACCACCTCTGACAGTTTACTTCACAGGATTTAGTTTAGGGAAAATATGTAGCCTCTCCCTCCGCTTCAAGATACTTGCCATCTTCATTAAGAAATTGTTCTCTGCAGCAGAGAGAGGTTTAGTCAGATCAGAATGTGAAGAGCACTGTTTCCGATTAATCTCAATCTTTCTTTTCTCCCTTCCTCCTTCCCTTTCTCTCTCCTCCTTTCCCATTTGGTTCTCTCATTTTCTCTACTTATCTTATTTTCAGTGTGACAAACTGTGCATACGAATGTATACATTTGTAGACATGTGTTCAGAAAGTGTATACAAATATGTAAACATCTAAACGTATAATGTGGAAGGTATTCCATGTTGTTGTTATTATTATTATTATTATTATTATTATTGTTGTTGTTATAGTAGTAGTAGTAGTATTAGTAGTAGTAGTAGTAGTAGGAGTAGTAGTAGTAGTAGTAGTAGTAGTAGTAGTAGCATCATTTATAACTTTCATAAACTTTCGTTGTCCCCCAAAAAAGCAGAATAAAGGTATCCAAGGAATGTTGGGATTTACGATATAGTATAACGTCACTAGAGCGTTATGATAGGACGGCTCCGGGATATTTGGCAGAAGGAAACTTAGCTGACAGACATTTCACCGAAGGACGTTTGAACCGAATGGACATTTCACCGAGTAGACACATGGACGAACTGCATTCATCACCTAGCCTAACCTAATTATCCGTTCGGCCAAAAGGCTGTCGATGCAATGACTGTTCGGGCAATTTTCCTTCTGTCAGATGTTTGTTGGCCAAGTGTCCGTCGGTCATCTGTCTGGCCATGTGTAGGACTGAGTCTGAGGTCAGATGGATTCAAAAATGACAAGAAATCTCAGTGAGAAAAATATTATCACCTCTTTTTTATTCCAGCTGCCACACTAGATGGCTCTCAAGGTATTTACATAATGGTTTGATAAAATCTTTGCCCGGTGGCTATTTCTCTCTTCTCTTCTCTCTTTTTTTTATTTCTTTCTTTACACAGAGTTTGACAAGGTTAAGGATCCCTAGCTTTATTGACAAGCTATTTACAGGTTAAGGATTCCTAAATTTATTGGCAAGCTAAGAGCTGTTACCTACATCAGCTCATTTGAAAGCATTTTTATTGTTATGAGACATACAAGTAGGGAACAGGATGAAATTGGAGCCATCTGTGGGCCAGCATTTTCATTTGATCAACTGACTTTATCTCGTTGACATCATAATGCTGTACGAATGTGTTCCAGACATGAGTCATCCTGGGTATATATGATCTCAGATGGAGTGATGTTCTGGAGAAGGGTACAGCCAGAGTGAAGTTGCTGCTTTCTGCCCGTCTTGTGGTATAAATTGTTTCACGCTGTCCTCGAAGTGGATCCAAGTGTGGTACTTTGACAATATTGGGCTTGTACATAACAGTAAGGCCACCCACATCCCTCTTGTGTTGAAGGCTCTGCTGAAATGACAGATCTATCCAGGATGGGTCCAGGCTCTCTCTCTCTCTCTCTCTCTCTCTCTCTCTCCTCTCTCTCTCCTCTCTCTCTCTCTCTCTCTCTCTCTCTCTCTCTCTCTCTCTCTCTCTCTCTCTCACTCTGTCTAACCAGCTATTTTTACTTGAAAAGAAATATAATCTACTTCTCCCTCTCGATACACACATGCACACACCCTCGCACAGACACCAATACACGCACACACACGCACACACACACACACACACACACACACACACACACACACACACACACACACACACACACACACACACACACACACAATTGGAAGTTGAATACTCAGATGAGTCAAAGGGATGTTAGGAAGTATTTCTTCAGTCATAGAGTTGTCAGGAAGTGGAACAGCCTAGAAAGCGACGTAGTGGAGGCAGGAACCATACATAGTTTTAAGAGGTTTGCTAAAGCTCATGGAACAGGGAGAGAGAAGACCCAGTAGCAATCAGTGAAGAGGCGGGGTCAGGAGCTATGACTCGACCCCAGCAACCGCAAATAGGTCATAAATTAGACACATGTGCAACTCTTGGGTATCTTTATTGAGGAAACATTTCGTCACACAGTGGACAAATGTAACACCACCTACGACTGCTGCACCTCTCCTGCCTACGGTATATAAGCCACTTCTCCGCTCATATGCTGCATTCTATTCAAGATTGATGGACTGACCACATCGACTCAAGGCTGAGGGACTGATTACCTCGTTCTCTTCCTGCTCTTCACGATTCTCCTTTGTATGGACTGATGAAGCCACTGTGTGGCGAAACGTTTCCTCAATAAAGATACCCAAGAGTTGCACATGTGTCTAATTTATCAACGTGTCGGTTCTCTGAACCATTCATCTACACAAATAGGTGAGTACACACACATTTTTGATATATGTGAACGACATGATGGAAGGAATAGACTCTGAAGTGTCCCTGTTCGCAGATGACGTGAAGTTGATGAGAAGAATTAAATCGGACGAGGATGAGGCAGGACTGCAAAGAGACCTGGAGAGGCTGGACATGTGGTCCAGTAACTGGCTTCTCGAATTCAATCCAGCCAAATGCAAAGTCATGAAGATTGGGGAGGGGCAAAGTAGACCGCAGACAGAGTATAGGCTAGGTGGACAAAGACTACAGACCTCACTCAGGGAGAAAGACCTTGGGGTGACCATAACACCGAGCACATCACCGGAGGCACACATCAACCAAATAACCGCTGCAGCATACGGGCGCCTGGCAAACCTGAGAATAGCGTTCCGAACCTTAATAAGGAATCGTTCAAGACACTGTACACTGTGTATGTTAGGCCCATACTGGAGTATGCAGCACCAGTCTGGAACCCACACCTGGTCAAGCACGTCAAGAAGTTAGAGAAAGTACAAAGGTTTGCAACAAGGCTAGTCCCAGAGCTCAAGGGAATGTCGTACGAGGAAAGGTTAAGGGAAATCGGACTGACGACACTGGAGGACAGAAGGGTCAGGGAGACATGATAACGACATACAAGATACTGCGGGGAATAGACAAGGTGGACAGAGATAGGATGTTCCAGAGAGGGGACACAGGGACAAGGGGTCACAACTGGAAGCTGAAGACTCAGACGAGTCACAGGGACGTTAGGAAGTATTTCTTCAGTCATAGAGTTGTCAGCAAGTGGAATAGCCTAGCAAGTGAAGTAGTGGAGGCAGGAACCATACATAGTTTTAAGAAGAGGTATGACAAAGCTCAGGAAGCAGAGAGAGAGAGGATCCAGTAGCGATCAGTGAAGAGGCGGGGCCAGGAGCTGAGTCTCGACCCCTGCAACCACAATTAGGTGAGTACAATTAGGTGAGTACACACACACACACACACACAGCAACAAGGGGTCACAAGTGAAGATTGAAAACTCAGTGGAGCCACAGGGATGTTAGGAAGTATTTCTTCAGTCACAGAGTTGTAAGAAAGTGGAACAATCTGAAGAATGATGTAGTGGACGCAGGATTCATATAGAAGTTTAAGAAAAGATACGATAAAGCTCTTGGAGAATGTAAGGAGTGGACCTGGCGGATGGCGGGACAGGAGCTGTGAATCGACCCCTGCAACTACAAATAGGTGAATACACACACACACACACACACAAGCTGGGAAGTGATGTAGTGGAGGAAGAACCCATACAAAGCTTTAAGGAGAGATATGATGAAGCTCATGGAGTGGGAAGAGTGACTGAGTAGCGGCCAGTGAAGAGGCGGGGTCAAGAGCTGTGAATCGACCCCTGCAGCCACAACTAGGTAAGTACAACTAGGTGAGTACACACACACACACAGGAAGAGTGGCAAGAGAAGACACATCAACATTTCAGATATAAGAAAAGCTGTCTATTCTAACACACCGATACATGGATCTTTGCGGCGGCTATTGTGCTCCCTCAGCGGCCCCCAGATACCACACACAATCTCCGCTTCCAGCTCTATTGAAGACATGGTTATTATATTTCATATATTGCAAAAAATGGGAGCAATATATTCCTGTATGGTACGGAGACCGTGGTCCGCAACACATGGTATTGTATTATGTTAATAAATGGTACACAATACCTACAACTTGGTGAATAACACACTTGCGCAACACTTGTGCAACACTTGTTGCTGAAGTGTTTGGATATGTGTCATATTCATCAACATGTGGTAATGTGTAGAGCATCGGTTGTTCCCAGAAAGTCATTCAGTTACTCAGTCACTTCCCCATGTATCCTGTAGCCAACTGCATCTGAAGAGTCAGTGAAGAATCATCGATTCCTGATACTTATTAAGCCGTTCGATAGGCAAGTATTGACTGAATCCAAATGATACACTGCCAGCATGCGTTGTTGAACTTAATCAAGAGAACTTGATAAAACTTTACACAGGGCGAAACTTTGTCAGAATAAACGCTTGTTTTGCAATATGATTTTTTCTTCATGCTTATTGATTGTTGATTTATTTAGGTTGTTATTGAGATATCTCCAGAGAAATGATCGCTATAAGAAAAACGATGAATCGTGATAAACGCTGATAAAGATAGCTAAAGGAAATAGTTATTAGATTATTTAAATCCGCACAGGTGATAAACCAATGAAAAAAAATCATTCTCAATCTCTGTGGTTTTTATCATGTATCCAGGTTTTATTTTCTGAGACATCAAAACCATCCAAACCTCTCTCTAGCCTAATAATTATTTTTATATTCAAGGGGAAGTGCTAAAATCATAGGCGTCACAGCTCCAGAGAAATGGGAGTCCATTAGTTTTTCTGCAGTAAATATGAGAGTAGCTCCAATTCAGTGAATCAAGAACCTATTATTAGCCTCAGCATACTTTTTTTTTTGGTTGCCTTTGCACTCAAGTTTGGTTTTTCCTATTGTCTGGCAACTGACCTGTTCAGGTCATCCAGTCAAGAGTGAGTTGGTTACATTGTGTATGAATCGCTTTGAGTTCTCTAGCTCGAGATAGATTAGTAGATTCGACAGGATAAGGTATTTAGCTAATGTTTGTCAGGAAACAGGACAAGTGTTTCCTGACGTGGGCCTTAGTCGTATGATGACCCGCAGCTGGAGCTTTTGGTTGTCTGACCGAGGCCTTCCACTGGCTTACCGGTCCATCCCTTTAAAAAAATATAGTTATAATTATAAACATTACTCCATATAGGGTATTTGTGGAACTATTTCTCTCCTGGAAGACTATATACTACCTCCATCTCTTCCTATCACCGTCTGGAAGATAAGCTTCAGTGATTTACCCCTCAGGCAGTCCATACATATGCAGAAGCAATCATCGTTTTAATGACATTTTGCATTTTTGATCTCCATCACGTGGATATGAAAACAGCTTCCAGGGTGGCCCATTCAGAGAAGACAATCCCACTCCATTCTGACGCTCCTGTGCTCAGACTCCAGTCTCTCTGGACGGTGATGGGGGAACTCTCACTCCTTTTTGACTTGCCTGCTCTTAGCAGGCTGTCTCGCAGGATCTTTCTAGGGCAATCAAACGTCTTTACTAATTGCATGAACACTGTACTACTACTACCTGTAAATACTGTTCCTAGGACCTGTAACAGAAAACCACAAAATGTAAATAATGCTCGAGAACCTGTTGTTCCAAGACCTGTAACACAGTACCTTTCTGTATTATTCCATGGTGATGTGTGTGATCTCAGCAGGTCGTGTTTCAGGACGATGCTGGTACAACTTCACTCCACACTCCACCTGGACGAGCCTACACTCAGCAGTTCGTCTATGACCTACTCGAGACTAATGCTTCCTTGCAACTAGAATAATGAAAATCAGCATGTCGTCTCTCAGGTGGAATGAGAAATTAAGGTATGAAATAATGACAGACTGGAACAAAGACTCTAGAGCACTGAGAATACTTTTTCAAGTCCAATGTATCTCTTGAAGACCAATACTCGAAAAAAACTTAACATTAAGTTAAAACGTCGTCCTTCATAAAATATTTGTACAGCCAATAATTCTTTTTTCCCAAAAATTAATTTCCTATTTTAATTACCATTTAATTTTTCATTGGGCTTTTTTTTTACACCGAACAATTAGCCTAAAGCATTGGAAGTGACGATATTATATCAGAATGTTAATGAATAACGAACAGTTTGTGAAGTGGCCGCTGCTTGTCGGGAAGAATAACAGATTAGCCACCACTGAGAGAGAAAGAGAGAGAGAGAGCGAGAGAGAGAGAGAGAAGAGAGAGAGAGAGAGAGAGAGAGAGAGAGAGAGAGAGAGAGAGAGAGAAGAGAGAGAGAGAGAGAGAGAGAGAGAGAGAGAGAGAGAGAGAGTTGCAGAGACAAAGACAGACAGACACAGATAGTGAGGCGAACAACATAGGAGAGACAAACTGTGTACATAACACACTACAACTATATTTCGCAACGAATAAAAATAATAGTTTTAATTTTATTCATTGCTTTTAGAATAAATTTTTTCAAGCATTATGATAAATTTTTTTTTGATAACGAAAGCATGAATAAATCAATAAATAAATAATTATGGGACTATAAAATACCTAAATTCGTGTACTTTACATAAATTACTAAATGCAACATTACAAGAACTCAAGAGCATATACACCTGGAGTTATGTATATCTCGATGTAAATACACAGATATTATGTGTGTATTTCTCTGTATATTCACTGACCCTGTGTAATAGACGGGTTTTAAGTCTAATTAACCAGTAAAGAAGGATCCTTTCTTTAGTTAACCACTTAGCTGCGTCATAGAAAACCAACCACTTTTTTCAGAGAAGAAAATGGGTCTGCCTTGTTGCTCACATGTATTTTTAATGTTGTCTGAATGTCATTTTGCCTGTTATTCAATATTGTATATATAATATATATATATATATATATATAATATATATATATATATATATATATAATATATATATATATATATATATATATATATATATAAACACATATTCTTCTAGGTGTATATACATTTGTGTTGTTAATGCTGTTACAGATGTTATTGTTATTGGTATTATTAATGATGATATCATCATCGTTTGCATTTTCCCGTTATCATCTATATTAATATAAATCAATATATAAACAATTACACATAGGGTCAATATGTCTATCACAGGCAACTGGAATCATGTGAAATTAATTCTTTGCCTGGGAGCAAGAGGGGCACGCTAAATTTAAATTTGTTTTTCCCCGCTGGAAATAAAATTGGACGGATATTTTTATTAAGCTCTAAGCAAACGTGGACGTGTGTGATTACCTATTTGTGATTATATATATTTTTAATTGCGTGTCCGTATTTACGGGAGCAGAGCGATACTCATGATATATCGTCTTCAATGTCTGCATTTGCACACGCACACACACACACACACACACACACACACACACACACACACACACACACACACACACACACACACACACACGTACACACACTCACACACCCACACCCACACACACACACACACACACACACACACACACACACACACACACACACACACACACACACACACACACACACACATCACCTGACAAATTTTCAGAGACTTGGGTGGTACTCAAGGGAAAAGAACCACCCAATCAAATTTACATACAAGACAGAAATGGTACGAAACAAGATCCTACAGAGGAAACCACTGTTATAGGATTCCACCAAAATACCAGCAAGTGTACCTCAACCGTGAAAGAACACAACAAGAAAGGGAACAACTGAGAGTAAGTAGGCACCAGGAGCATGAAGGGGTGACAGAGCAGGTACTGACAGACAGAGAAGCACAGTCTAGGAGGAAGGGGGAACAACAACACAACTGCCCACAGAACCATCCACATCATACCCTAAACCCCTACCAATCTACACCATCCAAACACAATAACCAAAATAAACTGCACTTTACACCCACAGTCCCCACCCACCACAGCACTAATACTACCACAACACCAGTCTACCATAATATCCAGCCATGTCTACCACACCTTTAGCCTGCACCAACCCCTCCCACCCCAATGAATACAGTTCTGGAAAGGAGGCTGAAGGTATGGTATACCAATACTGAGGGAATAACAAAGAATGACAAGTGGCAGGAAAGAATCACTGAGGCATCCCCGGACATCATAGCACTCACAGAGAGAAAGCTCACTGGGGGTAATAACAGATGTGATCGTCGCTTCTGAATATCAGATCCTGAAGAAAGTCAGAGAAGCAGAGGGGAAGAAGGAGTTGCACTGCTCATCAAATGCCAATTGAGTTTTGAGGAGATAGGACTAGTCAGAAGTGAAGCATATGACTACACACTAGGAACATTTCTAACAGGGGATCCAAAAGTGATGATAGTGATGTACAAATCATCACCGAACAGCAGGAGACCAAGACAAGAATACTTTGAGAATAACAGAACGATGGTGGCCACACAGGCCTAGGTGGCCAGAAGGGCCCACATAAGCAGGATAAAGTTACTCGTCATTTGGGATTTCAACTACAAGGAGTCAGACTGGGAAAATCTGGAGCCACTGAAACATTTGAAACAACCTGAGGTGTGGAAGACATAAAACGTGGTTCCAATTTTTAAGAAAGGAGACAGACAGACAGCACCAAACTACAGACCTGTGTCACTGACATATATAGTATGTAAAGTTATGGAGAAGATTATCAGAAGAGTAGTGGAGCACCTAGAAAGGAATAGGCTCATAAATGACAACCAACATGGCTTCGGGGAAGGGAAGTCCTGCATCACAAACCTGTTGGAGTTCTACGATAAGGTAACAGAAGACAGGAGAGAGAGAGGGATGGGTAGACTGCATTGTCTTGGATTGTAAAAAGGCTTTCAATACAGTACCACATAAAAGAGGTTGAAAAGCTATTGGAATAGGCAGGAATAGCAGGGAGAGTACTGCAATGGATCAGGGAAGGAAACAACGTGTGTTGTACGTGACGAGGTGTCAGAGCGGGTGCATGTGTCGAGAGGGGTTCCACAAGGGTCAGTCCTTAGATCGGTGCTCTTTATAGTATACGTGAATGACATGACAGAATAGATAGATTAAGAGGGTTCCTTGTTTGCACACGATGTGAAGGTAATGAGAAGAAAACAAATGGACGAATATCATGTAAGCCTACAAGGACTTCTGGATAGGCTGCAAACCTGGTCCAACAAATGGGTCTTTGAGTTTAACCTCAGCAAGTACAAAGCCATGAAGTTCGGGGAAAGACAAAGAAGACCGCAGACGAAGTACAGACTAGAAGGTCAAAGGCTGCAAAATTCACTCAGTTAAAAGGATCTTAGGGGTGAACATAATAACAAACACATCTCCTGAGATGCACATCAACCAAATAACTGCTGCAGCATATGGGCACCTGGCAAATCAAAGAGAGGTTTTAATTAAGGGAACTCAACCTGACGACACTAGATAACAGGAGAGCTAGGGCGAACATGACAACGATACATAAAATACTGAGAGGAATTGACGAGGTGAATAAGGACAAAATGTTTCAGGGATTGGACACAGCAACAAAGGGTCACAGCTGGAAGTTGAAAACTCAGATGAGTCATAGGGATGTTAGGAAGCATTTCTTCAAACAAAGAGTTGTCAGGAAATGGAACAATCTAGTGAGTGATGCAGTGGAGGCAGGATTCATACACAGCTTTAAGAAGAGATACGATAGAGCTCATGGAGCATGGAGAGAGTGGACCTAGTAGCGACCAGCGAAGAACTGTGAATCGACATCTACAACCAAAATTAGGTGAGTACAACTAGGTAAGTAAACACACACACACACACACACACACACATGCTTTGTCTCTATACTTTTACTTCCATTGTTTCATTGTTCAGTGTAGTGACAAGTCTATTGATCTGGCATAAATTACTGTGGACGACGTAATTCTGTCTCTGGTAATGCCAGCCTTAATGGATGACTCCGGTCAAATGTGTGTGAATACACTAGCCAGAAGAGCTTTAAAAAATAAACGAAAACATAAGGAAGGCAATACTGCTATTTCTGGCAAATTTATTGGCACTTTAAGCAATTCCAGCTAAGTAAGCTTCACCTGAGCTGCAGACGATTAATAACAATATATTTCTCTCTCTCTCTCTCTCTCCTCTCTCTCTCTCTCTCTCTCTCTCTCTCTCTCTCTCGTTACACATTTCATTAAACTCAGAGGCCTGGCTAACAAAAGCTGATTAATAGCATGTCGTCATAGGTGGGTCTCCATTCATCACTTGCTTTAAGTACGTCCACAGCAACACAACAAAACTTGAGTCAAAGGTCTTATTATATATCCATGGTCATCTTCCTCTCAACTTTCTCCTGTATAATTTCTACAAGCTTAGAACTATTATCTTACCTCAACTCATATATATATATATATATATATATATATATATATATATATATATATATATATATATAATATATATATATATATATATATATATATATATATATATACACGTATATACTTCTAAACTGTTGTATTCTGAGCACCTCTGCAAAAACAGTGATTATGTGTGAGTGAGGTGAAAGTGTTGAATTATGATGAAAGTATTTTCTTTTTGGGGATTTTCTTTCTTTTTGGGTCACCCTGCCTCGGTGGAAGACGGCCGAGTTGTTGAAAAAAAAAATATAAATGTTGTGCCTGAGAGGTAAAACTTGCGATTTTGGCTTAAATGGCAACACTCTTCTTACATAAGAACATAAGAAAGAAGGAACACTGCAACAGGCCTACTGGTCTTTGCGAGGCAGCTCCAATTTTCCCACTGGCTTAAGCCAATGCCTTGACCTAGTGAGGTCAAGGTGAGGGTGGAGCACTGCATCCGACCTAGTAGCGCAAGCTAGTCACGTCCAACTCACACCCACTTACACCCGCTCATGTATTTATCCAACCTATTTTTAAAACTACACAACGTCTTAGCGTCTATGACGGTTCTCGGGAGTTTGTTCCACTCATACACAACTCTGTTACCAAACCAGTACTTTCCTATATCCTTCATGAATCTGAATTTTTCCAATTTAAACCCATCGTTGCGAGTCCTGTCTATGTTAGATATTTTTAGCACGCTATTTATATCCCCTTAATTAATTCCTGTTTTCCATTTATACACCTTAATCATATCCTCCCCAAATCTACGCCTTTCTAGAGAGTGCGGATTTAGAGCCCTCGGTCTATCCTCATAGGGAAGATTTCTAATACATGGGATCAACTTTGTCATCCTCCTTTGTACGTTTTCCAGTGCATTTATATCCAGTCTGTAATACGGTGACCAAAACTGAGCAGCATAATCTAAATGAGGCCTAACCAAAGATATATAGAGTTGAAGAACAACCTAAGGACTTCTATTATTTATACTTTTTGCTATGAAGCCAAAGATTTTGTTAGCTTTATTGCGAACACTAATGAAAAGTTGTCTTGGTTTTAGATTACTACTAACCAGAACTCTTAAATCCTTTTCGCAATCCGTAATATTAAGATCTACATTAATTAGTTTATATGTGGCATGGTTATTTTCCTGTCCAACATTTTGAACTTTGCATTTTTCTATATTAAACTGCATCTGCTACTTCTCCGACCACTCCATGAGTCTATTCAAATCATCCTGGAGTGCTCTAATGTCCTCATTAGAATGAATTGGACGGCCTATTTTGTTATCATCAGCAAATTTACTTATGTAACTATTTATTCCCTCATCTATGTCGTTATGTAAATTGTGAACAACAAGGGGCCCAACACTGACCCCTGAGGAACACCGCTTGTGACGTGCCCCAGTTCTGATTTCTCCCCATTTATGCAAACTCTCTGCTGCCTATTCGTCAACCATGCTTCAACCCAGGAAAAAGTTTGTCCTCCTATTCCGTGTGCCTTAAGTTTCCTCAATAGCCTCTGATGTGGAACTCTATCGAAAGCCTTACTAAAGTCCATATACACAATATCATATTCAATACCATGATCTACCTCCTCAAATACCTTAGTGAAGAAAGTTAGTAAATTCGTAAGACAGGAACGCCTCTTTGTAAAATCATGCTGAGATTCATTAATCAATTTATGCCTTTCGAGATGGCTACGAATTGCTTCGGCAATTATTGATTCCATAAATTTTCCCATTATGTAGGTAAGGCTTATTGGTCTATAGTTCGAAACTAAGAACCTGTCACCTGCCTTGTAAATAGGTATTACATTTGATAAATTAGACACATGTGCAACTCTTGGGTATCTTTATTGAGGAAACGTTTCGCCACACAGTGGCTTCATCAGTCCATACAAAGGAGAATGGTGAAGAACAGGAAGAGTTTGAGGTAATCAGTCCCTCAGCCTTGAGTCGATGTGGTCAGTCCATCAATCTTGAAAAGAATACAGCATATCTGCAGAGAAATAGTTTATATACCGTAGGCAGGAGAGGTGCAGCAGCCGTAGGTGGTATCACATTTGACCAATGTGGAAGTAGGTCGTACCCAAGGGTTAGGCAAGCGACGAATTCCCAAGTATTAAGATCCCAAAAGTTGCAGAGTCAGACATGATTGTAGATGAATGGTCCAGAGAACCGACACGTTGATAAATTAGACACATGTGCAACTCTTGGGTATCAATAAAGATACCCAAGAGCTGCACATGTGTTTAATTTATCCTCAAAAAAGATACCCAAGAGTTGCACATGTGTCTAATTTATCAACGTGTCGGTTCTCTGAACCGTTCATCTAGGTATTACATTTGCCATTTTCCATTTATCAGGCACTATGCTAGTTTGCAGTGATATGTTGAAAAGATTAGCCAAAGGTATGATAAGTTCCTCTTTACATTCCTTTAACACCCTTGCAAACATTTCATCAGGGGCCTGTATATTTGTTATGTTTTAATTTCTCTATTTGTCTGAGAACCATATCACTAGTCACCGCAATCGTGCACAGTTTACAATCGACCTGTTCTACATAATCTATTATTTCTGGAATTTCGCTAGTATTTCCCTGGGTAAAAACTGAGAGGAAGTAAGTGTTGAAAATTTCACACATATCTTTATCACTATCAGTGATCTGACCAGAGTTACTCTTCAGTGGGCCTATCTTGTCTCTAATCTTACTTCTGTATACCTGAAAGAACCCTTTTGGGTTAGTCTTCGAATCCCTTGCGACCTTAGCCTCATAATCCCTTTTTGCTTTTCTTATTCCTTTTTTTATTTCTCTCTTTAATTGAATATATTGATTTCTTAACTGCCCCTGCCCTCCTTTGATACGCCTATGTATGCCTCTCTTTTGGTGAATAAGGCAAACGAAAATTTGTGTATGCAGTAATTTTGCAAAAATCATTCTGAACCTAACTAAAAAATATATATTTAATTGTGTTTGTATAGTATTAAATTGTAAACTTATCTAAAATATATTTAGTTGGATTAGGCTAAATTAAGTTTCGCTTGTTATAATAAGGTTAGGTAAGTTTTCTAAGGTTCTTTTGGTACAAAATTATTAATTTTTACATTAACATTAATGAAACAAAAATATATATTTAAACGTATAAGAGAAAACTTTAGAAAGGATTTGAATTTAAATGAGTTCTTGCAAATTTACCTATTCGGCACCACACACACACACACACACCCCACACACACACACAACAACACACACACACTATAAACACACACACAAAACACACACACACACACACCACACACACACACACACACACGCACACACACACACACACACACACACACGTGGAAGGACAAGCACACCCTCCAGAAACACCTGCGGAAGGACTCCAGCCACGACATCCCCAAGGCAACTGAAAAATCCAAACCAACCATCACACACCGATCACTCTGTTCCCACCCCCTGCACCACAGTTACAGTATTAGAAAAGAAGTTGAAGGTTTGGTACACAAATGCAGATGGATTAACGAATAAACATGAGGAATGGCAAGAAAGAATCAATGAGAAGTCCCCAGACATCATAGCAGTTACAGAAACAAAACTCACGGAGACAATAACAGATGAAATCTTCCCACCAGGATACCAGATCATGAGGAAAGATAGAAGGGGCAGAGGGGGAGGTGGGGTTGCTCTGCTCGTAAAAAACAGATGGAAATTCGAGAAAATGGAAGGCATAGATGAGACGGGAGAAAGAGACTACATAGTAGGTACACTTCAGTCTGGGGAACACAAGGTGGTCATTGCAATGATGTATAATCCACCATAGAACTGCAGGAGGCCAAGAGAGGAATATGAAGAGAGCAACAGAGCAATGGTGGACACACTTGCTGAGGTGGCAAGAAGAGCTCACTCCAGCAGACCAAAGTTGCTGGTAATGGGGGATTTCAACTACAGGGAGATTGACTGGGAAAACCTGGAGCCAAAATGGGGGTCCCGAAACATGGAGAGCCAAGATGTTGGACGTGGTGCTGGAAAACCTCATGCACCAATATGTTTATTAAGGACACTACCAGAGTGAGAGGGGAGGATGAACCAGCAAGATTGGACCTTGTGTTCACCCTGGGCAGTTCAGACATTGAGGACATCACGTATGAGAGTCCCCTAGGAGCTAGCGACCACGTGGTTCTGTGCTTTGAATATATAGTAGAGCTGCAAGTGGAGAGAGTAACAGGAGTTGAATGGGAAAAGCCTGACTATAAAAGAGGGGACTACATAGGGTTGAGGAACTTCCTGCGGGAGGTCCCGTGGGACAGAGAACTGGCAGGAAAGCCAGTAAACGAAATGATGGAATATGTAACAACAAAATGCAAGGAGGCAGTGGAAAGGTTTATTCCCAAGGGCAACAGAAACAACGGAAAGAACAGAACGAGCCCCTGGTTTACCCGACGGTGTAAGGAAGCAAAAACAAAATGCAATAGAGAATGGAAAAAGTACAGAAGGCACAGAACACACGAAAATAGGGAGATCAGTCGCAGAGCCAGGAACGAGTACGCACAGGTAAGGAGGGAGGCCCAGCGACAGTATGAAAATGACATAGCATCGAAAATCAAGACTGATCCGAAACTGTTGTATAACCACATCAGGAGGAAGACAACAGTCAAAGACCAGGTGATCAGATTAAGGACAGAAGGGGGAGAACTCACAAGAATTGATCAGGAGGTATGTGAGGAGCTAAACAGGAGATTTAAGGAAGTTTTTACAGTAGAGACAGGAAGGGATGTGGGAAGACAGCACAGAAGGGAACATCAAGAGGGAATATATCAACAAGTGTTGGATGACATACGAACAACCGAGGAGGAGGTGAAGAGAGCTGCTAAGTGACCTTGATACCTCAAAGGCGATGGGACCGGACATCTCCCCATGGGTCCTTAGAGAAGGAGCAGAGATGCTGTGCGTGCCTCTAACCACAATCTTCAACACATCCTTGAAACTGGGCAACTACCTGAGAAATGGAAGACAGCAAATGTAGTCCCCATATTTAAGAAAGGAAACAGAAACGAGGCGCTAAACTACAGACCTGTGTCTCTGACATGTATTGTGTGCAAAGTCATGGAGAAGATTATCAGGAGGAGAGTGGTCGAACACCTGGAACGGAACAAGATTATAAACGAAAACCAGCATGGGTTCATGGAAGGCAAATCTTGTATCACAAACCTCCTGGAGTTTTATGACAAGGTAACAGAAGTAAGACACGAGAGAGAGGGGTGGGTTGATTGCGTTTTCCTAGACTGCAGGAAGGCCTTTGACACAGTTCCCCACAAGAGATTAGTGCAGAAGCTGGAGGATCAGGCGCATGTAACAGGGAGGGCACTGCAATGGATCAGGGAATACCTGACAGGGAGGCAGCAACGAGTCATGGTACGTGAAGAGGTATCACAGTGGGCGCCTGTGACGAGCGGGGTCCCACATAGGTCAGTTCTAGGACCAGTGCTATTTTTGATATATGCGAAGGACATGATGGAAGGAATAGACTCTGAAGTGTCCCTATTCGCAGATGATGTGAAGTTGACGAGAAGAATTAAATCGGATGAGGATGAGGAAGGACTGCAAAGAGACCTGGACAGGCTGGACATGTGGTCCAGAAACTGGCTTCTCGAATTCAATCCAGCCAAATGCAAAGTCATGAAGATTGGGGAGGGGCAAAGAAGACCGCAGACAGAGTATAGGCTAGGTGGACAAAGACTACAGACCTCACTCAGGGAGAAAGACCTCGGGGTGACCATAACACCGAGCACGTCACCGGAGGCACACATCAACCAAATAACTGCTGCAGCATACGGGCGCCTGGCAAACCTGAGAATGGCGTTCCGATACCTTAATAAGGAATCGTTCAAGACACTGTACACTGTGTATGTTAGGCCCATACTGGAGTATGCAGCACCAGTCTGGAACCCACACCTGGTCAAGCACGTCAAGAAGTTAGAGAAAGTACAAAGGTTTACAACAAGGCTAGTCCCAGAGTTCAGGGGAATGTCGTACGAGGAAAGGTTGAGGGAGATCGGACTGACGACACTGGAGGATAGAAGGGTCAGGGGAGACATGATAACGACATACAAGATGCTGCGGGGAATAGACAAGGTGGACAGAAATAAGATGTTCCAGAGAGTGGACACAGGAACAAGGGGTCACAACTGGAAGCTGAAGACTCAGACGAGTCACAGGGACGTTAGGAAGTATTTCTTCAGTCATAGAGTCGTCAGGAAGTGGAATAGCCTAGCAAGTGAAGTAGTGGAGGCAGGAACCATACATAGTTTTAAGAAGAGGTATGACAAAGCTCTCAGGAGGAGAGTGGTGGGGCACCTGGAAAGAAACAAGTGTATAATTGACAACCAGCACGGTTTCAGGGAAGGAAAATCCTGTGTCACAAACCTACTAGAGTTTTATGACAAGGTGACAGAAGTAAGACAAGAGAGAGGGGTGGATCGACTGCGTATTTTTGGACTGCAAGAAGGCCTTCGACACAGTTCCTCACAAGAGGTTACTGCAAAAGCTAGAGGACCAGGCACACATAACAGGAAAGGCACTGCAATGGATCAGAGAATATCTGACAGGGAGGCAACAACGAGTCATGGTACGCGACGAGGTGTCAGAGTGCGCGCCTGTGACAAGCGGGGTTCCACAGGGGTCAGTCCTAGGACCTGTGCTGTTCTTGGTATACGTAAACGACATAACGGAAGGGATAGACTCAGAAGTGTCCTTGTTTGCAGATGATGTGAAGTTAATGAGAAGAATCAAATCGGACGAGGATCAGGCAGGACTACAAAGAGACCTGGACAGGCTACAAGCCTGGTCCAGCAACTGGCTCCTTGAATTTAACCCTGCCAAATGCAAAGTCATGAAGATTGGGGAAGGGCAAAGAAGACCGCAGACACAATATAGTTTAGATGGCCAAAGACTGCAAACCTCACTCAAGGAAAAGATCTGGGGGTGAGTATAACACCGAGCATATCTCCTGAGGCGCACATCAATCAGATAACTGCTGCAGCATACGGGCGCCTGGCAAACCTACGGATAGCGTTCCGATACCTCAGTAAGGATTCGTTTAAGACTCTGTATACCATCTACGTCAGGCCCATACTGGAGTATGCAGCACCAGTTTGGAATCCACACCTAGTCAAGCACGTCAAGAAATTAGAGAAAGTGCAAATGTTTGCAACAAGACTAGTCCCAGAGCTACGGGGATTGTCCTATGAAGAAAGGTTGAGGGAAATCGGCCTGACGACACTGGAGGCCAGGAGGGTCAGGGGAGACATGATAACGACATATAAAATACTGTGCGGAATAGACGAGGTGGACAAAGACGGGATGTTCCAGAGATGGGACACAGACACAAGAGGTCACAATTGGAAGTTGAAGACTCAGATGAATCAAAGGGATGTTAGGAAGTATTTCTTCAGTCATAGAGTAGTCAGGCCATGGAATAGCCTAGAAAGTAATGTGGTGGAGGCAGGAACCATACATAGTTTTAAGGCGAGGTATGATAGAGCTCATGGGGCAGGGAGAGAGAGGACCTAGTAGCAATCAGCGAAGAGGCGGGGCCAGGAGCTGTGAATCGACCCCTGCAACCACAAATAGGTGAGTACAAATAGGTGAGTACACACACACACACACACACACACACATATATATATATATGTTATATATATATATATATATATATATATATATATATATATATATATATATATATATATATATATATATATATATATATATATATATGTATATTACATAAAGCCAGAATGAAAATTTGTATAACTATAACTCTGCTAAACTGAATATGAGCATAACGAAAAATATATATTTATCAGTTATTTTAGGTAATATTAAATAAATATAGAGTGATTTATGCTATACATAGCTGAAGTGAGGTTAGATGAAATTTCTAATTAGATTTGGTCCAAAAATAAATATTATCATATCACTGTCAATGAAAAAGATTAGCTGTCATTCAGTCAAAGATTTTTTTGGAAAAGTTTAATTATTAAGGAAGCTCGGCCTGTTCGGCAAGTTAAGTTCTGCTTATTAGGTACGACATAATATAATATAATATATATATATATATATATATATATATATATATATATATATATATATATATATATATATATATATATTTATATATATATATATATATATAATATATATATATATTATATATATATATATATTATATATATAATACATATATATATATATATATATATATATATATATATATATATATATATATATATATATATATATATATATATATATATATATATATATATATATGATACAAACGTCCAGTATGTATACATGAATGTTCATAAATTAACACAAAGTATTGGAACGTTGTAATATAAGGATGATTTTCTGTTGTCTGAGGCCACACGAAGACCTGTCTCCGGGATGTTATTTCTCCTCATTCAATATTTAACTTGTATCTTGGCCGGAGCTTCCAAGACTTACGGTGAATCTTGGGAATATTTACAAGCCCAAGATAAGTTTGTTTACGTATTTACAGAGGACCGCGGCGAGTCTGAAAAACAGATGTCCTGAGGCGGTTCTCTGCTGTGTTTCATCACCTGATGATGGGTATTATGATTAAAAAAAACTCTTGGTAGTGGTCAGAAACAACACGGTGTCTATTGATATGGATCTCATTTAAATGACTGAGATCCGTATCAGGGTTTTACACCCCATTTTAAAAACAAATGACCACTATATGCTATTGTATTCTAAGATAAGATATCTTGTGGATATCCTAAAAAAAATTAGAAAGTTATGAAAATGGGAATTATATTCAGGAGAAAGTAACCAGAGATATTATTACGTTCAAGGGAAATAATAGAAATGGAAATTATATTAAAAGGAGAGTAACAGAGATGTTATTAAGTATAATGAAACTGGAATTATGATAAGGAAGAAAAATAATGTAAATGGGAATTGAGATTAGGAAAAGTAACAAAAATTGGAATTTTGAAAAGGATCTGTCATTAATATAGGAATTATGCTGATTAATAGTTGGGTGACAGCATAATTGTTAACAATCAGCTATTATATATTAATGTTGACAGTAGATGTGTCCAGTCTTCTTTCGTTAATGTATCGTAACTATTCTGAAAACTTTGCAGTTGTTGTTATATACACAACATCCTCCTGGAAACACGACTGCTTGATGATAAGGTTTTCTCTCTACAAGTGTACTTTCTGTCAACAAGTGTACTTTCTCTCTACGAGTGTACTTTCTCTCTACAAGTGTACTTTCTGTCAACAAGTGTACTTTCTCTCTACGAGTGTACTTTCTCTCTACAAGTGTACTTTCTCTCTTCAAGCGTGCTTTCTCTCTACAAGCGTACTTTCTCTCTACAAGCGTACTTTCTCTCTATAAGTGTACTTTCTCTCTACAAGTGTACTTTCTGTCAACAAGTGTACTTTCTCTCTACAAAGTGTACTTTCTCTCTACAAGTGTACTTTCTGTCAACAAGTGTACTTTCTCTCTACAAAGTGTACTTTCTCTCTACAAGTGTACTTTCTCTCTACAAAGTGTACTTTCTCTCTACAAGTGTACTTTCTGTCAACAAGTGTACTTTCTCTCTCAAAGTGTACTTTCTCTCTACAAGTGTACTTTCTCTCTACAAAGTGTACTTTCTCTCTACAAGTGTACTTTCTGTCAACAAGTGTACTTTCTCTCTACAAAGTGTACTTTCTCTCTACAAGTGTACTTTCTCTCTACAAGTGTACTTTCTCTCTACAAAGTGTACTTTCTGTCAACAAGTGTACTTTCTCTCTACAAAGTGTACTTTCTCTCTACAAGTGTACTTTCTCTCTACAAGTGTACTTTCTCTCTACAAGTGTACTTTCTCTCTACAAGCGTACTTTCTCTCTATAAGCGTACTTTCTCTCTATAAGTGTACTTTCTCTGTACAAGTGTACTTTCTCTCTACAAGCGTACTTTCTCTCTATAAGCGTACTTTCTCTCTATAAGCGTACTTTCTCTCTATAAGTGTACTTTCTCTCTACAAGTGTACTTTCTCTCTACAAGTGTACTTTCTCTCTACAAGTTTACTTTCTCTCTACAAGTGTACTTTCTCTCTATAAGTTTACTTTCTCTCTGCAAGTGTACTTTCTACGTGTCTCTGAAAGGTTTTTATCGGTTATTTCATACAGCAAAGCTTGTCATTGTTATGCTTATAGTTTATATTAATAATCTATATTTTTACAAGTACATGATACAACTTCTACAGACCATAGCTGACATCAGTGACATACTATAGAGAAAGCCTCTTATTATGCAGAGCATTTCTGGCAATGTAGGTTAATTTTGTCCCCAGGATGCGACCCACACCAATTGACTAACACCCAGGTACCTACTTACTGCTAGGTGAACAGGGACAACAGATATCTTAAGTAAACACGCTCTAATGTTTCCACCAATACCGGGGATCGAACTAAGGACCTCAGTGTGTGAGAGGAGTGCCCTACCAGCCGAGCTACGGGGTTTGCTTGCTACAATGTTTAATCAATGCAAACCAGAAATACAGACTACGAAATACACTCACCTGGATGACATGTCGACTTATATCACTGTGTACTGTGGAACGTTTCATTCACTCACTATTTTAGAACTTAACATCGGTCGTAAACAAAGATTTTCTATTTCACATATTGTATTTTTATCAATTTGAGATATAAACTGACAATTAAGCTGCCCTGGAAACAGTGGTAGTATAATTTCCTCCAGTTGCAGATTCGTGTAAATGAGACATAGGTGACTCCATAATAAGAAGGCCGCTGACAGCCAGCTATGATTGCCAAACACAGTTGGACAATGAAATGATCTCATGTTTGGGAGCGCTCGTTAATGGCGCTAAATGGCGTTTTGGTAATTAGGAAGCTAGACGACTAGATAATTTATTATTTTTCATAAATTTTGTAATTAGGCGAGTTTTGCATATGCCAATATTGTATTTTCAATCTTGGCGATTAAATAATGTTCTTTTTCATAAATATACATTTTTTTTCGATAAATCATTTTTTCTGTTTTTGACAGATGTATTCATGTCAATTAAAATGTTACGTGCTATTAATGCTTTCAGAAAAACCAGTTAAAATAACCTAACTTAATTTTATGTAAATTACCTTCTCATCCAACTAAAATGTGTACGAACGAGGCTTTATACGAAAGCAAATTGCCTCAGGAACACAAACAAGCGACTTCAAGGCAAGAGTAGTTATAACATCAGGTTTCCACTGGCCTTTCGAAAAGTTGAAGTATTTAAACAATCACAGCCGACTCAAGAATTTTGTGCAAATCCACACAACAAGAGAAGTTTTCCAATTAATATTTAAGATTTTATTATTAACACTGTCTTGTGTATGTCTAACAGACATCTTGTGTTGGATTGATCTAGTACTTATATTTCTGCACGTTTGTTCTGAGCATAATTTGGTGCAGTCCTGAAAGTGTATTTCATGTTTTTCAATGCTTCTATATACCGACAAACCTGATAACAAGACACAATATGTTGTTTGTGGCATTATATTTATAAAACCCAATAAGATGAACATTTCGTCTATTAACAAAGAATTTCACGTACGCTGAAAATAAAAAAAATTAGGGGAAAAACAACTGATTGTACCAATATATTATACTGGTACAATTTTCTTGTGACTAGGGCTTAATATTTTTTTTTATTTTCTTGGACATTTTTACGGGTGTATAAAGGAACTAACAAAACAGTGTCAGTTTTTATGGTGTTCCATTAACCTCGAACTGAGGTCCCTAGATTTGACAGGTCGGGCTCTTTACCACTGAGCTACAGAGCGTTAACTCGGTGGACCCGTCAATTTCGTGACCGTGGATCGAGTCCCCCGTTTACTCATTAACATATATATTTAATTATTTTAAATTTGCACCAAAAATTTTTTTAATAACCTTACCAAACTTAGCTAAATCTTTACTAAGCGTAAGAAAA
This sequence comes from Cherax quadricarinatus, assembly GCF_026875155.1. Lineage (NCBI taxonomy): Eukaryota > Metazoa > Arthropoda > Malacostraca > Decapoda > Parastacidae > Cherax > Cherax quadricarinatus. The sequence continues at coordinate 12,766,950 of NC_069421.1, forward strand.
CTTAATACTGTTAAGACAGACAAACTTATTCAAAATATTTTTAATTATTCAATTATTTATTTATCAATAAAATGTGTATAATTTCATGATAGGTAAGACTAATTTTTTTAAAGAGTAAAAATTAGACACGTCGATCATCATCATCGTCATCATCATTCCCATCGTCATCATTATCATCATCGTCATCATTATCATCGTCGTCATTATCATCATCGTCGTCGTCATTATCGGCATCATCATTATCATCATTCTCATTATCGTTACCATTATCATCATCGTCTTCAGCATCATCGTCATCATCATTGTCATCATCATCATCATCATCGGGAAATACCAAACCAGTAAAAGCTACACAGTTCAGGTTAAAAGGGAAAGGTAACTCCCCTTCCACAAATCAAGATCCCCTTCACCAGCATCTAATCACCCCTTCCCTCCCCCTCAATGAGGGGAAAGCTCAAGGAGGAGCCTAATGGGGAGCTCCACCCAGCGCCTGCGTCTCCTAACGCCAACAGTACGAAGGTGCGCGACACCCATCGCCCAGCGCCTGCGTCTCCTAGCACCAACATTACAGAGGTGCGCGACACCCGTCACTGTGAAGACTCGTTCCAGATTCATTGGAGTTTCTTAAAGCGTGATTATTTGATTAATGATGCACGTCTTTCTCGACACCAACTTTTACAAAACCTTTCCGAACTTTCCTAAATGTTTAAGTATGTAAAATTGAGATTTTACATATTTAACACCTGGTAGTACTCTCACCTATATGTTGGTGCAGGGGTCGAGTCACAGCTTCTGGCTCTGCATTTTTGCTAGTCGCTACTAAGGGACTCTCTCCCTTCTCCAAGAGCCTCATCATCATACCTCTTCTTAAATCTATGTATGGATCCTTCCTCCACTACTTAGAGTTGTCAGATTGTTCCACTTCCTAACAACTCCAAGACTAAAGAAATACTTCCTAACATCCTAGGATTCATCTGGGTTTTAAGCTTCCAGTTGTGTCACCTTGTTCTTCTGTCCCATCTCTGAAACATTCTAGCTCTGTCCACCTTTTCATTTCCTCTCAGTATTTTATACGTCGTTATCATGTTTCGTCTATCCCTTCTATCCTCGAGTGTCATCAGGTTGAGTTCCCTTAACTTCTCCTCATAAGACAAACCCCTTAGCGCCGGGACTAGTCCTGTTGCAAACTTTGCACCGTCTCCAGTTCCTTGACGTGTTTGACCAGGTGTGGGTTCCATGCTGGTGCTGCATACTCTAATATGGGCCTGACGTACACGGTGTACAGTGTAGTGAATGTTTCTGTACTTAGATGTCGAAACGCTATTCTCGGGTTTGCCAGGCGCCCATATGCTGCTGCGGTTATTTGGCTTATGTGCGCCTCAGGCGATGTACTCGGTATAATGCTCACCCCAAGCCCCTTTTCTTTAAATAAGGGTTGCAGCCTTTGATCCGCCTAACCTGTGCTCCGTCTGCGGTCTTCTTTGTCCTTCCCCAAGCTTTATGACTTTACACTTGGTGGGGTTCAACTCCAAGAGCCATTTATAGGACCAGGCTTGCAGCCTGTCAAGATTCCCTTGTAATCTTACCTGATCCTCGTCCGCTTTTATTCTCCTCATTAGTTTCATTATCAGTGAACAGGGACACCTCTGAATCAATTCCTTCCATCATATTATTCACAATTTCAAGAATATCACGGACTGCCCTGAGGACTGCCTTGTGAAACGCCCAACACAAATGCGCCCACTCAACCTCATCCGTACGAACTCTCGTTGTTCCTTTTGTCAGATATTTCTACCTTCCATGCAGTACTTGCCTACTCTTCTTGTCCGTCTAGATCTTGAATCAGTCTCTTGTTCGTAAACCTGTGTCGAAACCTTCTTACAGTTCAAAAACATGAATATACCCATCCCTATTCTCTGGCTGTCGTTGCCTGAAATCTTACTAGAAGCATAAGTTGAAAGGTTTCCATCTCTGCATCCAGTGTATTACAGTGTCTACAGTTAGTGTCAGTTACATGGCCTAGTTTAATGAGCCCTGTCTGTTCCTTTCTTAAAAATTGGGATACATTTATTGTCGCTTCACACCTCCGCATTGCCCTGACTTCGAATAGTTTATTAAGATCTGGCTGTGCGGTACTGGTTCCTCGTCTTTCGCAGCAACCTGGGACAGAGTTACTGGGCCACCGCCATCGTTTTCTAGTTCGCCTAGCGGTTTCTTCATCTCCAGTTGGTTATTCCAGTGTAGTCCGAACACTTGCTGGTGATACCCTACCCATCGGTTTTTGGATGCATTTCTGTCTCCATGTGATAGCTCTCTAGTTTGTACAAAGGCAATTCCAACTTCCTGGTGAGTTCTAACCTTCCTTCCTTCCTTCCTTCCTTCCTTCTCCTCTATCTTCCTTCCTTTCTTCTTCTCCTTCTTTTTTCTTTCTTCTCGTCCTTCTCCTTCCTTCCTTACTCACTTAGAAAAATTGGGTCAGGTTGATTGATCTATTGGCCCCGCATTTTCTCTGTTGTTCTAGGTCCGTTTTATTCTGCCCAAGAACTTAATGTTTGTGTTGTTCTGAAGGTAGGTAGATGACTTGGCTGTTGCATGACTCTGTTCGTGTAAAGTTTGGATCCTAGCCTTCGATCCTGCCTCTCCAGGGTTCTGGTGCAATTTTTCAAATTCTGGTGTATCATACCACATCGGTTTGTTGGAAAGGTACTGCACTGCTCTCTTCTTTAATGAGTTAAACTGAGCTTCACATACTTCCGGTTCCAAACCCCTTTACTTTTCCTTACCTACCTATTCCTTTTCATCCTTCTCTCCTTCTTCTTCTGTTCCTTTCCTTCCTTCTACTTCCTTCTTCTTACTCCTTTCCTTATCACTGAGAAATCTGTGGCTGCAGGGGTTGATTCACATCTATTGGCCCCGCATTTTCTCTAGTTGTTCTAGGTCCGTTTTATTCCTGCTCCAAGAACCTTATTAGTGTGTGTGTGTGTCTGAAGAAGTAGGTAGATGACTTGTGCTGTTGCAAGAAACCTCTTGATTTCCTGTTAAAAGTTCTGGGATCATAGCCCTTCGATCCTGCCTCATACGAGGCTCCTGGTGCAGATTTTTCGAGGAAGAGTTCCTTGATACTAGTGAAGAGCTTTCCATGAAAGGAACTGCAGCTGCTCTCTTTTTTTCCTATGAGATTAAACCCTTTCATCATCCTTTTCCCAGGGGTTGTATATGGCCCTTATGGGTTTATCGGTTATCAACGAATAATAGTCTTGGTTGACGATTTGGCTAAAAAGGCTATTGGTGCTAGTGGCAAGGAGTCCTACTTAGACAAGATTACAAAACTAAACAATGTAATGGACACAGCGTTTACTATATGCAATATCTTAGCTCCAAGGAGGATACAGCGCTATGCAATTTTGATGTGACTATAATAAAAATAATTCAGGAACACCATAATGTTGCCAATAAAGCTGTTAGTCACATCACAGGCTGGCTGGTAAAAATATTCTTAATGAAAAATGTCAATTCTAAGTCTTTAAGGAACTTATACTCTCTAAAGTGGATTATTTCTGTATACTAACAGTCCTTTCACTACCGTCTGTAGTTAAACTCCTGAATTGTTATTAATATCTCAAATGTCTCATTTTGTGCGCTCGAAAAATGTACATTTACTGTTCACTTAGGCATTACAGGAGAGACTCATTTCCGGTCTGTACTCTGAAATAATCTACCGCAAGAGCAAGAGACATGGAAAGAAAATGCAAAATATCCACAAAGATGAGCAATGGATCAATAAGTACATGACGAGATATCTCACTATGCACTTATCAAGATCCTCTCTTCAAACATAAAGGAAATTTCTAATGCATCACACTCTGACTTCAAGAAGAGCCTTGTGGCGCTCGTACAATCTATTTCTGATCAGCCTGGCTAAAGTGATAGCTCGTTATGTGCACCATAAGGACAACATTGACTGGCAGGGTCGTACATCAGGGGATCTGATCTGAGACTGGGTCGTGGCGACGATGATCCCAGACTTGTAAGTTAACTCTTGAAGAGAGCAAGAGTTAGTTGGAAATTCCTTATAACTTTGGAAAAAAAACATTTTTGAAAACACTAGGATGCTTAATGCTTATTGAGTTTACCTCATTGTGTATTTATAGAAACCCTGCATTTCATTGTAGATAAATGGTTCAAAGAACCGACATGTTGATAAATTACACATGTGCAACACTTGGGTATCTGTACTGGACTGAGGAAGTCACTGTGTGGCGGCGATACGTTTCCGCAAAAAAGATACCCAAGTGTTGCACATTAGTCTAATTTATCAACCTGCTTTTCATTGGGCATTTTGCTCTGACTATGGAATCTGCTTTCGTAAAACGTAATTTCATTCTGTAGATTTGTTACAGATCTTTCCAGTATTTTCTGGACATAAGCTGTGAAATATTTCTCTGGTGTGAGCTCTTGTAATAACAGTTTGAGGAATTTTGGGCGTTGCAAATAATCTAGGTATATTAAATATTTTGTAAGGTGAACTTGAAGTTTTCTGTACATTTTCCAGAGACATAATTTTGTCTGCCTTAATGTAGGTTATTAGTATGTATCAATATTATAGTCTGTGTTCTCTCATTCTATTCTGCTGCCCTCGATAACCTATTCTTTAGATATTTCTCATGTGCCTCAATATTCCTGTGCATCAGGAGATATGTTTGTCTTTAAGACATTTAGTGCTGCTTCATTCCTGCGTGTCTATAATTTCAGTTTTCAGATAAACGAATCGAAAGTGGTTATAAATTTCACTTTTGCTTTTTCCTCAGCATCTGTCTGCATCTATCCAGACCTTGTCCGAGCAACAACCTACTGGAATCCTCAAGTATCCCGCACTATCAACTGCTGCGGAAGTTTAGATACACTTAGTGTGTGGTAACCTAGTACACTCAAAGTGTTAACTGACCCACGGATAGAAGGTGGCTACAGTCATTATACTTTTTTATTATTAAATATTAGCCGGTATTCTCCCGGCCCGGGCCTTTTCCAAGTGGTGGCGCGGCCTTGGCTCCCTCTTTAGGGAGTGTCTGAGACCTAAGTCTCCCATGGGAGGAGGCACAAGTACCTCCTCATCTTTGGGACCAACTGTCCCCAGGCCTAGCCACAAGCTAGGCCTCTCTGGTCTGCCATCCCCGCCCCAAGGGGGCTAATGGGAATGACAGTCTTATGAGCTAAAGGCTCGGGCTCAGGCACCTACCCTACCCTAGAAGGGTTAGGCATGGTGTCGATGTCATTATACTAAATCACTAACGTGACTGATAACCTGATGTAGGATAGAGGTTGCTTAGAAGAGTAATATCTAAGTGATATTATGTAAGGTTAAACTAAAACACCCTTTTTTGGCAAAGTGGTGATGGTAGTGGATTATAAACATTGCACTAATGCTATCATTAAAGGATAGCATTAGTGCAATGTTATTTAAGTCTGTATTGAAATACTCTTATTGCAGAGTGGTGGCATTTCTGTATTTACGAGTATCTAGTTCAAACAGTATCACTACAGAAAATACCTTGCTAAAAAAACATTAATATAAGGCGTCATTTCCTACCAGTAAACTTCTTCCTATGGATCAGAATAAAAAAAAAAGAAGCAAAATAGTGAAAAAAATATTTCCTTCAAATAAATATCCATCATAAAGATCATTATAATTTATGTTTGGCTACGAAAATCATTCTTAGAGTCCATAAAGCACTGAAGGTTGACTTGATATTCTTAAACTTTTAAGTTATGCAACTGGAAATATTACACGTAACAAAGTTACTGATGAATTTTGCTGCCAATTTCATGCTTTATTGGATGTTATGCCAGAGCGAAAGTTTTGGATATTGAATGAGTTACTATTATATTTTCGTTTATTATCGTTCACTGTAAAATCGGATTATAACCAAAATACCTTTATGAATGAAATTAACGCCCAGCTCATGCAGCATAAAGCTAAATATTATCGATTATAAAATAAAATATATAAAATATATATATATAGATATATATATATATATATATATATATATATATATGTAATATATATATATATTATAATATATATATATATAAAATATTATATATTTTAAAATATATATATATATATATATTTTATATATATATGCATATATATATGGGGAGATACTACCTCTTGAACTGTGCTGGGGATCCTCATAATCAAAGAAAAGAATAAACTTACTTCAGGGAAAACTCAAGGTTCCTCCTGGAGTTGTTTGAATATTATCTTCTACCATCCCCTATATATTATGTAAACTTTATTTAAAGACAAAATACATTGATAAAAATACTTTATGGAGTAAAACAACATAGATAACATCTCAGGGCTACATCTCGAATAGTTCGTCCAGCTCCCCGGCGGTGGGCCGCGTGCCCAGAATAGTGAAAGTAAGTTAATAAGTTTATTCAGGTATACACAAATACAGTTACATAGATTATCATACATAGCAGCATATGTGTAGAGAACCTAGGATAACCCCAAAAAGTCAGACAGAGTGACTTATTTCCATTGGGGTCCTTTGCATTTCCCCTCTGGATCGCCACACTGAGTCTCTGAAAGAGAAAGCTGGCCGCCCTGTAATCCTTGATTTCTATGATGAATTTTTCACCCAGCTCTTTGAGGAACTTTAGAGCACACTTGCCCCATGTTCCAAGGGCCTCCGACCCTATTGCGATAAAGTTATAGCAAGGGGAAAGGCCTTCATATTTGCGGGTCTTCTGGATCTCCCTGTAGCTGGCAGCTCCACCACCCTCAGTTCTTTTGTTGGCGAACATGAAATTCCCACATCAGAAGGTGTTCAGCAGGGTGACCCACTCGCTCCATTTCTTTCTGCTTGGCGGTAAGAGAACTAACTTCCAGCTTGCGCAGCGTACCTAGATGATGGCACTCTAGCAGGTACAGAAGAATCCCTGCTAGAGGACCTACAACGGGTGAAGACACAGGACTCATCCTCAATCCCTCCAAGTGTGAAATCATCACAACCACCCAGGTAATAATCACAGCTGTGCGAATAATCATTCCTGAATTCTCTACTACCACCCCGTTCAAGAGCATCCTCTTGGGAGCACCACTGAGTCATCAGACCATCAACATAGTTCTCAAGGACAAACTGAATGACCTGAAGAGAATGGAGGAGAGAATAAGTGATTTTGATGCCCATGATGCCCTGTATTTCCTCACAATGCGTCTTACCTTACCAAGACTCACTTAGCGAATATGACTCACTCCTGAGTCATATTCGCGAATATGGCTTACTCCTGAGATCTGTCTTTAAAAAAAGGCACTGAATCTGTTACTGGAAGATCAGCAATAGGATCAAGCAACTCTCCCAGTGCGACTGGGAGGTATAGGGGTGCGCAAGGCAACGCAGGTAACTTTACCTGCATTTTTGTCTTCGTGCATGGCTTCCAGTGGACTAGTCAAGGATATTGTCCCCGAACGCTTGAGAGGTGCGGTAGAAGCTCAAGACCCCAGGTTCATTGAAGCGGCCACGCGGTGGGACACCAGTGAAGACTCCTCCAGCAGACCAGCTTCTCCCAAAGAGCACAAACAGTCCCACTGGGATAAACCGATCATGGAAAAAATTGCCAACAGATTGCTCAACAACTCTTAAGTAAAATACAAAGCTCTCTCTCAGCGGTGAAGGCACCACATTCAGGAGATTTACGTTTAGTTGTTCCCAACTCGTCCCTGGGCACCCAACTCAACCCACAGGTCATTCGGATTGGTGTTGCTCTTCGCCTAGCCGCCCCCATATTAACCGAATATAGGTGTATTTGCGGCAGGGCGTCGGCTGATCAATTTGGACTTCATGGTCTCGTGTGTCATACGATATCATGAAGAGAAGTCTCGCCACACCCCGTTGCCTAGCTCAACGTGAACTCCAAGTATGGAGGTCCGACGAAAGTCAAAAACGTCCAGATGGAGACACTGTAGTACCCTAGAACGATGGTAAGCAGATTGCCTGGGACTACACCTGTGCTGCCACGTTGGCAGACACCTACTGAAGGGGGTGGAACCGCCAAATATGTAGACCTGCCTCTTGCTAAAACTTCATCCCAGTAGGGTCGAAGACGCTTGGAGCTCGGAGCAAGTGTGCTCTAAACTTCCTCGGAAAGCTGGGTGAAAAGGTCATCACAGAAACCAAGTACTACAGAGCGGCCAGCTTCTTTTTTCCAGAGACTCAGTGTTGCGATCTAGAGGGAAAATGCCTGCAGCATTCTGGGCACTCGGCCCACCGCCGGGGAGCTGGATGAAATGTTTGAGATGTAGGCACTGATGTGTTAATTATGTTGTTTTCATTTCTTTTGTATCTTTGTTAAAGTATTTTGTTAATAAGTAAAGTTTACATAGAATATAGAATATAGGGGATGGTAGGAGAAGAAAATATTCAAACGCTCCAGGGAGAATCTCGAGTTTTCTCTGATGTAAGTTTATTCTTTTTTATGAGGATGAGGGTCCCCGGTCCAGTTCCAGAGGTGGTACCTCCCTATATTTTGTTATGTATATATATATATAAATATATATATATATATAATATAATATATATATATATATATATAATATATATAAATATATATATTTAAATATATATATAAAATATATATATATATATATATATATATATATATATATATATATATATATAATATATATATATATATGCGTGCCCCAATATTAAAACTGGGGCAATTAGCCAAAAACTCATTTAAAATTAAGTCCTTTTTGAAATTTTCTCTTATACGTTTAAAGACATATTTTTTTCATTAATGTTGATGTAAAAAAATTTAATTTTGCACTAAAAGGAACTTAGAAAACTTACCTAACCTTATTATAAGAAGAGTAATTTATATTAGCCTAACCCAACAAAGTATATATTTTAGATTTGTTTACAATAATTTAATACTAAAGAAACACAATCAAATATTTTTTTTTCGTTAGGTTCAGAATGATTTTGGCGAAATTATTGGATACACAAATTTTCACATGTCCTATATGGCAAGATGAGCGTTGCTATTTAAGCCAAGATCGCAAGTTCTGCCTATTCGGCACGACATATATATATATATATATAATAAATATTAAATTATAATATATATATATATATAATATATATATATATATATAATATATATAAATATATATATATATATATATATATATATATATATATATATTATATATAATATATTTTTATATATATATATATAATATATATATATATATATATATATATGTATATCCTTAATCTAACCTTGTAAAACCCTTAATTTAACCTGTGTACAATCCTTAATCTAACATGTGCAAAAAAATCAGAGATACGATGAGCGTATGAGTAATTCATACGAATAACCCACGTTCAAGAGCACAAAAGAACGCTATTAAACACTGTCTTACTCGAGACACTCCACAGGCGCTATTAAATTTGTTGGGGGGAAAGCCCTTACTTGTTTGCATATATAAGGCCTTCCTCCCAACTCATTTAATAGCGCCTGGAGTGAGGAGGGTCTTTAGTCAGACAGAAATATTTGCGCTTTTCTGTATTGTTGTATGAGGGCTGAACTGGAATGACCTGACTAGGGGTCAGGTAGGTGGTGATGGTTGCCGATATGATGCTTTCCAGGGCATAGTTCTAGCTGCTCAGTCAAATTATGTTCCAAATAGGAAATCAGATCAAACAAAAATGATCCTAAATGGATGAACAATAGATTAAAATATCTGATTGGTCAAAAGAGAGGCATATATAGGCAAATCAAAAGAGGAGAGGGGCAATTAAGAAATCGATATATTCAGTTAAAGAGAGAAATAAAAAAGGGAATTAGAAAAGCAAAAAGAGATTATGAGGTTAAAGTTGCAAGAGAATCGAAGACTAACCCAAAAGGATTCTTTCAGGTATACAGAAGTAAGATCAGGGACAAGATAGGCCCACTCAAAAGTTCCTCGGGTCAGCTCACTGACAGTGATAAGGAAATGTGTAGAATTTTTAACACATACTTCCTCTCAGTTTTTACACAGGAGGATACCAGCGATATTCCAGTAATGATAAATTATGTAGAACAGGACGATAATAAACTGTGCACTATTAGGGTCACAAGTGACATGGTCCTTAGGCAAATAGATAAATTAAAACCTAACAAATCCCCAGGCCCTGATGAACTGTATGCAAGGGTTCTAAAGGAATGTAAAGAGGAGCTTAGCACACCCTAATGCTTTTCAACATATCACTACAAACTGGCATGGTGCCAGATAAGTGGAAAATGGCAAATGTGATACCTATTTTCAAAACAGGTGACAGGTCCTTAGCTTCGAACTATAGACCAATAAGCCTAACTCCATAGTGGGAAAATTTATGGAATCAATAATTGCCGAGGCAGTTCGTAGCCACCTTGAAAAGCATAAATTAATCAACGAATCTCAGCATGGTTTTACAAAGGGGCGTTCCTGCCTTACGAATTTATTAACTTTTTTCACTAAGGTATTTGAGGAGGTAGATCATGGTAATGAATATGATATTGTGTATATGGACTTCAGTAAGGCTTTTGACAGGGTCCCACATCAGAGACTATTGAGGAAAATTAAAGCACATGGAATAGGAGGAGAAATTTTTTTCCTGGATAGAGGCATGGTTGACAAATAGGCAGCAGAGAGTTTGCATAAATGGGGAGAAATCAGAGTGGGAAAGCATCACGAGCGGTGTTCCACAGGGGTCAGTGTTGGGCCCCCTGCTGTTCACAATCTACATAAACGACATAGATGAGGGCATAAAGAGCGACATCGGCAAGTTTGCCGATGACACCAAAATAGGCCGTCGAATTCATTCTGACGAGGACATTCGAGCACTCCAGGAAGATTTGAATAGACTGATGCAGTGGTCGGAGAAGTGGCAGATGCAGTTTTAATATAGACAAATGCAAAGTTCTAAATGTTGGACAGGACAATAACCATGCCACATATAAACTAAATAATGTAGATCTTAATATTACGGATTGCGAAAAAGATTTAGGAGTTCTGGTTAGCAGTAATCTGAAACCAAGACAACAGTGCATAAGTGTTCGCAATAAAGCTAATAGAATCCTTGGCTTCATATCAAGAAGCATAAATAATAGGAGTCCTCAGGTTGTTCTTCAACTCTATACATCCTTGGTTAGGCCTCATTTAGATTATGCTGCACAGTTTTGGTCACCGTATTACAGAATGGATATAAATCTCTGGAAAATGTACAGAGGAGGATGACAAAGATGATCCCATGTATCAGAAACCTTCCCTATGAGGATAGACTAAGGGCCCTGAAACTGCACTCTCTAGAAAGACGTAGAATTAGGGGGATATGATTGAGGTTATAAGTGGAAGACAGGAATAAATAAAGGGGATGTAAATAGTGTGCTGAAAATATCTAGCCTAGACAGGACTCGCAGCAATGGTTTTAAGTTGGAAAAATTCAGATTCAGGAGGGATATAGGAAAGTACTGGTTTGGTAATAGAGTTGTGGATGAGTGGAACAAGCTCCCAAGTACCGTTATAGAGGCCAGAACGTTGTGTAGCTTTAAAAATAGGTTGGATAAATACATGAGTGGATGTGGGTGGGTGTGAGTTAGACCTGATAGCTTGTGCTAACAGGTCGGTTGCCGTGTTCCTCCCTTAAGTCAATGTGACCTGACCTGACTAGGTTGGGTGCATTGGCTTAAGCCGGTAGGGGACTTGGACCTGCCTCGCATGGGCCAGTGGGCCTTCTGCAGTGTTCCTTCGTTCTTATGTTCTTATATATATATATATATATATATATATATATATATATATATATATATATATATATATATATATATATATATATATGTGTGTGTGTGTGTGTGTGTGTGTGTGTGTGTGTGTGTGTGTGTGTGTGTGTGTGTGGTGAGCACACACATCAAACCTTGGAGAAAAGTATTTGTGGTGGTCAGTCCCTGAGTTTGGAGATGAGTTCAACTCTATGGTTTGGAACGACATCGTTCCATACCAGACTCTTTGCTTTCTCTTGGTCAGCCATGCCTCTATCCATGTTAGAACCTTTCCTCTTATACCATGAGCTGCCACTTTTTATAACAGTCTATTGTCAGATAGTCGAAAGCTTTATTTAAATTTTATCTCATTGAACCACATTCCACAGGCGCTGTATGATCACAAAGGATACCCCGTAGCTCGATCGGTAGCGCACTCAGCTCACATACTGAGGTCCGGAGTTTGAATCTCCGGAATGGCTGGAAAATATTAGGACGTGTTTCCATAAGACACCTGCTGTCCATTTTCACCCAGCAGTATAAAATGGGTACCTGGTTGTTAGTTGACTGGAGTGGGTCGCATCCTGTGACAAAACTGACCTAATTTGCCCGAAATGCTCTGCATAAAAAGCGACTTTCTATATAGTAGTATGTCATTGATATAAGCTAGGCCTGTATACCTTGTACATGTACTTGTAGAAATAAAGATATCGTATTTTATTATTAAGGGTTTAACTCTTCCCTCTAAATGTGACAAAAAAAATAATAATACGTACATGAACACCATTCGGGCTTCGTGGATGCAGCATCAGATTAAATCTTCACCACTTCTCTCCCTCATGGATGAATTTCATCATACTGATGACAGCTCTCACTTCCTAGAAGGAAGGAATTTCATAATTAATTTTTAAACATATATACAGATTAATAGATATGTAAAACATTTTAATAAATGGTTATAACTGACCATATTTTTGAAGGGGTGGACCGGTAAGCTAGCGGAAGGTCTCGGTCAGATGACCATAAGCTCCAACGGCTGGTCATCATATGACTAAGACCCACGTCAGGAAACACGTCCTGTTTCCTGACGAACCTTATCTAACTTAACATCTAAAATATCTATTTTCTCGTTATTTTACTGAAAATTTTGTGTGAATTTCCCAAATCTGTCTGCAATAAAGAAATTCAACAATTTATGTATAATATATGCCCAAATGTTTTCGTCTTAACTCTTTTTTTAAAGGCTTCATACTATGGCCTTCCTGGGATGCCTTGAAATGTGTGAATATAGGGTATTCCACAAACTATCTGCTGCCTCCATAAGACAGACATAGGGTGCGCCATAAACAGGCACAGTAAGCAAACACAATAAATAAGTTGGTAGCGTCCACAGAATGAATATGAGGATGCACAATGAACCATCAACCACCGGCCACAGGTTGGATGTGGGATCTGCAATTAACCAGTCACTTCTGTCCATAGGATGATTATGGGGGTGCACAGTGAACCATCCACTACCATATTTAGGGTGTGTATGGTGAGCACAATAAACTAGCAACTACCCTTCGCAGGATGGATATGGATATAGATATAGTTAGTACATAAAGCATGGTAACATAGTCAGAATTGTTACTTAGAAATATAATTAATATAAGAGTGGTCACAGCACTAGATGCATACAGCAATATTATCTTAAAATTAAAAAAAAATAGCCATATACCTGAGAATCTTGAGTGAAGAAAGAAGAGTCATTTGAAGGTGCTTGATCGTGAAATTTGCATACATAACGATCATTACAACTGATATACAAATATTGATAGAAAAAAGTGACAGGTGTGTAGAGAGGGAGACGTGCATAAGTGACAGGCATCATCTCACTGTTACATTGTTTACGACCTCGTCAGGAAGGGTATCTAACGAAGCGGTGGTGGGGAGGAGATGACGACCTCTGCTCATCACTTGTCATCGAGAGACCGGACAGATCAGACAGGTGAGTGAGAGGCGAGATGGCCGTGGAAATGAAAAAAAGAATACACGTTGCAGAACAAACCATTATATGAAAGAACACGCAAAACTGCGTAAGGCTTCATGATAACGACGTTTAATATTTCTATTGCTGTTTTATGTGAATTTTTATCCAACAAGCCTTTAATGGACTCACATGAATCCAAAGGGATCACAAGGGTCCACAGGAATCATATCTACCCACATGGGTCTTTGTGGATCCAAGTAGAGTCCATAGTTAAGAAGGCTTATCAGAACTGCTGAACTTAGAATCTTAGTAGAAATCGGTGAGAGGGAGTGTCATTACTAGAACAAGATTTTCAGATTTTGTCTCGAAGGGCGACTCGACTGAGCAGCTTCACTTATCCTGTGAGTGTACACTCCGCTAACTACACAGGCAGCACAATTCGGAGCAAATAATCGACACACTGTTAGCGATATCATCTTCATCCTAAGCTATTGCAACATCCAGGTCTTACCACCATTAAAAATTACCATCATGTAATTCCATCACATACTGAACATTTTTTTTTTTGGAGGGTGGGATATGAACAAAAAAAATCAATATCATTTTCAATACATTTTCTGGAGAGCAAAATAATATTTTTTAGAAATTGTAGAAGTATGAGGAGCATATGTTTAATGGGACTTATATTCAAAGTTGATGTTAACGTTGTTGTAGAAGCCATTATATAAAACATGATAATAAAAGTGAATACTGAGAATGTTCCTAAGAACAGTACATATATAAGATTTTCTGAAATGTGTATGCGTGTGACGGTCATCTAAAGTTAGAAACCCAAATAGTGTAGAGGTAAGTAATGTTATAAGTTGACGGAAACCCGAACACTGTACACGATTGTGATATCTAAGTTGCTGCTGGACCCTGCTAGCAGTGATACATATCAAGGAAATAATGCTTATAAGAGAATATAATGCATGCTTAGAAGATAATATAACGCTTAGAAGATAATATAACGCTTAGAAGATAATATAACGCTTAGAAGATAATATAACGCTTAGAAGATAATATAACGCTTAGAAGATAATATAACGCTTAGAAGATAATATAACGCTTAGAAGATAATATAACGCTTATAAGATAATATAACGCTTAGAAGATATTATAACGCTAAGAAGATAATATAATGCTTAGAAGATAATATAACGCTTAGAAGATAATATAATGCTTAGAAGAGAATATAATGCTTAGACGATAATATAACGCTTAGAAGATATTATAACGCTTAGAAGATAATATAATGCTTAGAAGAGAATATAATGCTTAGAAGATAATATAACGCTTAGAAGATATTATAACGCTTAGAAGATAATATAATGCTTAGAAGATAATATAATGCTTAGAAGAGAATATAATGCTCAGACGATAATATAACGCTTAGAAGATATTATAACGCTTAGAAGATAATATAATGCTTAGAAGAGAATATAATGCTTAGACGATAATATAACGCTTAGAAGATATTATAACGCTTAGAAGATAATATAATGCTTAGAAGATAATATAACGCTTAGAAGATAATATAATGCTTAGAAGATAATATAATGCTTAGAAGATAATATAACGCTTAGAAGATAATATAATGCTTAGAAGATAATATAACGCTTAGAAGATAATATAACGCTTAGAAGATAATATAATGTTTAGAAGACAATATAACGCTTAGAAGATAATATAATGCTTAGAAGATAATATAACGTTTAGAAGATAATATAATGCTTAGAAGATAATATAATGCTTAGAAGATAATATAACGCTTAGAAGATAATATAACGCTTAGAAGATAATATAATGCTTAGAAGATAATATAACGCTTAGAAGATAATATAATGCTTAGAAGATAATATAACGCTTAGAAGATAATATAACGCTTAGAAGATAATATAATGCTTAGAAGATAATATAACGTTTAGAAGATAATATAATGCTTAGAAGATAATATAATGCTTAGAAGATAATATAACGCTTAGAAGATAATATAATGCTTAGAAGATAATATAACGCTTAGAAGATAATATAACGCTTAGAAGATAATATAATGCTTAGAAGACAATATAACGCTTAGAAGATAATATAATGCTTAGAAGATAATATATAACGTTTAGAAGATAATATAATGCTTAGAAGATAATATAATGCTTAGAAGATAATATAACGCTTAGAAGATAATATAACGCTTAGAAGATAATATAATGCTTAGAAGATAATATAACGCTTAGAAGATAATATAATGCTTAGAAGATAATATAACGCTTAGAAGATAATATAACGCTTAGAAGATAATATAATGCTTAGAAGATAATATAACGTTTAGAAGATAATATAATGCTTAGAAGATAATATAATGCTTAGAAGATAATATAACGCTTAGAAGATAATATAACGCTTAGAAGATAATATAATGCTTAGAAGATAATATAACGCTTAGAAGATAATATAACGCTTAGAAGATAATATAATGCTTAGAAGATAATATAACGCTTAGAAGATAATATAATGCTTAGAAGATAATATAACGCTTAGAAGATAATATAATGCTTAGAAGATAATATAACGCTTAGAAGATAATATAACGCTTAGAAGATAATATAACGCTTAGAAGATAATATAACGCTTAGAAGATAATATAACGCTTAGAAGATAATATAATGCTTAGAAGATAATATAACGCTTAGAAGATAAATATAACGCTTAGAAGATAATATAATGCTTAGAAGATAATATAACGCTTAGAAGATAATATAATGCTTAGAAGATAATATAACGTTTAGAAGATAATATAATGCTTAGAAGATAATATAACGCTTAGAAGATAATATAATGCTTAGAAGATAATATAACGCTTAGAAGATAATATAACGCTTAGAAGATAAATATAACGCTTAGAAGATAATATAATGCTTAGAAGATAATATAACGCTTAGAAGATAATATAATGCTTAGAAGATAATATAACGCTTAGAAGATAATATAACGCTTAGAAGATAATATAATGCTTAGAAGATAATATAATGCTTAGAAGATAATATAACGCTTAGAAGATAATATAATGCTTAGAAGATAATATAACGCTTAGAAGATAATATAACGCTTAGAAGATAATATAACGCTTAGAAGATAATATAATGCTTAGAAGATAATATAACGCTTAGAAGATAATATAACGTTTAGAAGATAATATAATGCTTAGAAGATAATATAATGCTTAGAAGATAATATAACGCTTAGAAGATAATATAACGCTTAGAAGATAATATAATGCTTAGAAGATAATATAACGCTTAGAAGATAATAAAAATGCTTAGAAGATAATATAACGTTTAGAAGATAATATAATGCTTAGAAGATAATATAACGCTTAGAAGATAATATAATGCTTAGAAGATAATATAACGCTTAGAAGATAATATAATGCTTAGAAGATAATATAATGCTTAGAAGATAATATAACGCTTAGAAGATAATATAATGCTTAGAAGATAATATAACGCTTAGAAGATAATATAATGCTTAGAAGATAATATAACGCTTAGAAGATAATATAATGCTTAGAAGATAATATAATGCTTAGAAGATAATATAATGCTTAGAAGATAATATAACGCTTAGAAGATAATATAATGCTTAGAAGATAATATAATGCTTAGAAGATAATATAATGCTTAGAAGATAATATAACGCTTAGAAGATAATATAATGCTTAGAAG
>NC_069421.1:12791975-12841975 GCF_026875155.1 Cherax quadricarinatus
CACGGGAATGAGGAACTTCCTGAACGGGGTTCAGTGGGACAGAGAACTGGCAAGGAAGCCAATTAATGATATGATTTAATATGTAACAACCATGTGCAAGGAGGCTGAGGAGAGGTTTGTACCCAAGGGTAACAGGAATAATGAAAAAGCCAGGATGAGCCCATGATTCATCCAAAGGTGCAGGGAGGCAAAAACCAAGTGTGCTAGGTAATGGAAGAAATATAGAAGGCAAAAGACCCAGGCAAATAAGGACAACAGTCGTAGAGCCAGAAATGAATATGCACAGATAAGAAGGGAGGCCCAACGACAATATGAAAACGACATAGCAGCGAAAGCCAAATCTGACCCGAAACTGTTATACAGCCACATCAGGAAGAAAACAACAGTCAAGGACCAGATAATCAGGCTAAGGAAGGAAGGAGGAGAGACAACAAGAAATGACCATGAAGTATGTGAGGAATTCAACAAGAGATTCAAAGAAGTGTTCACAGAGGAGACAGAAGGGGCTCCAGAAAGACGGAGAGGTGGGGTACACCAGCAAGTGCTGGACACAGTACACACAACCGAGGAAGAATTGAAGAGGCTTCTGAGTGAGCTAGATACCTCAAAGGCAATGGGGCCGGATAACATCTCTCCATGGGTCCTGAGAGAGGGAGCGGAGGCGCTATGTGTACCCCTAACAACAATATTCAATACATCTATCGAAACATGGAGATTGCCTGAGGCATGGAAGACAGCAAATGTAGTTTCTATCTTTAAAAAAGGAGACAGACATGAAACACTAAACTACAGACCAGTGTCACTGACTTGTATAGTATGACGTGAAGTTGAAAAGAAGAATTCATTCGATCGAAGACCAGGCAGAACTGCAAAGGGATCTGGACAGGCTGCAGACCTGGTCCAGCAATTGACTCCTGGAGTTCAACCCCACCAAGTGCAAAGTCATGAAGATTGGGGAAGGGCAAAGAAGACCGCAGTCGGAATGCAGTCTAGGGGGCCAGAGACTACAAACCTCACTCAAGGAAAAAGATCTTGGGGTGAGTATAACACCAGGCACATCTACTGAAGCTCACATCAACCAAATAACTGCTACTGCATATGGGCGCCTAGCAAACCTCAGAACAGCATTCCGACATCTTAATAAGGAATCGTTCAGGATCCTGCACTCTGTGTACGTTAGGCCCATATTGGAGTATGCGGCACCAGTTTGGAACCCACACCTAGCCAAGCACGTAAAGAAACTAGAGAAAGTGCAAAGGTTTGCAACAAGACTAGTCCCAGAGCTAAGAGGTATGTCCTACAAGGAGAGGTTAAGGGAAATCAACCTGACGACACTGGAGGACAGGAAAGTTAGGGGAGACGTGATAACGACATACAAACTACTGAGAGGAATTGACAAGGTGGACAAAGACAGGATGTTCCAGAGATGGGACACGGCAACAAGGACACAGTTGGAAGTTGAAGACACAGATGAATCACAGAGATGTTAGGAAGTATTTCTTCAGCCACAGATTAGTCAGGAGGTGGAATAGTTTGGGAAGCGATGTGGTGGAGGCAGGATCCATACATAGCTTTAAGCAGAGGTATAATAAAGCTCACGGTTCAGGGAGAGTGACCTAGTAGCGACTAGTGAAGAGGCGGGGCCAGGAGCTTAGACTCGACCCCTGCAACCTCAACTAGGTGAGTACAACTAGGTGAGTACACACACACACACACACACACACACTGCCACTCACCATCACAGAGTGTAGTATCTCCTTCACTCACAATCAGCATCAGAATATATTCCCCTACACATAAAACTCTCCCTCCACTACCATAATACAACAGTATCGAAATATCTTTTTCTACTTTTCTACGGATACATCAACATACTGCCGACAGTATTAAACAAAAGACACAGCCGAATAGAAGGCATTGATTGCATCAATGTTTGTCTCTACGTAGATTACAGAAGGGGCAACGTTGACACAATAAATGCTTATTTTGCGAGCCTTCTGCTTTACTATTTTTGCCTCATATGCTTAGATAATACACGTGAAGAATTAAACACATGCAACATGTGGGAATCTTTGTTTTTAGACGTTTCGTCATCCAGTAACTTTGTCAATACAAGAAGAGCACTCTGGCACTCTTCACCAATTCCAAGGCTGAGGGACTTATTATCTCATTATTTGTATATAGTTCTACAGTCTTCACATTATGTCCTTGTATTGATAAAACAAGTGGATGGTTAAAGTCTACAAATAAAGATTTCCAGATGTTGTACATGTGACTAATTTTTCGTCTTGTCGTTATTATATACTATTCATATACAGTGATAATACACGACTGTCTTCAAGCTAGACAGACAGTTTTCCTTAGCAGTTACCTTCACTGTGGACTTAAAAGTCTTTTGCTGTCTCTCGCATGTACTCTCCTGTACTCCCATGTACTGCCATGTACCCCCCATGTACTGCCAAGTACTTGTGTCGTTTCACTGATGCCTTTTTCTTCATCAGGTACGAGTTGGTACTAGCCCCTGAGAATCTTTGGGGAGGTCCTCTGCGTAATGGCTCCTGGACTGGTATGCTGGGTATGCTCCAGCGAAACGTAAGTATGAAGAAGACTCTAAGAACCTAAAAAAAATCTTACAGAAGTCTAAAAAAAAATTATTTGGCTTAATGCCATAAAAAATATTGAAAAAGAATGTTCTTTCTCATCCTTTAAATTTATTTATCTTACCAGTGATTTCTTCCCCTATTCCTCATTTGCATTCCTTTAATAGGAAGGGGAGGGGTGTCTTTATCCTGTTGTAGGGCTCTTGATCCAAGATACTCGAGCTACAGTCTCCTTCCTTTCGTTCAGGCTGATAGTCTCTATTGTTCCTGATGCTGTATCACCCTCTATGAGTTAGGTTTTTCCTTTGATTACAGTAATAATGATTCTCAATTTCGACCTCGTATTCAATGCCTTAGACATTGATGTTGTTGCATCCACATTGTCTTGTGCAATCCTAAAAGAGGTACAGTAATTATTTAAGTGGCAATAATAATAATAATAATAATAATAATAATAATAATAATAATAATAATAATAATAATAATATTATTATTATTATTATTATTATTATTATTATTATTATTATTATTATTATTATTATTATTATTATTATTATTATTGTTATTATTATCAATTCGAGAATAGCAATATTTCACAAATGATAATAATTCAGATATAGCTTTAGCTATATCTGAATTATTAGGTAGCAGTAAAAACAGTTTGACAGGTAGCTGAATGGGTGTGAGCTTGGCGTCTACTAGACCTGCTTAACATGGGCAGATGGGCCTGCTGCAGTGCTTCTTCATTCACATGTTCGTGAGTATTCCAAACTTTCGAGAAGAATCTCTGGATGGCGTTTCGGTCGGTCGTGGACCGTGATCAAGTGGCCGCGAAACGTCGTCTAATGAACAATTGCTCTGCTATAATTTATATTATGTTATCGTAGGAGGTGGAACTGGCCATCGCTCCGTTCTTCGTCACACCTGAAAGGGAGAGCGTGTGCGACTTCACGACGCCCGTATACAGTGATAGCCAAGCTATTCTTATGGTGCGGCCGGCTATCCAAAACGATATCTTCGCCTTCGTTAAACCCTTCACGCCCTCCGTAAGTAATTATTTCTTTCAGTGTGCTTGTGCAATTAATTAATTGAGTTTTTTAGACTTTTTTGGTTAGTTTCGTATCGTGGGCAAACTACTTGACTCTCCGAGGACTGGTTTCTTGTACATTCATCACATCCTTCTCGTGAAATTTTCCTTCGTTCGGAATGTACTTAATAATTTTTGCAGATTAAGAAGATTTTAATAAGGTTGAACTATTTGGCCAATGATCTTTGCTGATTAGGCAATGATGACTAATTATACACAAATAGCCCAAGAAACAAAGATTGCCTTAGCAAAGATTAGTGTAATGACATTTATCTTCGAGAATTATCTACAGTGAGGCATTAGCTAACTGAAGCTGGTCTTCAGGTGTGGATGCTGCTGCTGCTGAGTATTTTGTCGGTTATAATCGCTCGAGGAAGCATGGATAGGTGTGAGGAGTGGATCTTCAAGCTGAACACCAGCAGCAGATGGTCCAAGGGAGCGATGTGGGCAGTGCAGGCACTCTCACAGGAAAGTGAGTCTTACCTAATGTTGTAACATTTGGGTTTCTCACCTTATGATGATAACCCGCTTCTCACACATCCAGTTTTAAGTGACAATATATTTTTCGTGAACTAGAGAAAAGCTTATTATTTTACAACTGTATATTTAACATTAGTACTAGTAACTTCCGGAAAATATATTTCTTAAAGGAAAGTAAACTCATCAATTATTTTGAAAGCTATGAAACTTAACCAAACTATCTATACTTTCCCTGAATTATCCTTAGAGAGCCAATTGCACTGATAAATTAACTGACGCTTGTTGACATTTCTTCCTCCCTCAGGCTCTGATTGGCTGCCCAAGAATGACGCAGGTCGTCTCGTTGTGACCACTTGGCTCCTGGCAGCCTTCGTGTTTATGACCTCTTACAGCGGAATTCTGACGGCCATGCTGACGGTTCCACGGGTCACCATCCCCATTGACTCCCTACCTGAGTTAGTGGCTCAGACTAAACTGCCCTGGCGATTAGAGGCGGGCTCAATGATGTATGCCTTCTTCGAGGTAATATTTAATATATATATATATATATATATATATATATATATATATATATATATATATATATATATATATATATATTATATATATATATATATATGTGTGTGTTGTGTGTGTGTGTGTGTGTGTGTGTGTGTGTGTATGTGTGTATGTTTGTGCAAGACAAGCCATGGGAGATGGAGATCTTAAACACAAGTACTTTCACACCTCTCAGTGCGTCATCAAGAGCTGTGCAATCTTTCTACATGCTAGAAAAACGTGGTGACCTAACGCCCAACACATTTAATATATATAAAGGGATGGTATATGAGACTTGACTCCATCCGGTGGCTCCCAACTGCCCAATAAATCCACTAAAACATACAAGGAACTAAGTAACGATCAGATCTTGCATCTCTCGAGATGTGATAAATCCAATATTGTTGTTATTTTAGATAAAGTTGAATACTTAGGTAAAATGAACCATTTAGTGAGTGATAATGAAACTTACGAACCGCTCGTTAAGAACCCCATTAACCAGGTCAGTAGCCATTTCAATAAACGTCTTAAAACGTTATTGAAGGGAAATTATGAACTAATTAAACACTTGTCAGCGAGGTTCGCAACTCTACCGTATCTTCATGGGTTGATCAAGACTTATAAACCAGGAAACCCAGTGCGTTCTATTATAAGTTCAGTTATCTCAGCAGAATATAACCTATCTAAATGATCGGTTCGTGAACATCGATATAACATATAACATCATGTTAAGTCCGTCAGGAACGTCGATATAATGTATAACATGATATTGCGCCCATGTGAACGTCGGCACAATGTATAACACGCTTAACTAATACTGCATAAAGGTATCGTAAGGTTATAGATACACAAGGCCAAATGGTTGCAATCACTGACTGCATTTGCATAGATATAGCATTAGTATCAAGGAAGTAGGCGTGAGGATGGGGGATGCGTTCATTCACCCACATCACCGTATGTCTTCGGTTCAAGGTAAAACACCTAGCTCTGTTGGGTGCTTGATTCTTGTAGGATTGCGTGGTCCAGTGGGTTAGAGCGTCATGTGTGATTTTCACTCACCATCAGGCGGGCCAAAACGACATGGGTTCGAATCCTCGGCTAGTTGCAGTGTTTATATATATATATATAATATATATATATATATATATATATATATATATATATATATATATATATATATTCAAAAGTTAAATTTCAAAAGTTTATGCTGCCAAGACGGTACAGTAGACTTGCAGGTTCATAATAATTGAACATAATCAACGATATATCACGCTATCGTGAAAGTAACAAATTGTGTAATAAGTTCCAATTTCGCACTTGCAAGTTCAAGACTTTACTGACTCTGGCCACAGATTTGTCAGTTCATTTTCATATAGCTTTCCCCACGCCAGACGGAATACTTAGCTTCAACATCACAAGGAGATGATGCATCCATCACAAGGCGAGAGGCGAGTCATTTCTGTCTTTGTGATGGCTCGATCCTCCAGTTGTAAGTCCACGGCTGTATTCTCTTCTAGATTATAAAAGTGTATCTGTGTATTACACTGAGGCCCTTAATATAAGAGGCAAATCTGTGCGTTGCGCTGACTGACTACACCTTCGTTGAAATTGTCTTGCAGTTTTCTATCTGTTCTCCAGTTGTGTTGCGCACGTTCCACCGAATTCTCGTTCGTGCATTTCTGCATGTCTTGAATGGCACCACCTCTAAAATATATGTTACTGTATACTATGTTAATCTTGTTTAGGTTAACGTATATTTTTCTATAATTATGCATAATTAACCGACAGTAAAGATATATTTAGCACACGGCGTAAGTTTGCGTTGCTAGTAGCGTTAACAAAAAGCTGAAGGATGGGCTGAAAAGTTGAAGTGTAATGCGTCATACAGTTAATTCTTTCATAGGAGGCGGAGGACGAACTAGGTAAGAAGGTCTTCTCTGACAAGGCTGGAACCTTCCAAGACTGCTGGGCAGCTCGGCAAGACGTCGCGGAAGGCCACTTCGCAGCTATCTGCGACAGTACCACTATGATGAAAGCCATGTCCTGGGACTTTAGGTGAGGTGATCTCAACACAGTTTATGCTTCGGCGGCTCTTGATCTAAAGAGCTGGAGCAACTCTTCCTTTTCCCCAGGCGCTGCATGATCCTTACTAGTTTAACTCTTTCCCAAACAGTATAATAATTATAATAATAATAATAATAATAATAATAATAATAATAATAATAATAATAATAATAATAATAATAATAAAAGCTTTATTATATAGCCATTTTTTAAAATGCGTAATTTTGTTTCCCTTTCTTTAATGAGCAGCCAAAAATTGGAAAAATAAGTTAAATATGTATTAAAATAATGAATACAAAGTTCAGATTTTTTGACAAGTTCCACTTGTGAGAAAAAAGAGCAACTAGTTAATCAATAGGATTGCAACGCAATCCTAAAGAAACTGGCTAACCGAAAGTTCAGTATTGCAACACAATCCCAGGGTAGTTGGCTAACTAGCAGGTCACTGTTGCAGCACAACTGGGAAGTGCCATCTCTACATCTCCCGGGAGAAGGTCTATTCTAACGGAATTCTTGGAATCGCCTTCAAGACAAAGTCCAAGTACCTTCCCAAGGCTAATAAGATGTAAGTGGCGCACCTGACTAGCATAGCGCGATGCAGTTGAACTATGGCTAAGTTGTCAAGTGGTAAAAAGACACAGAGGAAAAGGAGGCCTTTATCAGAAACACGTTTCACTTACTTGAGGTTTATCAAGTACTTGATAAAGCTTCGAGTAGGTGAAACGTCGTACTAATAAACGTCTTTTGCTGCTTGTGTAATTTTTTTACCCTGGTGTAATACACATGGAAGTAAAAGGTAATACATGGGAGTATGTGAAAAAATATGATAAAATCGAAACATATAAAAGTGTATAGCAAATATAGATAGCGGGAGACATTGGTTACACTGAGACTGCCTGCTGAGAGAGGCTCACTACCTATACCGTCTTGATACGTAAGGATAATACGGCAGGTGATTGTATGTAAAATCAAGCCAAACGAGAATTCATAGAATTCGCTATTCCTCGGAGTATGTAGAATATCTGAAAGCATTAAGTGCGCAGCAGCGCAGAAATAGGCAGAAATAGTACAGCTGCAGGAAGACAGTCTTTCTTGATTTTCAGTGACGGTCTAATTTATGTAGATATAATTGAAATAGCTAGATAATTATTATGTTGACCATTAATGATAACTGTGAATAAATTTTTGTACAAAAGCTTTTCCATATATAAACACTTTCAAGCTTATGAAACTGTTTGTACAAATTCATGTAAATACTTTTTAAGCTTTATGACAGACGGTAGCATTGAGTGAATTGGCTATTTTTTTATTCAGCATCAATATCAGCAAGATCTTGTCTAGTAACGGACACTTAGATCCAGCGGACAGCTTAATTAACGATGTTTTACCCACACACTGAGCTTTATCAAGTTACTGAATTGAGGTATCTCACCGGGTAGTCGATACAATGTGGTTAATAAAGGTATCTACTCCTCTTTGTCAGTGTTCACATACAATTACAGTTCCAAGATTGTGTCAAACGTGTCATTCTATCACATTGTTAATGGAATACAATACCTGCAGGTTGATGAATATGACGCACGTACAACACTCGGGTGTCTTCAATGATAAAATATTTCGTCAATGAAGATACCCAAGTATTGCACATATATCTTATTTGCAATCTTACGCTCCCACAGTCTTGCTCGACTAAAGGAGTCTGGACTCATGAACAAGTGGCTGGGGGAGCAGATTACAAACACCAGCCTCTGCCTCAGGCCTCCATCAGCAGATATTAAGGAGGGACTCTCGCCTCTAAGCTTCCAAACATTTTCTGGCTCGTTCCTTTTCCTAGCGTCAGGTAAGAAGACAGCACTGAGGTATTAATCTCTAGCTCAGGGAGTCATGCAAGAAGGCAGCACTGAGGTATTAATCTCTAGCTCAGGGAGTCATGCATGAAGGCAGCACTGAGGTATTAATCTCTAGCTCAGGAAGTCATGCAAGAAGGCAGCACTGTGGTATTAATCTCTAGCTCAGGAAGTCATGCAAGAAGGCACCACTGTGGTATTAATCTCTAACTCAGAAAGTCATACAAGAAGGCAGCACTGGGGTATTAATCTCTAGCTCAGGAAATCATGCAAGAAGGCACCACTGTGGTATTAATCTCTAACTCAGAAAGTCATGCAAGAAGGCAGCACTGTGGTATTAATCTCTAACTCAGAAAGTCATGCAAGAAGGCACCACTGTGGTATTAATCTCTAGCTCAGGAAGTCATGCAAGAAGGCAGCACTGTGGTATTAATCTCTAACTCAGAAAGTCATACAAGAAGGCAGCACTGTGGTATTAATCTCTAACTCAGAAAGTCATGCAAGAAGGCAGCACTGTGGTATTAATCTCTAACTCAGAAAGTCATGCAAGAAGGCACCACTGTGGTATTAATCTCTAGCTCAGGAAGTCATGCAAGAAGGCAGCACTGTGGTATTAATCTCTAACTCAGAAAGTCATACAAGAAGGCAGTACTGTGGTATTAATCTCTAACTCAGAAAGTCATGCAAGAAGGCAGCACTGTGGTATTAATCTCTAACTCAGAAAGTCATGCAAGAAGGCAGCACTGTGGTATTAATCTCTAACTCAGAAAGTCATGCAAGAAGGCAGCACTGAGGTATTAATCTCTAGCTCAGGAAGTCATGCAAGAAGGCAGCACTGTGGTATTAATCTCTAACTCAGAAAGTCATGCAAGAAGGCAGCACTGAGGTATTAATCTCTAGCTCAGGAAGTCATGCAAGAAGGCAGCACTGTGGTATTAATCTCTAACTCAGAAAGTCATGCAAGAAGGCACCACTGTGGTATTAATCTCTAACTCAGAAAGTCATGCAAGAAGGCAGCACTGTGGTATTAATCTCTAACTCAGAAAGTCATGCAAGAAGGCAGCACTGAGGTATTAATCTCTAGCTCAGGAAGTCATGCAAGAAGGCAGCACTGTGGTATTAATCTCTAACTCAGAAAGTCATGCAAGAAGGCAGCACTGAGGTATTAATCTCTAGCTCAGGGGAAGTCATGCAAGAAGGCAGCACTGTGGTATTAATCTCTAACTCAGAAAGTCATGCAAGAAGGCAGCACTGTGGTATTAATCTCTAATCAGAAGGACGTATTATTTTAAGGGCGCATCTCTGTGCTTCTTAGAAAATTATCTCGACCCGCACTGCGGGTTTAGAGCTCCTCCCCATGAGTCACTTAACAGGCCATTTAATTAAAAATTTATTATATGATGTTATATTAATTACTTTTATTTTGATATTTATTACTATACAAATAATGCTAACTTGATATTAGTTATACTGCAATAAAATTATTAAAAGAATTATGAACTCATTTTTATTATTGAAATAATGTTATATTATTAATAAAGTATTAATATAATAATAGATGTTGTCATATTAATAACTGTATAATAATAATAACAACAATAATAATAATAATAATAATAATAATAATAATGATGATGATAATAATAATAATAATAATAATAATTATTATTATTATTATTATTATTATTATTATTATTATTATTATGCTATAATTATTATATTATTATTATCATTATTAATTTTATCATTATTATTATCATTACTTTTATTATGTATATATGTAGTTTTTTATGCAATTAATAAATATTGCAATTATTATTAATTATTAACCTAATTGTGATTATTCTAAAAAAGTAATTACCTTGATGAAAATACTTAATTAGTAATAACAAATATATTTCTTTTCAGGATTGGCTGTGAGTTCCCTTTGCTTTCTTGCTGAGCACCTGATGAAGTGTTGCACAGGAGAGTAGACGACGTCCATGTGCGTCTCATGATGCACACACGCACACACACACACACACACACACACACACACACACACACACACACACACACACACACACACACACACACACACACACACACACACACACACATACTACGACCCACTCACTGTTCCCTCTGCCACCAACCCCCATATCACAAACCTCACCCCAACAGCTGTCCCTTATGGGCATTCTGACCCCACCCCAATCATCACAAACCCCACCTACACCACAGCCCCATATAGACCCCCACCAAGGCTCTCGCTCCCCCAACCCCAATGTTCTTGCATGACCATAATGATAGAAAAGAAACTGAAAGTTTGGTACACAAACGCGGATGGAATAACGAATAAACATGAGGAGTGGAACGAAAGAATCAGCGAAAAATCCCCAGCCATCAGAGCAGTCACAGAAACAAAACTCGCTGAGACAATAACAGACACAATCTTCCCAACGGGATATCAGATCCTGAGGAAAGATAGAAGGAATAGAGGGGAAGGAGGGGTTGCACTGCTCATAAAACACCGATGGGGATTTGAGGAAATGGAAGGCATGGACATGATTGGAGAAAGAGACTACATCGTAGGTACAATTCAGTCCGGAGAACATAAAGTAGTCATTGGAGTGATGTATAACCCACCACAGAACTGCAGGAGGCCAAGAGAGGAGTACGAAGAAAACAACAGGGTGATGGTGGACACACTGGCTGAGGTGGCAAGAAGAGCTCACTCGAGCAGAGCAAAGTTACTGGTAATGGGCGATTTCAACCACAGGTAGATCGACTGGGAAAACCTGGAGCCACATGGGGGTCCCGAAACATGGAGAGCCAAGATGATGGATGTGGTACTTGAAAACCTTATGCATCAACATGTCAGGGACAAAACCAGAGAGAGAGGGGAGGATGAGCCAGCAAGACTGGATCTTGTGTTCACCCTGAGCAGTTCAGACATTGAGGACATCACTTACGAGAGGCCCCTTGGAGCTAGCGATCACGTGGTTCTGAGTTTTGATTATATAGTAGAGTTACAAGTGGAGAAGGTAACAGGAACTGAAGGGGACAGGCCAAACTATAAAAGGAGGGACTACACAGGTATGAGAAACTTCCTGCAGGAGGTTCAGTGGGACAGAGAAATGGTAGGAAAATCAGTAAACGAGATGATGGAATATGTGGCAACAAAGTGCAAGGAGGCAGAGGAAAGGTTTGTTTCCAAGGGAAACAGAAATAATAGGAAGACCAAAACGAGTCCTTGGTTTACCCGAAGGTGTAGGGAGGCAAAAACTAAGTGCAACAGAGAATGGAAAAGGTACAGGAGGCATAGGACCCAGGAAAACAAGGAGATTAGTAGAAGAGCCAGAAACGAGTATGCACAGATAAGGAGGGAGGCCCATCGACAGTATGAAAACGACATAGCATCGAAAGTCAAATCTGACCCGAAACTGCTGTATAGCCACATTAGGAGGAAGACAACAGTCAAGGACTAGGTGATAAGGCTGAGGAAAGAAGGTGGAGAACTCACAAGAAACGATCAAGAGATATGTGAGGAGCTCAACACGAGATTTAAGGAAGTATTTACAGTAGAGACAGGAAGGACTCTGGGGGGACAGATCAGATGGGGACACCAGCAAGGAATACACCAACAAGTGTTGGACGACATACATACAGATGAAGAGGAGGTGACGAAACTGCTAAGGGACATCGATACCTCAAAGGCAAAGGGACCGGACAACATCTCCCCGTGGGTCCTTAGAGAGGGAGCAGATATGTTGTGCGTGCCACTTACCACAATCTTCAACACGTCCCTGGAAACTGGGCAACTACCTGAGGTATGGAAGACGGCAAATGTAGTTCCCATTTTTAAAAAAGGAGACAGAAAAGAGGCACTAAACTATAGACCTGTGTCATTGACGTGTAGAGTATGCAAAGTTTTGGAGAATATTATCAGGAGGAGAGTGGTGGAGCACCTGGAACGGAACAAGAGTATAAATGCCAACCAGCACGGATTCATGGAAGGCAAATCCTGTGTCGCAAACCTTCTGGAGTGTTATGATAAAATAACAGAAGTAAGACACGAGAGAGACGGGTGGGTTGATTGCATCTTCTTGGACTGCAAGAAGGCCTTTGACACAGTTCCTCAGAAGAGATTAGTGCAGAAGCTAGAGCATCAGGCGCATATAACAGGAAGGGCCCTGCAATGGATCAGAGAATACCTGACAGGGAGGCAACAACGAGTCATGGTACGTAATGATGTATCACAGTGGGCACCTGTGACGAGCGGGGTCCCACAGGGGTCGGTCCTAGGACCAGTGCTATTTTTGGTATATGTGAACGACATGATGGAAGGGTTAGACTCAGAAGTGTCCCTGTTTGCAGATAATGTGAAGTTAATGAGGAGAATTAAATCTGATGAGGACCAGGCAGGACTTCAAAGAGACCTGGACAGACTGGACACCTGGTCCAGCAAATGGCTTCTCGAATTTAATCCTGCCAAATGCAAAGTCATGAAGATAGGGGAAGGGCACAGAAGACCACAGACAGAGTATAGGCTAGGTGGCCAAAGACTGCAAACCTCACTCAAGGAGAAAGATCTTGGGGTGAGTATAACACCGAGCATGTCTCCGGAAGCACACATCAATCAGATAACTGCTGCAGCATATGGGCGCCTGGCAAACCTGAGAACAGCATTCCGATACCTTAGTAAGGAATCGTTCAAGACACTGTACACCGTGTATGTCAGGCCCATACTGGAGTATGCAGCACCTGTTTGGAACCCGCACTTGATAAAGCACATCAAGAAAATAAAGAAAGTACAAAGGTTTGCGACAAGGTTAGTTCCAGAGCTAAGGGGAATGTCCTATGAAGAAAGATTAAGGGAAATCGGCCTGACGACACTGGAGGACAGGAGGGTCAGGGGAGACATGATAACGACATATAAAATACTGCGTGGAATAGACAAGGTGGACAAAGACAGGATGTTCCAGGGAGGGGACACAGAAACAAGAGGCCACAATTGGAAGTTGAAGACACAAATGAGTCAGAGAGATATTAGGAAGTATTTCTTCAGTCATAGAGTTGTAAGGCAGTGGAATAGCCTAGAAAATGACGTAGTGGAGGCAGGAACCATACACAGTTTTAAGACGAGGTTTGATAAAGCTCATGGAGCGGGGAGAGAGAGGGCCCAGTAGCAACCGGTGAAGAGGCGGGGCCAGGAGCTAAGACTCGACCCCTGCAACCACAAATAGGTGAGTACACACACACACACACACACACACACACACACACACACACACACACACACACACACACACACACACACACACAAACACACACACACATGGCAAGGTTAGTTCCAGAGCTAAGGGGAATGTCCTATGAAGAAAGGTTGAGGGAAATCGACCTGACGACACTGGAGGACAGGAGGGATAGGGGAGACATGATAACGACATACAAAATACTGCGTGGAATAGACAAGGTGGACAGAGACAAGATGTTCCAGAGAGGGGACACAGAAACAAAGGGTCACTCTTGGAAGTTGAAGACTCAGATGAGTCACAGGGATGTTAGGAAGCATTTCTTCAATCGTAGAGTTGTCAGGAAGTGGAACAGTCTGGCGAGCGATGTAGTGGAGGCAGGAACCATACATAGCTTTAAGACGAGGTATGATAAAGCTCATGGAGCAGGGAGAGAGAGGACCTAGTAGCGTTCAGTGAAGAGGCGGGGCCAGGAGCTGAGTCTCGACCCCTGCAACTACAATTAGGTGAATTAGGTGAGTACACATGAACATTTCTCCTGGTCAAAGAACTTGCACCAAAAATATGCATTAAGATTGGTGCTTGAGAATTAAAAGTCAAGAACCCTTGGCTGGAACAGTCCACAAAAAAACTGCACTACAACAACAACTGCTGCTGCTGCTGCTGCTGCTGCTGCTGCTGCTGCTGCTGCTGCTGCTGCTGCTGCTGCTGCTGCTGCTGCTGCTGCTGCTGCTGCTGCTGCTGCTGCTGCTGCTGCTGCTGCTGCTGCTGCTGCCGCTGCCGCTGCCGCCGCCGCCGCTTCCACTACTACTACTACTTCTACACCACCTCCACTACTGCTAGTGGAGGTAGTGTAAATAAGTGTAAATATGACTGAATTCGAAAGGTTAGGCGCCCAATACACAAGATGAATGCTGATTAAGAGACTGAGCCCAGGAGATAGAGTTCACCCCTAGAAAACTCATAGAGATGACTATACACAAGCATCAAGAGAGACCACGGATATGCCTAGTCTCCTTCAGTTTAACATACAGTAAACACAGATTAAAAAATAGGCAGTAGATTATTCCGTGGATGGAATAATTCACTAAAAATTCGCACTTAGGAACCTAATACCGACGTTTCTCTCCAGGATGGACCGAAACGCCGTCATAATATTCTGAGTAGGTGTTTGGTAAAGAAACGAGAACATAATTTCAAAAAAAAAAAAATATACACAAAATTAGTACAATAATTTGAAAAGCCCATAACACAAAAAAATTTCCAAACAGTTTTACCCGTATAGAAAAAAAAATAATCTCACAATAATATTCCCAAATAAATAAACACAGAATCAAGTAAATAAATCACTGAACCTTTTTTGACGGGAAACTGAATCAAAATCGGTGTTAGAAGTGCTAGCGGGTGTACACTACTTTTAACTTGATGCTGCTATTTAGTTTGAAAGCACAGATTTTTGTCGATAGATATGTGCAATATGTGTGTGTGTACACAGTGTTGAATAACGCGTGTGCAGCGTTAGGGTAGTATATGTGCAACAGGTACACCAGGTATACTTGACAACAGTCTACAAGATTCTGCGATACTTTGTTAACGATTAATTAGTTTTCGGAGTAAACTTCGTCGTTTTTGTCATTGTTATTATTATTATTATTATTATTATTATTATTATTATTATTATTATTATTATTGCTATTTATTTTTTTTATTGATATTTACATATCTAGATTTTGTGTACATGGCAGCGTCTACCATAGTGCACACTTTACTGTGTCAGTATCGTCGTTACACAGGATATACACCGTGAAGTGTGTATCTCGAGCTGTATATAAAACTAGAGTTTATTTTAATCCCTATTTTCACATTAAAGTATTTTTGATATGTAGTTAACTGGCAATAATCTTCTTGTGTCCATAGGCTTTAAGCCCTAACCAACCAACTATTAACAGTAATGTTGTCATTACTGTGTATTGTGCTCTATACACCTCACGTCCTGATAATTGTGCACCTCATATCTCGAGATTATACTGCGGAGGATCGAACCTCCACCACTCCTTACACTTTCTGGGTTTCCGTAATATTTTATGTTATTTCGCCTATTTAGATTGTGGTATTTTTTTTCTTTCGTTCTACACGTAATAAATGTACGAAGCATTGATGTTGTTTTATTCTCTTCTCTCATTCTCAGATGTGACAGCTGTCTGTTGTGAACATACACACACACACACATACACACACACACACACACACACACACACACACACACACACACACACACACACACACACACACACACACACACACACACACACCAACACACACACACACACACACACACACACACACATCGAAAAGTTAGCATGAATAACTAAGAGAGTAGAGGGATGGGGACACAAGAGTTCATGTTTGAACCCTACAAAATCATCTAGGCAACACGGCAATTACACATTAAACAGTCTTCGATTTGGAAATTGTAAATAAAACACCACAAGTCTGTCAAAATTCCCGTCACGCGGCTGGAAACAACTTGCCAATAATTCAGAAACCAATCATTTCTCCTTGAAGTGTGTGTGTGTGTGTGTGTGTGTGTGTGTGTGTGTGTGTGTGTGTGTGTGTGTGTGTGTGTGTGTGTGTTGTGTGTGTGTGTGTGTGTGTGTGTATGTGTGTGTGTGTGTGTGTGTGTGTGTGTGTTGTGTGTGTGTGTGTGTGTGTGTGTGTGTCTGTCTGTCTGTCTGTCTGTCTGTGCAATGATGCTTGCATAGATTAACAGATATTCAGCCATGCACTAACAGGACTTCGAGCTTACATTTATTTAAAGATCCAGCAAACACATGCACACGTAAAATAAATAAATTTCACGACCTAGTTTGCAACACTCACAGACATGCAAATATTCAGTGACAGATGACGACGATTTTTGATGGATTGTCTGCATAAATCACCTCTTTGGATGATCCCCTTTTTTTACAGTGTTGAGGAGTTACGGATCGATGGAGGAGTTTCTCTCTGTGTGAGCATATATATAAGAGGTAAGTAAGGTGCTGGGCACTGTTACCTCGCTGTCAACGACAGATTAAAGGAGACATACACCTGTAACTAAGGCCCAGAGAGGTATGTATGCCGATATGTATGAAAATATTAAGTTGCAGAACACATTTTTATGGGGATAACGTTTCGCCCTGTGTAGAGCTTTATCAAGCGATGTTTTGATTAACTTCTTCACATAAATTATTTTTTAACTTGTGTCTTTGTCTTCAAGTATATAAATAAGTGACAAAAGAGAAGAAAGTTAGTAACACAGGACAGAGAGAAAGGCAAATGACAGTAAGATAGTAGCGCAGCAAAACAAACACGGATTACGAAAGGATGAATGTTCCAACAATTTCTACAAGATTATGAAGCAGAAAGAACTGGAACGGTGGCTATTATTTGAAACAGGCAGGACTGATATCTGAAGCAGGCAGGACAGGAACGATGGCTGTTATCTGAAGCAGGCAGGACTGGAACAATGGCTGATATATTAAAAAAAATTTATATATATATATATATATATATATATATATATTTATATATATATATATATATATTTTATATATATATATATATATATATATATATATGTCGTGCCGAATATGTAAAACTGGTCAATTAGCAAGAACTCATTTAAAATTAAGTCCTTTCTGGAATTTTCTCTTATACGTTTAAAGATATATATTTTTCATTAATGTTGATGTAAAAATTTATAATTTTGCACCAAAAGGAACTTAGAAAACTTACCTAACCTTATTATAACAAAAACAATTTATTTTAGCCTAACCCAACTAAATATATTTTAGATTTGTTTACAATAATTTAATACTAAACAATCACAGTGAAATGTATTTTTTTCGTTAGGTTCAGAATGAGTTTGGCGAAATTATTGCATACAAAAATTTTCACTTGTCTTATATGGCAGCATGAGCGTTGCTATTTAAGCCAAGATCGCAAGTTCTGCCTATTCGGCACGACATATATATATATATATATATATATATATATATATATATATATATATATATATTATATATATATATATTTTATATATATATATATATATATATATATATATATATTATATATATATACGTCATTATCAAAATCGACCAGCGTCAGTTTTTTTTTTTACAATGATGTAAAAGAGTTTAAAAAAGTAGCTAGGTGCTGCGAATGTTCTTAGACACTATAAATTTAATTAGGGGTTAAAAATTTAGCCACTAGCTTCAGGTGCAGATGAAAACAGCTAATAAATACAATTAATAACTACAAATGTAGTTAGGTACTATAACTGCAATTAAGAGCTACGAATTTAGTTGAGAGCTACCAGTGCATTTAGGCTCTACAAACGTGTCAGGAGCCACGTATATAATTAGGAGTTATAAACTTACGATCGAGAAAAGTAGCTAGAAACTACCAATGTAGTTATAAGCCATAACTCTGAAATACAGTATTGTAAATGAGGCGAGTGGGTGTAAATCCGCTCCCCCCTCCCCCTCCAAAAAAAACATGATAATAGAATAATAATCGAAACCAAAAATTAGAGGAAGGTGAAGATTCCGTGGACGAAGAAGAGGAAGAGGAGGATTCATTTGTGCAGAACAGAAATGCGAAATATGAAAGGCTTAGTGGAAGAAAAACTGCAAGTACCGCAGAAAGAAAGAAAAAACCCTCTAACCTTTGAGAAAATCGGGAACTACCTTTTAGCGTCAAAGGAAAACGGATAATATCGTTGACGTCTGAAAAATTGTGAGATACAGCGAAACATCTGTAAAAACTGTGAAATATCAATTAGCTGTAAGAAACGGGAGAGCACCGTTTAACGTCTGAAAACAGAGGGAAACAACGTTACCTTCTGGGAAAAGAAGAAGACACCTACTGCCTAAGGGAAAAAAATACTGGTAGTGTCTGAGAAACAGGTAAAGACTGTAAATGCCTGAAAAAAAAATTCATCCCGAGAAAACAGGAAATTGTTGTAAACATGTGAAAAGCATTGTACCCTACAACTTTATGTGAAGCCAGAGAAAGCAAGAAAAAAAAATCCGCCGTTTTTCTAGGACATTAAATTTGTTTGGGTCGCTGCGAGACCCCAGATTGGTGCCCTCATACACCATAACCCCAGCTAAATGACCCATCCGGATTTAGCACATCATTTCTGAATATGATAACAAGAATAAAGATGCCCCGTAAGCTTTGTCCTCTACCTCAACGCAGTATTAGTTAGATATATTGGTACAGTGGTTTAGAAATACCAGTGAGGAAACACTAGGACATAATTAATACAAAATCTTTCGGTCCTGGGACCTTGATTACGGTCCCAGAACCTAGTGTTTCCTCACTGGTCTTTCTCAATCAATTTGTCGTTATCTAATACCAAGGTTTATGCCATCATGATACATGATACTGTCAAGTGGGGGGAAAACAGACAATGCAATCACAAACCATACCACGGGCGGGGATAGAACCCGCGATCAGAGTCTTAAAACTCCAGACCGTCGAATTAGCCACTGGGTCAGCTGGCTACAATAAGACTCATCCAACTAGGTATATTTATACACCAGAGGAAGGTTAGCATAGGCACCACTGTGCCTATGCTAACATTCCATCAAGACAATAAATGATGGAGAGGGGTAGGATCTTATTCACTGAAATAAATAACTATAATGATCTTCGCAATGTTCCTTTATAACGACGTTCTTTACAGTACTTAAACATGAAGGTTCCTGCCAGAGACGTCATCAGGATCGCCGCTGAAACTGTCAGTATGAACTAGTCTCTCTGCACCTGGGTCACTAGGGCAGCAATTTACCTGTAAACTTATACAAAAAATTATTTTACCCTAAAAAAGGGATCAAAAGTAAACTCGTAAAGAGAACGCACTGAAAGAGATGTATTATTATTTTCCGGCATATAAGGCACACTTTTTCCCACAAAAATTCTTGGAAATTCACCTTGGGCGTTATATGCTCAAGGTCAGGGTCAAGGGTAGGCATTGGTTTATGCTTTAGCAATTGTTTACTACCATTATGTTTCAACTGTCTGGAAACTCGTTTTATACGTCTCATACGATCGTGCGTATTAAATGCCGGAAAATACGGTACATCCCTCATTGTTTATAGTCTGTGTTACCACAGTATTCAGTTAGTTTCTTAACTTTCAGGTCTATTGACTACACGTTGCACAGTAAAGCCGCAAGTCACCTGGACATTATCATCAGGGAGAGTTGTATCTATAAAATAGTG
Source organism: Cherax quadricarinatus (assembly GCF_026875155.1). Lineage (NCBI taxonomy): Eukaryota > Metazoa > Arthropoda > Malacostraca > Decapoda > Parastacidae > Cherax > Cherax quadricarinatus. The sequence goes on from NC_069421.1 coordinate 12,812,103, forward strand.
AATAAATTACTCTCACACTGTATATACACCGATAGGTATACATCTCTCGGTGTATATACACAGTATAAACATGGTGGTTTATCATGTTTAAATCCTGTCGACCACACGGCAGTAATTACACTATCAGTCAGTTAATCCCTCATGTTGGAATTAAAGTAATCTCTGCGTAGAAATACTTACGTATAAATGTGCATACACTGCGTCTCTCGGTGTATACACATTAACAGAGAATAAATCTCAGGCATACATGCAAAATGAGCATGTTGTTCACCTGCTCTTGTCATACTGTACTATTCTATAGTACTATCGCATAGTACTATCGTATAGTACTATAGTTTAGTACCGTCGTATAGTGCTCTCCTATAATACTCTCTACTAGTGTTCACCTATAGTGTACTCCTCCATACTGACACTAAGACACATTCAGTCCTTTTAATTTATAGATTGATTTGAAAAATATGAAGTCACAATACCGTGGCTGGAACAATCCACCATAAACCCGCACTGGCAAGACTAGCCTAATGACTACGTTTCTGTCTGTTCTGGCTCATTGTCGAGTCACAACATGACAGCGGTCTAGAACGGACCGAAACGTCGTCAGGAGGTGACTAGATTGCCTCGTTTACTCTTCATGGCAATTTAAGTCCTTTTGTATATTATTATTCCTACTTAAATTAAGTGTATTGTCTCATTACATACAATAAGAAATTTTAAGGTCTGCTTACATATGTCCACAAAAATGCACATGTACGTACACCAAAGATAAAGTACACATGAGCACGCACACGGAGAATTTTTTTTTTATAGCTGTAGTGATTTTATTAATTTTTAAGTAAGGTATTTAACTGTGAGTCAAAAAGATCTGAATTACATATTAAACGTAATAGGCTTTTGCTTTTTTTTTTTTAATCGGGAAATGTTTAATGGCAATATATAAGTTTTATTAAGTTGTATTTTTTATTGGATTTAATATTAGTATGTTTCTCTAATTCTCCTCTCTCTCTCTCTCTCTTTCTCTCCCTACTTTTTACTACCGCTGCTGCTTCTACTACCACTACTACTTCCACTACCATCCTTACTACCACTACTTTTTTCCCTCTCTTGATCCAGTCCCCGTCCCCCTCGCCTGTATATACTGGCTCCCTCACTCTTCTGTGTTAGTGTGACTTTGTAAATGGTCCAAGTGGGACCGAAACGTCGTCGGAAGCTTCACTATCCTAAGTGCGGGTTATCTGTTTATTGTTCCAGTCACGGTATTGTGCCTTTTTGTTCTTTCTTTAGTGGGTTCCGTACATCGAAGTCATCATACGCGAAGACGGTAGTTACGAAGTAGACGGACCTATTGGTAACCTTCTCAAGATTATCGCCGAGGTAAACAAATTTGAGTAAGTCTTACAACACTGCAAATTCTTTTGAGCGTTACCTCCAAAGGTTTGTGGAGTTAGGAATACTTTTCCAAGTTTTAGTAAATTTGATTTGTAAAATGTCCACATAACTACATCATATTATAAAAAATATAATTAGAGAAGTATTATATAAGTAATAAATACTTAAAACAACAATTTCGCAACTGATAATGCATTACTTTAGTAGACAAAACTAAATTTCTCTGTCTGTCTGTCTGTCTGTCTGTCTGTCTGTCTGTCTGTCTGTCTCTCTCTCTCTCTCTCTCTCTCTCTCTCTCTCTCTCTCTCTCTCTCTCTCTCTCTCTCTCTCTCTCTCTCTCTCTCTCTCTTTACACAGGGTTTGAAAGGTTAAGGATCACTAGCTTTATTGACAAGTTATTTACAGGTTAAGGATTCCTAACTTTATTGGCAAGCTAAGAGCTGTTACCTACATAAACTCATTTGAAAGCATTTTTATTGTTATGAGACATACAAGTACGGGACAGGATGAAGTTGGAGTCATCCGTGGGCCAGCATTTTCATTTGATCAACTGACTTTATCTCTTTGACATCAATATGCTGTACGAATGAGTTCCATACTCGAGTTATCCTGGGTATATAGGATCTCAGATGGAGTGATGTTCTGGAGAAGGGTACAGCCAGAGTGAAGTTGCTTCTTTCTGCCCATCTTGTGGCATAAAAGCTTGTTTCACGCTGTCCTCGAAGTGGATCCAAGTGTGGTATTTTGACAATATTGGCCTTGTACATAACAGTAAGGCCACCCACATCCCTCCTATGTTGAAGGCTCTGCTGAAATGACAGATCTATCCAAGATGGGTCCAGGCGAGAGATGAGACGTCTTGCTCTGTTCTCTACTCTGTCAAGCAGTCGCAGATGAGAGGGGTGCAGGCAAACCAAGAAAGTGGAGCATACTCAAGGTGTGAGCGTACTTGTGCCTCGTACAGGATCTTGCAACCCCTACTGTCAAGCAGATGCGAGATACGGCGAAGTGCTGTAAGCTTCCTGGCTGCCTTGTTTGCAAGATTTACAACAGGGTTCTTCATGGTTAGTTTGGAATCAAATTTCACCCCAAGGATATCATCTTTTTCTCCAGGTGCCAACACCCTCCCATTCATCCTTACTACTGCACCAGCATTACCATCATGGTGCCTAGAGACGATCATCATTTGCGTTTTCTCAGGTACAAATGTTACTTGCCATCTCAGCTGGTGATTGATGTAGCTTAGAGCAGCTGGCATTTCTTCTCTTGGGTAAGTGAATGTCAGTGTACAGTCGTCTGCATATGCATGTGATTCTGGGATAAGATGAAGAAGGTCGTTGAAGTAGACATTCCATAACAATGAACCCAGCACGCTTCCTTGTGGAACTCTTGCCCCAATAGGATGTCTTGCTGATTCCGTTCCATTGAGAACTACACTTAGAGATCTACCATGAAGGTAATCACTGAGGAGACATAGCGTAGAGCCTGCAATTCCCAGTGCTTGAAGTTTTGCTAAGAGGCCCTGGTGCCACACCCGGTCGAAAGCGCCAGCAATGTCCAGTGCTACCACACAGCTGACTTTGGATTCATCCAGTGACTGGTGCCACTTAGTGGAGAGGTTTAACAACAGATCAGCAGCAGAGTAACCTTTCCTGAAGCCATATTGACGATCACAAAGTAGTGAGTGGTAGTCAAAAAAATCTGTCATTTGTCTTGAGATTATTGTCTCAAGGATCTTACCGTGATTGACAGGAGTGACACTGGTCTGTAGTTGCTGATTTCTGCTCTGCTCTTCTTTTTGTGAACAGGGACTACATTTGCCTCTTTCCATAGAGAGGGTCATTTACATTGTACTAGGCAGTGCTGAAAGATGCAAGTTAGAGGTGCTGCTTTGATGAGTGGAACAGTCTACCTAGTTGGGTTATTGAGGCTGGGACTTTGGGTAGTTTCAAATCTAGGTTGGATAAGTACATGAGTGGGAGGGGTTGGATTTGAGTGGGACTTTCACATCAGAGCTTATTTCTTGGGTGGCATTGAAAATTGGGTTGGGCAAATGTTTTGTTAGTGGGATGAATTGTTAAGGACCTGCCTAGTATGGGCCAGCAGGCCTCCTGCAGTGTTCCTCCTTTCTTATGTTCTTATGCTAGCTGGTCTGCACATCTTCTCAACAATCTTGGGCTCAACTTGTCTGGGCCCACAGCCTTTTCTTGGTCAAGTGATTTAAGAAGGAAATGCACTTCCTCCTGCCTTATTGTCACCACTGACAGTTTTGACACAGTTCTTGCAGCTAGCCAAGGAGGGTCCCTTGCTGGATCAGGAACTTGCATTTTGGTAGCAAAGTGTTCAGCAAAGAGGTCCGCCTTCTCTTGACTACTAGTAGAGGTGGTCCCATCCTGTCGATTTAGAGGTGGAATAAGTTCATCAGGCAGATAACCTTGTCTGTCCTTGACCAGGGACCACCAGATTTTGGAGCCTACCCTACCTGATGCTAGCTTTCTTTTAGTGTCCACCTCCCATTTAGCAATGGCCCACTTTTGAACATCACCCATATGCCTACAGGCTTGCGTGTGCAAGTTCCTGTTATAGGTGGTAGGATGTCTCTTATACCTTCGCCATGCTTTGTACTTAGCAGTAGCAGCCTCTCTACAACGAAAGCCAAACCAAGGCTGATCTGTAGGCTTCGTCACATATTGCCGGTGAGGAATGTGTTCTTGTTGTAGATTAAGGATGTGTCCAGTGAAGGCTTTCACTTGGTTGTCAACATCCCCTTGGAGAAGAGCATTCCAATCGGTGGTGGCAAGCTCAGAGCAAAGGGCTGGCCAATTACCTCTTTCCCATAGCCAGGTTGTGCGTGTGGACTCCTCACCTCGTTCTGTTGGGATCTTAAGTGTCGTAAAAACAGCCATGTGGTCAGACGATCCAACGTAACCGAGGGGTTGACAAGTGACTATGCCTTCTGCCAGATCACTCACTACTGGGTCAAGGGAGGAGCCAGAGATATGAGTAGGGAAATCAACAAAGTTTCTCATGTCAAACACTGCAGGAAGGTCATCAAAGTCCCTCTGTATAAGGTGCTGGTTGAGGTCTCCAACAATTATAATATGTTGACAGTTGTGTTGTAGCAGAAGGGAGTCAATATTTTCCATTAGGAAGTTGATAGGGTCTGCATGTTGCCACTGAGGTCTGTACATTGCACATGCTAGTACAGAGGTACTAGTGTTTATAGAGCTTGAAGAACATCATTTCAAGATGTGTAGGGGTGGCAACATCAATGTGCTGGGCATGAACACTTTTTAGAGAAGCACACAGCAACACCTCTCCTTGCCCTTGCCGTCTCTTCTCATCCATGAGGTGTAGCCAGCAATTCTTGCAAAATTTTCTTGAGTCCTGTCATCCAAAAATGTTTCAACAACAGCTATCATGTCGGGACGTCGAGTGTTCACAAAACTATGTGTGATCTCTCCAACATTAGTAATGAAACCTCTAATGTTGGCCGACAGGATGCTGATAGACTGGCTCCTCATGATGAAGTGGTCAGCTTGAGGTGATGGGTGTGTAGGGAATGTAAGGTGCCTGCCCTTGAGAGAGGTAGGGTACTGAGGCAGCTGCAGGGATGTAGGTCTGTGGTCTTGTATAAGGCACAATCCCACCTCCTGGGCTGGGATAGGAGTAGCTAAGTGGGTGACGTGTGAGAGTGTTCACCAATTCAGAGATCCTGCTGGTTTGTTCTGAGAACAGGTCTCTAAACAGGTGGCCCTGTCTGTCAAGTTCCTTTTTCTTCCGACACTGGTCCTCCTGATGTCCTTTCTTGTAGCAGTAATTTCACCTGGTATCTCGCAGGCAGTTGTTGGCAGTGTGCCCCTTCCGGTGACAGCGAGAGCACAGCCTAGGTGCCTGGGAGGGTGGACTAGGATTTGTTGCACCTCCTGTGTTTTGCAGATTTGTCCTCAGATTCTGCCGCTGGAACTGTTAGTGGAGAGTGAGACGGCTGTAGATGTCTTCCTCCTCCACGTCCTCTTCCACGTCCTCTGCCCTCTCTCTCTCTCTCTCTCTCTCTCTTAATATATATATATATATATATATATATATATATATATATATATATATTATATATATATATATATATATATATATATATATATATATATATATATATATATACGTATATATATATATATTATATATATATATATATATATATATATATATATATATATATATATATATATATATATATGTGTGTGTGTACATACATATGCAATAAGATCACAGTAAATAGGTGATTTCAGAATATGCAAAACAACCACTGTGAAAGAATAGTGAAATTTCAAGTGCCTTTCATATTATCAAGGAACTATAAAAAATACATCAAAGGAAGGTATATAAAGGTCGAGACCACACCTCACCATCACATCCCACAACAAAGGAACACCTGTCGCGCGACGATATTCCGACTCATAAGAAAGAAACACTGCAGCAGACCTGCTGGTCCCAACTAGGCTGGTCCTCACGACATCCCACTAACAAAGCACTCTATCCAAGAAATAAGATTTAGTATTTGTCTAATGCATTATTAAAGTCTTCCAAAATTTTATTAATAATAAATGAATCTAATTTATATAACCCAAATGTAATATTCATATTATTTTCAAAACTGCTTTTTATGAAACATGATTTAATTTTATTCCTGTCGACCATAGACTTGCTTGATACTACTTTCTTAACTATTTAAAAATCAATTGGATGGTTAAATTCTCTCACATGAATAAATAGAGCATTGGAATCTTGTCCAGTTCTAATGCTATATTTATGTTGCTTTAATCTTAGTTCGAGATTTTTACCAGTTTGACCGTAATAAACTTTATCGCAAATTTTACAAGGAATCTTATAGACACATCCGTCAGCATTTTGGGGGAAATTCTTAATCAAAACTTTTTTTTACTGTATCAAGATTTTTAAATACAACTTTGATATTAAAAGTCTTAAGAAGAGAAGGCATATCAACCAAGTTTTCATGGTAAGGGAGAACCAACAAATTTTTAGTTGAATAAGGCTGTTTGTACCTTCTTGGATTATAAAAAGTATTTCTAGCAATTTTAAAAGATTTATCAATTACGTTTCTTGGGTATTTCAGATCATTAGCTATTTCATAACTTTTGGAAATTTCCTCATCTACGAACTCTGGACTACAAATGTACAAAGCTCTCAAAAACATTGATGAGAAAACAGACAGTTTAACACTCTCTTGATGTGAAGAATAATAGTGTACATAGAAACAATAGGTTTTCTGTAAATTTTAAATCTGAATTCATTATTACCCTTAATAATTAAAACATCTAGAAAAGGCAATGAGTTATTTTTCTCAAACTCAACAGTAAAGTTTATTGAATGGATTAAGTTATTTAATTTAACAAGGAAATGGTGCATATCTACATTTTTGGGCATAAGACACAAAATATCATTAACATATCTGAACCATTTTGCTCTATTAGGGAGGATTGTGTTAAGCAACCTTGTTTCAAAAAATTCCATGTATAGGTTACTAAGAACAGGTGAAAGAGGATTTCCCATTGCCCTCTTTTACCTGTTCTTAGTAACCTATACAGGGAATTTTTTGAAACAAGACTGCTTAACGCAATGCTCCCTAATAGAGCTAAATATATATATATATATATATATATATATATATATATATATATATATATATATATATATATATATATATATATATATATATATATATATATATATATATATATATATATATATATATAAATATAAATAAATATATATATATATATATATATATATATATATATATATTATATATATATATATATATATATATATATATAATATATATATGGGTCTATGAAAGATGAGGTGAATCATAGAATTGATGAGGGGAAAAGGGTGAGTGGTGCACTTAGAGTCTGTGGAGACAAAGAACTTTGTCCTTGGAGGCAAAGAGGGGAATGATGAGAGTATAGTTTTACCAACGCTCTTATATGGGTGTGAAGCATGGGTGATGAATGTTGCAGCGAGGAGAAGGCTGGAGGCAGTGGAGATGTCATGTTGAGAGCAATGTTGTGGTGTGAATATAATGCAGAGAATTCGTAGTTTGGAAGTTAGAGGAGGTGCGGGATTGCCAAAACTGTTGTCCAGAGGGCTGAGGAAGGGTTGTTGAGGTGGTTTCGGACATGTGGAGAGAATGAAGCGAAACAGAATAACTTCAAGAGTGTATCAGTCTGTAGTGGAAGGAAGGCGGGGTAGGGTCGGCTAGGAAAGGTTGGAGGGAGGGGGTAAAGGAGGTTTTGTGTGCCAGGGGCTTGGACTTCCAGCAGGCATGCCTGAGCGTGTTTGATAGGAGTGAATGGAGACAAATGGTTTTTAATATTTGACGTGCTGTTGGAGTGTGAGCAAAGTAACATTTATGAAGGGGTTCAGGGAAACCGGCAGGCCGGACTTGAGTCCTGGAGATGGGAAGTACAGTGCCTGCACTCTGAAGGAGGGGTGTTAATGTTGCAGTTTAAAAACTGTAGTGTAAAGCACCCTTCTGGCAAGTCAGTGATGGAGTGAATGATGGTGAAAGTTTTTCTTTTTCGGGCCACCCTGCCTTGGTGGGAATCGGCCAGTGTGATAATAAAAATATAATATAATATATATATATATATATGTATATATATATATATATATAATATATATATATATATATATATATATATATTATATATATATATATATATAGATAGATAGATATATATATATATATACATATATATATATATATATAATATATATATATATATTATATATATATATATATATATATATATATATATATATATATATATATATATGTACATATATATATATTTCAGCTACGTTTTGGTCCGTCCTCCAGATGGACTGTGGGGAGCCAAACAGCCTGATGGAACCTGGTCTGGTATGATGGGTATGCTGGATCGAAAGGTGGGTCTTGTGTGTGTTGGGGTGGGTGTGCGTGTGTATGTGCGTGCGTGTGTGTGTGTGTGTGTGTGTGTGTGTGTGTGTGTGTGTGTGTGTGTGTGTGTGTGTGTGTGTGTGTGTGTGTGTGTGTGTGTGTGTGTGTGTGTGTGCACTCACCTATTTGTACTCACCTATTTGTGGTTGCAGGGGTCGATTCATAGCTCCTGGCCCCGCCTCTTCGCTGATTGCTACTAGGTCATCTCTCTCCCTGCCCCATGAGCTTTATCATACCTCGCCTTAAAACTATGTATGGTTCCCGCCTCCACTACGTCACTTTCTAGGCTATTCCACGGCCTGACTACTCTATGACTGAAGAAATACTTCCTAACATCCCTTTGATTCATCTGAGTCTTCAACTTCCAATTGTGACCTCTTGTGTCTGTGTCCTATCTTGTCTATTCCGCGCAGTATTTTATATGTCGTTATCATGTCTCCCTTGACTCTCCTGTCCTCCAGTGTCGTCAGGCCGATTTCCCTCAAGCTTTCTTCGTAGGACAATCCCCGTAGCTCTGGGACTAGTCTTTTTTGCAAACCTTTGCACTTTCTCTAATTTCTTGACGTGCTTGACCAGGTGTGGATTCCAAACTGGTGCTGCATACTCCAGTATGGGCCTGACGTAAATGGTATACAGAGTCTTGAACGACTCCTTACTGAGGTATCGGAACGCTAGCCGTAGGTTTGCCAGACTCAGCTCCTGGCCCTCCCTCTTCACTGACCGCTTCTGGGTCTCCCCTCTCCCTGTGCCATGAGCTTTATCATACTTCATCTTAAAACTATGTATGGTTCCTGCCTCCACTACATCGCTCGCCAGACTATTCCATTCCCTAACAACTCTGTGGCTGAAGAAATACTTCCTAATATCCCTGTCATTCATCTGAGTCTTCAGCTTGTTTCTGTGTCCCATCTCTGGAACATCCTGTGTGTGTTAGTTACCATTTTGTCCTAGGCACATGTCGATTAGACACTAGGCCTGTTGTATGTGTGTTGTGTGTGTGTGTGTGTGTGTGTGTGTGTTTTGTATAGAATGCCTAACGTTCTGACTACAGGTTTATTAAGCAAATTTTACTGATTGTATTGGATGCTCACCTCACTCCTGGGTAGTTACGATCAGATAAGTGCAGTGGACACTAAGAACCTTTACACAAAGAAGTGTATATCTTTCGACATTTATACACTATGTGTGTGTGTGTGTGTGTGTGTGTGTGTGGTGTGTGTGTGTGTGTGTGTGTGTGTGTGTGTGTGTGTGTATTTCCGGTTATTTGTATTTTCCAACTTGTGGTTGCAGGGGCCGAACCTCTTAACTTGACACTTGCTGGTTCACATCCTCCTTGCTTCGTGGGTCCTGCCATACCCAATCTCAAACTTTATATGAAGTCTACTTTCGCTATTTCGTCGCGTTGGTTGTCCTGCTTTCTGACCTCCCTGAGGCTGAAGAAATATTTGCTCACATCCCAGTGTCTCAACTAGTCTTTACCTTCCTACTATACCTTAGTGTTTCCGTTTCTCTCCTTTCAATTAGTCCATTTCTATCCATCCTGTCAAGTCCTGTGTGCGTGTATGAACGTGTCTCTCTATTTTCTTTAATCTTTTCCTTCATATTATCAACAATGAGCTACTCAGATGAGTTTCTTCTGTGCCACCAGGAAGTGGAGCTCGCTGTGGGACCCTTCACCATCACGCCGGAGAGGGAGACAGCTTGTGATTTTTCTGCTTCTGTTCACACTGATGACTTGGCTATCATGATGACCAGACCTGGACTCACCAACGACATCAGCGCCTTCCTCAGGCCCTTCTCTCTCCTGGTCTGGCCATAGACACTTTGATCAATGTTACATATTATTATAACGACATTGAACCAATGTCATATGCTGGATGGTTGGTTAATGGGTTTTTAAGTCTATCGACTGCACGAGAGTCATTAAGGTTCCATGTAACATTCTCGCCTCCAGTCAAGAATACTTTTTTCTCTAAAATTGAGACTAAAGTAACTCTCAGTGTATAAACATCTTAAAGGACAAAAAGGCACAATACCGTGACTGGAACAATACACAATAACCAAGTCGGACAGCAGGGCTTTCGCAAACTTCTCTCTCCTACGTGAGGGTTGTTTGTGTATAGACATCTTGTCTGGTGGTGAACTAATTACATGCAGGTTGAACGACAGTCGTGTTGTCGATAGTCTATAAACTCCATTAACCAATTTGGCCTCCATCTTGGCTTGCCTGCAGGTGTGGCTGCTCTTTCTGTGCAGTGCTGTGAGCATAGGAGTGGCCTTGGCAGGGAGCTTGTGGGCAGAAGGCAAGATGTTCACTTTTCCTACGATCCTCCTGATAGACAAGACGCCCCTCTTTGTTCTCCAGACACTCACACAAGACAGTGAGTGTACAGGGACTCTCACGGATCTTATTCCATCAACACATCAACAACATTTTCACTGTTCACTCTCACTCTTCTTGTGAATCATTACTATTGTGACATCAACGTCATCTTCTTTCATACTGAATGTCTTCTCTTATTCGCTACTTTTAAAATTTTTTTTATTCTAATTTGTACTTTAAACATGGAAGTATTCCAGTTTCATTCACTATATATATATAATATATATATATTATATATATTATATATATATATATTATATATATATATATATATATTATATATATATATATATATATATGAGAAACAGTCGCAGACAGGCGATCTTAACAATGCAAAACAAGCTAAAGGGGTTGGAAATCTTTAGCTTAAGTACTTCTCAGTGCGTCATCAGGAGCTGTGCAATGTTGCAAAGGCAACATCAACAACAGCAACAAAGGCACAACATCAGCAAAAGTAACTGTGTCAACTCCCATTTTATATTTGAATCTGCATAATTTGGACCAAGTGGTCTCAGTCTTCTGTAAACATACAGACTTCCTGCCTCTCTCCATCAGGTCCTAAGTGGCTTCCCATGAAGGATGGTGGTCGCCTGGTTGCTGCTACCTGGCTCTTGGCATCGTTCGTCTTCGCCTCCTCCTACAGTGGGATCCTGACGGCCATGCTGGCGGTGCCTAAGGTCACCATCCCCATAGACTCCGTGGCTGACCTGGTGTCCCAGACTAAAATGCCCTGGCGTCTCGAGGCGGGGTCAATGAAGCCGCAATTCTTCATGGTAAAAAAAGACATTTTGATAAAGCTACGATAGATCAGTTTAAAAATACATTCTGTATGAAATATACCTTTAATGTCCTTTATTTATACTTCATATGTATATACTCCCTCGAATTAGTAACATTTTCATGATGAAGTGCTAAACCCACATGCGTGGAAGAGGAGGCCTTACTCCAGTTCCTTGGATCAAGAGACCTTGAAGTTGTACTCCCCACAAATGATATGGATTTTTTCTAAATTGTATAAAGCAGTTGGAGAGTTATTCATAAACTTAATTAATAAATTATAAAAAATAACTTGCAGACACCGCACATGCAATTTAAATAATTTCAGATTTAATCTTTCACATTGTCTAAAATCAAAATCAAACTCAGTACACCTCAGTGTATGTGCAATTAGATGTGTATAACTCTCAGTGTATATTCACCTAGTGGTGTGTATCTCTCAGTTTATATACACCTGGACATGTATATCTCTCAGTGTATACACAATGAGAGTTTTCTCTAATATCTGGTTCAATATTTTCAATATTAGTGCACAGGTGAATTGCGATATCAATGAACCCACGTGAGGTTGATGGACCATGAACCTTACACACTGACTAACTCCAATTCTGGCTGGTTTGCAGGAGTCAGAGGACCCAGTGAGGAGGAAGGTGGCGACGGACATGTCCGGCACTATTCCAGACTGCTGGTCTGCGCGTCAAGACATCGCTGACGGGAAGTACGCTGCCATCTGCGATGAGACCTCCATGAAAAAGTCTATGTCCTGGGACTTCAGGTGAGATCTCCGGAAACATTCAACAAATATTACGCCTCTTTCCGGTAAATTTGCTGTAGATTCTTTCCCAGAAATTAGGAGAATTATGGTTACGAATGGATATGTCGTGCCCTGATTCACCGCGAAGCTTGGTCAATCTTGATGGACTGACCACATCGACTCAAGGTTCAGGGACTGATTACCTCATTCTACTCCTGTTCTTCAAGATTCTCCTTTGTATGGACTGATGAAGCCACTGTGTGGCGAAACGTTTCCTTAATAAAGATACCCAAGAGTTGCACATGTGCATAACTGTAGTGTCAAGCACCCCTCTGGCAAGACATTGATGGAGTGAATGATGATGATGAAAGTTTTTCTTTTTCAGGCCACCCTGCCTTGGTGGGAATCGGCCGATGTGTTAATAATAAAAAAAATATGAAATGGATTCTACAATACCCTTAATGCATTAATGTTTCATTTTTTCATGTTGAAGAATGCAACATATCGATTATGTAACGTAATATCGGTCGTGAATGATTACTTCCTCATTAATGTTGACACATCCACAGATCTCCTTAAGGGATAGCTTACATAAAAACAGTCAATTATCATTTAGCGATTGATGTAAAAGAAGCATTAACAGAGCCTCTGTTAAAGTGTTACAGGAAAATGTCACTGTATATCGCCAGCCACAAGGTGTACTCCAACGCTATGAAGGCTATGGCCTTTAAGGTCAACTCCACCTACCGCAAGCAAGCTGACCAAGTGTAAGTTTATTTCTTGTTTATCTGTGTTGTTTTGTCTACGTCTTTTTTTTATTTTGTGTGTTTTCTAAATTTTCAAATCGGTATATTTATTGCTATCTTGTCTATAACGTTTTCGTCACGATATTCCATAAGCTTCTCATCATCTAGACTCCATACTAGAACTTATGAGATCCTCTCGTCATCATTTTGAGTCTGTCCAAAAGTTTCTCTAGTTCTCTCATTGTCAGCTGAGTACTGACATAACTTTCAACGGCCAAATTATACATGAGCAACATGGTCGCGGCTCTTTTTTATCCCCAGCATCTTGTCATTACCTAAATATCTCACTAGTACCTGCTGTCTCTCTCAAGCCGAACACCAACCCTATTTCACGACAGTCTCCCTTGATAGCTGTTGTTCGACTAAAATACTTTATATTCCCTCACATTTCCTACTAAATCCATGCACTACTCACATTCCAGTGTTATATTCGTTATTAAGATAATCATTACCCCATCAGCGTTTCATACCCAGAACGCTTCGAATCTCTTCTGCAGTAAATATTCCCACTTTAATTCCGATTTGCCTTTGCCACTCAATCCTTGGTAACAGATACCGACAAACTGGTTTAGAAAGACACGTGAGCAAACACTAGGACATATTTATTATAAAATGTTTCGTTCCTGAGACCGAAATGTTTTCTGGTAAGTCCTAGTGCTTTACTCACCTGTCTTTCTAAAACAAATCAAATCTCTTGATTGTCCTACCTCTTACTTCACTGAACACCCAACTCAGGCTACTAGCAAACTGATTAATTCACTTTCGTCCGCTTCAGTACTCTTCTAGGGAATGACAAATTTCCTCCTCTATGGTGTTGGTGTTGTCAAATACGTATGCTTGATAGCTGATTGAGACCAGAGGTTATGTGTCCACTATAAGGCTGATAAAACCTCTCCTCTCGTTCCCAGCATCATGATGGTGAAGGAGTCAGGACTACTAGCGAGGTGGATGGGTTTAGAGATCACCAACACCAGCCAGTGTCTGCGACCTCCAAGTTCAGATAAGAGGGAAGGTATCGCTGCCCTCAGTCTGGAGGCTATCTTAGGCCCCTTCCTTGTCTTAGCCTCAGGTAACTTCTGGATGCTTATGATCATGAAAAAATGGAAATTTTCTTAATGATTAAAATGAACTATAACACCTTTACGTTGAATAAATGCACACACACACACACACACAACACACACACACACACACACACACACGGGGTTATAACACATGTTCACCGTGGTTTCAGGGATGGTAGCGGGCCTGGTGGTGCTGGTGGGCGAGGTTGGAATTTCCAGTGTGTGTGAAACAAAAATAGCATCATTCTGAATCCCTCAAGGTGTCTCAAGTCGAGCTTCCCGATCAAATATTACAAATGTTATTATTATTACATCCATGGGTATTCATGTAGCTCCTGGGAAATGAAGGGTAGTTAGGTTTGAGCCAAGAAAAGGAAGGGTATCCAAGTTTTCTTGGATGATTAAATGATCTTTACCAACATTTCATAAACACTCAGAATGAATCAAATTTATGTACTTATGACGTTTACATAATATTCACATAATATATGTATACACACACACAACACACACACACACACACACACACACGCACACACACACACACACACACACACCACACACACACACCACACACACACACACACACACACACACACACACAAAACACACACACACACACACACACACACACACACATATATATATATATATATATATATATATATATATATATTATATATATATAAAATTTTCTTCTTTCAATAAACCGGCCGTATCCCACCGAGGCAGGTTGGACCAAAAGGAAAAACGATATGTATAAGGCCTGCTATATAGGTAAAACTTGCCGAATAAGACAAGCAAAATTTTATGTATGCAATAATTTCGTAAAAATCATTCTGAGCCTAACGAAAAAAAATATAATTCATTGTGTTCGTTTATTGTTAAATTATTGTATACTTATCTAAAATACATTTAGTTGGATAAGGTTAAATTAAATTGCGCTTGTTATAATAAGGTTAGGTAAGTTTTTTAAGGCTCTTTTGGTACAATATTATTAATTTTACAATAACATAATTTTAAAAAAGTATCTTTAAACGTATAAGAGAAAATTTTAGAAAGGACTTAATTTTAAATGAGTTCTTGCTAATTGACCAGTTTTACCTATTCGGCACGGCATATATATAATTTTAATATAATATATATATATATAATATATATATATATATTTATTATTTTATTATCACACTGGCCGATTCCCACCAAGGCAGGGTGGCCCGAAAAAGAAAAACTTTCACCATCATTCACTCCATCACTGTCTTGCCAGAAGGGTGCTTTACACTACAGTTTTTAAACTGCAACATTAACACCCCTCCTTCAGAGTGCAGGCACTCTACTTCCCATCTCCAGGACTCAACTCCGGCCTGCCGGTTTCCCTGAACCCCTTCATAAATGTTACTTTGATCACACTCCAACAGCACGTCAAGTATTAAAAACCATTTGTCTCCATTCACTCCTATAAAACACGCTCATGCATGCCTGCTGGAAGTCCAAGCCCCTCGCACACAAAACCTCCTTTACCCCCTCTCTCCAACCTTTCCTAGGCCGACCCCTACCCCGTCTTCCTTCCACTACAGACTGATACACTCTTGAAGTCATTCTGTTTCGCTCCATTCTCTCTACATGTCCGAACCACCTCAACAACCCTTCCTGAGCCCTCTGGACAACAGTTTTGGTAATCCCGCACCTCCTCCTATCTTCCAAACTACGAATTCTCTGCATTATATTCATACCACACATTGCCCTCAGACATGACATCTCCACTGCCTCCAGCCTTCTCCTCGCTGCAACATTCATCACCCATGCTTCACACTCATATAAAGCGTTGGTAAAACTATACTCTCATACATTCCCTCTTTGCCTCCAAGGACAAAGTTCTTTGTCTCCACAGACTCCTAAGTGCACCACTCACTCTTTTCCCCTCATCAATTCTATGATTCACCTCATCTTTCATAGACCCATCCGCTGACACGTCCACTCCAAATATCTGAATACATTCACCTCCTCCATACTCTCTCCCTCCAATCTGATATTCAATCTTTCATCACCTAATCTTTTTGTTAACCTCATAACCTTACTCTTTCCTGTATTCACCTTTAATTTTATTCTTTTGCACACCCTACCAAATTCATCCACCAATCTCTGCAACTTCTCTTCAGAATCTCCCAAGAGCACAGTGTCATCAGCAAAGAGCAGCTGTGACAACTCCCACTTTGTGTGTGATTCTTTATCTTTTAACTCCACGCCTCTTTCCAAGACCCTCGCATTTACTTCTCTTACAACCCCATCTATAAATATATTAAACAACCACGGTGACATCACACATCCTTGTCTAAGGCCTACTTTTACTGGGAAATAATTTCCCTCTTTCCTACATACTCTAACTTGAGCCTCACTATCCTCGTAAAAACTCTTCACTGCTTTCAGTAACCTACCTCCTACACCATACACCTGCAACATCTGCCACATTGCCACCTTATCCACCCTGTCATACGCCTTTTCCAAATCCATAAATGCCACAAAGACCTCTTTAGCCTTATCTAAATACTGTTCACTTATATGTTTCACTGTAAACACCTGGTCCACACACCCCCTACCTTTCTAAAGCCTCCTTGTTCATCTGCTATCCTATTCTCCGTCTTATTCTTAATTCTTTCAATAATAACTCTACCATACACTTTACCAGGTATACTCAGCAGACTTATCCCCCTATAATTTTTGCACTCTCTTTTATCCCCTTTGCCTTTATACAAAGGAACTATGCATGCTCTCTGCCAATCCCTAGGTACCTTACCCTCTTCCATACATTTATTAAATAATTGCACCAACCACTCCAAAACTATATCCCCACCTGCTTTTAACATTTCTATCTTTATCCCATCAATCCCGGCTGCCTTATATATATATATATATATATGTACAGTGCCTGCACTCTGAAGGAGGTGTTAATTTGCAGTTTAAAAACTGTAGTGTAAAGCACCTTCTGGCAAGACAGTGATGGAGTGAATGATGTGAAAGTTTTTTTTTTCGGGCCACCCTGCTTGGTGGGAATCGGCCGTGTGATAATATATATATATATATATATATAATATATATATATATATAATATATATATATATATATATATATATATATATATATATATATTATATATATATATATATATATATATATATATATATATATATATATTTATATATATATATATATATATATATATATATATATATATATATATATATATATATATATATATATATTCATCTTTAATTTACCTGCGTCTATATTATTTATGCTCATTTGATTTGTAAAATAAAGCTACTCTACTTAAGCTATTCTGTATGATGCAATAAATATATTCATGCTAACGATAATCTTACTTTACCTAATATATTAAAAATCACAGAAAGGGACGGACCGCCAAAGAGACATCACAAATCAATGACATATTTGTAGTACGTAGATAATATTTAGATAATTCACATATAAATATGTTTTAAATAAAGGGGTTAAGTATACTCTCCTGAAAAATATAAGCCACAAGCATTACATATTAAATATCTTACATTATATACAGGGCGTGTTTAAGTACACTAACTCATCATACTTTCGGAAAGAATTATTTTTAGCCTATACCGAGATGAAGTTTTTTTAAAGGTTGCTTTAGGAAAATTATAGGTTAATATGAGAACTCGTCCACTGTGAAATATGTAGCGGCTTTTGACTCTCAGTGAGTTAAACGTCCCAATATTTATTGACACTTTAGATGGGAATGAGCTGTAAATGTTGTATAAATAACACACTGCATGATGGAGCCGCCTTCACTCCTCCTAAAGTCCAGCCTCAGAGACTTTGATGGCGTATAAATAAGGGTTAGTGAGAAAGTTTAGCTCCCACACATCAGGCAGCTGCAGCAAGGTTGAGAGGTGAGGTGATGGGGGGGATATGGGTTGTGAGGTACAGGGAAGGTTGTGAGGTGAGGGTAGAGGTTGTGTTTGAAGGTACAAGCTGATCGATGTATGTTGAGGGAAGAGGTTGTGAGGTGACAGCTGAGGCTGTGTTGTAAGGTTAGGAAAAAGCTGAGGGTTAGAGGAGTTGTGTGGTGAGAACAGAGGATGTGCATGAGAAAGACCGATAGCAGCAGAGGACATGTATTATATAGGTGCGTGAGCCAAGGATAGAAAAGCTTAGGTGAGGATAAAGGTTGGGAGTTAGAGGTGTGTTGTGAGATGGTTGCAGGGCTGTGTGATAAGTTTGGGTGACTCGTTGTCAACAATGTCTCCATGAAAAGGTAGGTGTGCTTTCTAAATATACGGCCTCAAAGAAACCGTTGATCACTACAGGGAAGGACTAGAAGATTAACACTGAAAACATGATGGCTGTCGATACAGGGTAGGACAGGGCAACGACAGATTGTTATAGAAAGACCTTGGTGCTGGAGAAGCTCTCTTCATTATCTCACAATGCTAGACGTTGCATGAAGCCTACAGACTTAGTGCTTCCCTAGAAACAAACTACAGTAATGTACGAGTTTTACTATCAGTAATAAACTTTAGTAACAAAAACAATTTGGAAAATAAAGCTACAAAATTTTTTAAATAATTTTTTACTCAATCAAAACATATAGACTGACTCAGGATAAGCACAAGAGGTGTATTTCTCTCAAAGTGTAATTGCTGAGTTTTTAATCCCTAATTTAAGTTTTAAGATATTTTCGACTGGTGGTGAGAAAGGTATATACAGCCTTGATGACCCTCGTGCAGTCGAGAGATTTAAAAACTCCATCAACCAACCCACAGCCTAAATCCACTTCAGAAAATTTCTTTAAGTTCTTCGATGATAGACCTATTGAATCACAGTCTTCTGTAGTGTATAAATACACTCATGAAAAGTTTCTCATGAAGTCTATAAATACAATCATCAACATTGTAATGCTGTAAAGATTTTATTGGTAAAATGAAGCGTCAGTTACATGTTAGCATCTTTAAGCGCCTGGGAGGTGTTGTTAAGATAAACACGCCGTTAGTTATCCTGATTGTCAACATCGTTAAGTCGCGGACTACACCCTAAACATGAGCTACTTTACTGTGGTATTCATTCTTTGTAACACTATGGTGCTGATCGCTGTGATCCACCACTATGGTGGTGGCCACTGTGATCCATCACCATGGTGCCGATCACTGTGATCCACCACCGTGGTGCTGACCACTGTGATCCACCACCGTGGTGCTGACCACTGTGATTCACCAACATGGTGACGACCACTGTGATCCACCACCGTGGTGACGACCACTGTAATCCACCACCATGGTGACGACCACTGTGACTCACCACCGTAGTGCTGACCACTGTGATCCACCACCACGTAGCTGGCCACAGCAATCCAACACCATGATCCTGCCCGCAGTGGAGTTTTTACACACTGCTCCAGGACACCCAGAAATATTTAAAAATCCTTATCTACTAATTTCCATATCAAATTCTCTTTCTGCATTAAAATATATGGAAGATCTGGGTGGAACAGCAACCTCCGACGATGTCACCTCCTCCAAGAAGACACATTATGATTGCCGCTGAAGAAGTGAGTGCTTTCCCAGCTAAGTTGTCTTTTGTAAAATTTTTTACATGACGTGAATCAGTCTGTCACCAAAGTGAATATATTCAAGGCAATTAACTTAATTATTTTTGGTGCTAAGAAAGATTTAGCTTTGCTCAGTGTTAGATTTTTCTCTTTAGTATGAAAAAATATTTTGAAATTGTCATGTTTGAAAAAATAATAATAGTAATAATAATAATAATAATGTTACTGTTATTATTATTATTATTATTATTATTATTATTATTATTATTATTATTATTATTATTATTACTGTTATTATTGTTTACAATAATAAGAACACTAAGAGTATATTTATTCCTAAATGCTAATACAAACATGATTAGTCTCTTGCTTAATCCCCAGACTAAAGCTAAGTAATACATAAATAATGATGTAAAGTAAAAGGACACAAGTGCAACTAATGTGACATTTATTGTAGCAACGTTTCGCTCTCCAGGAGCTTTATCAAGCCATTACAAACAATACATGGACACAGAGGGTATATAAAGGCTCAGAGTGAGGTGAATACTAGTGAGGTACCATTTCGATGTTCACTAGTGGTAGTAGTAGTAGTAGTAGTAGTAGTGACAAAAGCAATTAATGTACGAATTAATTGCTTTTGTCACTACTACTACTACTACTACTACTACCACTAGTGAACATCGAAATGGTACCTCACTAGTATTCACCTCACTCTGAGCCTTTATATACCCTCTGTGTCCATGTATTGTTTGTAATGGCTTGATAAAGCTCCTGGAGAGCGAAACGTTGCTACAATAAATGTCACATTAGTTGCACTTGTGTCCTTTTACTTTACATATTGTCGGTAATTCTACCAACTTTATTATAAATAATGATAAAACAAAGGATTCTGATAAATATCGATTAAAAAAATAATCAGTTAAGGTTTACCATTCAATAAAAAAATTACAATTCATTTAAATTTAAATAAATCGAATAATTTGTGTACCATCTCGAGTAATTTCTTTTCTACCAACTTTATTATCGTGACTTTGGTTTGTCTCCTTCACAGTGGATCCCCTGGACCAAATTTACTGAGACAGACAAAGGCATCATTAAAATCACTGGACCTATGGGTAACCTCCTTGAGATATTTGCTGAGAGAATGAATTTCGAGTAAGTTTTATGTTTTTTTGTATGTGTGTGTGTTTATGTCGTTCTTGTACGAGTTTTTGTTTGTTTATACGAACATGTAGTGACTGCTAATCTGTGCTAGAGACTGTGTAGGAGACTGTGCTAGAGACTGTGCTAGAGACTGTGCTAGAGACTGTGCTAGAGACTGTGCTAGAGACTGTGCTAGAGACTGTGCTAGAGACTGTGCTGGAGACTGTGCTAGAGACTGTGCTAGAGACTGTGCTAGAGACTGTGCTGGAGACTGTGCTAGAGACTGTGCTAGAGACTGTGCTAGAGACTGCCATAAAGACAGTAGTGAGCAGTGACACTCATCCAGTTAGTGAACATACTAACATAATGACTGCTTTGGATAGTGTTATTCATCTTATGAGTAAGCATACCTCCATGAAGACAGAATTAGGTAGTGCCACATAACGGCAGTATTGGGCAGTGTCACTCATCCTGTGAGTCGACATACAGTAATTGAGATAGTATTGGGCAGTAATCATCCTGGAAGCGAATATAGCTGCGTAAAGACAGCTTTGGGCAGTGTCACTCATCCTTCGAATAAACATAATGCAATAAATACATTAATGAGCTGTACTACTCAGCATGTGAGGGAACATACAGAGGTAAGTTTGCCATTTGGAATTTGTCGAGCTCTCAGAATTTCTAACCTCTGTAACTCATCATTCTCCTGGCTTTGTTAGACACTGTTTAGTTTACTTTCGGTGATAGCCGGTGAGTCTACCTACCTGGAGGGTATTCTGGGGATCAACGCCCCCGCGGCCCGGTCCATGACCAGGCTTCTCGGTGGATCAGGGCCTGATTAACTAGGCTGTTACTAAGGACCATCTTTGTCTTCTCTCGGACAAATTCATTACATTTTGAGGTATCGCTTCTTCCAGAAATAGAGATAGATTAATATGTCAACAGAGAGAGAGAGTGAGAGAGAGAAAGAGAATCAGGGACATCTACACAAACTCTCTCTCACTTACAGATACGAGCTGGTTCGTCCACTTGACTCATTGTGGGGAATTAAACTGGAGAACGGGTCCTGGAACGGAATGATGGGTCAGGTCTACAGGAATGTGAGTCACTCCACACACCTCAGAGTCAGCTGTTTCTTGTTTGTAAACAATTATTTCATAGGTATTACAAACGATATATATTTGGATAGTATGGAAATTATTACTATTAGTAGCAGTAGTAGTATTTACTCAGAGACAAATATCTAATACTATTACCACTACTACAACTACTGCTACTACTACTACTACTGCTACTACTACTATTACTACTACAACTGCTACTACTACTACTATTACTACCGCTACTACAACATTCAGTAAAAACATAAGTAATAATGTTGTTTATATTATTTACTTTTCTTCTATTTTTATCACCAACTCTCATTATAAGTATTATTATTATTATTATTATTATTATTTCTTCATTATCATGCTTTTAACAATCATCCTATATTAACAAGCATGGACTGGAATCGTTCATTTAAACTTGTTACTTTAGTTAGAGATTACAATTATTAAGTTAGTCATTCACACACAACATTTGCTTGGTAGCTTAATGGGACCAGAGATTCTCTGTCCACCATAAGAGAGATATATATCTCTTTATTATTGTAACCACGAATAAGCCGAAGACTCGAACCCATGTAGTTTTGGCCCGCCTCTTGGTGAACGAAAATCACATGACGCTCTAACTAAAACGACATGGGTTCGATTCGTCGGCTAGCCGCAGTGTTGTTATTGATATCTCTTTATGTATACTGTTTGTGCGATATATACCTCTCTGCAAATACACTGAGAGGTACACATTTATCAGTGCATATATTCTGAGAGATACTGAAATGAGGTATACAGTGATACCTCTCATATCCGAACAATATGAGCCGAGACTGGTTCCGAAACACGGAGTTTCCTGATACGTGAGGGGGAAAAAATGCGCATCCGTACCGTCATATCGCCATCCGTACCGTCATATCGCTATCCATACCGTCATATCGCCATCGGCGACGGCGTTGTAGGTTTAACAAACGAGTCCAACGTCGTTTGGAGGTGGGACCAAGCACTCTGGGCTCGAATAACAGCCTCCCGGATTTCACAGACCACAGGACCATAACTTTTCAAATGGGCTGTGGACAGTGGATGCTCCAAATACTCCAAAAGCGTCTCGACACCTGCCCTTGCTACTGAAGTTTTTGGTCTTGCAGGTATTGGGTCGTCGTCGTCGTCACTTTCAGAATGTTCCGGGTGCAACACTGATCCTGCAGTCTCTGCATCCATCAGAGATTGCACACCAGGGTCGTCTTCGTCACACTCTAGCCAGTCCTGTACGTCGTCTTTTGTAGTTTTTTCCCAGCCTTGGACCAACCTGCATCCACGTGCGACAATATTTCCCTCTTTTTTTCTAGAGTAAGCACATTCCTGGCCGTTTTTGGTGCCATACACAAGATAGCCAGGACAAAACACAGTTGTAATAATGCTGAAAGGAAGACGAAGAGCGAGGCTCCTAGTGGCCAACCGGTGCACTAAAGTGCGCGCCAAGTCTGATTCAGCGTTCTGCCGTATTCGAACGGCTGTTCGGATGCTTCGGTTATGATTTTAGAATTTTGCTCTTTCCCAGGGCATGTTCGGACATTGGCGAGGTCCGGATAATGGCAGGCCGGATATGCGAGGTATCACTGAGAGGTGCACTTACTTTGAAACATATATATATTGAATGGTGAATATACTTTGAGAGATATGCATTACGATATATAGTGAGGTGTGTGTGTGTGTGTGTGTGTGTGTGTGTGTGTACTTTGAGAGATATACCTCTCTCGGCGTATGAACGTTCAGCTTTGTGTAGCATCATGAACATATCATCGGGCTGCACTCATTCATTCTATGAACATCCTGCAGGAGGTGGAGTTCGCTCTGGGCCCCTTCGCTGTAACTCCTCAAAGGGCAAACGCCATCGACTTCTCTGTAGCCGTCCATAGCGACAACCAAGCCATCATCATGACTAGACCCACTCTCCAGAACGATATCGCTGGGTTCGTCAAGCCTTTCAGCAAGGAGGTGAGGGAAAGAGAGAGAGAGAAAGAGAGAGAGAGGCACACAAACACAAGCAGCCAGGTACATACAGGAGGGCCCCGCTTATACAGCAGGTTAGGTTCCGGGCTGTTTCTGTAAAGCCAAAATCACTGCTAAAGTGAAACATAGCCTTTTTTTCACTTTCAAATGCATATAAAAGCCTGATAATATGTTTACACTATCATATATTAAGTGAGCAACAGAGCTAGGCATAAAAATTGCATATACAGTACACACATTACTTACCTTAAAATGTTTTCATTAGATTATAGTGAGTGGTAAATATATTTACTATAAGCCCGAATAAATGAAAAATGGGTATAAATGAAAGCCTTTACATTAGTGAAACGCCGTAAACTGAAGCGCTATAAAGCGGGGCCCTCCTGTATACTCGAAGCCAATGGAGACTGATGCGAACTACAGCTCTGTCATCGAGTCAACTGTGACACAAAGGATTAGCAAATTAACTCCTTGTAAACTCAATTTTAAAACAATTAAAAAAATCTGTATACAAAAACAGTTTATAATCACCTTTTTAGTGGGGTGCTTTGATGCTAGAGAAGGGCTCTTCATCCAAGAAAGTGAATCTATCCTTCGCTTTCCAGCATCAAACCTCACGGCCTCTCATTCCATAGGCATTGTATGATCCTGCTGGTTTAGAGCTGCCCACGAATATTATAACAATAATAATAATAATAATAATAATAATAATAATAATAATAATAATAATAATAATAATAATAATAATAATAATAATAATAATAATAATAATAATAATAATGACTAAATTATAATTAATAATAAAAGTAATAATAAATTTTTTAATGATAATAATTTATTAATAATTTTTTGCAGGTGTGGATTCTGATTATAATGAGTCTCCTTAGTGTGAGTCTGGCCATGGTGCTGCTGGAGGCGCTGGAGGGATGGATCTTCAGCATCACCACACGGAAGGCTGTACCCAAGATTCTCATGTGGATGTTACAGACTCTCACCCAGGAGAGTGTGTACTGGCTCTTATTTCTTATTTTTGAGAGTTGTCTGGTTATGGGCTCTCTTGATCCATTAGTATAAATGCTTTATTTCTCGTCTATGTTTACCATCCTTATACCTTACGTACTGGCCAGGAGTTTTACGACTCATTCACCATGGGTTCTAACCCCGACCTTACCGTGGTTCATCCTTCTGTCCCTCTCCCAGACCCGCGGTGGCTGCCGAAATGGGATGGAAGCCGCCTGATAGTGATCACCTGGCTCCTGGCATCCTTCGTCTTCACCTCCTCCTACAGCGGGATCCTGACGGCCATGCTGACGGTGCCACGGGTCACTATACCCATCGACTCCCTGGCTGACCTAGTGGCCCAGTCTCACCTGCCCTGGCGCCTCGAGTCTGGTGCCATGATGCTGACATACCTCCAGGTTTGTCAGCATTTTGTTTGTCAGTCTCTGTTGCCGTTGGCATAGCACATGAGTTTCCCAGCGAAAAGCAGTCGTTGGGCATGAAGAAAATAACGCAAAAACCAGCTTTTGTTGGGACCTTGTCTTGACAAAGCTGGATACGGAGAAGTAATGACAACAAAAGCTGGTTTTGTATGTTGTCTTAATATCTTTATGTGTTGGCATAAACCTCTTCAACATTCATCAACAGATGACACTGTGTCAAGAAGACGCGTTTACAACGCAACCCCACCCCCTCAAGGAAGGTGTTCCTTGTTGCCGGTGAGAAGCTCTTGATGCAAGGAATTGAACCTGTCTTCCCCTTTCGTGGATCGAACCTGAATGCCGCCCATTCTTCCAGGCGTTTTATGACCCTTTGCGGGATTAGGGCACCTCTGTGAATGATATAATAACATTTTGAACACATGAGGAACTTTTGTGTAGAAGACGTTTCGCTCCTCATTAGGAGTTTCTTCAATCCAATATAAACAGAAGACTCTCATCGTGAGCGAAATATCTCCTATATGCTGCACAGTGTGTATTCTTTATGTATCTGCCGTTACTAGTTATCCCGATGCTGTGTATAGATAACACTGTGTGCCACTAGTATACACCTGCCAGTATAATACAATACACTAACTGTAACGGATCATACATGGAATTCAATACACACTGCATTCTGCGTCTGACACGTCCCTGAACATGTCCGCTTGACCATAAATTTCCTCCTGATTAATTTGTCCACCTGTCCAGGTGGAAATTACCGATGCTTTGAAATTAGATAGATCCGAGTGCATCTAATAATATACCTAACATAACATTATTGTACTAGGAATTACAGCTAGGCACAATCTGCATTCCCATTTAAAAAAATAATTTATATATATATATATATATATATATATATATATATATATATATATATATATATATATATAATATATATATATATATATATATATATATATATATATATGTAATACTTCTTTAAAAATCCAGGAATCTGAGGACGAGGTGCGACGTAAGGCCTTCACTGGGATGTCTGCCACCATCCCAGACTGCTGGTCGGCGAGGCAAGGCATCGCTAGTGGCAAATTTGCTGCTATCTGCGACGAGACTACCATGAGGAAGTCTATATCATGGGATTTCAGGTAATTTAATAATTCTGTAAACTATAGTTGACATAAAAGACCTTATTTTAGAATTATAACAATGACATGAATGGTCTGTTTTTTAATGTATAACACTGGCATGGATTTGCTTTTTCAACGGCATAAGTGACATAAATAACCTCTTCAAGAGAATATTGACATGACTGGGTCTTCATTAAGCATAATTATGCAGTCTGTCCACCTGGTCATGGACCGGGCCGCGGAGGCGTTGATGTCCGGAATACCCTCCAGGTAGACAGGCATTTTCACAAGCATGACAGTCGATTTCTTCTTAATCTAAACCTGGACACAATTTTGTTTCGCTAGGTTTAATTACGCTATGTAGATTAATATATATTTAAGTATGGATAACCGGCGATAACCAAGTAATGTAAGCGAGCATCCTGCATCTGATAATCTGGGACAAATGGTAGTCTTTTAAAGCGTGATATCCTCTCGCCCTCTGAACAAAGAATACTAAGAATCTTGAAGCGATTAAATTCACAGAAATGACTGAAACAGCGTCCAATTTTAATTTGTAATTGTTGGGGGTCACTTGTGTATTCTTCAAGCCACAGCATTATAAATCTTATTCATTATTCTTGGCATCATGAGTGAATTTCTTGCCAGCACCAGCGGCCAGTGTCACCTGTACATAGCCAGGGAGAGAGTCTACTCCAACCTAATGATGTGTTTGGCCTTCAAGATCAACTCAACTTACCTGGAGAAGGCGAACAGTATGTAAGTAGAGTAGGAAAGTTTCTTTTTTTTTTTTTTTTTTTTTTTACACATGGTTTGACAAGGTTAAGGATCCCTAGCTTTATTGACAAGCTATTTACAGGTTAAGGATTCCTAACTTTATTGGCAAGCTAAGAGCTGTTACCTACATCAGCTCATTTGAAAGCATCTTTATTGTTATGAGACATACAAGTAGGGAACAGGATGAAGTTGGAGCCATCTGTGGGCCAGCATTTTCATTTGATCAACTGGCTTTATCTCGTTGACATCATCATGCTGTACGAATGTGTTCAATACTCGAGTCATCCTGGGTATATAGGATCTCAGATGGAGTGATGTTCTGGAGAAGGGTACAGCCAGAGTGAAGTTGCTGCTTTCTGCCCGTCTTGTGGCATAAAAGCTTGTTTCACGCTGTCCTCGAAGTGGATCCAAGTGTGGTACTTTGACAATATTGGCCTTGTATATAACAGTAAGGCCACCCACATCCCTCCTATGTTGAAGGCTCTGCTGAAATGACAGATCTATCCAGGATGGGTCTAGGCGAAAGATGAGACGTCTTGCTCTGTTCTCTACTCTGTCAAGTAGTCGCAGATGAGAGGGGGGGGCAGGCAAACCAAGAAAATGGAGCATACTCAAGGTGTGAGCGTACTTGTGCCTCGTACAGGATCTTGCAACCCCTACTGTCAAGCAGATGCGAGATACGGCGAAGTGCTGTAAGCTTCCTGGCTGCCTTGTTTGCAAGATTTGCAACATGGTTCTTCATGGTTAGTTTGGAGTCAAATTTCACCCCAAGGATATCAACTTCTTCTCCAGGTGCCAATACACTCCCATTCATCCTTACTACAGCACCAACATTACCATCATGGTGCCTAGAGACGATCATCATTTGCGTTTTCTCAGGCGCAAATGTTACTTGCCATCTATTTCCCCAAGCTGATATAGCTCTCAGCTGGTGATTGATGTAGCTTAGAGCAGCTGGCATTTCTTCTCTTGGATAAGTGAATGTCAGTGTACAGTCGTCTGCATATGCATGTGATTCTGGGATGAGATGAAGAAGATCGTTGAAGTAGACATTCCATAACAATGGACCCAGCACGCTTCCTTGTGGAACACTTGCCCCAATAGGATGTCTTGCTGATTCCGTTCCATTGAGAACTACACTTAGAGATCTACCATGAAGGTAATCACTGAGGAGACATAGTGTAGAGCCTGCAATTCCCAGTGCTTGAAGTTTTGCTAAGAGGCCCTGGTGTCATACCCGGTCGAAAGCGCCAGCAATGCCCATGCAACCACACAGCTGACTTTGGATTCATCCAGTGACTGTGCCACTTAGTGGAGAGGTTTAACAACAGATCAGCAGCAGAGTAACCTTTCCTGAAGCCATATTGACGATCACAAAGCAGTGAGTGGTAGTCATTTGTCTTGAGATTATTGTCTCAAGGATCTTACCAGTGATTGACAGGAGTGACACTGATCTGTAGTTGCTGATTTCTGCTCTGCTCTTCTTTTTGTGAACAGGGACTACATTTGCCTCTTTCCATAGAGAAGGCCATTTACACTGTACTAGGCAGTGCTGAAAGATGCGAGTTAGAGGTGCTGCTAGCTGGTCTGTACATCTTCTCAACAATCTTGGGCTCAACTTGTCCGGGCCCACAGCCTTTTCTTGGTCAAGCGATTTAAGAAGGAAATGCACCTCCTCCTGTCTTATTGTCACCTGGAGTACCACTGACAGTTTTGACACAGTTCTTGCAGCTAGCCAAGGAGGGTCCCTTGCTGGATCAGGAACTTGCATTTTGGTAGCAAAGTGTTCAGCAAAGAGGTCCGCCTTCTCTTGACTACTAGTAGAGGTGGTCCCATCCTGTCGATTTAGAGGTGGAATAAGTTCATCAAGCAGATAACCTTGTCTGTCCTTGACCAGGGACCACCAGGTTTTGGAGCCTACCCTACCTGATGCTAACTTTCTTTTAGTGTCCACCTCCCATTTAGCAATGGCCCACTTTTGAACATCACCCATATGCTCTACAGGCTTGCTGTGCAAGTTCCTGTTATAGGTGTAGGATGTCTCTTATACCTTTGCCATGCTTTGTACTTAGCAGTAGCAGCCTCTCTACAACGAAAGCCAAACCAAGGCTGATTTGTAGGCTTCGTCACATATTGCCGGTGAGGAATGTGTTCTTGTTGTAGATTAAGGATGTGTCCAGTGAAGGCTTTCGCTTGGTTGTCAACATTCCCTTGGAGAAGAGCATTCCAATCGGTGGTGGCGAGCTCAGAGCAAAGGGCTGGCCAATTACCTCTTTCCCATAGCCAGGTTGGTGGCGTGTGGACTCCTCACCTCGTTCTGTTGGGATCTTAATTGTCGTAAAAACAGCCTTGTGGTCAGACGATCCAACGTAGCCGAGGGGTTGACAAGTGACTATGCCTTCTGCCAGATCACTCACATCTCTGGGCCAGAGATGTGAGTAGGGAAATCAACAAAGTTTCTCATGTCAAACACTGCAGGAAGGTCATCAAAGTCCCTCTGTATAAGGTGCTGGTTGAGGTCAC
>NC_069421.1:12846975-12849475 GCF_026875155.1 Cherax quadricarinatus
ACCTAGTCAGGTCAGGTCACATTGACTTAAGGGAGGAACACGGCAACCGACCTGTTAGCACAAGCTATCAGGTCTAACTCACACCCACCCACATCTACTCATGTATTTATCCAACCTATTTTTAAAGCTACACAACGTTCTGGCCTCTATAACGGTACTTGGGAGTTTGTTCCACTCATCCACAACTCTATTACCAAACCAGTACTTTCCTATATCCTTCCTGAATCTGAATTTTTCCAACTTAAAACCATTGCTGCGAGTCCTGTCTAGGCTAGATATTTTCAGCACACTATTTACATCCCCTTTATTTATTCCTGTCTTCCATTTATACACCTCAATCATATCCCCCCTAATTCTACGTCTTTCTAGAGAGTGCAGTTTCAGGGCCCTTAGTCTATCCTCATAGGGAAGGTTTCTGATACATGGGATCATCTTTGTCATCCTCATTTGTACATTTTCCAGAGAATTTATATCCATTCTGTAATACGGTGACCAAAACTGTGCAGCATAATCTAAATGAGGCCTAACCAAGGATGTATAGAGTTGAAGAACAACCTGAGGACTCCTATTATTTATGCTTCTTGATATGAAGCCAAGGATTCTATTAGCTTTATTGCGAACACTTATGCACTGTTGTCTTGGTTTCAGATTACTGCTAACCAGAACTCCTAAATCTTTTTCGCAATCCGTAATATTAAGATCTACATTATTTAGTTTAATGTGGCATGGTTATTGTCCTGTCCAACATTTAGAACTTTGCATTTGTCTATATTAAACTGCATCTGCCACTTCTCCGACCACTGCATCAGTCTATTAAAATCTTCCTGGAGTGCTCGAATGTCCTCGTCAGAAAAATTCGACGGCCTATTTTGGTGTCATCGGCAAACTTGCCGATGTCGCTCTTTATGCCCTCATCTATGTCGTTTATGTAGATTGTGAACACAAGGGGCCCAAAACACTGACCCCTGTGGAACACCGCTCGTGACGTTTCCCCCACTCTGATTTCTCCCCATTTATGCAAACTCTCTGCTGCCTATTTGTCAACCATGCCTCAAATCCAGGAAAAATTTTCCTCCTATTCCATGTGTTTTAATTTTTCCCTCAATAGTCTCTGATGTGGGCCCCTGTCAAAAGCCTTACTGAAGTCCATATACACAATATCATATTCATTACCATGATCTACCTCCTCAAATACCTTAGTGAAAAAATTTAATAAATTCGTAAGGCAGGAACCCCCCTTTGTAAAACCATGCTGAGATTCGTTGATTAAATTTATGCTTTTCAAGGTGGCTACAAACTGCCTCGGCAATTATTGATTCCATAAATTTTCCCACTATGGAGGTTAGGCTTATTGGTCTATAGTTCGAAGCTAAGGACCTGTCACCTGTTTTGAAATAGGTATCACATTTGCCATTTTCCACTTATCTGGCACCATGCCAGTTTGTATGATATGTTGAAAGATTAGCCAAAGGTGTGCTAAGCTCCTCTTACATTCCTTTAAAAACCCTTGCATACAGTTCATCAGGGCCTGGGGATTTGTTAGGTTTTAATTTATCTATTTGCCTAAGGACCATGTCACTTTTGACCCTAATAGTGCACAGTTTTTTTATCGTCCTGTTCTACATAATTTATCATTACTGGAATATCGCTGGTATCCCCCCTGTGTAAAAACTGAGAGGAAAGTATGTGTTAAAAATTCTACACATTTCCTTATCACTGTCAGTGAGCTGACCCGAGGAACTTTTGAGTGGGCCTATCTTGTCCTGATCTTACTTCTGTATACCTGAAAAAATCCTTTTGGGTTAGTCTTCGATTCTCTTGCAACTTTAAAACCCCATAATCTCTTTTTGCTTTTCTAATTCCCTTTTTTATTTCTCTCTTTAACTGAATATATCGATTTCTTAATTGCCCCCCCTCTTTTGATTTGCCTATATATGCTCTCTTTTGACCAATCAGATATTTTAATCTATTGTTCATCCATTTTAGGATCATTTTTTGTTTGATCTGATTTCCCTATTTGGAACATAATTTGACTGAGCAGCTAGAACTATGCCCCGGAAAGCCCAAACACGCAACCATCACCACCTACCTGACCCTTAGTCAGGTCATTCCAGTTCAGCCCACTAAGTAATTTTTCAGTCCTATGAAATCAGCCCAAGCGAAAGTCAGGGACGGAGACTTGATTGCCATTTTTAGGGGAATTCCATGATATATTAAAACTGAGTATTTGTGATCACTCTCCCCAAACTCATCATTTAACCTCAAGATTATTAATTAGTGTTTCCCTACTGGCAAGAACCAAGTCAAGGAGGTTATTTCCCCTAGTTGGCTCTGTCACAAACTGTTTTAAAAAACATCCTGGATCGTATCAAGAAAGTCACCCGACTCTAAATTTCCTGTCAAATTGCTCCAGTCAATCTGTCTATAGTTGAAATCTCCCATTAGCACAACATTTTCGTATGTAGATGCCTTACGAATTTCGTCCCATAGAAGTTTACTG
>NC_069421.1:12859475-12879475 GCF_026875155.1 Cherax quadricarinatus
GGAGAACTGGGGATTGACGGCCCCATCGGTAGCATGGTCCACATTCTCTCCGATATCATTGGCTTCGAGTGAGTCTTAAGTCAGCTGGTGTCTATGTATATACCACCTCTGATAATAAAAAAAATAATAATGATTATCATCAGAACAATACTAATAATAAAAGAAATGAATATAGCAGCAGCAAACAGCCTTAATATCACCATCAACATCATTAAGAAAAACACCATCATCAGTAACAACAGCTACAAAAACATCAACATCGTCATCATCTTCAAAATCATTATCTTTATCACCATCATTTTATAAAAGAATTAACAGTATGGAAGAGATAGAGTAATACTAGAAATTATAGAAGAGGATAGAACGTAACTTTAGGAACCTCAGTACGTGTTCACTGAGGTACGTCGTGTAACTGGGACTATTAACCTCACTTCATAATTCACGAGAAAGAGAATTCTTTTATTACATTTAATTTTACAGCTTCGAGCTGGTCCGACCTTCGGATGGATTGTGGGGAGCCCGGCAGAGCAATGGATCTTGGACGGGCATGATGGATTTGGTGCACAGGAAGGTGAGTATGTCAGGAGTCACTGATGAAGCTGAACAAGCTTCAGCGACAATTCAGTCGCTGAAACTTGTTCTATAACGTGTGTCTTTTCTTCACTATTGCCGATGGTAGGATATATACATCCAGTCTGATATGTTGTGCCTTTGTTTCAATTTATCAGACTTCGATCTTTGCTTTCACCACGTAATGTTACTGGGGAAATTTACTCATACGGAAATGCTACTTTACTAGCTTGAATGAATTACATTATTTGTAGCATCATCTTTCTTTCCAAATATCTCTGTTTGCAACACTCATATTTTGCAAGTTCGTTATAATATCACTATACATTTTCTATCTATATTATCTCCAAATTTTGTGCCAGAATACTTTCCTGTGGAGTTCCCTTGATAATGAGGTATTCAGAGTAGACAGACACATTACTTAACAGTACACGTCGGAGTGACCTTCCTTTCGTATCAGCAACGCTGAGCAGCTCAGATTAGTTACCTCTGTGCCAACAGGAGGTGGAGTTTGCAGTGGGACCGTTCACCATCACGCCGGAGAGGGAGACAGCCTGTGACTTCTCTGCAGCTGTTCACACTGATGACTTGGCTCTCATAATGGTCAGACCTGGACTCACCAACGACATCAGCGCCTTCCTCAAACCCTTCTCTCTCCTGGTCTGACAACAAACCTGGGTTAAATAAAGTTCACTTGGATTGGTTCATTTAACTATTGGTTGTTATTTCCGAATTAAGGATGAACGTAAAATAAACAGCAAGTATATATTTCATGTTAGTTACAGGTTACGGCTCATAATGAAAGTTATCTTCAGTAATATTAAAATAGCAATAAATACTCTTTCAATGTTGTTATTTCGTCTATTTCACATTTTTATGCAACAAGGAGAGCCTAGAAATTATGTTTTCATCTGATATACTTAAACGAGATAATTCTCAGATAATTTTCATAATTACCCAAAAAACATATATACGTAAGTGCACTTCTGATTATGGGCTAGTCCTTACACCCCCAAGCATCTTAACCTCCTTCCGTAGGTGTGGCTGTTGATTCTGTGCAGTGCTACGGGTCTTGGAGTGGCCATGGCGGGGGTAGTGTGGGCAGAGGACAAGGTGTTCGGCTGCCCCACCATCTACCTGCATGAAAAGGTCGCCATCTGTGTCATCCAAACCATGACCCTGCAGGGTGAGTGCTTGCTTGATGTAGCAGTCATGTGGTAATATACTATAATGTTCATTAGCTATAGTGATCTCTCTCTTATTTGGTATATATATATATATATATATATATATATATATATATATATATATATATATATATAATATATATAATTGATATTTCAGATATATATATATATATATATATATATATATTGATATATATATATATCTATAATATATATATATTATAGTATATATATATATGAACAGCAGCTTTGATTTGTTTAATATCTTAAGGCAGAAGCGCTGAGCCCGTAGGGGTCTTACGGTCCCTGAGGAATGGAAAACACTCAGTATTGATCCAAGGAAGAGGGGACAGATTCAATTCCTTGGATCAAGATCCACTCACTACCATTAAGGAACGTCTTTTGAGGTGATAGCTTAGAGAAGAAGGTGAAGTTTTCTTAATTCAATGGCATGCTGCTGTTAAGGGCTTGGGAAAAAACACGTTTTGATCTTAAAAAAACTGTATAAGGTCATGCCTTAACAAAGAGTTTCACAGAAACGTTCTCCGAATAAATGCTTGTTGTTCAGAGTGTTTCTTGTCTCTGTGAACTTCTTTTCCTACCTGTCTCTTTCACAGGATCTGACTGGCTGCCCAGGTGTGATGCAGGTCGCCTCATCACAGCTACTTTGGTTTTGGCCTCGTTTGTGTTCACCTCAGTCTACAGCGGGATCCTGACGGCCATGCTGACGGTGCCACGGGTCACCATCCCCATAGACTCCCTGACTGACCTGGTGGCTCAGACTAAACTACCTTGGCGCCTCGAGGCGGGATCCATGATGCCTGAGTACTTAATGGTAAAATTCTAGCGGAATGACTGATTTTCCTAAAGATCAACTACCTCTGACTCTGGTAATGAAAACTGGATGATTTTTTTGTCAGTCCAGGACCATTATCGAGAATGGAATGACGGAAAAATCTTCTAGTTTTGATCTATAATGCGTAGACTAGTTGCGAATTCTTCTATTTACATTATCGTAGCTTTTATTATTCGTCATGATAGTTCATTTTGTTTTTAGAATCTCACAAGAACCGAGATCTACTCTCACCTTCTTCCATCAGCCTGACAACATTCATCAGGCTTTGCTTGATCCCTAAGGGTTTAGCGATCACCCATGAATATAATAGATAATATAATCAACTCTAGATAACAATGAAAGCAACGTGAAGAGATTTCATCTCCTTTAGGAGTCTGGGGACCCGGTAAGGCAGAAGGTGGTGACGGCGATGTCTGGCACCTTCCCTGACTGCTGGGCCGCGCGCCAAGATATCGTTAAAGGGAAGTACGCTGCCCTCTGTGACGAGACTTCCATGAAGAAGTCTATGTCCTGGGACTTTAGGTGAGTTCCCCAGAAACACTTGTCATGTTCTAAGACTCGAGGTGAGGTACTGTAAACATTTATTAAACGTCATCCCTTCCTTTGGACTCCAGGTGAAGTCATAACGAACATTTATCAAACGGTATCCAGTGTGTAGAAATTATGGTTGCGTACCAAGCTTTCTCCCTCACCACCCAAAAAAATAATCATACAGGATGAATATTTCCCGTAGATTTGTGTGAATTTGAACATAATTCTGAGATATTCTTAAATAAATCTGTGTGAATTCGAATATAATACTGACAGTTTTATAAATCATGAATGAATATTATACATGTTACGATTACCATTGTGGATCCTCGTTTAATTTTACAGTACGACTGGGAAGTGTCACCTGTACATCGCCAGTCAGAAGGTGTATTCCAACGCTATGATGGCTATGGCTTTCAAGATCAATTCCACATACCTGCAGAAAACTGACGAAATGTATCCAGCGGTTTCAGTTTTCTTTCATGTTTATAAAATTCTTTATTCAGATATTGTCGATCTGATAACCTGTTGCATTTTTCTAGGAATTTGTAGTGAATTTTCAAATATATTCGTTATGAATGGCAGTCACATTGTTTTTGCTCTATGTTTTCTCGTAATTTTACTATTATTTATTATGAAGTGACAGAAAAATTCTACGTACAGTTATATAATCAAAACTTAATGAATGCCAAGTGAAGACATATGTTCAAAATTAACAAAACATCATTTGTACAAAGATATAATGAAACGTCAAAAAAAAAAAAAAATCTACTCCGTTCAGTTTATTAATCTAACATAGGTACATATCCCAGGATAATATATAACATTGGGTAAAAAGATGGTTGAAATATGGCTCTCATAAAAGATATTTCGAGACAGAGACATATCGGGTTACAATAACAAGAGACTATTTACTAGCAGTATTGGCTATAAGAAAATCAATGGAAGAGATAGTGAGCACCAGGGCTCTGTTGTCTGGAAAAGTGTCGATTTGTAATGGTTAAAGAACATCTGTTAGCAAGTCTTGAGATGCAGTTGTCGTGCTCCAGAATTGTTTGATCACATGATTTACAGACAAAATAATTTTAGGTTAAACCTTTCCATCTTTCACGTCCATTGCTCTCATATTGACAAAGTCCAACATACTGACGAAGACGACCAAACATGATAGTTTTTATTTCTATAAATACTTAAATATTGCGAGTGTATACATCATCTCTCTCCCTAACTTCCACATGAAGCTTCCGTAGTTATTGTACTCACTCTGGAATACCTCATCGCCTTACCTTACATTTCACTACCTGAAGTAAGAAACTCATTCCGTTTGGAATGAGTTTCTTACTCATTCCGTTTGGAATGAGTTTCTTACTCATTCCGTTTGGAATGAGTTTCTTGGGGCAGCAAACTATTTTAGCAATTTTTTTTTATAAATTCCTAACTTCTTTCACTGATTCAGTAACACTTTCCATTAAACCATAATCATTGACACATTCTTGATTTAGAATCACCTCGCCTTAAGTGCCTATTTAAACTTCAGTTACACCTCCTGTCGAACCGTAGTGGCGCAGTTGTATGAAGCTAATAATGCAATCTATTTCCTCGAAAGATTTCAAAACACTTTGTTTTATAATAATAATTTTTATATTAGCAGTGTTTTTAGCATTATAATAATATTTTGATGTCATAAGATCAATGTAAAAAAGTAATCAGCGATATCCTGATTACTTTTATCATTAAATCTAACCACAATAGTTTCGCCTAGTATCTAACAACATTACGCCACCATCACTATCTACACATTTCATGTTCAGACTCACTGTCAGCAATAATCATATAATTGTTTTACTTTCAACTTCAGTGCCAAAACACTTATCATTCCCACTACTAATTCAAAGCTCACTGACAGCAGCAGTGACTGTTCACTTCCTGACACCGGTTCACTTCCTGAGTGAGGTGAGATGTATATTATAAACAAGTGTACTGAGACCTATTGCCTCTGTTTACCTTGCATTAAATAGGTAGAATCCACCATGACCACCTTTAACATGAAGACCCCTCACTTCCTCATAACCCGGTCTATATTCTTCAGAAATCTCTCCTCTCGTTCCCAGCATCATGATGGTGAAGGAGTCAGGACTGCTGGCGAGGTGGATGGGTTTAGAGATCACCAACACCAGCCAGTGTCTGCGACCTCCAAGTTCAGATAAGAGGGAAGGTATCGCTGCCCTCAGTCTGGAGGCTCTCTTTGGCCCTTTTCTTGTTTTAGCTACAGGTGAGCTCATTTTTCTTCTTTTCTTGCTCCTCCTCGTCCTCCTTCTCCTCCTCCTCTTCTTCTTGTTCTTCTTCTAACACTACTATCTCTTCGCCAAACTATACCTGAAGACTTATTTCCATTAGTAAAAACTAGTCATATTTCAGAGTCAAATTCAAGACAAATCCACTGAAGCCTCCTGTATATTTGAGTTTAGTGTCACTCAACTTCTCTTGTATTACAACTACATACGCTAAATAATACGCAACCTTCGCAAATGTCTTTGCACTCCAGAGAATGTAAATAAAAGATTTCGCTCTCAAATTCCAAGTAGAAGAGATCCTTGAAGATTCGCGATGCGGACACGAATAGTGTATAGCTGGTCTCCTGTTGCAGGTTTGAGTGTGGGGGCAGCGGTGCTGCTGACGGAGATTCGTACATCAGCGATGTCTTCACAAATTCAAATAGGTAATTTAAAAATAGGTAATTTAAAAATATGTATTTTAAAAGTAGGTAACTTAAAAATAGGTAATTTATAAATTAGTAGTTCAGGTAGGTAGTTGCTGCCCATTAGCTGTTACTAGTAAATATGTCGGTACTAGGAAGAATTATGGACATATACACGCACGTAAGTGGAAATATAAGCTTTTGTATGTGTGTGTGTTTGTCTATAATGCATAATTGATGCCAGTTAGTTATATTTCAACCGTGCACAAACGAGACCCAAAAATCCCTCTTAGTAACTATGACCTTGATCTTACAGATTACCATCACTGTGAAGATTATGACGATCAAGACCATCAAGATGATCAAGGTGATCAGGAGAATCAATTAGTCCACACACACACACACACACACACACACACACACACACACACACACACACACACCACACACACACACACACACACACACACACACACACACACACACACACACTGGGAATACAGAAAATTTTAACAAGCTAGAGCAGAATCACACCTGGACAATCCACATCCATTT
The DNA here is from genome assembly GCF_026875155.1 of Cherax quadricarinatus. Taxonomy (NCBI): domain Eukaryota; kingdom Metazoa; phylum Arthropoda; class Malacostraca; order Decapoda; family Parastacidae; genus Cherax; species Cherax quadricarinatus. The sequence goes on from NC_069421.1 coordinate 12,865,873, forward strand.
GTCCTCTTAGTTTTCGCTTCACACAGACTGGCTCTATAAAACTGAGCTACAAACATTGTAAACAAACCACGGAACGGGTGAAGTTTTACCCCATGACTAGTGGCCTGGGGTTTTACGACTCACTCGCCATGGGTTCATACCCCACTCGTTCCGTGGTTTGTTTCCAATCGTATTATTACGATTCCGTGATGCAAACATTGTACTATCCCTGCGGGTAGAGCACTTTTTGGTGAATGTAATAACCTCTCTCTCTCTCTCTCTCTCTCTCTCTCTCTCTCTCTCTCTCTCTCCTCTCTCTCTCTCTCTCTCTCTCATGGCAACATTTTCTTTTATTTTAGTCACAATAGTTCATGAATCATTTCCCTGAGTGATGATTTTTTTTTTTTTTTGCCTTCTCACGTTCAAAAATAAAATTGTTTTAGCAACTGCGTTTAATTTTTAATTAAACCCTCTCTTAGAAATACACAGAAATAGATCCAATAATTTAATAGTATCGTCAAGACACAGGAACTCATCTGCTATTCGCTGTCCACCTTGTAAATGCATTTGAGTTTCTCATTGGGCAACAGAGAGTGCTATGTTAGGTTAGGTTAAGTTGGGTTAAGTTGGGTTAGGTATGGTTTGCCAGGAAACAAGACAAGTTGACTCACGAAATCGTAATGACACGATTGCAAACAAACCATACCCCGGCCGGGATTGAACCCGCGGTCATAGAGTCTCAAAACTCCAGCCCGTCGCGTTAGCCACTAGACCAGCTAGCCACAATAAAGATTCATCCAACTAGGTATATTTCTACACCATAGGAAGGTTAGCACAGGCACCTCTGTGACCACAAATGCAAGTTTTTACAGACGAATTCGTCTGTAAAAACGAATTCGTCTGTAAAAACTTGCATTTGTGGTCACAGAGGTGCCTGTGCTAACCTTCCTATGGTGTAGAAATATACCTAGTTGGATGAATCTTATTGTGGCTAGCTGGTCTAGTGGCTAACGCGACGGGCTGGAGTTTTGAGACTCTATGACCGCGGGTTCAATCCCGGCCGGGGTATGGTTTAACAAGACAAGTTTTTCCTGACGCGGGTCTTAGTCATGACTCGCAGCTGGAGCTCTTGGTCAACTGACCGAGGCCTTCCGCTGGCTTACCGGTCCACCACTTTAAAAAATTATGGTTACGATTATAACTAGATTTTTTCTGCTTCCTCAGTGACCATTTTTCAGAGGTGGTGCCTTGATCCAAGGAGTTGTGGCTACCCTTCCTATCACTGGATCAACCTGATTATTTCCAATTCCCGAGACGCTGTATAACCCCTATGAATTTAGCGCTTTCCCGTTAATAGATCCTGACTGAGGGTCTGTGGGCAGGACGCTGAGAATTTCTGTCGGGTCTTACCTACCCATTAAAATTCAAAATATTAAAAAATTATTAATTCATAAGGTTTGTGTGAAAATAAAAAGCAGGTGTATATCTGTCACTATTTTTTTTTTTTTGTCTAAATTTTTATTGGTCTACTGTGGCTACTGAGAGGAAGCTTCAGCTCCTCAGTCCCCTCGTGAAGCTCTCCAGAAACGTTATACTCAATTATATTAAACGTAATTTCTGGGGAACTCTTTCTTTTGCGAATGATCTAAGCCTATCAGAAGAGGCTTTCTTAGGTTATCGCATGGAAACGAGATTTCAAGACTGAAAACTAATATAACTTTGGTCATCGATCACCTGTACCTTCCACCACTTGCAGGAACCCTTCCCTAGTTACACTGAACCATCGCTGGAGATATGAAGCAGACTGGATGAATCGTTTTCATCTTATGAATACAGGTTGGAAGGAAGAAAAGAGAAAAAAAAAACTTAAGGAACTTATCGGGAACAAGTAATAATAATAATAATAATAATAATAATAATAATAATAATAATAATAATAATAATAATAATAATAATAATAACAAAAAGACTCCGCTTTAGAAATTCCTATCAAGACATTTTCTCACAAACACTTCTCCCTTCAAGGGAGTGTGTTGATAACGTTGAAGGGCTCTTGATTCAAGAAATCAGAGCTAACTTCTCATTCCTAGGATCGAATCTAACAATCCCCTACCCTTTCTTCCCCAGTTCTCTATGAATATAATAGAATTCTCAGACACGTTTCACAGCTTCCCTCACTAAACTATTTATAGCTTCGCGAATATTTACCAGTTGTTGTCTATATTTCCTTCAGCGAGACGTATTCTTTGAAGCTGCTAAATTAATAAATTTAATTTTAAAGGTAAATTTGATGTACACACTGTATAAATAAGAGTGTGAAGGTACAACAGCCTAGCTTGTACGTTGTCATCAACGACACAAGGAAGGTGAGTGTTGACCAGAGGAGACAGAAAAGCCAAGTGACTAGCGTCTTGCTTACCGTTGACGAAGTAGGGTTCTGTGTGATATCTAGGCAAATGAATCAACATACAGTAGTGTTGTGGGATATAAATGTACAGGGATATTTCCGTGATGGTAATTCTGTCAGGATTTCAGCAAGTAGCTAGGTTTATCAGACTGGTAATGTACAGGTGGCATGCAACCCTCATGTAATGAGTAGGCTCTAATCTTAATAAACCAACTCACCTCGACCTACAATCAATATGCGCTCATATACATTATGTAATGGCAAAAAAATATGCAAATTGCAACTGTGTGACTAACAAGCATTTCTCTGACCACTCTACCAGGTATTCCCACAACTTGACGGAAACCAACGCACCACCTAGAACATGGTAACCACGAGACCTTTCATAAAGATTGCTGCTGGAGAAGTACGTATCTGTCTATACTGTCTATGGTGTTCTTGGCCCAATTGGCAGATCGTTGGTTATGGTGGGTTACCTAGGTCCTCCCACACTCCCATCCACGACATACGATGCTTATAATTAATTGGTTATGGTGAGTTACCTAGGTCCTCCCACACTCCCATCCACGACATACGATGCTTATAATTAATTGGTTATGGTGAGTTACCCAGGTCTCCACACTCCATCCACGTACATACGATGCTTATAATTAATTGGTTATGGTGAGTTACCTAGGTCCTCCCACACTCCCATCCACGACATACGATGCATACAATTAACAATAATACCTATGGGGACAGTTTACTAACAGTAAGTAAAATTATTGCATTAGTAAGAGTGATGGTAGAGGTGAGAAAAGGGACACTGAACTATGACTTTCAACAGTACACAGCGAGGCAGTGGAATGAAGGGTGACTGCAGGTTTCCAAGCTGAGGAAAATATTTAGAATTCATGAGTTCATTTTCTCTTGATGAGCAGATCTAAGAAGTATTTTCCTTTATATCAGCCTATATTCAACTGCTGGTGTAGTCTTGCTTATTAGAGTTAGTAAGATCTTAGTTTAAGATGGGAAATTAGGGGCCCAAGTCCGCCGTCTGTTTGTAGTAAATTAATAAAGGTGACTGAAATTACCCTCAGAGTTCCTCAAGGTTCGCATTATAATGTTTAATTACTCAGAATATGATAAAAGCAATTTTCAATCACCTTATGAGAGTTTTATCAACATGCATCACACATCACAGTCTATAAAATCCTTGAATCTGTAGGTTGTTTCTGTGAATAAAAACAGCATGAAAAGTGTTTATTAAAAAAAGCTCATATTTTGAATGTGAGCTTTATTTATTGCATTTTACATAAACAATAGGAGGTGACGACTAAGAACTACGAGCATATTAAAAAATGTATATGTATAACAAGGTTTCTTGTTAAGTGTAAGACTCTTGAAAAAAAATTTATTCATCATGACTCGAAAAAATTATGCCATTAATTCGAGCAATTAAATATTTAACATAATTAAAATTAGTATAATAGAAGATACCTTCTTTCTTGATAATGTGAAATGCGTTTAGGCTTTTTTTCATAATATATCAGATGTAAGACTTTAAATCCTCTAAACCCTGTCTGTGGTGTCACCACGTGTGTGTGACAGTGGGGACTGTGGTCACGGGTTACCCAGACACCAGACGGATTCGTCACCATCACAGGACCAGCAGCTAACCTCCTCTACATCATTGCCCAGTTACTCCAGTTTGAGTCAGTAAATAAGTAATTTCTAGATTTCAATTAGAACTAGCTTCAAGTATGTGAATATTATTTCTTGCCACATGCATTGGACAACGAAAGATATTTGAAATGCTTAGCAATTCGCAGACAGGCGAAATTATTTACAAACATTGTCTGTATATCAACAGCAGGACTCGAACCTGCAAACTCTGTATCAAAGTAACCAGTACTTTACCACGGAGCTAGACCCCAGATAAGTATGGGCGTCTAGCCGGAGCCAGGCGGTGGTTCCCCATACTTGGTAATGTACTGGTTACTCTGGGAATTGCTAAGCATTTCAAATCTCTTTCGTTGTCCATTGCATGTGGCAAGATTTGAAGAAATAACTTTTATAAACGAACTTTGTACCCGGGGGTATGGGGAAACATCGTCTGGCTCCGACTAGACGCCCAAACTTGTCTTGGGTCTAACTCCATGGTAAAGTACTGTGGACTCTGATACAGAGTTTGCAGGTTCGAGTCCTGTGTGAACAGAGACAATGTTTATATATATATATATATATAATATATATATATATATATATATATATAATATAATAGAAGAAAACAGTTGAGGGCTTTCATGCTTACACACATTAGAGTTTGCTTAAATCTCTGTGTTTGTTATTAAGCTGTTATTGCCTGATAGGTAATATACAGCCTTAATGACCTTCATACACTCGATAGTCTTTAAGCCTCACAAATAAACAAACCTAATACTTTAATCCCTTGAACGAGGATATACACTGATCAGTGCATATACACTTGGTGTTTATACTGTGCTGGCTATCCTAATGCAACATACTGTTACAATGATTATAAATGGTTCGGTGATTCCAATAGTGTGTGGATAAGAACACGTGTGTACCGCACAAGACATTTACTGAAGAAAACGTTTCGCCCGAGTGCTATCAGTATTCATCATCACTCCTTCACCAATCTTTCATCAGTCCTTCATCTGTCTTTCATCAGTCGTTCCTCAGTCCTTCATCAGTCGTTCCTTAGTCCATATTATCACTTACAAAGTCACTCATAACGAAAAGTTTCCTGTAATATGTGTTCTGAAATGTACGTAAGTGTCTTTTTTCTACATTCTGTTTCAAAAACCTGCAGACGCTCACCATTATCTTACAACAATAAAGGAATGTGAAAATAAAGATAAATAAATCAACTGTAAAATTTAGACGTAGTTTTGCACTTCATCGAAGAAATTTACATATGCATGTATTTTAATTTTATAAATAAAACAATGAGTTTGAATAATCGGATTAACATCAGTTGCTCTCTCTCTTCTCTCTCTCTCTCTCTCTCTCTCTCTCTCTCTCTCTCTCTCTCTCTCTCTCTCTCTCTCTCTCTCTCTCTCTCTCTTAGCTACCAGCTGTTGGTACCAGATGATGGGTTGTGGGGCACTGAGAACCCAGATGGCACCTGGTCAGGCATGATGGGCATGATCGTGAGGGAGGTACGTCGAATATGTGACGTGTGACGGGTGTGTCAAACTTGAGACTTGTGACAGATACGTCGAACGTATGACGTGTGACAGATACGTCGAACATGTTACGGGTGGCAGATACTTCGAATCTGTGATGTGTGGAAATTACGGTGAATGAGTGACACCTGAGAGACACGTCTAATATACATGAGTGTGAATAAGAAGCATATTATTCACACGTACAATAGTTAATATTATATAGAAGCGTGAGCTTAATAAATAGTGAGCAAGTCGAGCTAGTGGTGATTCCTTCACGAGGTTGCAATACAAAAATAACTCGCATGCACACTTTTATGTGTGGATTATATGTGTATTGTTCCAGCCACTGTACTGTGCCTTTTTGTTCTTCAGGAGGTTGAGTTCGCCCTGGGTCCCTTCACCATGACAGCAGAGAGAGGCTCCGCCAGTGACTTGTCCTTTCCTCTAAACAGCGATAACAAAGCTATACTGACAGTCAGACCACGCGTGGAGAATGATATCTCAGCCTTCCTGAAGCCCTATACCACAGAGGTAAGCCTGTTACCCAAAGGTAAGCCAGTTACTAATTACCTGTCAACTGCAGGTGAATAAAGTAGACTGTAATATAGTCTGGTTATAGGCAATCTTGATTGTTCGTAGTTAATTTAAGCTGCGTGTTGACAATGACGACCAATAATATTTTGATAACTATACTGGAAGTGAATATACACTATACGTACACCGAGAGATATACACCTCTCAGTGTATATATATGTTGTTGACTTCACATAGAGAAAAGGAGACCATCACAAAAGGAAACAATAGTTTCAAAGCTATGTCTGAATATGTAGATTCACTCAACAGCTGCACCCAAGTGGGGGATTGAGCTTTAATCACAAAGCACAATTATGGATATTGATAATATTTAATTCCCTAGTGCCTGAAAATCCATCGTTTGATCCCATCCTGGACAAGCCATCACTAGATAATCAAGTTATGCTGTCCATGGGAATTTTTCTGTTTGTAAATACCTCATCAATTTCTACAGTATATAGAAATGCAATTGTTATTTTTGTACCATTTTTTATCAAAAGATCTCACCATAAGTGCCAGTACAATGTTCTTATCAATAATTAAAGAATCATAGTTCTCTCTCCAAAAGCTAGTAGCTTTCTGGCATTCATCTGGTGCCACGAGTGCCATCTTGCATAATATATGAGGCTCTAAGTTTCTTTAATGAAATACTTTTGCCAAAATCAATGTCTGGGACAAATTTCTTTAAAATATCTACCAAGTGAATCGCTTGGGAGAATGGCAAGTTATGTTCCGTCATGAGAGGGTTAATTCTGCCCTTGCAAGCATAAGCTAATCCTGATACCTTCTTAAAATGCTCTTTGATACTGACTATGGTTTTCTTGGTATTTACATTTCTTGCATGTTTTAAGGAAGCTTTATGAGCCTTAAGAAATGGCTTATTATAGTTTTTCCTCTCAAGATTACCTGCGTTTTCATATTTTACACCCAAAAATCCAAGGCGGATCTTCAATATCGTGGAGTGGATCACTGCGTGAGACTTGCAGGGAACCTCCCAACGAGAAGCAGTCACAGAAAAGTCAGAGTGGCAGCAGCCGATTAAGTTTCAAGAAATCTATGACTCATAACAGCAGCCATCTGCCTAATATGTTTATTGCCGAGTAAACACAAATAACTTGGACCTGAATGCTTATCAAATCACGGAACGGGTGGGACCGAACCCAGGGCAAGTGAATCCTAAAACTCACAAGACTCACTTTCCATGGGTTCAAATCCCACCCGTTCCGTAATTTGTTTGCAATCGTGTTATTACGGTCCTGAACGCTTAGTGTCAACATCTTGTTATAGCTTTCTATACGCGCCCCGTTTACTTACACAACATCTGATAAAAAAATATAAAATAATCATGTACAAGACATTTACGAAAACTTTATTAACACTCAGTAAGTCTTCATTTATACCTTTGCCTTAAATATAATAAGAAAATGAAATGAAACGGTAGTCTTTAAATAAAGCGTACATGTGTATTAGCACTATTCATAACAGTCTCCCATTCCCCAAACACTGAATAACCCAGAGGAATCTAGCATTTACCTTTTAATTTAATAATAATAATAATAATAATCAAACCACGAAACTGTGACATTTTCTCGCTTAGGTGTGGCTTGTGTTGCTGGCTAGTGTGGTGTGTGTGGAGAGCATGATGGTGTGGCTCATGTCAACAGAGGAAAAGATATTCAATAAACGCACCAGGAATGTGGTCTCTAAGAAGGTCTCTCAGACCTGGGTCTGGGTTCTTCAGGTCGTCACACTTGAGAGTAAGTCTGCGTGAAGATCCGCTCAGCATGGTGTAAACATGAGGGACTTCTCAGCACAGTGTATACATGAAGGTCTGCTCAGCACGCAGAGTATACATGAAGATCTTCTCAGCACACAATGAACACATGATGGTCTGCTCAGCACACAGTGTATATATGAAGGTCTGCTCAGCACATATTGTACACAAGAGGGTCTACTCAACACACAGTGTATATATGAAGATTTGCTCAGTACATAATGTACACATAAAGATCTGCTCAGCACACAGTGTGTACATGAGGTTTGCTCATCACATGGTATATAAATGAAATTATCCTCAGCACAGTGCCATGCAGATCACCATGCTGAAGAACACGTGTCCAAGAAACTGATGCTTCCTTCACTTTCTTTGGATTAAACTTGATTTCCTCCTATTACTCAGGTGCAGAATGACTCCCTAAGGGTTTGGCGTATATCACTATGAATAATAATTACGACGTCAAGCAAATCAGGAAGTAAACTTTAAGCCTGATATCACTTCCTTCGATATCGTCTTTTTAGTTTTGAGTTTGTGTGTGAAATGTAGCTATCAACACATGAAAAAATAATATAAATTTATATCATCATAATAAGAATAATAAATATATTTATCAACACAACAGAAAACATTCTTATTCACATTACAAAACAGTCAACATTATACACCAATTAAATACAGTTAACAATACTATCAAAACTATTTTTATATCCCAAACACTGTATTGCTCTTTAGTGGAGCGAATAATTAATTCTGTTACACCACTACCAGGTCCTCAGTTTCTTCACAAGAGAGACGCAGGACGTCTCATAGCCACCTCCTGGCTCCTGGCTTCCATAGTCTTCGCCGCCTCCTACGGCGGGGTCCTGACCGCTATGCTGACGGTTCCTCGGGTCACCATCCCAATAGACTCCCTGCCTGATCTGGTGTCCCAAACTAAGCTGCCCTGGCGGCTCGAGGCTGGCTCTATGATAACTAGATTTCTTTTGGTAAGACAATTTTCATAATCTAATAGGAACACAGATGTAATTAACGTGATATTTTATTGTGGCAACATTTCACTCTCCAGGAGCTTTGTCAAACCGTTACAGCTTCACAGTAAAATGTCACACTAGTTGCATCTGTGTCCATTTACCTAACATTTTGTCGGTAATTCTACATTTATTACTAAACCAAGTTAGTGATTCAGAACTTCGTTCTCTCAAGTGGCAGTAGAGTTAAAAGATATTCCACTCTGCTGCAGGAGTCCGGGGACCCGATGAGGCAGAGGGCGGTGACGGCGATGTCTGGGAGCATTCCTAACTGCTGGGAGGCTCGTCAGGAGCTCGCTGAGGGTAAATTCGCTGCCATCTGCGACGAGACCACCATGAAGAAAGTCATGGACTGGGAGTTTAGGTGATCTACACAAACTAAGACTGATTAATTTGGGAACAAAATTCTTTTAAATAGACTGTACAAAACAGATTTTTTTTACAGACTTCTTTTCCCTCTCAGCAGAGCTTCATCAGGTCAAGGGTCAATCAAGCACTAATTAGAGCCATGTGTTGTCTGCGATACGTTCGTTGTCTTACCGGCCAGATTCACAGAAAAATTTGCGTTTCAGTATTTATGTACCCATGCGAAATCATCTTTTTTCTTGAAGTTTATATATTTTTATTACTTGTAGCACTTGAGCTTCTGAATTATTGGTTTTAACTGGGTTTTAAGCATATCGTCTGCACAAGGGTCATTAGTTCACCACCAGCCAACAAATTTTAATCACTAAAATAGACAAAAGTAAGCTCTCATTGTATATACATGATATACACACCTCTCGGTGTATATAATCTTAATGGTTGTTAAGATGACATTCATTTATTTATATAACCCAGTATACTTGTTATAAATTTTTCTATGATTAAGGCAATTATGACATTTATTTCTTTAAATATATATAATTTAAAAACTTATTTGCTTATTTATTATTTTAATCCATGTACGTTTTTATTCTGACTTTCTTGATCTTAGTATATAAACATGAATCCATGATTTAATTTTAATTCTTATCTTACGTAGTAAATAATAATTCATATTAATGTACAAACAGACTAAGAATGAATTCCTAATCTGTCAATTTTAAACTTAATAACTTACTATTATGGTGTCGTGGGGCGCAGTGCGAACGCTCAGTGTCACCTCTACATTGCTCGGGAGAAGGTCCTAACTAACGCGATGGTGGCCATGGCTTTCAGAAAAAACTCTTCCTATCTTTCCAAAGTCAACAAAATGTGAGTTATCCTACTGATATTTTCTTACTATATCGTTACCATGGAGACGGTGACACCCTCACCGAACTTGAAATTTTTTAATAGGTGAAAAGCCAAAAGATAATGCTGTGATAATGGAAACCCTTAAAAATACTTATAATAATAATTCCAGAATCTGGATTATTCATTGTCGACAAGACAAAATATCTCCTGCCTCTCCCATACACATCATGCTTCTGAGCATCCCTAATTCCACCTCACACGCGACTGTATTTCATGAAAGCTAAACCCCGTCTAGGTTAATCTAAGAACTGATAAGCACCCCTGACTGAATGACTCCTTCATGTAGCATCCACACGGTGAAGGAGGCTGGACTGATTTCTAAGTGGCTTGGAGAGCAAGTCACCAACGCCTCGCAGTGTCTTCGACCTCCCTCCTCCGACAAACGTGATGGCATCGCCGCTCTCAACCTCGATGCCTTCGCTGGTCCTCTTCTCATCCTCCTGGGAGGTAATGGAATCTCCTCTCTAGAGAGAAAAATCTAAGATTTTTTAGTAAAAAAAAAGTCTTGAAAATGTATATAGAATCCTATAAAGTTTATGGACAGTTGTATACCCGCCTTGCGTCAGGATATGTCTCTTCAGACATAGCAAAGCCATAGTTAGTTCGTCAAATTTAGTAGATTACAAGGGGGTCATCTTTATCCAAATGGCATACTGACAATTGCCGACAATAGCAAAGAAAAGACACGCTGCAGTTCAAGCTTCTGTTGATAATGCTGGCAGAGGGAACGGTTGATGCTGAGGGTATTTATTACATTTACATATGCTTATTTTCACAGATACTTTCAGGGACGCTGCTTGCCGGGGTGATGTTTCTGGGAGAGCTCTTGTACCATTACCTACTACACAATGTCTAGGAGGCAGCCTAGAAGAAGGCCTAGGAAAATGTCAACATTCAGCCTGCCAGACAATTTCTCATGATTTTCGTACGTAGGGATGAATTCATAGTAATGATGAATAGGAAGAATAAAGAGCATATATTGAAATATTTTCTTATAGGCTCTGCGTCTTATTCGTATTTATGCATATCTATAAAATATGTATTTTGTAGATTTTCTCAATATTTATTTTTCCAGTAGTTTGCACTGTATTCTCTAATTTGAGAGTCAGACGAACTGAGTGAATTTAGTATTAGATATAGAGTGATGACCTTATCACTCCTTAGAGAGGGAGAGGGAAAGTGAGAGAGAGAAAGAGTGTATGTGTGTGTGTGTGTTGTGTGTGTGTGTGTGTGTGTGTGTGTGTGTGTGTGTGTGTGTGTGTGTGTATGTGTGTGTGTGTGTGTATGTGCGTGTGTGTTGTGTGTGTGTGTGTGTGTGTGTGTGTGTGTGTATGTGTGTGTGTGTGTGTGTATGTGTGTGTGTGTGTGTGTGTGTGTGTGTGTGTGTGTGTGTGTGTGTGTGTGTGGTGTGTGTGTGTGTATGTGTGTGTGTGTGTGTGTATGTGTGTGTGTGTGTGTTGTGTGTGTGTGTGTGTGTGTGTGTGTGTGTGTGTGTGTGTGTGTGTGTGTGTGTGTGTGCAATTTAAACTGAACTAGAGGCTCAGCATTATATATGTTCTCATAAAGTTGAATATACAAATATAACCTTCCTTCTTTTACAGGCATCAACAAAAATTACAAAAGCATCTTAAGGACCAAGACCTTACCCCTTCTTTACACATCTGCATCATCTGTACCAAGATAACCACAAAGGCACACAAATCTTTATTAAAAGTACCACATTTATGAGGCTGTAAACAAAATCACATATCAACAATATTTAATTCATCACATGACCATATATGATTCGTCCGAATAATTTAAGAACACTAAATTCATTATAAAAATAATTAAGAAGTTTTAAATCCGATAAAGAACACGATCCCTTACACAAGTAATAGATTTATTAATATATATCTTAAATTTAATAAGTAGATTAAGTCTTTCAAACAAATACAATAAGTGTGTTAAATCCCTCAACCAATTGCATTAAGAACATAAGAACAAAAGAAAGAAGAAACACTGCAACAGGCCTACTGACCCATGCGGAGCAGGTTCATGCCCCCCCCCCGGATTAGCTCAATGACCCACCCAGACTGGTCACCTCCACTCAAGGATGGAGCACTGCACCAGACCCAGCAGCACAAGCTAGTCAGGTCCAACTCACACCCACCCACACCCGCTCATGTAATTATCTACCTATTTTTAAAATTACACAACGTTTTAGCCTGAATAACTGTACTCGGGAGTTTGTTCCACTCATCCACAACTCTATTACCAAACCAGTGCTTTCCTATATCCTTCCTGAATCTGAATTTTTCCAACTTGAAACCATTGCCTTCTGCAGTGTTCCTTCGTTCTTATGTTCTTATGTTCTTATTGCTGCGAGTCCTGTCTTGGCTGGAAATTTTCAGCACGATATTTACCTCCCCTTTATTTATTCCTGTTTTCCATTTATACACCTCGATCATATCATCTCTAATTCTACGCCTTTCGAGAGAGTGCAGATTCAGGGCCCTCAGTCTATCCTCATAGGGAAGATTTCTGATACATGGGACCATCTTTGTCATCCTCCTCTGTACTTTTTACAGAGCATTTATATCCATTCTGTAATACGGTGACCAGAACTGAGCAGCATAGTCTAAATGAGGCCTAACCAAGGATATATAGAGCTGAAGAACAACCTGGGGACTTCTATTATTTATACTTCTAGATATGAAGCCAAGAATTCTGTTAGCTTTATTGCGAACACTAATGCACTGTTGTCTTGGTTTTAGATTACTGCTAACCAGAACTCCTAAATCCTTTTCGCAATCAGTAGTATGAAGATCTACATTATTTAGTTTATATGTGGCATGGTTTTTTAACTGTCCAACATTTAGAACTTTGCATTTGTCAATATTAAACTGCATCTGCCACTTCTCCGACCATTGCATCAGTCTATTCAAATCATCCTGGAGTGCTCTGGTGTCCTCATTAGAATGAATTGGACGGCCTATTTTGGTGTCATCAGCAAATTTGCTTATGTCGCTATTTATTCCCTCACCTATGTCGTTTATGTAAATTGTGAACAACAACGGGCCCAACACTGACCCCTGAGGAACACCGCTTGTGACGTGCCCCCATTATGATTTCTCCCCATTTATGCTGTCTATTTGTCAGCCACGCCTCTACCCAGGAAAAAAATTCTACTCCTATTCCGTGTGCCTTAAGTTTCCTCAATAGCCTCTGGTGTGGAACTCTATCGAAAGCCTTACTAAAGTCCATATACACAATATCATATTCATTACCATGATCTACCTCCTCAAACACCTTAGTGAAAAAAGTTAGTAAATTCGTAAGACAGGAACGCCCCTTTGTAAAACCGTGTTGAGATTCATTAATCAATTTGTGCCTGTCAAGATGGCTA